>CM068373.1:159396282-160101282 GCA_034769895.1 Magicicada septendecula | reverse complement strand
TCATATTTTTGTACATATTTTATATGTTGTTCATTTATTATTACTAGCCTGTTTGCTGTTACGCCAGCCTTGTTAACATGACTTATTTTCCATTTTTATTTGCATTCTCATTTTATGTGAATTGTTATGTCATATGTTAATGTTGTTAGGGTTGTCAACTCCTACACTTTGCTAACTACTCTGTCCATTCTATTCCTGTGGTCTTTTTATTATTTTCGGTACAGAGATTTTTTTGTGTACCTTTCTGTTCAGTGTGCACTAGACGTTTCTGTTACATTAATGGTTGTGTACACAAACTGCTTGTGAGTGATGGTATCTGAATTGCGTTTTCTTATACTCTTTACTTATGTTGTACTTAAATGTGACAAACAGTAGTGGACTCATGCTGACCCCATGTTTAAATGGGCATTAACATGTACATAGTAAAAATCACACATTAAAAAAAAATCTCTAAATATAAATAAGGTTCTACTGCCGTTATCACAAAAGTTGGTATTTATGGTTAGTGTAGTCTAATCATAAAACATCACATCACAAACATCGTTGTCACTGTTTTTTCTCCACAAATATTGCTATAAATAATTTAATACATTATCGTGAACAATATACCTATTCTCAATAATTTGCCAGGATATTACTCTGAACTTTTGATATTTTTGTAGACAAGAAAAATAGTAACAAACTAAATCAATCAGATTTTTGATTCCATATTACGTTATGACATAAAAAATTGTTAATGACAGAATTATTTAAACATTTCTGTTTTATTATAATTTTTTTTAAACGTGTAACTTAATGTCAAATTTCTAATTGATTCATACTGTTTAAAAGAGCATATAAACTGTGAAGTTATTTACATTTTAACACATTTAAATCACAAAATATTCATAAACTATTTATTTCCCACTTACCTTGTTGCTCAGGGTCATGTCACACGAACGTTGAAATGCAAGTGAGGTTTCAAGGTTATTTGAATAACTTACGCTACTCACATTTATGAAGAGAAACAATTAAAATTTTATTCCATTCTTTCAACCTTTTAACATTTTATTTATTTACTTTTAAATTTTACTCAAAGTTACTCAAATTTCCTGCTGACTTAAACTTCTCTGCCTTCACATCATTAACAATAACTTTTATTATTTAAAACATAAACAAGACCTTGAATCATTTTTATACAGACAAATATATATATTTCTTAATACATGAACCTAATTATCTTATTTTATTATAGACGTCCCAGTATGCTGCACACACAACTCTCATTCATATCAATTTACCCCACGGCCATTTATTTATTTTAGAGATCTCATTAAAATAATTTTGATTTTATACGGTTACGTGTTTTGGTGGCCTCTTCCCCGACCGCGTGGCGCTTCCCACACCAAGTCCTCCTTGCGGTGTCCAAAAAGTTTATTATTTCATGCTTCCTTCTTCTGCGTTAACAACTGCACTCACGATTTATGTTACGACATCGTTCTACTACTGATAGCTTTTTTTAAATTAATATTTAAAAATTTATTGAGGCTCCAGTTTGGTAGTTCGCCTGGCCAGACGAAGCGATGCTGAGGACTGCCACGAGAGTTAACAGAAAACCCCACTTCTTAACTTTGAACAAGACGGAAAACAATGCGTTATGATCTGAATCGTTCGTCACTGTTCATTCAACACGTGTTATTTACGTGTGTCAGGCGTTGACGAAATTACACTGCCACTGGTTACGTCACGCGAATGGGCGTGACTTATCCATACTTCCTCCAGCATGGGACCACGTGCTAACAAAATTAGTTACCTTCGGGCCATATTGGGTTTTGTCTAAGCGTCCCATCCGCGCACCTGGTTGTTATTGCGCGTTGGTGTGTGTAACCCAGCCCTTAAGTTGTGCTAATTCAATTGCGTTGTCGAACACACGCTGCATTCAATTGTAGCTGGTTGTTAGCTACAAAGTTTTTACTCTTCTCCCCAACGGAAAACACAGGCATGTGCGCACTGGAATTCTGTGAATTAAACTGTTGTTGACCACGCCGCATCCAACGCACTGAACCGTTTTATGTAGGTGACTCGCTGTTTTGGGCCCGTATAAATTGAATAAAACAGAATAAAATTACAACAAAGTATAATACCCCTTTTCGCCCCATTACAATACCCCCCCAATGAGAGATCTTCTGCCGAAACAGAAGTAATCTCATTGCTAAACCCCTAAGAGGATCAGTGAGGATATGGTGCCAACAACCCCCCATTAGTTTTTACACATCATGGGTAAACTACCCCCCTGGCTCGGCGACTATGGCTGCACCTGAACGAGATTACTGGAATTCTCTATTCGAGATCCCAACTCCATAAAATCGAACAGACACGCACCACAGCGCACCTAACCTTCTAACATGCCACCCCCCAAAATCCAAACCCTTGGTCTTATACCATGCCAGATCCTCCACCGATATGTTCCCCCTTGTCATGCATACTGGGTCGCCTTCAGCAATACTGGGCGCATATTGTAACATCTCACGGGTAAATCTCTCTCGGAGTCTTAAAATATACGTTTCCTAAAAAGGTTTCTTATCGTCTATTTATGCTCTTCGAAAATCTCGCTTTAATGAGAGTCACAGAATTTGTTATAATTTTTGTTCAATGTTTCCAAAAATCGATTGTGTGTGATTATGCAAATATTTCCCTTAGATTTTATTTGGGTGAATTCAATACCGTTGTTTGACCGTAGTTAGGAGAGAGAGTGCAAAGAGAATTACTCTCTTGGCATACGATTAATTAATTTAAATTTCTCCGCTCATGAGACCAGCTGATTGTGACATTTACAAACACATTTGAGGTTAAATTAACACCAAATGGTATGTAATATTTTCTGGTTGTCCGTTCTCTTCTCTGTCTCCAGACAATCTGTAACCAACTACCATCTACTGAAAATAATACACATTTTTTATTCAAACAACAAAGTATTCATTGGATTTATTTAGCAAATTTTTGTTTTATCTTCTCCCAAAACAGAAATGTATAATCGATTCTTACTGACAACACAACATTAGTTCGATCTTATTTTTTAAACATATAATGTACAACAAATATTTTTATTTTTCTTTATTTCAAAAAACAATAAAGAAACAATTTATTAATTTCCCAGGGTTATTTTTGAGTTCTTTGTACTATGAGACGGTCAGAAATGAATATTGGTTAATACCAAGCTTTACATAAATTAATTTATTATAATTTGTAGTATTTAGATTATGTAGTTCCTAGGTTATCCGCCAGAGCGCAGATTACGTTTCTTCACTAAAAACACGAAATTTATTTAATGGCGGCAAGAAATTCACAGGAATCCGGTCTGCTGGTTTTTTGGTTAACAAAATAATAAAGTTTGTTTTCACCTCTTTTCCTGAAGTGTTTAAAGATATGGTGCTGTTTCTAGTGTTATGAAGTTATAGTTAAGATGTAATTTAGTTAAATTTTACTTGGTAACGATCTCACCAAAAATGTCGACGTCCTGTGGACTAGGCCTGGATCTCGGAGGTTGATTTATCAAAGTTTCATCAAATTACGGGCGTGAATGGTTCTATTCGAAAGAGTTCTGATATGTAGTGGACATCACTTGTCAGTTTTATTAATTTTGCACTACTTATTCCAAATGGTATTCGTTAATTTCTCAAATTTTTATAGGCATTACACTTTTCAAAACGTTCACTTCCAAATCGTTTTAACAATTAATTCAAATCTTGTTAGTTGGTTACTGTTAGTAACCAAGAATTTTTTATGGTTTTTTATTGGTGAATCTATATACTTTTTAGTATATAGGCTATTATTAATTATTATAAATTTATTTCTCCTTTTTATAAAAATAATCCTTTTTATATTTTATTTATAATCGAATTTAATTTATCTAAGGTTTTTCTTTATATTTTTTCTTAAACTTGTACCTTGGTATTTTATAAAATAATCCCTTTTAATTTGATTCATTTATAATTTATTATTTACTTAATGTATCCTTACTCTAAACTATTTTTCCTATGCCATCTTGCTAACATAGTATTATTTTATGTTATTATTATTTTATATTTAACCCTGGGTTATCTTATATTTAAACAAAATCATTATATTAAACACAAAGATTATTCCTAAGTACTAGACCTTTGTGGCCTACACAATACAAAATTACACAAAATACAAAAAATACAAAACTTGTCAGCAGCAATATAGTCCACTGCTACAATATTAATAGTTGGATTCTTGGATTTCGTTGTCCATGACGTGTCCGTTACTTAACTAAATATCACTATAATATTGACGACTCGGAACACTAAGTTTTTTATAAGTAAAAACGTAAAGTTTTACCTTACAGAGTAAACCGGCTTTCACCTATAGAAGGCTTCATCAGAGGCTGTCGTAGGTAGCGCTGTTCGTCTTGTTGTTGGCGACGAGATAGTTTTTCGAAAAATCGAAGCTGTGTGTGTGTGGTGAGATGTGTTCGAATAATGCGTGCGATTTGAATTGTGTCTGTTCGTTTAGGATGTCGTTTTTATTTGTTTTTGTGTGTTTGTATATTTCTAATTGTTCTAGAGTGTCTAGTTTTCGGCCTTTTGTGTGTACGTGTAGTATGTTCATGTTATTGTCGATGTTTTTATATGTGTGGTTGTTATGTTTTGTTTTATTGATATTAATAAAATAAATAAAATATGATTGATTTTAATTTTATTAATTCTTTACTGTCTAACTTTGTCGGGCGCCATCTTGTATTGCCAACTACAAAAAAAAAAATAGGTGTACTTACCATTTTTCGGGTCCTTTTCGGCGAACACAGGAGCAGAATGGTTTATTTGCAATAATTAATTTAATTCACATAAGCAATGAACAAAAGGTTTATTTACTCTATAATGCACACAACAAAAAATAAAACTTCTTTTCCTGCACTTACATACTATTGCAAATTTAGCTATAAACTCATGAAATGAATGCCATTAAAATTAATTTCCTTACATCTTTTCCATTATTGATTTGGTCTTATTTATTAATTATATTTCTTTCTTTTATACACAAACCAGCACTTCTTTTAAATTTCTATATTCGCTCTCTCTCTCTCTCTCTCTCTCTCTCTCTCTCTCTACATTTCTACACCCCTCCCATGTTTAATTAATTCATTAGTTTAAGTTTATTTTAGGCTGCCAGTTCTTTGGTAAACATTCTCAAAAATTTCTTTTAAAGGTTTTAGATTTAACCCTTGTTGGTTACTTATCTGCCAAATTTAAGATCTTGACGAGTCCGTCTCTACCACGCATTTCGTTTCTATTCCGCACATTTTCCTTATTTTATTCGTTCTCCGGAACTGTAACTTTATTAAAACTGTTTACTTTTGATTTAAATTCACATTTTGAAACAAATTGTTACATACGGGCGCCCGCGATTTGCGTTCCGGAACTTTTACGTATGTCACTCGCGCGAGTGGTGAAGTTAGACTGGGACTAGGCCAACGGCACTATTTTATAAAGTCGCCGTGGTTGCATGACCAATCCTTATTGTTCAGAGGTTCGTATTACTACGCCAGCAGACTGTTTTTGTTCTCTGTGTGCAACGAAAACTGCTAGCGTTGCTACACCCACATTCCTCGTTATGTAAGGCACTGACGTAACATCGCCTGATGCTCAGTTACATAATTTGTTTACAGTTTTGTATGTCATTGTCTGACCTTGGCACAGTTTCAGCGGTCTGTTGATTTTGTCGTTTCAATATTCATGAATAATTGTCACACTCAGTGTTACCACTTCCGCTACCAATAAATTTACCTTTGTTTACGTTTTGTCCCTATCACAATAAAAAAATGTTATTTGTTTTATTAAAAAAATACAAATTTCTTTATTACCCCAAAATAGGCCCAAAATGTCCCGTTACAATACCCCCTCAATGAGATATTTTATGCCGAAGCATAAAAAATCTCATTGACACATTCATACTTGCTAAAGGGATCAGCCAGGATATGTCGCCACAACCCCCTGTATGGTTTACAAAAAATATAATTAACTCACCCTTGGTCCGGTGACTGTGACCGCACCTGACTGACAATACTGGACTTCTCTCTCAAGATCCCAACACCGTAGAGTCAGACAGATACTTAACGCCCCTGCTCTGACGCGCTGGCCAGCTCAGGTCCGCCGCCACAACATCACCAAACACTGAAACAACAAATCAAATATCAACTAGTGGCCTTATACAACACTATATCCCCAACTGATCTGTTTCCCCCTAGCGGTGCTGGTTTGCGCTAAGAAGCACTGGTTTTGTTTTTTCACTTACTTCTAACATAGATCAGAATACCTAACAACATAACATGATACCTATTTTAAATTTCATAACCTCATTTTGTCTACTTTCTCTTGTTAACTTTTATCCCAAAATTCAAAATTATTGCCCTGATTCCCATCAGAATATAAATAAACATTTCCCATTACCATATTATACATCTCTGTCATCCCCAATTTGCATTTAAAATATTTAAATTCATAAAATTCTCTTACACTAACAAACACAATACAACATAAGAAGACATAGTACACTCATAATTCACATTGTTATTATTATCTTAAAATAAACAATTTGTATTTAAAAATTTACACACTTTACATCATTAAATTTGCATATAAAATCATAAAGTTACCTTTTAATCTCAATTGACTTTTATTAATTCTCTTTCCAATTTTTTTTCTACCACCTGGCGTTGCTGTTCCTCCTCGAACAGAGTGGCAGCCGCTGTTCCATAGTTCCTGGATTTCCCCTAGTGTCACCCCCCATTAATTTCTAATATAGACCAATTTCAAGCTAGCTATGGTCAAGGGACTTGGTATGGCCATAGCTGACCGCTAGCGAAAACCACGATTAGTGCTGGTAAGGCAGTAATCGCCCGAAAAGTCGGGGAAATCATCTCTTCCTTCAGGCATGTATTCATCATCATTAATATGCACGGCACGGCAATTTATCAAGTTACAATATAAAACTGTACAAAAGGTGTGCCGTGCATTTTCGCCATGATGGCCTCCGATGGAGGTAACACTCTCTGTTACCCCCAACACTTTCCGCTATCTACTGGGGCACATGCCACCTCAGCAACAGCAACTTAATAACTAATTAATTAAAAATTATAAACTAAAACTTTCAACCATTGCAGTTCCACACTCCACTGTTCTATCACTTCTTTGAGCACCAATCTACCCCCCAAAATTATCCCCACTTCTTGTATTGACAACAAGTTTTTATTTTATTACACATCTTTTCAAAGCGTTCCCATACTCACTGATACTAAAACTTGACAATTATATTTGGTCACTTAATTCTAAAATTTATTTAAATTTAAAATTATGCACATCCAAAATTACTTTGGTATTTTTTTTTTTTTCAAAATTCTATTTACATTGAAGGCTGACTCTATCGTAACTTTCATTACGTCTAGGAAGGTCGCAGTCGCCTGAAATGGGGGTGTTTTGCGATGAAGTATATAAAAATTCCAGGACAGATCTGCTTTGTGCAATTACTTCCCCTTTATACCCAACTGTGCTACCCTAACTCTCCCATTTCTTCCAACCCGTCGTCTGTTCTGGAATTTTCCACACCTCTCCGCAAAACTCTTCGTTTCGGGCTTAAGCAAAACTATTGTCAATGGCTCAACTTGAATTTTGCCATTAACACAACAAAATATTTAAGTTTGTATGCACTGCCCTATATTTAGGTGCAGCCTCCATTATGTACAACACTCTAAGGCAGTGCAGGCATGTGACAGGTACACCGAGACCGCTGCACCTGGAGTGTATTAAAAAAATTAATTCGTGTCACGTACCTGTTGGGGTCCCCCTCCCCGTTCAAATGTGTAGTTAAATTTTCTAGTTTATACCAATTTTGGTGGAGCCGGACCATCGTTGCTTTCACCGCCCGAAGGAAGATCCGCCAACCATGGCCCGCCTCCGAGTTCCGAATTCCACGGCCAGGACTGATAAGATCGTGACCGCCCGAAAATGGGGGAGGATCCCTTCTGTAACCATACAACAATATTTGAAATCTTATGTATAAACATAAGTAAAGTGACCGATATAATTTTAAATTCGTCGCATTTTGAGTACCTACTATTTCCTGCGTCGCTGGATTCCTCAGCACATACGCATTCTGCATTTTTATTTCTACAATTTCATAGGGTCCTTCATACAACAAGAAGAACTTCTTTATTTCTCTATCTTGAGCACTGGACAAATCATGCCTTTTTACTAACACTAATTGACCTACCTCATACTTGGTCCATTTACCCTTGGCATCATGTTTCTGTTTTCTTCGCTCTCCTCTCGTAAGTAAGTTCTCATTTGCCAATGTAATTTTCATGTTCCTGTCCAAAACTTGACCTTCTGGTGGGTATTCGAAAAGTTGTTCCAATATCCTGGGCGGCCTTGTTCCCCTGATCAACTCATGCGGCGTAAATCCAGTGGACTCATGGGTGGTACAATTCAACCACTCCTCTACTTTTTTCATGTAGGATGGCCATTCTGTGTGTTTGGCGTGACAGTACGCCCGAAATATCCTACCAATCTCTCTCATCACCCGTTCTGCTCGGTTCGACTGCGGATGATACACTGCTGTATGCTTGGGTATGATGCCTTCCCATCCAAGCGTCTGCCGCCACTTGCCGCTTATAAATTGTGGACCGTGGTCAGATAATATAATTTTCGGTTTTCCAACATTAAGCATGTAGTCTTTTATTATTTTCTCACTGAGTACTTTACTCGTTGCTCTCTTAATGCTATATAACTTCACAAATTTTGAAAAAGTGTCTAGAACTACAAATACATACAACACACCACCTCTACCTCTGGGTAATGGTCCATACAAATCAACCGCAACTAGATCAAACGGTCTCTCGACTTTTATGTAATTCATCTCCCCTTCTACTTTATAATTCACTACTTTCGATTTCTGACATAAATCACACACTCTTAACACTCTCTTAACTCTCTTCTCCATATTCTTAAATATACATGACTCTTTCAAAACGTTAGCACACTTTCTCGCCCCAAAATGACCATACCTTATATGACAATCCCAAACAATTTTATCTATTAATCCCTCGGGTATAACTAACCTCCAATCACGCTCCCCACCATCTACTTTTTTAAACAAAATACCTTGATAGACTTGAAACCGCACATTATATTCAGATCCCTCTACATCTGTTTCTAAACTAACAATTACTTTACCCAGTTTGCTATCAGATCTTTGCATGTTTTTAATATCACTTAATTCCTCACCAAAAATTCTATCTTCTCTAGTTAATCTAAAAATTTCTATTTCTTTAAGATCCCAACCAGTTTTATTGTCTATAACATCTACTCTAGAAAGTGTATCCGGTACCTTATTATCTGACCCCTTTATATACTCCCATGAAAAGTTATATTCTTGTAAGGCTAATACCCACCTGGTTAATCTGCTATGTGTCAGCTTACATGAATTAAGGAATGACAATGCCTTGTGGTCCGTCCGGATTATCGTGGTGTTGCCTAGGATGTAGGTCCGGAATTTACCCACGGCGAACACAATACTTAGAAGTTCTTTTTCTGTCATCGTATAATTTTTCTCAGCCGACAGCAGCGATCTGCTGGCGAAGGCGATCGTTAGGTGTTCCTTGTCGCCACCCTCCTGGTAGAGCTCCGCCCCTAGCGCTACATTGCTGGCGTCGGTCTGCAAATAAAAAGTTTTATTAAAATCGGGACGATTCATCATGATCATGTGACTAAACTTTCTCTTAATTTCATTGAACGCATTTCGTTCCGTATCGCCCCATCTCCACTGTTTATTCTTCTGCAGTACAGCACTCAGTTTAGATGTTGTGTGTGCGTAGTTCTCCTGAAATTTCCTGTAAAAATTGCATAGGCCTAAGAAACTCTGTAATTGCTTAATGTTTTTAGGTTCGGGGAATCGCATTATGGCTTCTACTTTGTCAGGGTTAGCTAATATCCCCTCCTGTGTAATAATAAATCCTAAGAAATGTATTTCTGTCTGCAGAAACTTAGATTTGTCCCAATTCACTGTTAAACCCCCTTTATGTAGCTTATCTAATACATATTCTATGTGTTCTAAATGTTCAGTGAATGTTCTAGAAGCTATCAAGATATCATCGACAATCCTTCTGTTGTAAAATATTATCTAAACATTTAATAAAACTGGCAACACTGGTGTTTAATCCAAAAGGTAAGCGTTTGAACTGGTAATTCTTACCGTTAAAAAGAAAAGCCGTGTATTTTCTGCTCTCTGTTGCTAATGGCACCTGCCAGTATCCAGCTGTCAGGTCTAAGGACGTCATGTATTTGACTCCGCTGAACTTCTGTAAAATCTCATTTATGGGTTCCGGAGATTCCCTGTCAGGTATAATAATTTGATTAATTTTCCGAGCATCTAAACATAACCTTACCTTGCCATCCTTTTTGATCACTACTACCAAAGGGTTTGAGTAGGGTGATACTGAGCGTTCAATTATGCCTCCCTGCATCATCCGGTCTAGTTCCTCCTGTACAGCCCTCCTCTTCGAAAACGGCACCGGGTAGCTCCTCTGCATGTATGGTGCGTGGTCCCGAACTTTCAGCTCGCAGATGTAGTCCTTCGCTTTCCCTGGTGATTCATCAAACACCTCTCTGAACCGCTCCACAACTGCCCACAGCTCCTCTCGTTGAATATTTCCTACAACTACATCTTCGTTAAAAAATTTGTCGGCTCTATCTGCCCACACACTCTCATTATGCTCATGCATTTCTCCCTCCTCATTCTCTAGGCTCTCACTCTCTAGACATATATTTATCTTGGTCTCTATCTCTCTATCGCTTATCTGCTTATGTAACATTTTTATTCCCGTGACTTTAGCTTCATTTACTACTTTCTTAAACTCTATTCTGACTGGTTTGTTCCCCTTTTCAAATTTTACTATTTGTTTATTGAAATCTATTACTGCTCCGTTTCTTTCCAAAAAATCATTTCCCAATATTACATCTAGACTCAACCCTTTAACTACCAGGAAAGTGTTTTCAAATTCAACTTCATTTATTAAAATATTTAATTGTACTTGTCTGGTTATTCTCTTACTTCTCACCCCAGTTACCCCCACTACTGTAACCCCGGCAACTGGTAAGGATGGTATTTTCTTATTTATCTCTTTTAATTCACCCATAACATTTTCAGAAATTACTGAGATCTCGCTACCGGTATCAATTAAAGTTTTATAATTCTTACCTTCAATGTTAATTGTCACCTCAGTCAATCCTGCTCTGCGTTCCATCACCTTGTTCTCCTCTTCTTCTAACAATTCTTTCGCCATGTCCATCTTGATAACGTTGTTCGCGTATTCGTTGATTACTTGGACCCGGTTCTTCCTTGACAATGGTTGGGCCCGCTTCTCCATTGTCTTCCTTAGTTTCCCGGGGATGGACCTGCTACCGCCGGATGATTTCCTCCTCTTCCTCTATTATAATGTCCTCCTCCTCGGGGCGCTCCTCTATAAAATTCTCCTCCCCTCGACTGTTGATTTGGTGGTGGGTTCGTTCTCTCGTTTCTGGCGCACTCCCTGTTTCGATGACATCTAAAACAATTGGTTCGATTAGCATAATTGTCAGTTTCACAGTCTCTACACCTCCAACTCTCGCCCCTATTATCAAAACTTCCTCCCCGCGCTCCCCGGTGAAAATTGTGTATTCCCCTTGGTTGATTATGATTCCCATTTATATGTGATACTGGTGTGTTTATCCGCCTACTCATATCCCGTTCTCTTATATTCTGAAATATGTCTAAGATTTTCTCTAATTCCGTGATTTCTACAGTCTCTCGAGTCATTAATGTAATTTGTATTTCTCTCGGTAAGTGCTTGCTTATGTGACGGACGAATGACCCAAATGGTAACGGTGGCTCTAAATATTTTGCCTCATTATATAGTCGCATTACGTACATAGTTACGTTACCCCCTTGGGTCCCAAAATTACCTGGTCCCATAATTTTACTCCGTAATATCTCTTGTTCCTCCTCCGACCAATATTTCTCTCTAAAAGCCGTTTCAAAACACTGATAATTTACCCAGTCTACTTTATGCACCTCCGCCCATACCGCGGAATTCCCTCTAAAACACTTCATGATTTTTAACAATTGTACCTCCCAGCTACTTCTACAAAATTGATTAAATTCTCTGACTCTATTCAAAAACTGCATAGGTTGTACCCCCCTGTTTTCACAATTAAATAACTCCAAATCGATATCGCTATTCATATCTTTAGCAATGACTATGTGTTCAGTAACTCTATTAAGTTTTTCGTTTATAGCTATATTCAATTCATCCTTAACATTAACTATACTCTGCTCAATTGACACAAATTTATTGTTATTTAAATACTCAGATTGTTTATTGTTTTTATCTATAGTATTTACTGTATTTTGTATAGCTTGTATCTCTGTTTTACAATTACTTTCTACCTCATTTCTAACATTTTTTACTATTGCTATTTGTGATTCTAATTCACTGCTACGGTTATCTATAACATGTATCGTGTTAGTTAAACACTGCATCTCACTTTCAATACTCTCAACTTTATCCCCTACTTTACTTACAAAGTTTTCTAATTTGTCATTTACTGTAATTATTTGTTGTCCAATCTCTTTCTGATTGGATTCTAACATATTTGTTTTGCTGTCTACCACACACACATACTCTCTCAACTCATCTGTTTCTCTTTTGGTTTCACTACGTATTTCATTCATTCGGTCATCAATGCTACACAGCGAATTAGTTAATACATCAAACTTAGCATCATTCATGTCAAAACGTTTATTTAATTCAGTATTCTGTATATCTAATTTCTCATTTACCTTATTTTTAAATTCTTGCATCTCGTTTTTCTGTTCATCTAACTTTACATCAAATTTATTGAGCATTTCGTTTTTCTGTTCATCTAACTTTACATCAAATTTATTGAGCATTTCGTTTTTCTGTTCATCTAACTTTATGTCAAATTTATTGAAACTGGTACAAAGAAATTGGATCATTTTCATCATATCTTGATCCTCAGATTTTTTAATCGGGACTGGTGTTGAATGAATTACTTCATCCATAATTTTCGATTCAGTTCCGGTTAATTCTATATTCATTTGGCTCTCTGACTCAATGTCAGTTAAATTGACATTCTCATTATTATCTGCCTTTTTTTTTTTTTAGCTATATTTCTTTGTAAAATATTATTATATGTAACACATACTTATCAAAAAAAAATATTCTACTCACCCATACTTCGCATAATCATAACATAACCTTATCTTTATACGTCTATTTTACGTACACACAAAAATTTTATTTCCTATTCCAAACAACCATTCTGCTCTTCCAGTAGGCCTATATTTTATATATATTTCTTTATATAAAATTGTCCCTCAGTTCCGGGCGCCAATGTTATGTTTTGTTTTATTGATATTAATAAAATAAATAAAATATGATTGATTTTAATTTTATTCATTCTTTACTGTCTAACTTTGTCGGGCGCCATCTTGTATTGGCAACTACAAAAAAAAAGTAGGTGTACTTACCATTTTTTGGGTCCTTTTCGGCGAACACAGGAGGAGAATGGTTTATTTGCAATAATTAATTTAATTCACATTGGCAATGAACAAAAGGTTTATTTACTCTATAATGCACACAACAAAAAATAAAACTTCTTTTACTGCACTTACATACTATTGCAAATTTAGCTATAAACTCATGAAATGAATGCCATTAAAATTCATTTCCTTACATCTTTTCCATTATTGATTTGGTCTTATTTATTAATTATATTTCTTTCTTTTATACACAAACCAGCACTTCTTTTAAATTTCTATATTCGCTCTCTCTCTCTCTCTCTCTCTCTCTCTCTCTCTCTCTCTCTACATTTCTACACCCCTCCCATGTTTAATTAATTCATTAGTTTAAGTTTATTTTAGGCTGCCAGTTCTTTGGTAAACATTCTCAAAAATTTCTTTTAAAGGTTTTAGATTTAACCCTTGTTGGTTACTTATCTGCCAAATTTAAGATCTTGACGAGTCCGTCTCTACCACGCATTTCGTTTCTATTCCGCACATTTTCCTTATTTTATTCGTTCTCCGGAACTGTAACTTTATTAAAACTGTTTACTTTTGATTTAAATTCACATTTTGAAACAAATTGTTACATACGGGCGCCCGCGATTTGCGTTCCGGAACTTTTACGTATGTCACTCGCGCGAGTGGTGAAGTTAGACTGGGACTAGGCCAACGGCACTATTTTATAAAGTCGCCGTGGTTGCATGACCAATCCTTATTGTTCAGAGGTTCGTATTACTACGCCAGCAGACTGTTTTTGTTCTCTGTGTGCAACGAAAACTGCTAGCGTTGCTACACCCACATTCCTCGTTATGTAAGGCACTGACGTAACATCGCCTGATGCTCAGTTAGATAATTTGTTTACAGTTTTGTATGTCATTGTCTGACCTTGGCACAGTGTCAGCGGTCTGTTGATTTTGTCGTTTCAATATTCATGAATAATTGTCACACTCAGTGTTACCACTGCCGCTACCAATAAATTTACCTTTGTTTACGTTTTGTCCCTATCATAGTAAAAAAATGTTACTTGTTTTATTAAAAAAATACAAATTTCTTTATTACCCCAAAATAGGCCCAAAATGTCCCGTTACATGGTTTGCTTCAATGAGGTGGTTTGCGAAGGTAGATTCTGTAGTGGTGTGGAGTGCTTTTGTGTGTTCAATGTATCTCTGTTTGAAGCTACGTCCTGTCTGGCCTATGTAGAATTTATTGCAATTTGAACAATTTAGCTTATATACACCGGGTAGATCGAATTTGTTTTGTGCTTTGGGCATGCGTTTTGATAGTGTGTGTTCTGTTTTGTTAGTAGTTTTGTAAGCGATTCTGTATCCTGCTTTTTTGAATTTGTGGGCAATTTTTTCTGTTTGTTTGTTGATGTATGTTAGTGTTATGAATTTGTTGTTTTCTGTCTTTGTCTGTTGTTTGTTTTGTGTTTTGTGTAGGAGTTTACTGACTATTGTTCTGTCATAACCGTTAGATTCTGCTAGATATTTTATCGTGTTTAGTTCGTCTTTGTAGTCTATTTCATCTAAGGGGATGTTGTTAAGTCTATGTATCATGGTTCTAAAAGCAGCTAGTTTGTGTTGTATTGGGTGATCGGAGGTGTTGTGTATTAGTGTGTCAGTTGTAGTTGGTTTTCTGTATATACTGAATTTGTGCCTGTGTTCTAGTTTTGTGATGGAGAGGTCTAAGAAGGTTATGGTATTGTTGTGTTCGTATTCGGCAGTGAAGGTTATGTTTTTATGTATTTTGTTTATGTGCGTTAGTAACTGTTCACATTGTCTTTCGTTTCCCCTGTATAGTATTAGAATGTCATCAACGTATCTGTGCCAATATAGTATTTTATGTGAGTGTCTGTCATTGTTTGTGAGTATTTTTGTTTTTTCTAAGTGTTGGAGGAAGACTTCTGCTAGAATGCTGGATATGGGGGAGCCCATGGGTAGGCCATCGTTCTGTGTGTAGTATTTATTGTTATAAGTAAAGTAGTTTTGTTTTGTGATAATGTTCAGAGTTTCTGTTATTTTGTTGATAAGTTCGTCTGGTGTGTTGTTCTGTTTGAGTTTGTTTTGTAGGATGGTGATTGTTTCAGAGATGGGGATGTTTGTGCACAGGTTTTTAATGTCAAAGGAGGCTAATGTGGCGTTATGGGGGATGTGTATGTCTTTTATTTTTGTTACTAGGTCAGTGTTGTTTTTTACTGCAATGTCGTTGTCTATTTGTGTGTGTTGTCTAATAATTTTGTCTAGATATTTTGCCAGTTTGTGTGCAGGGGCATTACGGTAGTTGATAATGGGGCGGATCGGAATGTCTTCTTTATGGATTTTGGGAAGCGCTTGGAGTGTAGGTGCTGATGGTCGGATTTGTTTCATGTAGGGCTTTTGTTTATGTGTCATAATGTGTTTGGCTTTGTTGACTATTTGTTTTACTGAGTTTTGGTATCTGTCGGTGGGGTCGTGTTTTAGTTCTGTGATGTTGTTCTGTTCCATGAAGTTTTGTACTTTTTTGTGTAGGTTGTCTGTGGGGATAATTACAGTCGTGTTGCCTTTGTCAGCTTTTACAAATGTGATGTTGTGTTTGTGTGCCTTTTCCCTCAGTTTGATGGCTGGGTGTATTTCTGAGTTGTGGTTGTTGTTGTCTGGTGTCTTATGTACTCCTATTGTGTTGTTTATATTATGTCTTAATGTGTCTTGATGTTCTGGTGCTGTGTTTTGTATATTTGTTTCTCTGTCAATTATGAGCTTTGTTAGTGTTTGGTTGTTATGTTTGTAATGTATGTTATGTTTTAGGTGTTTGTTCGTTTTTTGTGAGTGTGACGTTCGTGAGGTTTACTGTACGTGGGTAGTCGGACAACACACACAAATAGACAACAACATTGCAGTAAAAAACAACACTGACCTAGTAACAAAAATAAAAGACATACACATCCCCCATAACGCCACATTAGCCTCCTTTGACATTAAAAACCTGTGCACAAACATCCCCATCTCTGAAACAATCACCATCCTACAAAACAAACTCAAACAGAACAACACACCAGACGAACTTATCAATGAAATAACAGAAACTCTGAACATTATCACAAAACAAAACTACTTTACTTATAACAATAAATACTACACACAGAACGATGGCCTACCCATGGGCTCCCCCATATCCAGCATTCTAGCAGAAGTCTTCCTCTAACACTTAGAAAAAACAAAAATACTCACAAACAATGACAGACACTCACATAAAATACTATATTGGCACAGATACGTTGATGACATTCTAATACTATACAGGGGAAACGAAACACAATGTGAACAGTTACTAACGCACATAAACAAAATACATAAAAACATAACCTTCACTGCCGAATACGAACACAACAATACCATAAACTTCTTAGACCTCTCCATCACAAAACTAGAACACAGGCACAAATTCAGTATATACAGAAAACCAACTACAACTGACACACTAATACACAACACCTCCAATCACCCAATACAACACAAACTAGCTGCTTTTAGAACCATGATACATAGACTTAACAACATCCCCTTAGATGAAATAGACTACAAAGACGAACTAAACACGATAAAATATCTAGCAGAATCTAACGGTTATGACAGAACAATAGTCAGTAAACTCCTACACAAAACACAAAACAAACAACAGACAAAGACAGAAAACAACAAATTCATAACACTAACATACATCAACAAACAAAACAGAAAAAATTGCCCACAAATTCAAAAAAGCAGGATACAGAATCGCTTACAAAACTACTAACAAAACAGAACACACACTATCAAAATGCATGCCCAAAGCACAAAACAAATTCGATCTACCCGGTGTATATAAGCTAAAGTGTTCAAATTGCAATAAATTCTACATAGACCAGACAGGACGTAGCTTCAAACAGAGATACATTGAACACACAAAAGCACTCCACACCACTACAGAATCTACCTTCGCAAACCACCTCATTGAAGCAAACCACACATATAAAAATATCGACAATAACATGAACATACTACACGTACACACAAAAGGCCGAAAACTAGACACTCTAGAACAATTAGAAATATACAAACACACAAAAACAAATAAAAACGACATCCTAAACGAACAGACACAATTCAAATCACACGCATTATTCGAACACATCTCACCACACACACACACAGCTTCGATCTTTCAAAAAATTATCTCGTCGCCAACAACAAGACGAACAGCGCTACTTACGACAGCCTCTGATGAAGCCTTCTATAGGTGAAAGCCGGTTTACGCTGTAAGGTAAAACTTTACGTTTTTACTTATAAAAAACTTAGTGTTCCGAGTCATCAATATTATAGTGATATTTAATATTAATAGTTTTTCATCTCCAGTATAAATCTGTGAGATGCTCTTTTTTAAAAGTTTACACTTTCACTAAATACACTATATTTCACTTTGTACACTGCACTTTCATTATTATTGTTTACAGTGTTTTGTAGTACAAAGTTTTTTATAGCTTGGTACATAATACCCATTTCTGACTTTTAGAATGGGGTGGTTACTGGTTTTAACGATGGTGCTTGTTATCATATTTGGGCATGAGTTATGTAATGTTACATAAAGCCCCCCCACTAGAACAGATTTATTTTTATCTACTTGTTTTTTTTTTTTTAAATAAATTGTTGAACTCCTCAATCTTCGGATTCTTCCATTAATCTTCATAATATCCTTCCTTTCTGATTGGTTATACACTTGTTATTCGGTTAAATGGTAATAGGCTTGATTTTATACTCAACTCTCTCTCCCTTGGAGGCAAATTCATTAATGATTTAATTTCTCTGGGTATTGGTCTTTCACATATTACTTGATAAGGGCTGGTCACACTAATCATAAAAAACTTGTTTAACACTCATATTTCTATTTGCTTCTATAAATTTGCTTTCTCAATTAAGCTTCTGTCTGCTATCTTCCTTCTGTTTTCTTCATTCATACTTCTGGAATCTAATATCACTCTTTTCAGCTATTTTATCATCCCTTAAATATTCAATTTCCCTAACATTTTTTCCCTATCCTGTGCGGTGGTTCAGTTCGGGTGGCCACTTTTGGGTCCATTACTCTGCTGTCCATCCTTACACCTTCTGAGATCAGGGGAACATCATCCCTGCTCAGGAAAATGATTGCTGGAACATTTCTACAGTCAATTCATTATAATAAAAAACTTACAAGTAGTCGATTAGCGACTAATACTAAACACTTTTGGGATTCTTCACGTTGTAGCTGTTTGCATTTAATTATATATTTCTTTTTCTTCTTGATTCCTTCTTCTTTTTCATTAACTAATAGCATATAACATTATTGATAGGCATTATTTTAAAATCCTTTTGACTTTCCTTCTTGTGACATATTTTCTCCGTATCATTTCTTCCTATATCATTTTCAATTCCGAGAAATTCTAAATTATAGTTGTATTAATTATCATCATTCTTTAGCTTCATTGTAGTCATTGAATTATTCGTTATTCTTCTTATTTGAGCACACTACCATCAATTGTTTTTATTTGTTTATTTATTCTTCTGTTTGTTACCATCAAAAATATTATTTTTCTATTATTTCATTTTAAATCTGTTATTTATAAATATTATTTAATAATCTGTTCTTACATTTTTTGGGTGGTTTGTCTTTTTATTTTATCAAATTGTTTCGAAATATTTAGTAAGTTGTCCTTACATACTTTTTGAATTTTGGGGTTGTATTAAATCATATTGTTCCTAAATAAATTAAGTAAGTTGTCCTTAGATAGTTTTTGAATTTTGGGGGTTTCTTTCCAATGGGTCGCTTGGTCGGTATCAGAAAATCAGTCCCCTTTTTCTAGTTGGTTATTATTTAGTTTAACCATGGTCCATCAACTCAGGTACTCCCTTTCCTCGGATTACTGGGGTGTTCGGAATTAATTCTCTCCTTGATATAATCTCCTTACCATCCGGCTCTCCCACTTTGCTGCTATGAAACCTTCATTTAAGTACCGGTCTTCCGTCATTGTTCGTTCCTTTTTAACTAAGAGGTATTGTACCTCCTCTGACATAACATATTCACTCATTTTTAATATCATTCCATTCCCTTTTTCCTCTGGATTATTTACCAAATTTTTTAATGATATATTCCGTCTTGATGATATGACTAATATCTTCTGATGCACTTCAATCGTTGACATATTTAACCGAGATCTAAACTTAATTAACTCCCTCTGTTCGTTAATTGGAAGGTTAAATACATTAATTAATCCACCCTTCCTCATCTCCAATACTTCTTTTATATTTAGTATTTTCTTTCTACATATTTTCCTTATTTTCTTGGTCTTCTTTTCCACGGTTTGAATATCCTCTTTGTTGTGGTTATTTTTATTTTCAGAGAATATTACACCTTGGTATTCTCTAATTTCTATTTCCTTCCTGCTCTCTTCTGTATTCGGACTTACTTTAAGACCTTCGGAAGTGCGGAAGTGCTGTCTTGTGTTTCATTCAAATTCTTGAAACCACTGTCCATTTGCTTATTTGTCTCCTCGTTGTATTCATCTACTCTTTGGCTAAGTGTGTTAACATTTTCAAACTTTCCCCCGAAAGTTTCCCTTAACTCCTTATTGAACTTCTCCATCTTATCCTCAATCCGCTTTAAACTTTCATTATTCTCTTCAAATTTTGCTTTCATATATTCCCTTTGTCCGTCAATAGTTTCTTTCAATTCATGGTATTGTTCATTCATGGTTTGTCTGATATCTCCATGAATGGTCTCAATTTTTTCATTGAATTGTTTTACTAAACTTTCCTGAATACTATCTATTTTCTCATTGGTTTGTTTGTTTTGTTCCTTCAAAGTTTCGTTTTGTTCCTTCAAAGTTTCGTTTTGTTTCTTTGAAGTTTCCTCCTGTTTCCTAAAGTTCTCCTTATTTTCCTCATTGGTTTGCTTTGAGTTTTACTCCCGTTTCCTAAAATTTTCATCTATTTTATTAAATTTTTCGCTCAAGGTTTCATTTTGTTTCCTTGAGTTTTCATCTATTGTTTGTTTATTGCTTTCCTTAATGCTATCAATTTTCTCCATCATTAGCCTCATCATTTCTTGCCAATCTGGTTCTATTCTGGCTTCCGCTTTGTCTGGTTTGTCCCCTTGGGCATCCTCTTCAACTCTTTCCTTTTCCGTGTCCGGTTGTTTCATTTCTTGCCAATCTGGTTCTCTTCTGGCTTCCGCTTTGTCTGGTTGGTCCCCTTGGGCATCCTCTTCAACTATTTCCTTTTCCGTGTCCATAATTGCTTCAGTTTCTTCTTTATCGCCTGTTTGTTGTTCCATTGCACTGTCCGTGACTACTTCTATTTCTTGTTCCTGTCCACCTTCTTTCTTCTCCTTGTCTTCTGCCTTCTTCTTCGATCTGCCTCTGGTATTATGCATTTCTTGTTTTTGTTGAGAAACAAACTTAATCGAAATAAATTAAAATAAAAATACTGCCAGAAACTTACCTGCGATCTTTTCACTTACTTACCTTTTTAAATTTTAATCAGAAGCCCAGAGTCGCCACGATATTTTTTGGTTATATATCAAAACCTTTACACTCTTCCTTAATAAAAAATGGGACAATTTTGCAATCTGACTACCTCCCAATAATAATTTTCAGAAGAAACCCGGAACGTTAGACGAATCTCTCAGCACACAACATTAGGAAGTGGTAATGACGAAATAACTACACTAATACATGTTTATAGGAAAACGGACCCTTTAGTTTATTCTATCTAAATTAATTTTTTTGTATCTTTTGAATATGAGAAACAAATTAAAAAACAGACATAAAACCAAACCCTTACGTAACATTTTTTAACTCTAATTTACTTACAGATTCTACTTCTAACTCTTAATTTATATAAGACGAACCCAGGTTTTTGCTCACACACACACACACACACACACACACACACACACACACACACACACACACACACACACACACACACACACACACACACACACACACACACACACACACACACACACACACACACACACACACACACACACACACACACACACACCACACACACACACACACACACACACACACTCACTCACTCATTCCGTTTTTTCCAACCCTTTATAGAGATCTCTTTCAATTTGCTTTTAAAATAATTTAAATGTATTAAGTTGCATATAGTTACTCTGTTATTGGTTTTCGGCCGATCACACGTTACACTTTTTCCTTGTTATCTCATTGTTGCGCCACTACGTTCTCACTGACTTTCACTTATTGCCGAACTGTTGAGTTTACATGATTACAAGTTTAGTCAAACCGCGCTCCGACGCCACCACGCGGTTTAAACTGTCTTAGTACTACATTCCCCTGTAATTTGTGCAGGCGAGGTGAAAACTGTGCCCAGTCGGCGGACGCACAAACGGCCCGCGTCCGGGGTGTTAAGATGTTAATGTCCGACTGGCTTTGCATGCGGGCGGACATCACTGCCTTGGCTGCTAACCAATTTCGTCGTTGTTCACAGCCTTTGCTGCTAAAGTCTGAGTAGTTGTTCAGGTAACACGTGCAACTCCCGTGTGTTGGACGTCGACGAAATTTGGTGTCCACTGGTTTCGTCACACAGATGGGCGTGACTTCGTCAAGACTTCCGTCGTCTCTAAAGCACGTTGTTGAATCAAATTCACACCAAGCCATTTTGTGCGACTTGTGTTTAGCATGGGTTATGCGCTCCGCGCCGATGTTAGTGCGTTTGGGCGCATTACACAGTACTACAGTTCTGAGAATTAAGAAGTTGTGTGCAACACGACACATTCCATTGTACTTAGTTCACCTCTCCGTTTCTTTGTCTGAACAAAGCTTTTGTTTAACACGTGGCTGGCCACACAGATGAAAATGAATTTACGCTTTTTTAATAAAATAAAACCCCTCCCTTTTGGCCCCGTTACATTTTCTCATAGTTGCTGACGAAAATTAGGTTTTTTGTGATATTGTCTTTCGTATATCTCAAAATTTCTTTCCTAATTAAAGCCCTTTTAAGTTGAGCGCCATCTTGTAACGTCTCGCAGGTAATCTCTCAGAGTCTTTTAGACGTACTTTTTTGTTAATTAACTCTAAGTTTTATTTGCCCCACGTTGGGCGCCATCTTGTAACGTCTCGGGGGTAAATCTCTGTCGGAGTCTTAAAATATACGTTTCCTAAAAAGGTTTCTTATCGTCTATTTATGCTCTTCGAAAATCTCGCTTTAATGAGAGTCACAGAATTTGTTATAATTTATGTTCAATGTTTCCAAAAATCGAGTGTGTGTGATTATGCAAATATTTCCCTTAGATTTTATTTGGGTGAATTCAATACTGTTGTTTGACCGTAGTTAGGAGAGAGAGTGCAAAGAGAATTACTCTCTTGGCATACGATTAATTAATTTAAATTTCTCCGCTCATGAGACCAGCTGATTGTGACATTTACAAACACATTTGAGGTTAAATTAACACCAAATGGTATGTAATATTTTCTGGTTGTCCGTTCTTGGACAGTAATGTGGTAATTTTCGCATTCATAGGTTGGCTAATCTGTACTTTCTGAAATTGCGATTATCATGTTTATACAACGACACAGTTCACCGAGCGTCGGCCGGCGGCAGACATTATAACGTTTGCTGCCTTGTTCTGTCTGTTCACTTTTCTTGTTGTCGCGACAATTATCTAGGCCTTAGGCCTTAACATTTTTTTGAAGTAGTCGGAGTGTCGCACATTTGCGCCTCATCTGCCATGTAGCTTTCTTAACGACTCGGTTCATTCAAAATTAAAATGTCATGAGACATAGCCAACCTTAGCACTCTGATTTAAGTGTACAACAAAACTTAATAAATGTATTAAATACAGTCCACTATCGTCATTATTCTGCATCCTGGCAATAGCACCACAAAGTATCATTCTTCCTAACATTTAAGGGTCCTACGGGACGAAACATAACATTTTTTGGTACACACGTGCCGTCATTAACATTTTTTGGTCGCTCCGTGCCTGGATTCGTCATTTACTTTCTGCAACTTATTACAGCGGTTTTCATCATTTTTCTGCCCCAATTTCTGGCCATCACGGGCGATTCAGCATATTCGCTGATCCGACCGTGTCGGGACTTAGTCAGCATTTCTTTCATCGCCATTGAGCCTCGTGACGACACCACTGCAAGACCATCCATGTGCTAGCGTCTACACACCAGATTAAGCAGTCATCTCTCCAGTCCGTGTGTTTGCCATCTACTCCACGGCTTCGACGCTCCAGAACATCGCATACCAGGTACGACGTCATTAACATCATTAACAGGTGCGTACAATGGCTGAAGAAGGCCTCAAAGTGTTGGTCAGAAAGAGAGGCGGCTTAAAGTCTGCCATAGTGCGAATTAATTCGGCTATAATTAACTGTGATAAAAACACTAATACAGTACATTTTTTAATGGTTAGACTCGAAAGTCTAAAAAGTTTGGCAACAAAATACGATGAGGTACAGTCCGAAATTGAACTCATTTCTAAAGACATAAACGCTGCTCAAGAAGACCGAGTTGAGGTTGAAGAGCTGTTATATTCAACAGAAGCCAATATCTTGCAATTAATAGAAACCTTCAACGTTCAGACTGTATCTCCCTTATTAACAAGCAATATGCAATTAAAACCTATAAGTTTGCCCTGCTTCACAGGCAATATCTTAGAATGGCAGCACTTCTATTCAATATTTCTGGACTTGGTGCACGCCAGATCTGATTTAACGTCAGTGCAGAAATTACATTATTTGTACTCATCTCTTAAAAATGAGCCGCTAGATCTAATTAAGGCATTACCTATTTGTAATGAGAACAATTCGATAGCGTTGAGTTTGCTGTCCACTAGATATGACAACAAATTCATACTAGTGAAGTATTATATTCAAAATTTGCTTGAAGTAAAGTCAACAATTAAGGACTCTGTCCAAAGTTTGGCAGAATTCATAAATACAATAACTTCTTCAGTTAATTCGCTGGCAGCCATGCAACTGTCAGTGGATTCATTTGAGCTTATTACTGTACAATTATTGTCAGCAAAACTGGACCATACCACGTTTAAATTATGGAAGGAGTCTATAGACCCCGATAATCTTCCTAACTTTCAAAGCTTCATTCAGTTTTTAAACGCACGTAGACAGTTGCTAGAAAATACATTGCCTATCGATGCCAGACAGCAGCTCAACAAGCTAACTTTAAGATTCTATAATAAATCTGACAAACATAAATCACGAAACTCTGCTGGCAGCACTGCATTTAAAAGTTATCACTCAGCTTCAAATAATTATTTATGCCCATGCTGCAAATCTAGTCATCCAATTTACATGTGTGACAAATTTCGTGCATTAAGCACATCAGAACGAGGGCAATTTATATTAAATCATAAATGCTGTACCAATTGTTTAAGACCAGATCATTTTTCATCTAATTGTAAGATCAAACAATCATGTAAGATCTGTTCAAAACGACACCATACATTGCTGCACATAAATAATGTGTCAAAACCAGGTTCTGCTAGCAGCAGCAACTATTGCTCACTTAAATTACAGTCTACAAACAATGTTCTCTTATCAACAGCCCTTGTGTTTGTCATCGACCGGGCTGGCAACAGACAACTTGCAAGAGTTCTATTGGATGCTGGGTCACAAGTAAATTTTTGTACGGAATCATTTGCTAAGAAATTACGGCTTAACTTGACTAAATCTAACATACCGATTACAGGTATTAATAATGCCGCGTGTTGTGCCACTAACTTGGCATCTATACGCATTATTTCTCGCTATCAAAGATTTAGCTTCCAAGCAACATGTGCGGTCTTATCTACATTAACCCATAAACTCCCAGCACAATCTTTCGACATAAATCAGTTTAACGTCCCAGATAACGTTTTCCTCGCCGATCCACATTTCAACATATCAGCTGATATCGACATACTTTTAGGAGCGCAATTTTATTTAGATTTAATTTTAGCTAACAAATATGTACGCGGTTCTCACTTTCCTATTATACAGGAAACAAAGTTAGGCTACATTCTAGCAGGCAATCTGCCCAAACACTGCCGTTATAAGGGTCCTGCTGTTTCGTTCCTGGCTAGGAACAACGACAGTCAAGTTTTGGCATCTCTCGAGAAATTTTGGGAGACCGAAACTATCCCTGATAATGCACCCATTAGTAACGATTCAGCTTGTGAGGAGCATTTTGTTAAGTCCACTCATCGCAGTGATGAGGGTAGTTTCGTTGTTTCGCTACCATTTAAGTCTGACAATCCCCAGTTGGGTGAGTCCTATGCTAGCGCTGAAGGGAGATTCTTGAGTTTAGAACACCGGTTCATGCGTGATTCTAAGCTTGCGCGCGAATACGCAAACTTTATTCAGGAGTATAAGGATCTTGGCCACATGACGCTTGTCGACGATTGTTCTATCAATTCCGGGGCTTCAAATACCTACTATCTGCCTCACCATGCCGTCTTTAAACATTCTAGTTCTACGACAAAACTTCGCGTCTTTTTTGACGGCTCGTCCAAAACTACCAATGGCTTTTCTCTCAATGATATTTTGTTGGTAGGCCCAAACGTCCAACAAGACCTTTTTTCTATTCTTTTGCGATTTCGTATGCACAACTATGTTCTCATCGCCGACGTCGAGAAGGTGTATCGACAAATTCTGGTATCTGATAAGGATTGTCATTATCAACGTATTCTGTGGCGTAACTCTCCACTCGAACAGTTTAAACATTTTGTATTGCGAACTGTAACATACGGTACTGCTAGTGCTTCATTTTTGGCTACTCGCTGTCTTAATCAGATTGGTAAGGATCATGAAGCTTCTTTTCCTGACGCTGCGTCAGCTATAATTAATGATTTCTATGTCGACGATTTGTTAACCGGTGCAGACACCATTTCTGATCTGACCAAGTTGAAGGCTGACTTAGGTACGTTGTTGAGTCAATACGGCCTCACTCTGCATAAATGGGCATCAAATGAACCCAATGTGGTCGCAGATCATAATAATTTATCACTCCCCTTAAACAAACAAGGTAATGTGGGTACGTTGGGCATTCTTTGGAATAACTCTACAGATTCATTTTTGTTTGACATTAAATCATTCCCAGTTGAATCAAGCATCTCTAAGAGGAAAATCCTTCGATTATCACAGGCATATACGACCCACTTGGACTCGTCGGTCCCATTGTTTTCCTTTACAAACAGTTTATGCAGCAACTCTGGCTGTGCAATCTTGGTTGGGATGAGCCAATCTCTGGGCAATTACACTTGCATTGGCATTCATTATGCGATAAATTATGTCTAATCGGTAAAGTTATTGTCCCACGTTCTATTCGCTGCAAGTCTAAGGCAAAGATTGTTGAATTACATGGGTTTGCGGATGCTTCTGAAAGGGGCTATGGATGTTGTGTTTACATTAGAGTCATTTATCAAGATTCATCGGCCTCTTGTCACCTTCTCTGTTCCAAATCTCGCGTGGCCCCCCTACATCAGGTGTCATTACCCCGCATTGAACTCTACGCTTGCTTGTTGTTATCACGACTCTTGTTCAAGGTCACCCCTGCTCTTCATTCCTTTATCAATAGTGTTCACCTGTATTCTGACTCCATGGTGTCCCTTTACTGGATTCATGCCCAGTCTTCTAGGTGGAAGACCTACGTCGCTAATCGTGTTGCCGAGATTCAGCGTCTTACTGAAGCCTACACGTGGCATCACATCAATTCACAACATGATCCTGCTGACATT
Organism: Magicicada septendecula; assembly: GCA_034769895.1. NCBI lineage: Eukaryota > Metazoa > Arthropoda > Insecta > Hemiptera > Cicadidae > Magicicada > Magicicada septendecula. The sequence continues at coordinate 160,073,896 of CM068373.1, read as the reverse complement.
ATTTCTAGGGGATGTCACCCCGACGTTTTGCACGATTGTTCGCTTTGGTGGCATGGTCCCACTTGTTTGTCTCAATCTTCCGAGTCCAATCTTTTTCCACCCTTTTTACCTTCTAATCTGTCGTCTCCTGAATTCACTGCGGAGGAGAAACAAACCCCCAAACTTTCTCTAATATCTACCCTATCTATTGATCTTTCAAAGGACTTTTCTTCGTTGCACCGTCTGACTCGCGTATACGCTTACTGCTTTCGATTCATCAAAAATATTAGACTCTCCAGGGCTGAGAAAATTTCGGGCGCTCTTACCCCCGTTGAAATTCATTCCACTCTTAATTTTTTCATAAAACAATCCCAGTCGATCCACTTCGCTGCTGAGCTTAATTGTCTTCGTAATGGGTCTTCTGTTTCTATCAGGAGTAAGTTGTCTTCTCTGGACCCGTTTCTTGATGAGTCTGGCGTCATACGTGTCGGCGGACGCTTACAGCAGTCGCAACTACCTTATGACAATAAGCATCCTATTGTCTTGCATCCATCGGCTCATATCACTCACCTTATTATTGAACGCGAACACATTCATCTACTCCACGCTGGTGGTGAGACACGTCAAGTGTCTCAGGTTTAGTGCCAAACATCAGGATCAGAGGCTTGGTATCTTGCCATCTCCTAGAGTCACTCCTTCGCGGCCGTTTCTATTCTGCGCAGTTGATTATGGTGGTCCCTTCATGATTCGTCATGGCGGGCAGAAATCTAGGACTCTGTCAAAATCGTATGTGTCTTTGTTCATTTGCTTGGCGACCAGGGCCATTCATTTGGAATTGGTTTCCGACCTTACGGCCAACGCGTTCATAGCTGCCTTACGTCGTTTCATGTCCCATAGGGGCATACCCAGCCAGTTATATTCTGATAATGGCACGGACTTTAGGAAGGCCCGCAATGTTTTGCATGACCTTTACAATCTTTGGCATAATAAGGATGCCACCTCATCAATCCAATCCTTTACGACCTCTCATGGTATTACATGGTCGTTTATTCCGCCCTCGTCACCTCATTTTGGTGGTCTTTGGGAGAGCGGTATAAAGAGTTTAAAGTATCATTTGCGCCGCGTGGTCGGCAAGTCTATACTCACCTTCGAGGAGTTTACAACGGTTTTGTCTCAGATAGAGGCATGTCTAAACTCACGTCCATTATTTGCCGTTTCATTGGATGTAAATCATCCGGTGCCACTTACACCTGGCCATTTTTTAATTTGCGCACCATTAACGGCGATTCCTGATCCTGACTTATCTCACGTTCCCATCTCTCGTCTTGGACGTTGGCAACTTCTCCAGAAGTTTGTCCAAGTCATTTGGAAGGCTTGGTCTCGCGACTACTTACATCAATTACAACAACGTCACAAATGGAAATTTGCCAAGGACAACGTTTCCATTGGTGACCTGGTTTTACTGATTGAGAATAACTTACCTCCATTAGCGTGGAAATTTGGTGTAATTACCGCCACATTTCCCGGCCCAGACAACTTAATTAGAGTAGTAGACATTCGCACGCCTACTGGAATTTTTTGGAGACCAGTTCACAAGCTATGTTTGTTGCCAGCGCGGGACGAGGCTTAGACACAAGGTCAATATAATTACTTAGCACAATGCTATATTTCACTTGGCCACTGGCTTTCATTACCTTATTGTCTGACAATTTGGTCAACTTAATTGGTGATATGTATCATCACAACATTTTTATGTCAATTTGCATTATTGAGTATTTTACATACTAAATTCGCATGTGACTTGTAATTTTACAACCATGCACTATGTTATTATATCTATGCTTATCATTTTGTTATGGTGGTATACTTTACTATTTTTGTATTTATATGTTAATAATTTGTGAGACATACTATGTCCTACATACTTACATTTTGATATTGTTAATGGGTTATGTGTTGTAACAATAAAAAAGAAGACCGAAATTTATTTAATACATAAAACCACTACCAGGACTTACCTGTTGCAGAAATTTTATCAGAAGCCCAGAGTCGCCACCTATATCTTTGAAGGACAGATATGGAGACCTTTACACTTTGCCTTAATAAAACGGACAATTTAGCAATCTGACCCCACCCAATTAATAATTCAGAAAGATTCCGATCCGTTAGACGAATTTTTTCAACACAGAAATGAGAACGTGGTAATGACGAAATAACAGACTAACACATTTTATCTGGAACTTACATACTTTAATTACTTGAAAATTAGTTTAAATATTTTGACAAGAACCCTATGACCAAAAGTGACTTATACATTTAGGTATTATATTTACATTGAAATATTAATGCATTAAGTATTGTATTTAAACATTCACTATAAAGCAGCCCATTCTGCCATTCACTCATTCACACCGTATTATCTTTATATATATATTTCGTGTGTGCGTGTGTATGTCACTGAACTCCTCCTAGACGGCTGGACCGATTTTGATGAAATTTTGTGTGTGTGTTTGAGTGGGTCCCTGGATGGTTTAGATTCACAATTGGACCCGGTAGGTGGCGCTGCGATCGGGTTCCAGGAAATTATATATAAAAATGTATGTTTCTTTGTTTGTCCCGTATGCGTTCCTATACCATTCATCCGATTGCGATGAAACTTCCGTGAGTTGTTGTGCGCCCGCCCGCGAAGGTTTCTGAATTAGTGGTGTTTTTTCGATGGGGTCCTTTGGGGGGTTCTTTGGGGTCTTCCACATCTCCTCCTAAACCACTGGACCGATTTCAACCAAACTTGGCACAAATATTTTACGCAAAGGGAGAACCAACATAGGATAGGTGTTTTTTCGATGGGGTCCTTTTGGGGGTTCTTTGGGGTCTTCCACATCTTCTCCTAAACCACTGGACCGATTTCAACCAAACTTGGCACAAATATTTTACGCAACGGGAGAACCAACATAGGATAGGTGTTTTTTTCGATGGGGCCCTTTGGGGGTCCTTTGGTGTCTTCCACATTTCCTCCTAAACCACTGGACCGATTTCAACCAAACTTGGCATAAATATTTTACGCAAAGGGAGAACCAACATAGGATATGTGTTTTTTTCGATATGATCCTTCGGGGGGTCCTTTGGGGTCTTCCACATCTCCTCCTAAACCACTGGACCGATTTCAACCAAACTTGGCACAAATATTTTACGCAAAGGGAGAACCAACATAGGACAAGTGTTTTTTCGATACGATCCTTTGGGGGTCCTTTGGGGTCTTCCACATCTCCTCCTAAACCATTGGACCGATTTCAACCAAACTTGGCACAAATATTTTACGCAAAGGGAGAACCAACATAGGATAGGTGTTTTTTCGATGGGGTCCTTTTGGGGGTTCTTTGGGGTCTTCCACATCTTCTCCTAAACCACTGGACCGATTTCAACCAAACTTGGCACAAATATTTTACGCAACGGGAGAACCAACATAGGATAGGTGTTTTTTTCGATGGGGCCCTTTGGGGGTCCTTTGGGGTCTTCCACATTTCCTCCTAAACCACTGGACCGATTTCAACCAAACTTGGCATAAATATTTTACGCAAAGGGAGAACCAACATAGGATATGTGTTTTTTCGATATGATCCTTTGGGGGTCCTTTGGGGTCTTCCACATCTCCTCCTAAACCACTGGACCGATTTCAACCAAACTTGGCACAAATATTTTACGCAAAGGGAGAACCAACATAGGACAAGTGTTTTTTCGATACGATCCTTTGGGGGTCCTTTGGGGTCTTCCACATCTCCTCCTAAACCATTGGACCGATTTCAACCAAACTTGGCACAAATATTTTACGCAACGGGAGAACCAACACAGGACAGGTGTTTTTTCGATACGATCCTCTGGGGGGTCCTTTGGGGTCTTAAAAAACTATTAGATTTGGTTACTATGGCAACCCAATAGAATAGATTCTGTTCTAAATATATTATCGCATTAAATTGAAGACCACGCGAACGAAGTCGTGGGCAACAGCTATTTATTTTTAAGAAACCTACTTTAATTGAACTTTATTAATTAAACCAACATTTTCATTACGTACAACGTGAAACTCCGTAGCGAAGCACGGGTATTCCCCTAGTATATATATATATATTCCCCTTATTTTTTGCTCGAGTCTTAAATTGAATAATATGTTCTGAAACTGGATAATAGTTCGTGAATAATAATAATTAAAATTGAATAACCATGGTACGTTACGTAACGCGTAACGCGTAGAATCCCGTTCACCACGTGCTGATGGATAGTTGCATCTGAATATTTGTCCGTTACGAACACTTTTAACTTTCTTAGGTCACTTCATTGATTACCATTCATAATGTCACTCCACTTATTCACACCGATTACTCCTTCTTTTCGCTGAAACTTAGTTTTTAGTAACCGCGAGTCTTGGCTAGCGTGCGGCCGCCGCCGCGGCCATCTGTAGACTGGGTATAGGCGGTAGGAAGCTGCCGTTCACTGCCACCTGCTTTGCGTCGTCGTTCATGTTTAGTTGTTGAGGCATATTCAGTTTATACAGGTACTATAGCTGGTATATGGGTGGTACCAGAGGACAATATATACTTCGGCTCTGCTGATGTCATTAATAGTAGGCGGGGCTTTAACAGTATTTCCGGATGGTCTTTGAGAAGACGATGACTACTCTTGCGCTCTGGCCATCTTGAGTTTTAGTCAAGAGCATCCCTTGTGCTCGTGTTCGTACAGTTGCGTATGTGCGCTGCCACACAAGTACGGATTTCTGAGAATTTTGAAGGAGGTAAATTCTTTGCTCGCCGCGTTACACAATAACAACTGCGTATCGCTTTGTTACCACTGTTTCTTAACATCGTTCTGTTACACGGAAAATAACGTTGCACAATAATTTTCATAACTTCTGACAAGCCCGCCCAAAATGAAAGAAATAAAAGATATAAATGCCCCATACTGTAAAAAATGAAAAACCCCCAAAATTGACACGCTACAATACCCCCTCGATGAGAATTCTGCTGTTCACAACAGAAGAAATCTCATCGACAAACCCCGAAGAGGACCGGTGAGGAACTGGTGCCAACAACCCCCTTGTTCTTAATTTGCATGGGTACACGACCCCCCTGGCTCAGCGACTATGGACCCATCTGAACGAGATCACTGGACTTCTCCGTAAGAGATCCCAACACCGAGAAATTGAACAGCTAAGTACCACAGAGCACCTCACCTTCTAACATGCTACCCCCAAAATCCTCAATCCCTGGCTCAAAGTATTCCAGATCCTCTACCGATATGGTTCCCCTTTTATGCAAACTGGGCTGCCTTTAGCAGGTACTGGGCTCACACATACTCAGATTACATGTTGCCATAACTCATTGAGAAAAAAAAATTCTTTTAAAATTTATTAAAAATTTAAAAAAAATTCAAAATTTAAAATAATATTTTATCAAAAAATTCTCTTCCTTGTTTTTCTGTTTTCTTGAAAACGACTTAAAATGCATTAATTGAAACCTTTCTCCTACTCTAAACACATCCTTAATCTAACATGTAATCACTTATAATCTAACAGTACAATGCCATACAATCAATCGATAAAATAAACATGTTGTTAAGTACACACATAATAAAATAATCATTACTCAAAAATATTCAAATGCTGGCAGGCGAAAAATCAAAATTTCCAAAAATTTTAAAATTCAAAAAAAATTTAATTTCATTTAAATGTTTCCTCTCTATGTAAAATTATTTAGAAATCGGTTTAAATTAATTAGATGAACAAATTGAATTGGCTTCCTACTACACAAGCCTAGTATGTTTGTGACCTCATCAGCTGATCTAAACTAGGTCAAGTTCCAGACCCTTGACCTACATATGTTATGTATACTTTCTGAAAATACATTCAACATCTGTAACAGTCTAACGTAAAACACAAAACAATAAAATAAAACATTCAAAATTACAAAAAATTATTATAAACAATAAGCCAATTGCTATTTAAATTATTTAAAATAAACAATTCTTAACTTCACATTATTTTCAATTCTATCAAATTTCTGTCACTGGTTTCGAAAAAATAAAAAATTTTATATTCTTTATCATAAATCTCTCTCTTTATTTAACAATTTCAATCTACTTTAGTGTGGGTGATTTAAATTATTTATCTCATTTAATGTACTACTTGATCTGGATACCTATATAATCTTTCTCCCTCTGACTCTACTATTAACTTTTACTACATGACACCCATCTCTATCAAAATATCTATCAAAACACTCTAAACTCAATTTACCTCTGGCACCGCTCATCTTTGTACTAGGATGTGTGTTCCCTACCTGGCTATACACATACGAGCCAATGCCCCTCCAAAATATCGGCAAACACTCACTCAAACTACTCTATTCCCGCCACAACGCCGCACGTTGCTCACACCTTACCACCTCACCCTTACTACAAAATATCATCAACAAATATGTTTATATCTCATTCACATTACTCATCTCTACACATACTCACTACTACTGTGTCAACATCAATACTTCTCAAAATACTATAACATGTATAAACTCAAAACAACATTACATTATCCTCATCTCTACTATTTCAACTTTAACTCTGACTTCAACTTGGACAGATCTACACGTCCCGTAAAATATTCATCACCCAAAACTCTCTTTTGTTAACTTGCATAAATTATTACTTTGTTTCTCATTTTATCAAGTTACTTTTTATCATTATTTTAAAACATTACATTGAACATTAATAACTTGGAACCTTTATAACCAATATACCAGTGACATCTTATTGCTGATCAGCTGATATCCTAACATAATGAAAACACATCTCAAATTTGAACAACTTATATGAAATATATTTATTTATCAATACTCACTTCTATTATGTTAATTGCCTGCCAGGCGTTTAATTATTGGCTTAATTTAAAGCATACACATATCATGAAACCACATATTCTTATCAATACCTATACCTAACATACAACAATAAAATAATAGATTTAAAATCATAGCATGTAATGAACACCTTATATTACATATCTGATCAGCTAGTTAATTGAACAGAGCATAAGCAGTTTTATTGGATCAAAATTCAAATTAGCAAAAACTTTTTATGTCATAAAATTCTAAATTCATGGCTCGTCTGAGCCACCTCCCAGCCACACACACTATTTCAAATTATGGAGGACTGTGGCGTCCTGGCGCTTCGACAAAGACAGTATATTTTGGAGCAGGTTTTACCTCTCCGTGTCTTTGTTTCCGCTATTACGTTTTAAAATTATTGAACATCAACATGTTCTCGTTACTGAATCACACACCCGTAATGCGGGTCTACCACCTTTCTCTGCTACCCCAAAGCGGGCAGAGTGGCAGCCGCTGTTTCATAGTTCCGGAGATTTCCCCTAAGTTCGCCCCCCATTGAATTTCAAATATGTACCAATTTCAAGTCAGCTATGGTCAAGGGACTTGATATGACCATAGCTGGCCGCTCGCCAAATCCACGATTAGTGCTGGTAAGGCAGTAATCGCCCGAAAAGTCGGGGAAATCTAAACTTGCATTTCACTGCCTGTTACACATCAATCTAGTTATGTGCGACACGGTCATTTAGCAGTGTGTAAATTCTAATTTACACGAAAAAAGGTGTGCCGCACATTTTCGCCATTTTGGCCTCCGATGGAGGTAACACTCTCTGTTACCCCCAACCCATTTCGCTACCTATGGGAGCACAGGCCACCCCCGCAATAGCCACTTAATAGCTAACTAATTAATTACAAAATTGTATATACATTCTACGATAATATTTGCATCAATAATCATTTAACCCAATTTACAACTTTTTACCATTTGACTTTCTTAAAATTTTCAAAATTTATATTTAATAATCATTATATATCATTTTTCATTTATTATAACAAATTTTTTAATTATCATATTTATTAAACACAATGATTGCATTAAAATCTCACTATTTCATTAACACCTCATTCACACCTGTAAACATTTTTATTATACATGATTATCAAATTTTTTCTACTTACAATCCATTTAACATAATATACACCCAAAACATAATCACCACCATCTCTGAAACATTTCACAAAATTTATTAGTTTAAATTAAATAATTTATCATTCATTACCAAATTTCCAAATCTCGTAAAATAAATTAAATTCATAAAAAAATTTAAATAATTAATATTCAAATAAGCAATCAAAATATTTAACATGTATCAAATTGTTTTAATTAATTTAATTAATGACCGACAATATAAATTATATAGTTATTGAAACAATTTCAATTAGTCAATTACTGTTGCCAAAATTACTGTTATTATTCCTTTAAATTGCAAAATATTATTATTACAACAATTAATTACCTACATACGCTGTTCACTTAACCACAACACATCCAATTGGCTTTACTACATATTTATTTACAAATCTGATTCATTATTTAGTCAGTTATCACGCCTCAATGTCCCACTCAGCTAAGTCACAACCCTTAAAATAAAATATTTAACTGTCTTTTCTGTTTTATGGTTTAGCCTCCATCGTCAAAAAGATACCTCACATATTTATAGACTAAATGATTTTTGTCCACCTTTAGTTTATTATTATTGTTTTCATAAACCATTATTGCTAAGTTCATCATCATACCATTTATTATCTCATACAACCTGTCATGATCCATTAATGTTATCCAGTCTCCGTCAGTAGTTTTTCTAAATACCAAATCAATTATTTTATCATTATTTATACCAGTGTTATTCAGATATTCCTCTCTCTCTCTTTCATCATCTCTCTCCATATCTAACACCTGCACCAACATTTCATACCCTCTATTAACCTCAAAAATTTTTATTTCTCGCTCTCTTTCTTTACAACACCTCTCATAACCACACTGAACTCTCCCATTCCATGCAGAGGGCAATACCATAAAATTATCTAAATACCATCTGGCCCTACCAGATAAACACAAAAAACTTATATAACCTCCTGAAGAACTCTCGTCTTCTACAAAAATTATCGAGGAACTCTTGTCCTCCATCAACACTTGTGAATTCTCTGCTTCACATTTAACCCCATAAAAATTTGCCCCCTGTTCACCTTCTACATTTAAACTACCCCTATACTCCCTTTCTAACTCATAAACACTAACTAACACTCCATGATCAACCTCAACTCTCACTCTATTCTCATTTTCACGATTTTCTACTGTATCACTTTTTGATACCCCGTTTTCAGCTACATCATCATTATTCTTGTTTAATGTTATTTCATCATTATAATTAATTGTATTACTACCACTTACCTCAGAATTGTACTCACCATCTCCCACTATTTGGTCACTGTTATTTATTAATTCATTATCGTTATCACTCACCTGGTTAATTATTTCTTCACTACCATCAACAACATTGTTACCACTTTCTATTGCTACATTTTCAATTGCGTCACCGTTATCATTTTTTATCTCGTGACTACCATTTTCTACTATTTTACTCTCACTAACCCCTTCACTTACCTCGTTACTTTGTTTACTAGTATCATCACTATTTTTATTCAGGAAAGCGTATAGTCCCGTTTTTTGTTCTTCCATTTGTCTAAGCTGAGTATTTAATTTACGGCAATCGTCCTCTGTCATTCCTTTCAAAACCCTTTCAAACTCGCGCATGAATTCCGTACTATTCCCGAATTCTCCCCATCCACTCACTTTATTTTCTTGCGCCTCGGCCATGTTAAAACATTTATTTGTAATATACTCTTTGTATAACGCCCACTATAACCCTTCTAACACACACTAATTATCCAGTTTAAATCAAAATACCCACACATAAACTAGTTATCCAAACGTACACTACCCACACATAACCTAATTTAACGTAATTATATACGATACAATTTTACAAGTACGTCATTACCACATCCTATTTTCTGTGTATTAAAATAGGTCTATCTCGTATAAAATTATAATTAAACGAAAATCCTGGCAGCGCGTCGACATTTGTAACAATAAAAAAGAAGACCGAAATTTATTTAATACATAAAACCACTACCAGGACTTACCTGTTGCATAAATTTTATCAGAAGCCCAGAGTCGCCACTTATATCTTTGAAGGACAGATATGGAGACCTTTACACTTTGCCTTAATAAAACGGACAATTTAGCAATCTGACCCCACCCAATTAATAATTCAGAAAGATTCCGATCCGTTAGACGAATTTTTTCAACACAGAAATGAGAACGTGGTAATGACGAAATAACTTAGACTAACACATTTTATCTGGAACTTACATACTTTAATTACTTGAAAATTAGTTTAAATATTTTGACAAGAACCCTATGACCAAAAGTGACTTATACATTTAGGTATTATATTTACATTGAAATATTAATGCATTAAGTATTGTATTTAAACATTCACTATAAAGCAGCCCATTCTGCCATTCACTCATTCACACCGTATAATATATATATTCCCCTTATTTTTTGCTCGAGTCTTAAATTGAATAATATGTTCTGAAACTGGATAATAGTTCGTGAATAATAATAATTAAAATTGAATAACCATGGTACGTTACGTAACGCTTAGAGTCCCGTTCACCACGTGCTGATGGATAGTTGCATCTGAATATTTGTCCGTTACGAACACTTTTAACTTTCTTAGGTCACTTCATTGATTACCATTCATAATGTCACTCCACTTATTCACACCGATTACTCCTTCTTTTCGCTGAAACTTAGTTTTTAGTAACCGCGAGTCTTGGCTAGCGTGCGGCTGCCGCCGCGGCCATCTGTAGACTGGGTATAGGCGGTAGGAAGCTGCCGTTCACTGCCACCTGCTTTGCGTCGTCGTTCATGTTTAGTTGTTGAGGCATATTCAGTTTATACAGGTACTATAGCTGGTATATGGGTGGTACCAGAGGACAATATTGACTTCGGCTCTGCTGATGTCATTAATAGTAGGCGGGGCTTTAACAGTATTTCCGGATGGTCTTTGAGAAGACGATGACTACTCTTGCGCTCTGGCCATCTTGAGTTTTAGTCAAGAGCGTCCCTTGTGCTCGTGTTCGTACAGTTGCGTATGTGCGCTGCCACACAAGTACGGATTTCTGAGAATTTTGAAGGAGGTAAATTCTTTGCTCGCCGCGTTACACAATAACAACTGCGTATCGCTTTGTTACCACTGTTTCTTAACATCGTTCTGTTACACGGAAAATAACGTTGCACAATAATTTTCATAACTTCTGACAAGCCCGCCCAAAATGAAAGAAATGAAAGATATAAATGCCCCATACTGTAAAAAATGAAAAACCCCCAAAATTGACACGCTACAGTGTCTTGTCATTGGTGGTATTGTTCTTATGTAAAAATTTGTTATTATCTTCGCATGGTCTGCAGCTATACAAACCATGTATGCATTTTCTTGCACATTTTGTCAATATGTGTGATATTTTATTACTCTATAAATTTATTTCTCGCAATTGTTCAACACATGTATTACATTTTGTATAACCACATTTGTTGTACTTGTCACTTATGCTATTGTGCCTTGTATTCATGTATTTGTAATTACCTAAACCGATTTCTATTGTATTATTATGTATAACTTGTATCTATGTAAAACACATTGTTTTACCCGCATCTACTGTCTATAACCATATGCCACGCCTATATTTTTATATTTATATTTTGTATTTTGTGATCACGTATTGCACAATTATTATTCATTCTTTAATTATGACATAAATGTCATTACACTTGTGCTTGCAATCATTCAACAATGTATAATTTGTTTTCACATAACAATTTATTGTACATTCCTGAAACTTCAGGTATAGCATGCATCGTGCAAACTATAAAGCGTCATGCTAAATTTATGTCTTTACATGTATAATTTTATAATAATTTGTCTGTTCACTTTACATTCAATACTATTGTATAGGTCAACTGGCCTTGACTGGCTCAAGCTAACCATTATGACTTGCATAAACATTACAATTTGTATCGGGCCCATCATGTGATGAGCCACCGATTATTCATTATTAAACATTGTCAACCTATGTATTTTCCATGTCTTATATTGTTATATTGTATACATACAATATATATTGGCAATATATTGCTAATTTTTGCATTTATACTCATGTATAAATCAGGTTGTGGTTTTAACGATGGTGATTGTTATCATATTTGGGCATGGGTTATGTAACGTTACAATTTATATAATTATTAATACAGCATAACAAAAAAATTTATTTTTAGATTCAAAAAATTCATTTAAATTGAAATCAAATTGTTATATCTCCATTACTTTCTCCAAGAATCAAAAAATAAAAAAGAATCTTTTACCTGAATCTATCAAATCTATTCATTTTCTTCCCTACTACTAATAATCATAGAAACACAACTTGAACATCTTATTAAAACATGAGCTCACTTATTCTAACATTTGTTTACACAGATATACTAAACAATGTAATTCAATAAACACTAGCAATACACATCAACAATAGTATACTTGAAATTCAAAATATCCTATATGGCAGGTGTAAAAATAAATTTTATTTTTTTTTTTCAAAAAATTTAAATTTACCAAAATCTCCTTTTTCAGTTTTCAGAAAACAAAAATATTTAATTCAATTAAAAAACAAAATGGCATCAATCAATTACTAGAACCAGGTCTTGCCTCTCACATCAACCATCAGCTGATCAAACTGGGTCAAGTCAACGACCTTGACATACATATGTTACACAAAGTTATATCATAAAATACATAAAACATCTTTAAAATTCTTTATCTTCAAACATAATAAAATAAGACATTTAAAATTAACATGGTTATTCTTACAATAAACAATAAAATTGACTTGATTATTCATCACTTCTTTCACAGCACTAACACTTATCTAAAAATGAAACTTTTTCTTGTGAACTTACTGTTTATTCTCTTCTCATCGAACAATACAGTATAACACAACTGAACAATACGAAATATATAAACACCACACAACATAACCAAACAACATACTTAACGATCAATTACAATATAAATCACATACACTTTTTGACACAATTATACAAAAATCAAACATTAAGTTGAATCCCCGCGCCAATCCCCTTCCTCCACGCACCACCCCCACTACACATTCCACACAACAACCGTTACTAAATGATGGCAGTCTGTCTCTAAGCTGAAGAAGGCGAATACGTACGCTGAAACGCGTTCGACGAGAAGAGAATAAACAGTAAGTTCACAAGAAAAAGTTTGATTTTTAGATAAGAAATAAAATTGACATTTAAATTGACCAAAAATTACACATTTTACAGCTTTAATTATTTTCGAATTCTATTAAAATCTGTCACTTGGTTCAATTAATTTTATATTTTGACTATGAGTTTCTTTCTTTAACATTTTCATTCTCAGTTAGTTTGGGTGACTCAATTATTTATAATAACTCATTTTATCAACTGGGCATTGGTATATCTATAATCTTACCCCCCTTCTGACTCTTAATACTCACTAACAGCCTTAACTAATATGACACCCCTCTATCAAAATATCTACCAACCATTCTCTAACCCCAACTTACTATTCAACTCATTTCGCATCATTCTACTCTTATAACAAAAAAATACTATCTACCCCTTTGTACTCAGGATGTGTGTTCCCTTCCCACTGCTCACTCCCTTATGTTGGTTCCTGGACTCCCCCTAGGTAACGCTTTCCGGCGCTAATCGGTCCCTTCCCGCCACAACGCTTTTCGTTGAGGATGTGACGATTTCATTAATAAAAATATGTTAATTAATTAAGTTGATAATATATAATCGGAGAAATTTTAAATTCTTAATAAAATCTCACATTGTAAACTAATTCTTATGGCAATAATTTAATAATAATAATATTTAATATAAGTCTAATAATGAAATTAAAAGGGAATGGAATTGTACAGAAAGGGTAAAGCTTATTAATTTATCCTGTATAAACAAGAACTGACCAGAAGTAACTTGTTTTCTGACCCCTAAATAAACTAAGTATTATTGTAAATTTGTTATTATTTAAATAATTAATTAAGACCATTGTTACGTACTTTGATAACTTCTGCAACTAAGAATATCACGATTTAATTATTTAATCAACCGTAGTCCTTTAATTAAAATTAGAAAAATGGAACTACTTTTATGTTGCCTAGTAATTGTCTTGAGATTACTACGCTCCCCTTAACTATTTTCTTCGACTTGTAATGGAGCGCTCACGCCGTAAGCAGCGTAAAGCGTTGTTTCGCTACGAATATATATAAAAATGTGAAAGGGTTGATACCATGACTATTTAAATAAGTAATTTGTGTGGTGATGACATCTCTCTATATTATAAAATAACGGACTATGTAATTTATACAGTATTACAACCTAGAAGGTGATAGTCAACTAATCTATCATCATGTGAAGTGTATAACAGTGAAACAAACTTTCTATCTATGTATTCTAACTACAAGAATTACTATGAATAACTACAGTCGCCGGAGATGAATGTACCACACCAGGAATGATTTCACATACTTCTAGAACTTCACCATCACAGTATGATAAGGTAACGACTGAACTTCAAGAAACATCAGGAGGACCGAAGAACTAATTCTGCAGCAACTTCAGGAAACACACAGGTGACATGGAGGCTTGTCTTCCATGGTTAAGAGTTACAAAATTATAAACCCAAAAAGACAATTTAAATTATCATATTAAAGACTTTAAAACTAATGTTTAAATGTAATAACATTAAAGACTTTAGAAACCTGACATTTTAGGTAACATGTAGTATAAAATCTAATAACGCTAGTTATAGCAAAAAGGTAAAGTTTAAACTAAAAGTTTTGTTGTTTTAGAAGATTAGTAAAAACCATTCTTCAAATGGTTAGAGTTTCAATATTGTACATGGCAAGGTGACCATAATTCATTTAATATATTTAATCCCGGATCCGTGGAATTAATCAATAAGATGTACATCATATTTTGAAGCCCCTTTGTAAAGTAGTAATTTATATATTTAATCATATAGTAAACTATATTGTTTGAGATGAGAACTTTCAATAGAGAACTTAATCACCAAATGTAATAAAGAGATGTCATCTAAGTACCAAGTAAAATGAGTGCATAAATCAACAGTCTCCCCTTCCTAATATCCTGCTATATAAATTGTTTATTTGTTGTGATTATTTTCAGTGCTCCACAACGAAGGCAGCCGGTATAATTGGCACATCCAATTATTACTGGTTCCCTACGTTATAACTCAAGAGAAGAGGTTATAATTTGCGCCACTCTGCTTTACTGCTGTTTTTGCTATTCTGCTGCTATTTTGTGAATTTGCTAATTTTGCGTAAGAGAAAAGAAAGAAGTAATTGCGTCCCGATATCCCACGCACAAAAGCTGTTGATCTATACACTCATGTATTTCAATATGTGTCAGAGTTTGAAATAAGATAAAAACAATAATTAATATTATAGTAATATAGTATAAATGACTTTATTAGTAAATATAATATGTGTAACGTAATATTAGCATATAATCCCATGTAAACAAACCATGTCGGTACTTGTTAAGAGTCCCATTCATAAACGTGCCACATTCTCGACAATCTCGGACGGGTAGTTTCCTGCTGCCGTTTGTTTAAAATTGTCATTGTTTAGTTGAGTTGAAAATAAGTCACCCTCCTTGTGTGGTCTATTGTTATAAGAAGCGTGTCTGTTCATGTGTTAGTAACCGAAGGGGGAATCTTTTGTCGTACGCATATTCATGCATGTGTGAAATTTCTCTCTCTCTCTCAAAGTAAAACGATAAGGGTTGTCATAACATTTTATGTGTTTATTTGTAAAAAAAAAAAGAAAAAAGAGTAAGAATACGATTGATTTATATTTTTATATTTGTGTGTAAAAAAAAAAGAGATAGCGTTGTATCGTAACTAATGCAAATGTTTAATAATAACTGTTAATAAATGTTTACCATGTACTAAAGTGTATAGGCGATAATTGTGTATAGGATAGTAGAGAAAATAATATTATGACTTAAAGTTCAAATGAATAAATGACTTAGTTAACCCTCCCTTGTTAGATAAAGTATTAAACCCCAGGTCCAAAAACAGTAAACTTGTAAACTGAGCCAAATAAATTAATAATAATAAATAAAGTGTGCTAAATAATTATGGTAAGTCGATAGGAAATAATTCTAGGTAAGTTTTTTTAACCCCCCAAAGTAATAGTAAGTGAATAATAAAGGCTGAATAAATCTTAAGTTAAACTAAATTTGTGTAACGTGTAGCAGTAAATAAGAGAAAGGTAAATAATAATAAAAGTATAGTTGAATAGTCAACAACCAGTTGTGGCCAGTAAGAGAACAATAAAGCGTGTTAAGAAATTGTAGTAAGCAGCCACACACTCTCCCTATTGTGATAAACCGTTGCCTCCCTAAACAATGAATACCACCGCGCGTGAAATACAATGAATTGTGTAAAGTCTCTCCCCTTCCGCAAAGTTGTCTAGTTATGGTTAAAGAGATAATAAGAATTACCATCGTGAGATTCCGCTTCTCTCATGTAACTATAATCTAGAGGGGAGTATGGGATCTTCTTTAGATTATTTTAGAAGTAAGTCTATGGTATATAGTCAAGATAGAATTATATACATGTAAAGTAACTAGTCACAACGGCGCCGGCTGAAAAGGATAATGATGAGGCAAAAAGGTGCCAAGAGTTCATTTATGAATGCTGAAAGCTAACGTGTAGAGTTAGAGTAAGCTGATGTCAGTCGGGCCACGATATTGTGAGTTACTGTAATTAGGGAAATTAGTATTATAAGTTAGTACTGTAAGAAGTGAGATAAAGGGAATTTCACGAAGGCGAACATTTAAATGAGAACTAGATCATTTAAAAAAGAATAAAAAAAAAAAAAAACCGTGTACTACTAATAATAAATAATAATAATAGAGAAATTACACACGGAAATCCCTAAACATACTCTCGGTATATTCAAAAAAAATTATACCGGCGTCTGTGGCTTAAGCGGCGGAGTATGTGACGATTTCATTAATAAAAATATGTTAATTAATTAAGTTGATAATATATAATCGGAGAAATTTTAAATTCTTAATAAAATCTCACATTGTAAACTAATTCTTATGGCAATCATTTAATAATAATAATATTTAATATAAGTCTAATAATAAAATTAAAAGGGAATGGAATTGTACAGAAAGGGTAAAGCTTATTAATTTATCCTGTATAAACAAGAACTGACCAGAAGTAACTTGTTTTCTGACCCCTAAATAAACTAAGTATTATTGTAAATTTGTTATTATTTAAATAATTAATTAAGACCATTGTTACGTACTTTGATAACTTCTGCAACTAAGAATATCACGATTTAATTATTTAATCAACCGTAGTCCTTTAATTAAAATTAGAAAAACGGAACTACTTTTATGTTGCCTAGTAATTGTCTTGAGATTACTACGCTCCCCTTAACTATTTTCTTCGACTTGTAATGGAGCGCTCACGCCGTAAGCAGCGTAAAGCGTTGTTTCGCTACGAATATATATAAAAATGTGAAAGGGTTGATACCATGACTATTTAAATAAGTAATTTGTGTGGTGATGACATCTCTCTATATTATAAAATAACGGACTATGTAATTTATACAGTATTACAACCTAGAAGGTGATAGTCAACTAATCTATCATCATGTGAAGTGTATAACAGTGAAACAAACTTTCTATCTATGTATTCTAACTACAAGAATTACTATGAATAACTACAGTCGCCGGAGATGAATGTACCACACCAGGAATGATTTCACATACTTCTAGAACTTCACCATCACAGTATGATAAGGTAACGACTGAACTTCAAGAAACATCAGGAGGACCGAAGAACTAATTCTGCAGCAACTTCAGGAAACACACAGGTGACATGGAGGCTTGTCTTCCATGGTTAAGAGTTACAAAATTATAAACCCAAAAAGACAATTTAAATTATCATATTAAAGACTTTAAAACTAATGTTTAAATGTAATAACATGTTATATTAATAATTAATCGTCTTTTTTATTTAAATTTATTATTACACTTTGTAAAACTTTTATACTTTAGGCTGGAGTAGCAGCCATATTGTTGAGTACCAACTTAAACTCATCATGTCCAGGATCTCGTTAGACGTGTTGGAAACCACATGGTTGTCTGAAATAACTATTACTTCACATTGAATGTTATAATCACTATTACTTTATTAATTTCAAAAAAGAAAAGAAAACATCATCAAGTTATATTGTTGATACAAAACACCAAATTTCCTCTCTCCCTCATACTTTTTTACTTTCGCAATTTTAGTATGTTTAAGTATTCGTAAAAATGATCATTTTGCTTAAGCAGTTTCAAACTAGAATATAACATAAATATAGACCATTCTCTACAACTACGACATAACGAAAACCAGCGCTTTCACACACACACACTCACGCTATTTCATACAGTACATTTTTATTTTATTGAGCTCAATTTTAAAAGTGTCAGTATTTAAATAATTTTGAATGTCTACTTTCCTGCTGTTGTGTAGAACTGGGGCGTCAAATCGTGGTTCATTGTTTGCTGTTTCTCGTATTTCTCACTTTTACACTTCATGGCTGAACGGTTATTTTATCGCAATTTTTCTCACTGTCTCTACTTGTTTTGTAATAATACTGTTAGATCAAAATATATGTATTAAAATTTTCACATTTTTACTTGCTTTGCGGGCCCGCACAAATATATTCCGGAACTTAACAGGTGTTGCTCGCGCGAGCATTGAATTTAGAATGAGAACGAACTACTTGCTCTAATTTGTGTAGCGGCTGTTGTTCGCTCAACTCTCATTGGTTTATATTTTGTATTCGTTCGCCAGTGGACTGTTTTTTGCCTGTTGACAAAACTGGTGACACACATCGTTATATAAATTGCTGACGCAACACATCGCCTGATGTCTGGTTGCATAATTGGTTGACAGATTTAGTTACATAACGTGTTTACGTTTTTCGTGTTCGTCATTGTCCTTGAACTGACTTTGGTACAGTTGTTGGCTGTTATTGAACTGTCCACACAATATTATTAAATAATTGTCACAGTCAATGCTGCCACTGTTATTCTTGTTTTAAACAGGAAATTTACCCAAGTCTATAATTTCTGTCCCTATTGCCAATTATGTTAATTATTCTTCATGAAAAAAAATACAAATTCTGTCATTACCCCAGGTATGCCCAAAAATGCCCCGCTACAATACCCCCTCAATGAGATATTTTATGCCGAAGCATAAAAAATCTCATTGACACATTCATACTTGCTAAAGGGATCAGCCAGGATATGTCGCCACTACCCCCTGTATGGTTTACACAAAAGAATAATCAACTCACCCTTGGTCCGGTGACTGTGACCGCATCTGCATGACAATACTGGACTTCTCTCTCGAGATCCCAACACCGTAGAGTCAGACAGATACTCCACGCCCCTGCTCTGACGCGCAGGCCAGCTCAGGTCCGCCGCCACAGCACCACCAAACACTGAAACAACAAATCAAAATATTAAATAGTGGCCTTATACAACACCATATTCCCAACTGATCTGTTCCCCCCTAGCGGTGCTGGTTTGCGCTAAGAAGCACTGGTTTTGTTTTTACTCACTTATTACTAACATGTATATATCAGAATACCTAACATAACTTAACATAAGAAAACACAGTACATTAATAATTCATTTTAAAATAAACAACTTACAATTAAAATGTTACACACTTTATATCATTAAATTGGCATATAAAATCAAAAAATTACTTTTAAACTTGATTTACTCTTATTAATTCGTTTCTCAAAATTACAAAAATTATTTTATTTTTTATTTTTTTTTTTTTTCAATTATGGCCATCATTATTCCATTTCATTACTTTGGGTGATTCTACGTTATTCATTATAATTCCCTTTATTAACTTGGCATTTACTCATAATCTTACCCCTTTTATTACTCTAACGTTCCCTTACAAAATCTCTAACTAGTATGACACCCCTCTATCAAAATTTTACTAACCCTTCTCTACCTCTAACTACTTACTACTTTAACTCCAATCGCCACCTTCTACTCTTATATAAAAAAAATACTCTCTAACCCTTTGTACATAGGATACGTGTTTCCCCCCCCCCCAAAAAGCTCAATTCCCGTTCTCTGGCCCCTGGATTTTTACCTACGGCGGCCCCTTCCCACTAAAACTATACCAAATCCCGTCCCAACCCTTATGTTGCGGACTCCCACATTACACTACCACTACTACAAAATTGCCATCCCCAAAAAATCTCCATCTCATAACCTCACTACAATTACAACAAATTAACATCAACAAATAAACAACAATATATCACTCAAGACTCTACATAAATTCTCCATTTCTACTGTGTCTCCACTTATACTTCTCAAAATTCTATAACATACATTAACTCAAAACAATATTGCATTATTTTCATTTCCACTATTACTTTAACTCTTACTTCGATTTGGACAGATCTATGCCCCACAAAATTCAACTTGAACTGGTTCAAACATTTTATTCAAACAATTACTATCACCCACTTCTATCTTTTACAACCTATTGAAAATTTTACTTATTACAACTATTTTTCATTTTATTTTAAAATCTATAAACACATTGAAAACATAATATTATATTTTTATAATACTTATTCCTAACATACTAATGCAATCAACACAATAAGACATAATAACACAATATAAGAAGTATTTAGTGCATCTATTTTTTAAATTCAAACAAAATTATTGAGTAGCAAATCATCATTATTAATTAAAATATATCCAATTTTTAATACGTTATCCCCTTGGATAACCTCCCAGCCACACACACTATTTCAATTATGTAAGACTGTGGCGCCTTTTCGCTTCCACAGAGACTGTATATTTTGGAGCAGGTTTTTACCTCTCCGTGTCTCTGCTTCCGCTGTTAAGTTTAAAATTGGTGAACATCAACATGTTCTCGTTAATAATCATGCACCCTTAAACGGATCTACCACCTGGCTCTGCTGTTCCTTCTCGAACAGAGTGGCAGCCGCTGTTCCATAGTTTGGTGATTCCCCTTTTATTACCCCCCATCAATTTCAAAATACACCTTTACAACGATAACAGCTATGGCCAGTTAAGGCAGCGCGCAATCGTAATGTGCCCCAACCATAGCTGTTAAAGCTAAACCAATTCCACGGTCAGGGTTCGGTGAGGCCGTGACCGCCCGAAAATTTGGGGAATCACAAGTAAAATATCTTTCGTAATATTAAATTTAAGAATTTATATTTAAATGACAATATTAATTTAGATGGGGTTTTAACCCACTTTATATGGAAGCTTAACCATTATTAACCTAAAATATTAAATACAAAATTTACAACCTCCCCCCATAGCAGTTCCACACTACACTGTTATGTCACTTCATTGAGCACCAAACTACCCCCCAAAATTATCCCCACATCTTGTATTGATAACAAGTTCTTATATTACTACACATTTCTTCAAAACGTTCCTATACTCACTAATACTAAAATCTAACAATTATATTTGGTCACCTAATGCTAAAAAATTTAGAAGAAAAAAAAAATTATATCTTAAATTTAAAATTATACACATCCAAAATTATTTTGGGGTGTTTTTTTTTTTTTTTTTTTTTTTTTTTTTTTTTCATATATATACTATTTACATAGGAGGCTGACTCTATTGTCATAAACTTACTCTACGTCTAGGAAGATCGCAGCCGCCTGAAATGCCGGGTCTTGCTGCAAAACGGATCGGCACCCGATAGATATACTACGTGAATTCACGTCCCCCCTCTAAAACACACTACTCCCCTCTCCTACCATTTCTTCTACCCCGCTTTCTACCGTGCGCCCAACCGTCTTGCCCCAAAACTCGTTGTTTCGGGCCAATCAGAAAATATTGTCAAAGGCTCCATTTTAACTTTGCCCTTGACACCAAAAAATTTAAATAGAATGCACTGCCTTTTACTTAAATGTAGCCTCCATTATTTACAAACACTCTAAGGCAGTCCAGGCACGTGACAGGCACACCAAAACCGCTGCACCGGGAGTGTATAAGAAATAATTTGTGTCACGTACCTGTGGGGTCCCCCTCCCCGTTCAAATGTGCAGTTAGGTTTTCTACTTTATACCAATTTTGGTGGAGCCGGACCATCGTTGTTTTCACCGCCCGAAGGAAGATCCGCCAACCATGGCCCGCCTCCGAGTTCCGAATTCCACGGCCAGGACTGGTAAGATCGTGACCGCCCGAAAATGGGGGAGGATCCCTTCTGAAAACATACAATAATACTTGAAAAACTTATTTATAAACATAACAATTAAAGTGACCTATATAATTTTAAATTCGTCGCATTTTGAGTACCTACTATTTCCTGCGTCGCTGGGTTCCTCAGCACATACGCATTCTGCATTTTTACTTCTATAACTTCATAAGGTCCTTCATATAACAAGAAAAACTTTTTTATTTCCCTATCTTGAGCACTGGACAAATCATGTCCGCCGATAACAGCGATCTACTGGCGAAGGCGATCGTTAGGTGTTCCTTGTCGCAACTCTCTTGGTATAACTCGGCACCTAGCGCTACATTGCTGGCGTCGGTCTGCAAATAAAAGATCTTATAAAAATCAGGATGATTCATCATTATCATGTGACTGAACTTTCTCTTAATTTCATTAAACGCAGCTCGTTCCGCATCGCCCCATCTCCACTGTTTATTCTTCTGCAGGACAGCACTCAGTTTGGATGTGGTGTGTGCGTAGTTCTCCTGAAATTTCCTGTAAAAATTGCATAAGCCTAAAAAACTCTGTAGTTGCTTAATGTTTTTAGGTTCAGGGAATCGCATTATTGCTTCGACTTTGTCAGGGTTGGCTAAGATCCCCTCCTGTGTAATAATAAATCCTAAAAAGTGTATTTCTGTCTGCAGAAACTTAGACTTGTCCCAATTCACTGTTAAACCCCCTCTTTGAAGCTTATCTAATACATATTCTATGTGTTCTAAATGTTCAGTGAATGTTCTAGAGGCTATCAAAATATCATCGACATACACAGTTAAAAAGTCTAAGTCCTTAGGTTGTAAAATATTATCTAAACATTTGATAAAACTGGCAACACTGGTGTTTAATCCAAAAGGTAAGCGTTTAAACTGGTAATTCTTACCATTAAAAAGAAAAGCTGTGTATTTCCTACTCTCTGTTGCTAATGGTACCTGCCAGTATCCAGCGGTTAGATCTAAGGACGTCATGTACTTGACTCCGCTAAACTTTTGTAAAATCTCATTTATGGGTTCCGGAGATTCTCTGTCCGGTATAATAATTTGATTGATTTTTCTAGCATCTAAACATAACCTTACCTTGCCATCCTTCTTTATCACTACCACCAAAGGGTTTGAATAAGGTGATACTGAGCGTTCAATTATGCCTCCTTGCATCATCCGGTCTAATTCCTCCTGTACAGCCCTCCTCTTCGAAAACGGCACCGGGTAGCTTCTCTGCATGTATGGTGCGTGGTCCCGAACTTTCAACTCACAGATGTAGTCCTTCGCTTTCCCTGGTGATTCATCAAACACCCCTCTGTACTGCTCCACAACTGCCCACAGCTCCTCTCGCTGAGTACTTCCTACAACTGTATTTTCATTGAAAAATTTATCGGCTCTATTTGTCCACACACTCTCATTACGCTCATGCATCTCTCTCTCCTCATTTTCTACACCCTCACTCTCTAGACATATATTTATTTTAGTTTCTATTTCCCTATCACTTATCTGTTTATGTAACATTTTTATTCCAGTGACTTTAGCTTCATTTACTACTTTCTTAAACTCTATTCTGACTGGTTTATTCCCCTTCTCAAATTTTACTATTTGTTTATTAAAATCTATCACTGCTCCGTTTCTTTCCAAAAAATCATTTCCCAATATTACATCTAGACTTAACCCTTTAACTACTAGGAAAGTGTTTTCAAATTCTACTTCATTTATTAAAATATTTAATTGTACTTGTCTGGTTATTCTTTTACTTCTCACCCCAGTTACCCCCACTACTGTAACCCCTGCAACTGGTAATGACGGTATATTCTTGTTTAACTCTTTTAATTCACCCATGACATTTTCAGAAATTACTGAGATCTCGCTACCGGTATCAATTAAAGTTTTATAATTCTTACCTTCAATGTTAATCGTCACCTCAGTCAATCCTGTTCTGCGTTCCACCACCTTGTTCTCCTCTTCTTCTAACAACTCTTTTGCCATATCCATCTTGATGACGTTGTTTGTGTATTCGTTAATTACTTGGACCCGGTCCTCCGTTGACAATGGCTGGGTCCGCTTCCCCATTGTCTTCCTCAGTTTTCCGTGGATGGACCTGCCACAGCTTGATGATTTCCTCCTCTACCTCTATTATGATTTCCTCCTCCTCGAGGCGCTCCTCTATAAAATTCTCCTCCTCTCGACTGTTGATTTGGTGGTGGGTTTGTCCTCTCATTTCTGGCGCACTCCCTGGTTCGATGACATCTAAAACAATTCGTTCTATTAGCATAGTTATCAATTTCACAGGCTCTACACCTCCAACTCTCGCCCCTATTATCGAAACTTCCTCCCCGCGCTCCTCTATGAAAATTCTGTGTACCCCTGTTATGATGGAAATTATTATTATTATTATGGTGTGGTACTACTGGTGTGTTTGGACGTCGTCCCATGTCGCGTTCCCCTATATTCTGTAATACATCTAACATGTTTTCTAACTCGCTTATATCTGTAATCTCTCTAGTCATTAAAGTTATTTGCACCTCTCTGGGCAGGTGTTTGCTAATATGTCGTACAAATGATCGGAATGGCAACGGCGGTTCTAAATACTTTGCTTCGTTATAAATGGTCATCACATATATGGTTAGGTGGTTATTAATCCTACCAAAATTCCCATTACCCATTATTTTACTTCTTAGTATTTCTTGGTCTTCTTCTGACCAATATTTGTTGCGAAAAGCTATCTCAAAATCTTCATAACTTTCCCATTCGGTATGGTGTACTTCCGACCATATCTCGGCACTACCTTTGAAACATTTGATAATCTTCAGCAACTTAACCTCCCAGCTACTATTATTAAACCGATTAAATTCCCTAACCCTACTTAAAAATTGCATTGGGTGTACTCTACGATTGTCACAATTGAAAGTTTCTAATTCTACTTCATTATTTGTATCTCGTGTCATAAATATGCGCTCAGTAACATTGTTTACATTTTGATTTTTCACTAAACTTAATTCATCTCGCATACTACTAATATTTTGTTCAAGTGAACATAATTTTTTGTCATTACTATATTCAGACTGTACATTAATTTTTGCTATTACTTCAATAGATTCATTTACTGCTTGTATCTCTGTCTTATAATTACTTTCAATTTCATATATTTTAGAGTCTATCTTATTTTGGTGTTCATCAATATTCTGACTAAATTTTTCAACTGTCATTACTACGCTACTCAACTTACATTCAGTTTCAATATTACATTTAATAATTTTAGATTCTATGTCATTGTTATACTCATTCATTGAATTTATTAATTTTCATTGATTTGCTTCTCAACTCTAACTATCTGACTATCTATTTCACTAAATTTAACATCTGTCTTTTGTATTGAATCATCTAACTTGGTTTCTACTTGGCTGATTTTATTAGTAAATTCTACTTTGGTATTTTCACAATGTTTGTTAATTTCTTGTATCTCATGTTTCAACTCTTTATTCTGATTTTTTAATAACTCCTCAAAACTATTCTTTTGAATATCGAATTTACTGTTCTGAATATCTAATTTCTTATTTATACTACTTTTGAAATCTTGCATTTCGTTTTTTTGTTCATCTAATTTGTTATTGAAATCACTAGTGTTCATGTCAAATTTATTCAACAATAACTGCATCATACTCATCATTTCACTATTACTTTCTCTCTTAATTAAGGCCGGCGTTGACTGACTCGTCACACCTTCCATTATTTTCGATTCGGTCAGCTGACTTTCTAAATTATTATCACTCGTTTGAACTCCCGAATCGCTACTAAACTGACTGTCAGATAAGCTGACAGTACTATTATCTGCCATTTTTCTTAAAACTCTTTATATATATATTTCTTTATATACTCTTATTATACGTAACACATACTTATTGAAAACATTCTACTCACCCATATTAAACATAACCTTTTACGTCTATTTTACGTACCTACGTAAAGACGAATTCCAAACAACCATATCATTTCTTCAACAGGTCCACATTTGCATAATTAAATTTATGCAAACGGTCCAGCTGGTCGGGCGCCACTGTTATATTAATAATTAATCGTCTTTTTTATTTAAATTTATTATTACACTTTGTAAAACTTTTATACTTTAGGCTGGAGTAGCAGCCATATTGTTGAGTACCAACTTAAACTCATCATGTCCAGGATCTCGTTAGACGTGTTGGAAACCACATGGTTGTCTGAAATAACTATTACTTCACATTGAATGTTATAATCACTATTACTTTATTAATTTCAAAAAAGAAAAGAAAACATCAAGTTATATTGTTGATACAAAACACCAAATTTCCTCTCTCCCTCATACTTTTTTACTTTCGCAATTTTAGTATGTTTAAGTATTCGTAAAAATGATCATTTTGCTTAAGCAGTTTCAAACTAGAATATAACATAAATATAGACCATTCTCTACAACTACGACATAACGAAAACCAGCGCTTTCACACACACACACACTCACGCTATTTCATACAGTACATTTTTATTTTATTGAGCTCAATTTTAAAAGTGTCAGTATTTAAATAATTTTGAATGTCTACTTTCCTGCTGTTGTGTAGAACTGGGGCGTCAAATCGTGGTTCATTGTTTGCTGTTTCTCGTATTTCTCACTTTTACACTTCATGGCTGAACGGTTATTTTATCGCAATTTTTCTCACTGTCTCTACTTGTTTTGTAATAATACTGTTAGATCAAAATATATGTATTAAAATTTTCACATTTTTACTTGCTTTGCGGGCCCGCACAAATATATTCCGGAACTTAACAGGTGTTGCTCGCGCGAGCATTGAATTTAGAATGAGAACGAACTACTTGCTCTAATTTGTGTAGCGGCTGTTGTTCGCTCAACTCTCATTGGTTTATATTTTGTATTCGTTCGCCAGTGGACTGTTTTTTGCCTGTTGACAAAACTGGTGACACACATCGTTATATAAATTGCTGACGCAACACATCGCCTGATGTCTGGTTGCATAATTGGTTGACAGATTTAGTTACATAACGTGTTTACGTTTTTCGTGTTCGTCATTGTCCTTGAACTGACTTTGGTACAGTTGTTGGCTGTTATTGAACTGTCCACACAATATTATTAAATAATTGTCACAGTCAATGCTGCCACTGTTATTCTTGTTTTAAACAGGAAATTTACCCAAGTCTATAATTTCTGTCCCTATTGCCAATTATGTTAATTATTCTTCATGAAAAAAAATACAAATTCTGTCATTACCCCAGGTATGCCCAAAAATGCCCCGCTACAAACATTAAAGACTTTAGAAACCTGACATTTTAGGTAACATGTAGTATAAAATCTAATAACGCTAGTTATAGCAAAAAGGTAAAGTTTAAACTAAAAGTTTTGTTGTTTTAGAAGATTAGTAAAAACCATTCTTCAAATGGTTAGAGTTTCAATATTGTACATGGCAAGGTGACCATAATTCATTTAATATATTTAATCCCGGATCCGTGGAATTAATCAATAAGATGTACATCATATTTTGAAGCCCCTTTGTAAAGTAGTAATTTATATATTTAATCATATAGTAAACTATATTGTTTAAGATGAGAACTTTCAATAGAGAACTTAATCACCAAATGTAATAAAGAGATGTCATCTAAGTACCAAGTAAAATGAGTGCATAAATCAACAGTCTCCCCTTCCTAATATCCTGCTATATAAATTGTTTATTTGTTGTGATTATTTTCAGTGCTCCACAACGAAGGCAGGTATAATTGGCACATCCAATTATTACTGGTTCCCTACGTTATAACTCAAGAGAAGAGGTTATAAGGACTCCTTATCACACCACCCCCCTTACAAAATCCCCATCAACTAATTGCTCTCCCATTACATTACTTTCATCTACAAAATATCTCCACTTATTTATTACCTCAATATATCACTCATTACTCTACATATTTTCCCCATAGCTACTGTGTCACTATTACATCTCAAATTCTACATTACTTTTATTCACAACAATCTTACTTTGTTCACCTCCCCTTCTAAACTTAACTTGGACTGATCTAAATGTCCTCACGAAATAATAATCACCCAAAATCTAACATTTACCACATTCTACCTTTTAACTCTTCAAAATACAAAACTATCTCAAATACATTTCCTCATTTAAATCAAAATCTTTTAACCACATTGAAATCATTATATTCAAACATTTAACTACATTGCAAAATTTGCAAATCACTATAAGTGATATACTACAGCTGATCAGCTGATTTTCTTGGCAAGGGAATGACCTTACTACAGATATATTTCAAAATTATATAAAGTACACATGTTCATAATTCTTACCACTAACATATTAACAATAAAGACACCATAAAACATACTAAACAGAATCTGATAAACATCTTATATACTTGAAAGTCTTTTGAGTGTTAGCAAAGTCTTTTCTGAAATCATTACACAAAGCACATCACATTTAAATCACTTACTCCTAAACAGCCTATCTAGTACAATAGTATTTTTGAATCAAAATAAAACATTATAATTGACTCGATCACTTAAAATTGGTTGCTCTCATAGGGATATAAATCGCTACTCATTGAGACATAGTCATAGCAACAGTTACTGAACAGCTCTATGGATTGTCAACCCCCAACTCTCTCCATAGAGTCGTGTTATAAGTTGACCGCCCGGTGTTTACAGAGGTCGACACCCTCTCGCTGAATTTACAGCTACTCTCCCACTACATCATTACTTAAAGTCCCCCCTTTTCTCAGTTACAATTAGGTAACCACCCGCCGGATGAACCGGATCGAGCGTTTGCCGTTTGCGTTATGCACAGATGCTATATCTGTGCCCCTGGCTTGTAACGGCCAGCTCCTTTTCCACACACACTATTGTTTTCTGATGGTGGACTGTGGCGTCCATTTGCATTCCCAAGAACTGAAGTTACATGTATAAGGTATAGTCGCTGACTATACCGTTCTTGGTTCAGCGTTACATAAAATTCGGTATTACTGATGTCCAAGGACACCAGTAACCGCCACCTTCGACGATAGCCGCTGTTCCATAGTTATGTAGTTTCCCCTGTTTACCCCCCTGGTTCAACTTCAACATTCACCAATTTTGTAACTACTTACTTAATTCCACGGCCAGGGCCTGGTGAAACCGTGACCGCCCGAAATGTGGGGAAACTACCAAAAGACATATAAGGCCAACGCTGACACCGCTACTGCAATTCACGGAAGGTCAACTCTTATATGTTTGGGTATATTTAATTACTTGATTGATTTCCATTTTTACATTTTTTAGACACATCTATATTCTTAACCTTTACACAGCAAACCTTTCACTTTTCTTAGCTTGTACTACAAATTTCATGATTATATATGGTCACTTACTTACTAAAATAGACTACAACTACTGACATAATTTTAAAATTATAAACATTCCAAATTATATATTGATAAGTTGGAGGCTAATTTTATCCTTAAAGCTATACGGTAGTAATCGCCCGAAAAGACGGGGGTTCTGTTGCGAGGTAAACTGGGCGACAAGATAGATCCATTACGTGAATTCACGTTTCCCCTTCTAAACAAAATCTACTCCCTTTTCTACCATTTATTCAAACCCGCCGTCTATCTATTCGCTCAGCCCACCTCTCAACAAAACTCAATCTTTTTAATTATTCTGTAATTGCTCTCATTGGTGAAATTTATTTTTTACCAATGAGACTAGAAAACTTTGTTTGTGAATGCACTGCCTTTAATATATATAGCCTCCATAACTATTTACAATCACTCGAAGCAGTGCTGGTACGTGATATGGTACACCTAGCCGCTGCACCTTGAGTGTTAAATAAAATAATAATTCGTATCACGTACCTTTAGGGGTCCCCCTCCCCGTTCAATATGTGGTGAACTTTCTAATCTTTACCAATTTTGGTGGAGCCGGACCATCGTCGTGTCACCACCCGAAGGAAGTTCTGCCAACCATGGTCCGCCTCCAATTGCCGAAAACCACGGGCAGGACTGGTAAGGTCGTGACCGCCCGAAAATGGGGGAGAGTCCCTTCTGAAAACATACATAACATGTTAAAATTCAAAAGAAAATTTTACCTTGACCAATATAATTTCAAATTCGTAGCATTTTGCGTGCCCACTATCTCCTGTGTTACCTGATTGCGTAGTACATATGCATTATTCATTTTTATTTCTACAATCTCATAAGGTCCTTCATATAAGAGGAAAAACTTCTTTATTTCTTTATCCTGTGCGCTAGACAAATCATGTCTCCTTACCAACACCAATTGGCCTACCTCGTATTTGACCCACTTACCCTTTTCATCATGTTTCCGCTTTCTTCTCTCTCCCTTGGTGAGTAGACTCTCATTTGCAAGTTGTATTTTTACATCCCTGTCGAGAATTCTTTCTTCCGGTGGATATTCAAAAAGTTGTTCTAATATTCTGGGTGGACGGTTTCCCTTGATTAGTTCGTACGGTGTAAATCCTGTAGAATCGTGGGTTGTGCTGTTTAACCAATCCTCCACCTTCTTCACGTATAAAGGCCATTCTGAGTGTTTGGAGTGACAATACACCCTGAATATCCTGCTGATTTCTCGCATCACCCGCTCTGCCTGGTTCGACTGTGGATGGTATACTGCCGTATGCTTGGGTATGGTGCCTTCCCAGCCAAGAGTCTGTCTCCACTTACCGCTGATGAACTGCGGCCCATGATCGGATAAAATTACCTTCGGCTTACCTACGTTGATCATGTAGTCCTTGGTGATCTTTTCGCTGAGCACCTTGCTAGTAGCTCTCTTTATGCTGTACAACCTAACAAACTTGGTAAAAATGTCTAAAACAACAAAAATATACACCACGCCTCCTCTACCTTTAGGCAATGGTCCATACAAATCTACTGCAACTAAATCGAAAGGTCTTTCAACTTTAATAAAATTCATTTCCCCTTCAACCCTATAATTTACTACTTTTGATTTTTGACACAAATCGCAACTCTTAATACTCTTCTAACTCTCCTCTCCATATTTTTGAATATACAGGACTCTTTTAAAACATTTGTACATTTTTTCGCACCAAAATGACCATATCTTAAGTGACAATCCCATATGATCTTATCTACTAACTCTTCAGGTATCATTAACCGCCAATCCCGTTCACCCCTTCTTCTACTTTCTTAAACAGAATTCCCCTATATATCTGGAAATGTGTATTATACTCTGAACCATTTATATCTGCTTCTAAACTAGCTATTATCTTACCTAATTTGTTTTCTGATCTTTGTATGTTTTTGATTTCCCTTAATTCCTCCCCAAAAATTCTATCTTCCCTTGATAATCGAAAAATTTCTATTTATTTCAGATCTCTCCCTGTCTTATTATCTATTGTATCTACCCTGGACAGAGTGTCAGGTACTTTGTTATCTGTTCCCTTAATGTATTCCCAGGAAAAATGATATTCTTGTAATGCTAGCACCCACCTGGTTAATCAGCTATGCGTCAGCTTATATGTGTTCAGGAATGATAAGGCCTTATGATCGGTCCTGATGACTGTTTGGTTTCCTAGCAGGTAAGTGCGGAATTTCTTTACTGCGAAGACGATGCTCAGCAATTCTTTCTCTGTCGTGGTGTAATTCCTTTCTGCTGCCAATAAAGTCCTGCTGGCAAAAGCGATGGTCTGGTGCTCCTGATCCTCACCCTCATCCTCACCCTCACCAGAGTTCTGCGCCGAGGGCTATGTTGCTGGCATCAGTCTGTAAATAAAACTTTTTCTGAAAATCGGGGTGATTCATCATTATCATATTTATAAATTTCTCTTTAATTTCATTGAAAACAATTCTTTCCTCCTCGCCCCATTTCCATTGTTTATTCTTTTGCAAAACCGCACTTAGCTTAGAGGTAATATGCGCATAATTTATCTGAAATTTTCGATAAAAATTGCATAATCCTAAAAAGCTCTGCAACTGTTTAATATTTTTTGGTTCTGGAAAATGTATGATGGCTTCTACTTTATCTGGGTTTGCTAAAATACCCTCGGGAGTGATAATAAAACCTAAAAAGTGTATCTCAGTTTGTAGAAATTTTGACTTCTCCCAATTAACAGTTAATCCCCCTTGTTGCAATTTATTTAAAACGTATTCTATGTGTTCTAAGTGTTCAGAGAATGTTCTTGATGCTATTAGTATGTCGTCAACATATACAGTTAAAAAATCTAAATCCTTGGGTTGTAAAATCCTATCTAAACATTTTATAAAACTGGCTATGCTAGTGTTTAGTCCGAATGTCAGACGCTTAAATTGATAGTTCTTACCATTGAAGAGAAATGCAGTAAATTTCCGGCTCTCTGGCGCTAATGGAACTTGCCAGTATCCTGCTGTTAAATTTAAGGACGTCTTATATCTGACTCCACTAAACTTTTGAAAAATTTCATTCATGGCTTCCGGTGACTCCCTGTCAGGTATTATAATCTGATTAATTTTTCGAGCGTCTAAACACAATCTTACCTTTCCATCCTTTTTGATGACCACGACTAACGGATTAGAGTACGGTGATATAGATCTTTCAATGATGTCCCCTTCCATCATCCAGTCCAACTCCTCTTGAACGGCTCTCGTCTTCGAAAACGGCACTGGATAACTTCTCTGCATGTAGGGTGAGTGTTCTCGAACCTTCAACTCGCATACGTAGTCCCTGGCTTTTCCAGGCAACTCAGCAAACACATCTCTAAAACGTTCAACAACTGCCCACAACTCTTGTCGTTGGGGACTCCCTACAACTCCACCCTCATTAAAAAATTTATCTGCCCTGTTTCCCCATACTCTCTCATCCTTCTCTACGCTCTCACTCTCTTGACATACATTCACTCTGGTTTCTATATTCCCTCGCCTACTCGGTTTTGTATCATCTTCACACCCGTAACTCTAACTTCATCTAACACTCTCTTAAAATTAACCCTGACTGGTTCACCCCCTCTTTTAAATTCTACTATTCTCTTGTTAAAATCAATTACTGCTTTGTTTCTCTCCAAAAAATCGTTTCCCAGAATTATATCTAAATTCAAACCCTTAACTACTAGAAAAGTATTCTCAAATTCTATTTCATTAATGTATATGTTTAATTGTACTTGTTTAGTAACTCTTTTACTTCGTATTCCAGTTACCCCTACTACTGTTACACCCGCAACTGGTAATGATGGAATATTTTTGTTTACTCTTTGTAATTCACCCAGTACATTTTCTGAAACTACTGATATCTCACTCCCTGTGTCAATTAATGTTTTATAATCCTTACCTTCTATGGTTACAAATACCTCCGTCAATCCAATTTTGGTTTCTGTCATTTCTGCAGTGTCCTCCTCCAGTAACTCCTCCGCCATGTCCTTAATAATTATATTGCTGCTGTAGTTACATTCCTCTTGGACCCCCAGGTTCTCCTCCGACAATGGATGGGCCCGGTTCCCCATTGTCTCTTCTAGTTTCCCATGGATGGACCTGCTACTGCCTGGTTATATCCTCCTCTGGCTCGGTTTCCGCTTCCATTTCCCCTCGGTGCTCCTCTCTGCGGTTGATTCTGCTGATGGTACGTTCTCTCACCGCGTTGACATTTTCTCGGCTTGTGTCATCTAAAACATGTTGTTCTTATAGAATAGTTTTCAACATCACAGTCTGCACATCGCCAACCCTCGCCTCTATTATCATTATTTCCCCCACATGCCCCTCGGTGGAAGTTGGGTATTCCCCTGGGTTGATTATAATTCCCATTTATATGTGATGCTGGTGTGTTTATCCGCCTACTCATATCACGTTCTCTTATATTCTGAAATATATCCAATATTTTCTCTAGTTCCGTAATTTCTATAATCTCTCGGGTCATTAATGTAATTTGTATTTCTCTCGGCAAATGCTTACTTATGTGACGGACGAATGACCGGAACGGTAATGGTGGCTCTAAATATTTTGCCTCATTATATAGTCGCATTACATACATAGTCATGTTACCCCCTTGGGTCCCAAAATTACCTGGTCCCATAATTTTACTCCGTAATATTTCTTGTTCTTCCTCTGACCAATATTTTTCTCTAAATGCCGTCTCAAAACTCTGATAATTTACCCAATCTACTTTATGTACCTCCGCCCATACCGCGGAATTCCCTCTAAAACACTTCATTATCTTTAATAACTGTACTTCCCAACTACTTCGACAAAACTGATTGAATTCTTTAACTCTATTTAAAAACTGCATAGGGTGTACCCCCCTATTTTCACAATTAAACAATTCCAAATCAATATCACTATTCATATCTCTAGCAATTACTACTTGTTCAGTAACACTATTAAGTTTTTTATTTATGGCTACATTCAATTCATCTTTAACATTAACTATGCTCTGCTCAATTAACACAAATTTATCATTATTTAAATATTCAAATTGTTACTTTTATCTATAGTATTTACTGTGTCTTGCATAGCTTGTATCTCTGATTTGCAATTACTTTCTATTTCATTTATTTTGACATTAGTATTAGTTTCATATGTCTTAATGTTATCACTAACTTCTTCTATTTTCTCTACTGCATAATTAAATTTATACTCATTATCAACGTTACACTTATTTATTTTACTTTCAAAATTGTCTTTTATTTCTTGAATTTGCTCATGAACTTGTATTTTGACTGTCTCTGACACTTGTTTGTTTACATTAATAATATGATTATTTAATTGATCATTTACTGATCCTATCACTTGTTCTCTAATTGTGTTAAAGCATTCATCCATCTCATTTAGACGTTTATTCATATTAACCTCAAACTTGGCATTTTGTGTATTTATTTCGTCAAAATGACTATTTATAATATCAAATTTAATATTTTGTTCATTGAATCGACTATTCTGTTCATCTAATTTCTCATTGAAACTACTTTTAATTTCTTTGACTTCGTTTTTCTGTTCATGAATATCCATTGATATGGTTCGTAATATACTCATTATATCGTCATCTAATTTGTTATTACATTTTGTTGAAGTGGGAGTTAACTGGACTCCCGAATCCTCTGTTATATTTGTTTCATCTGTAACATTTATTTTTATTTTATTGTCCTGACTCACGTTTGGAGTCGAGTGGACCTCAGTATTATTCATAACAGCTGCTCATCAAAATTGTCAACATTCGTTATTTCATTGACATCATTATTTCCTGCCATATTTATAAGTATATTGATTTAAATTTTCTTACATAAAAACATCTACCACTTAACTCTTAACATTTGAACACTAATGTGCCATTTTATATATGCTACGTAATTTTTATGTAGTTACTTAACCTTCAAATCAAACTTGCATTTTACTTGTAGGTGTGGTCTTTATATTTTAATTTCAATTTATAAAAACTGTCCCTGTTTCGGACGCGCCATTTGTGAAGTTATTTACATTTTAACACATTTAAATCACAAAATATTCATAAACTATTTATTTCCCACTTACCTTGTTCCTCAGGGTCACGTCACACGAACGTTGAAATGCAAGTGAGGTTTCAAGGTTATTTGAATAACTTACGCTACTCACATTTATGAAGAGAAACAATTAAAATTTTATTCCATTCTTTCAACCTTTTAACATTTTATTTATTTACTTTTAAATTTTACTCAAAGTTACTCAAATTTCCTGCTGACTTAAACTTCTCTGCCTTCACATCATTAACAATAACTTTTATTATTTAAAACATAAACAAGACCTTGAATCATTTTTATACAGACGAATATTGTTACAACACAAATAAGCCAAACCCCAGTACCAGGGATAAAAAAGATAATTCTTAATATAAAAATACTTCATATAAAATAAAATGTTTAAAAATGAATAAAATATAAATATTATGACACGACGAACGACGATATTACCCAACCCAAGTGATTGACCCAACAACAGAAACACAAAGAAGGGAACCACGAAACATACTCAAGAAAAAAAAAGGTGATTGACCAAACAATTAGGAACTAACAGAAGAAGATAAGAAACCAGAACTAAAGGAGAATCAAAGGAAGGGAACCAATCCCTACAACTAAATAGAAATTAAACCAGAAGAGAAGAGGAGAACCGAACCAAGATGAAGACAATTGAAGAAGATGAAGACGAAGAAGAAGAGGAAGAATGAAGAGGAGACAGGTTGAACCCAAAGAGAAACTAACACCACATATAAAGGGGAGAAATAGTAGACTCAAAGATAGAATACTGTAAATAAACCCCAAATAATTATCCACTAATGAAACAAATAGTATTGTTGTATTTGAAATAACTCATATACCTATGTTAAGGACAAAAGACAATTATAAAGTAACGTAGTATAGAAAAGTACACTAACACAATTATTAATGTTAGATTTAATGAAAGATAAATAACAAATGTTATTAATAATAAGAATTATGTTGTAAAGAAATAGTGAGAAATAATAGGAGAAAAGTAATTTAGGGATACCCTAAAATAGGGAGGAAAATATGGGAATTAGGGAGGAAAATAATAGGGATTACCCATTAAGTAACACTTAATACAAACAGTGAACCAAAGTAAAGTGCAATAGTGAAAGTGTAAATACCCTAAAAATAGTGAGAGTGTATCAGTGATAAACCTCTATGAAGGTGATACATGGAAATAGATGTTTTAAGCAATAAAAATGTAATAATAAATAAGAAAACACTTTATGAAGCATTGATAAACAGTCAATGATTTGAGTGATCTTGTGAACATTAATATAATTAAAAGTAATATTTCAAATAAATATAAGTAAAGCATGTAATATTATTCAGGGAGAAAGCCCAGACAAAAACAGTTTGTATTAACATGGTATGGAGGAGATAGTAGTATAGAAATAAGATTTTGTTTTGAAATTAAGAATACAATGATTAAAACACCCCATGTTAAAAGGGGAAATAACTTTAATAAGTTTGTAAGAAGTGATGATGTTTATCACTCAAAGTAGTAACAAAAGAATGAAATTAATGTTAAAACTAACAATAACTAATAACTTATAAAGAATAGTTTGTTTCAATGTTATGAAGAGGATATGGCTGAAGGAAACTTGCAATCCATAAGCCTAATTGTTATATTTTAAAATATGTTTAATGAAAATGTATATTGAATAGTAATTAAAACACAAACAGGATCAACACACAACAGAACCAAATATGATAACTAAGTGAAGCCCATCAGGCTGAATAAAGATGTAATTTAAAAGAAATCAACCAAAAACCATCATGGCTACTCTTGGCTATGAAAACATCTGTCAGACACACACAAATGTAGATTGTAACAATTTCACGAGGAACTTTACTAATCTAAGACCAGTAAATGGCCAGTAATTATATGTGAA
This sequence comes from Magicicada septendecula, assembly GCA_034769895.1. Classification (NCBI taxonomy): domain Eukaryota; kingdom Metazoa; phylum Arthropoda; class Insecta; order Hemiptera; family Cicadidae; genus Magicicada; species Magicicada septendecula. The sequence continues at coordinate 160,036,179 of CM068373.1, read as the reverse complement.
TCATTTTAAAAGAGAGATGTTATTCTAAAAGTTTAATTTAAGAAAGATATGTAATTTATCAAATGTCACATATTTAGACTAAAGTTAATGTGTAATAGAATATGACCTTATGAGGTATCATTTTAAACTTTGAAAGGAAAGAAGGATAATAGTGATATTATTTATTACCCCAAAGGAACTATAAAGGAATAAAACCATTATGAAAATACTTAATAAATTTGAATAAAAAATTCAAATCTCTTAACAATGCTTTTGAAAGCGGCCTTAACCAATCAAAGGATTGCTGTTACCATAGTAACGGGCCGTTGAATAAGAATTTTCCGTTAAATTTATTAGACTTGAAGAAACGAAGCGTGGGTAAGCGGCACGCAAAATGGTGATGATTGAAATTTTACTTTAAATAGTTACGAAAAGTTTCGGAAGTTAACCACAGAACCCAAGGACGTATAGATGCAGAACTATCAAGATTTAACGATGTCCTGGAACCAAATACCAATAAATTAGTTAACAGAAATCCCAAGACAAGATTGAAAAAGATGTCCGAAGCCTAAAACCAGTCCAAATTAGCAGAATATCCACTACCCCAGATGACAACATCTCAACACTGTCTGAACTGATAAGTATCAAATAAATTCCTTTCTCCCAGAAACCAAATTACTATAAGTATTTCTCAAACAATCAAATTTCTCACTATTGAACAAATATAATTTTCTTTCAAAGGTTTCAATGCATAATTCACTTACGTAAAAACATTTTGTTAATCAAAATATAACCTCGCATTAGAGTGCAACTTTGTAACAAAAATACGACACTACCGAACAATTTGTAAGAACACATTATACTTTCTAAGTACGTGTAAGGTATGGTAGTGTACTTTTTTAATGTAACCAACGTTTATGTCTTATTTCATAATCCAAAGAACCCCAGATTTTGAACAGATTAATATATTGTATGTAAACTGTAGCCATCTCGGCAGAGAAATAATTTGTTTAAGACCGATTTGCCAACCTTGAAATATTGGCGTCTCATGTTATAAGCCGGAGCAATTTGTTATCAAACCATTTACAATCCTTTTGTCATATTAATTAATGACTGAATTTGTATTAAAATTACAGTACAGAGTCTTACTATCGTTTTATTTCATAGGACGTTGTAGAATATATGTGTGTTAGCAAGTTTTATTCAGTAACCAACTATCGCTCGTCACGAGTGGACAACACGGTAACCTGTATAGCGGCGGGAACCATTTGAACGCTCCAGCTGTCAACGTTAATAACACTTATCAACTTGTAATTTAACTATTTTAATTGTTTTGATAGAAACAATTTGGCGCCACCCGGGATTCGCAACCCCTATGAATTAACAGGTAGGTTGTACTGGTAATTTTGACAACGCTACAGACTCCAGTAGTGACTACGATTGTTGTAACGACCGGTGTGAGGCAAACACACTACATTCACACTAATACACATAATAAACAAGTGTAAACACATTTTAACAGGTACGCACGAACCCGTTTCTTCGTTACAATATATATATTTCTTAATACATGAACCTAATTATCTTATTTTATTATAGACGTCCCAGTATGCTGCACACACAACTCTCATTCATATCAATTTATCCCACCCCCATTTATTTATTTTAGAGATCTCATTAAAATAATTTTGATTTTATACGGTTACGTGTTTTGGTGGCCTCTTCCCCGACCGCGTGGCACTTCCCACACCAAGTCCTCCTTGCGGTGTCCAAAAAGTTTATTATTTCATGCTTCCTTCTTCTGCGTTAACAACTGCACTTACGATTTATGTTACGACATCGTTCTACTACTGATAGCTTTTTTTTAATTAATATTTAAAAATTTATTGAGGCTCCACATTTGGTAGTTCGCCTGGCCAGACGAAGCGATGTTGAGGACTGCCACGAGAGTTAACAGAAAACCCCACTTCTTAACTTTGAACAAGACGGAAAACAATGCCTTATGATCTGAATCGTTCGTCACTGTTCATTCAACACGTGTTATTTACGTGTGTCAGGCATTTACGAAATTACACTGCCACTGGTTACGTCACGCGAATGGGCGTGACTTATCCATACTTCCTCCAGCATGGACCACGTGCTAACAAAATTAGTTACCTTCGGGCCATATTGGGTTTTGTCTAAGCGTCCCATCCGCGCGCCTGGTTGTTATTGCGCATTGGTGTGTGTAACCCAGCCCTTAAGTTGTGCGAATTCAATTGCGTTGTCGAACACATGCTGCATTCCATTGTAGCTGGTTGTTAGCTACAAAGTTTTTACTCTTCTCCCCAACGGAAAACACAGGCATGTGCGTTCTGGAATTCTGTGAATTAAACTGTTGTTGACCACGCCGCATCCAACGCACTGAACCGTTTTATGTAGGTGACTCGCTGTTTTGGGCCCGTATAAATTGAATAAAACAGAATAAAATTATAACAAAATATAATACCCCTTTTCACCCCATTACAAAACCAACCACAGAAAAATTCTTGTCATTAGATTGAATAGTTTATGAGCGAAGGTACATTGAATTAATAAAAATTAAGTTAGTGGAAAATGGTAAATACAAAATGCTGCATTTTTGTAACTTAATTCTGTTTTCTGACCAGTTTTATTGTACTGTTAGTATTCTCGTCTTCTATAATCAGCTTCTTTTGTTTTCTTCATTATGTTTGCTCTTAGCTGCTCTTCTTTTTAGCCTTCTTTCTTGTTGGACACTGCTTTTAGCCCTGAAGTCTGCTTGCTCAATTTTGGCCTTATTGGTTTTCTTCAGTGTGGTCACACACCAAGATGTGTAAACAATTCCCATCCTGCTTAGCACTTTACTCCTTGTAATATTACGATCATTAAAACAAGCTGCTGCATCATTTGTAGCTGTTTTAACAACAGACCTGGGTGTAAAACGTATCTTAGGACATCACTCCTAATTCATAGTATTAATCACCTCATTTACATTTTGGGTTTTCCCACGCAAATACCGTACTTTTTCAGAAGCTCTAGATTGAAGAGATTTTTATAAGTGGATTTTATAGCCTCAAGTATTGCCTGTGGAAGTACATTTTTGTGTTTGTATTGGGTTTCCTCTATCTGGCTCTTGTATTGATACAATGCATTTTCTTCTTTGGAACACAAGAAATGTGGGTGCATCAGATGAAACTTTATGCAGGAAAGTGGCCCATACTTCTTCCTTCATGTTATCTACAGTATCAGTGATATCTTTTTCATAATAATATTGCAGAGAATCTATCTGCTTACAATGAGATGATATTTTCTTGAGAAGTCTCTGCCATCATCAAACTTATTTCCCTTCATATGATTTCTTAATTTTCTTAACCTGCTACCTTTTTTGGATATGCCTGGTACACTCTAATTTTGTTATTTCTGTGTTTTATGTGGCTTTGTTTCAGTGACAGCTTTGTAGGCTCTGTAGTCACCGCCACCAATATACTGGATGTTAATCAAACTGCTTAAGCAAACGTAACCTTACTATTATTAACATTTACATCATAATTGTTGTTGCTTAGAAGGTTTATGCTTTCACAAACATGGTTACAAAACATTTTGGTATCTTACCATAAAATTTTATTTATTTTTTTAGACGAATGAATCATTGCATTGCATATTGTGCTGAGATTACAAACACTTCCACAAACAAACAAAACTTTCAAAACATTAAAGAAAGTGAATCAGCTGAGAAGCTGCCTTCTATGTAACTAACCAAGCAGTGTAGCCAACTTATAAAACATAAAGTTCTGTAAAAGAGTGTGTGGCTATCTGGCCCAGACATTTATATGCGTACTACTTTAAAAATTTAAATGCCTCAAAGACAGTGTAACACATGCAGTTTTTTGAAAAAAATTGTATCCATATTATGTGAAGTATTCAAAAAACAAAATTACAATAAATGTTTAGATTTTCCATGTTCTGCCTTTTAACTCCTCTCTCCATTCAGAATTCTCTCAGTTTGACCATTAATTCTAAACTTTCCTTTAACGTCTTGCTTCAGAAACTCTTGATACTTTTTTATCAAGTTTCAAATGGGTTCCTAGACTTCTTTGAGGTTTCAATATCCATTTTATTGGGACAACAATAATGAACAAATTGTACCAACAACTCTCTTAACCTTGACAGCATCAGACATCGTTTGTTTTACCTCAAGCAAATAAGGTGGTTATCTCAGGTCCTTTTCAGGGATCCAACAAATGGCGACATAACTCACCCTAAGTATGGTGGACAATTTATGAAGTGACAACTCTGGGTCTTCCACAGTTAGCTCTTGTGCTCTTTTGATGATAGCTGGGGTTCTTTCAGTTTTCTCTCTTCTAATGACTTTGTCTTTCCAGGTTATCAGAACCTTCTTTAGACTTCTCCATATCTGCATACTTTAGCGCAATGTTGCAAACAATTCATCAAGGGCACCTGAAGAACCAAATAATTTTGGTCGGTGAACACCCAGTAGGAAGCGCTTCAATTGTTCTGCACTTGATCTCAACTAACTCAACCATTTAGCATGGTTGGGTTATGCATTTATGCATGTGTTGTACAGACATCTGATTTACCTGAGTGCCAACAATCAGTTACTGCTAAAGTCAAATATAGTGGGAAATTCAAATTGAATTTTATCTGGATTTGGCTGACACACCATGTATATAGTGATAAAAATTTTGTTAATGGCAAAAGTCAGACTTCCAAATATTGTGTGTGTGTGTGTGTGTGTGTGTGTGTGTGTGTGTGTGTGTGTGTGTGTGTGTGTGTGAAATGGCATTTACTGTAAACTAATATTGCATATATTCAAATATTTGCAGTCACAAATGAAGACATATCAGGGTACAGTGGTAACAGTCAACGCATTGTACACCGCAGGACATCTCCACTTCGTGGAACACCAGAACCTAGTCTTGATGTTGACGAACCTGGAAAGACCATCTACAATCCAGGTATTTTATCATGTTTGATCTGTAAAGTGAATTGTTAAAAGTAATGAGATAGTACATGAACCTTGCAGGAATGAAACAAATTCCTTCACATCATGTTATACGAATCAAGCCACAAATTATCTACTACCTTTTTGGTATGAAGGAATGTAATAAATTATAAAAATAAAAATCACTCATTACATTACGTATTCTCTGGCATTGCAGAATTCAGTGAGTGTTAATTTCCATTATTCACATTCTCTCCAGTTCTTAACCCACAGTATCATTTACATTATGCAGTCACCTCTATCTTTTCTTTAATGCCTTCCCTAAAGTTGTTCTCATTTTGGGTCCATGTATCATGCTGCTGAGTATCAGTCTGCTTACTCTGCTTCTTTCAGTATCTCCAAACAAGCTTATTCTTGTAGATTTAATATGCTGTAAGATATCCTGGTTTCTGTTGCCACGTCAAGCACTTTATTTTCTTATGTCTCCATAAGTGCTCCTCCTTTATTGGGCCATATAGTTTCCATGGTACTTGCCTCCATGGGCGTAGAGTTTGGAGGTACAGCAGGTGCCATGGCCCTTCCAAAATAATTGAGTCAGTGGGCTCTCCAGTTGTATCAGTACAGTATACTTCACTACACTACTTTGTGCTCATAAAATATGGATCATCTTTAACAGTTAGTTGGTTTATTTCCAAGACCATACAAGAGCAGTATTATAAATGTAGGGAAATTTAGTAAGAGAATGCAAGCAAACACTTAATTTATATCACACTTATTTCTTGTAGTGAAATTCATACAAGAATTTCACAAAAGTCTTTTTTTCATGTACACTTGTAAAGATAACTGTCTTTTTGTGTTTTTCTGGCAAGACAAACATTCTTGTTTTTATTGTAACTTCACTGTAATAAACGTTTTACTAATTTGTCTAAACTAGAACTGAATTTGTCGCCCTAATTAAAAATTATGCAATAATAATTTTAACTGTTCAGTGATTTGAGTCATGCAAAATAGTTATGAAATTGAACTCGACTTATGTGTCTGTAGATCAACTCGCACACCCCTATCGACTCCTTTTGCATTGCACTCTGTACATGTTTCTGCTGGATGCACAAGTTTTCCTCAGTTCGTTTTCAACTGTCGAAAGTAGCAGCTCATAGTTGAAATTTGCTCTTCAACACATGGACAGCATATTCGCATTTTAAGGAACCAGGTTTATACCTTTGCCTCCCCCCTTCCATGACCATCACTAAATTCTTTCAATTCTTCAACGATGCAGGTAATCCCTTATGTTCCTTCCATCCTTTCGTCCTGAAGGGACCTGCTCCCCCCTCCTAGTTTAAACTTTCTTTGAAGTGTGGGGAAGTTGCAATAAGGTAAGTCTAATCTATAATTTTTAATTCTTTAACAGCTCACCACTCACTCGAATCTCAACAGAGGAGTGTATAATCACAATTTCACATTATGTGAGGTTCTCATAACATTTTATGTAACTAAAAACCAACCTCACATAGTTCCAACTAAAGGATTTTGTCACTTTTTCTGTTTTAGGTCACGTGTGATACACATATGACTATTTTTTTTATTATATTTGAGCTTAAATACAATATTTTTGGCTTTACACTTTTTGAATAATAATTTGTATGGTCTTAATGGGGTGTTTTTTTTCTGAAATTGACTGCCTTAGGTTGTTCAATTAGCAATATGTGCGTTTACGATAAATTGCAAGGCGCTTTTAATAATCCTCATGGGGTAAAAAAAAAATTGTTCACATGGGTAATTTTCTTTATTGTGCTGGTTTTCTTTGTGATGTAACCCAAAGTGTTTTCATGTTTAGAACATTTTGAAACCTGTACAGTAATTTTCTACCACGTGGTGCTCTTACTTTTGCAGGTTGAAATCGGCAACGTTTCCATTAGTGACTGGTTTGAAGTGGTGCTAAGCCATTGTTTAACCATGAGTTATCACAATTTTATTGGTGTGTTTGTACATACTAAATGTTAATTTGTATAAATTTGCGTCCTGTATATGGTGTCTTGCATTTTTTCTTATTTGCTGTCATTGTAGGCTAGGTTTGGGGTTATGCTTGGTTCATGTGTTTAAGTTTGTAATTTTTTCCAACATTCCTTAGTGAAAGTTGGTTATGAGTTATCGATAATTGCATATTTTTTGATATTATTATACTTTCTATTAGATTATGTATATGCTGCTTGTATATTACCATTATATTTTAATTTGAATTTCCCCTTTGGTATTTGCAAATTTGTTGTTAATTTTGCTACTTTGGCTTATTTTGAATTTTTGGATGTTACACCTTGTATTTAGATTGTATATTTTGTAATCTGAATATTGATTTGCTATTTGCAGATTTGCTCTTATTTGGTATTTTTTGTCTTTCGACTTTTGTGTGCTGCTCTGTAGTGTTAATATTATATAGCAATTTGAATTTTGTATTTGGTATTTGCAATTTGCCTATGTATTGGTATTTATTTTGTGATTTGTTTTTTTTTCATATTTTTGCAGAATTGCCTGTAATCTAATTGTAATGTTATATCTTGTAACTTTTAAATATTTCCCCTTTGCAGATTGTTTTGAGTTTCCTCCTGAGCCACTGTTGGGGTTTGTTTTTGATTTTGTTGTCCTGTTTTTTGGAGGGTCATACTTGAGTACAATGACCACAAGGTTGTTTGGTGCTGCATTTCTGAGACTGCTGTTGTTAGAGGCTAACAACAGCCTCTAGACCCTCGTTCTGCAGCTGGAATCTCTAAAGGGTACTTCACTGGCTGAGATGAAAGAGGCAAAGTTCCTATCCAAAGAACTGCAGGCTTTGTACCAGTCTCCAAAGGCATCATTGAAACCATGCTTCAATGCAGAGAGTCTGCCTGAGGGTCTGGAGGAGTCAGATGTTCCTGCTGCTTTAACCCATTTGACTGCCTATTTGCAGGGTGGCGTCTTGCTTTGAGACTTGTTCCTTCTCAGTCTGCTTCTGAGGCATCATCTCATCATCTGTCTGGCACTGCGATCTGTTTGACTGAACTACCACAGCTGACCCTATCCACCTTTAGCCCCAGACAAAGTGCCCCCATCTGTAAGTCCTATCATCCAATTGTGGAGTGCAAGATTTTTCAGAACCTGAGCCGATCTGACTGTTACAAACAGGTCAGGCACCTAAAATTATGCACAGTCAGTTTGTTCTGCCCATATGTACTAGTGTCTGGTAAGTGTGCAGTTTGCAGTGGTGTTTTCCAGCACACACTTCTTCATTTTCCCAACAACCCAGCTACCAGGGGACGTGAACAGTCATCTAAGGGATGCGACCAACCCTTGGTTCCTCCCATCACCACTGTGAACACTCCACAAAATCTTGCCATTTTCACTGGTGAAAAAATAGGGGAGTGGTGTTGGCTACTGGCCTGGTGTCATTGCACTTCAGTGGGAGGTTTATCGTTGCCAGAGCCATTGTGGATTCTGTGTCTCAGGCCTTCTTCATTTCAGAGCATTGAATGCAGCAGTTGGGATCTCCACGTGTATGCAATGCGTTGGGCGTAGACAGTATGGGAACTGCTCAATCATGGTGAGGTGCTGTCTCATGGTGTTTGTCATTTAGCCATTCAGGCATTAGGAGGAGAGGTGATTACCCTCAGTCTGTATTGAGGAACGTCTCTCACAATACTCCTCAATTTGTGGTGTCATCTGCTGTTAAGGAAGCTACAAGGAGGTTGATATTAGTCGATTCTACTTTTGACACTTGTGCTGTGGTGGATGTTTTGTTGGGAGTGGTCGTGGTGTCTACTGTTTGTATAGGGGTGGTGGTTCCCTTGTGCTCTGGTCTTCCAACCACTGTTGGAACCAAATTTGGTTTAGTTATTATTGGCTCTGGTCCCACCTTCCTCTGTTGCTCTATGTCTTGTCCACTAACATTAATGCCACCTGATGCAGTTAGTGGCATTGGTGTGTCCACTAGCTCTAGGCATCTCCATACCTTCCAGTGGCTACTTGTGTGTCATTGATAGTATCATTGACTCCTCCACAAGATGATGATTCTTTAGCTTTGTACAAAAGGTTCTGGGGCGCCGAAGAACCCCTGGCTTTACTGGCCCTGCGCTGTTGAGTTTTACAATCAACATATTTCTTGATTATCTCTGGCCCAGGATATTGTTCGATATCCCTGGAAGTCCAGTTGTCTAGTGTCTCTCGGGACTCATGTAATAGTTCTCTTTCTCATCTTCACAGTATGAAACTGTGAGTTGCTGTAACCCCAAGTTTAACGATTTGTATAAGGGACTTGTGATATGGTCCCTGTGATTGTCCCGATATTTTTCAAGGGTTTTATTCCGCGTAATGTTGCCTTCAATAATAAGGGTAATCCACAGAGGATTCAAGTTGCTTTTGATGCCAGTGCACCAACCACCAATTGTATGTCTTTAAAAAATTTATTGCTGGAGGGTACTAATGTTCAGACTTTGGTTTCCAGTATTGTTTTTCATGACCAACTGTGGGGTGTATCATCTGCAGGCTTAGTTTTGAGGAAATAGGTGAGCAGTGGCACTGCATTGATAAAGGGTCTCCCACCGGCGCATGCAGTGTTTCGCCATATTGTCTCACCTTAGTCAGAGAGTATGGCCTTCTAATCTTGTGGATGCTTCTCAGCAGAGGTACAAAGCTTGTTTGTGTTTGGTGTCCCACCTAAGGGACAATCATAATTCTTGTTTGCTGGTAATTGATACCAAAGTGGCACCTTCAAAGACTGTATTTGTCCTTGTCTATGTGCACCATTTGTTATTTGTACCCCATTATGAGCACCTTGTCTGACCACTTTTGTTGTCTAGTCGGATTTGTCATATTGGCATAATTCCTCACCTTTGAATCCTGCTGCCTGTGCTGTAGTTGTTTTGATCACTATTTGTGGTTGTCTGGTCCTTCATTCCTTTTTGGAGACCAGTCCACTTGGCCATTATCTTTTCTGCTGGCCAGCTATAGTGGGGGTTTGAACCTGCTGCTCAGTCCTGTATGACTGCAGTCTTGTTGGCTTTTTGTGCAGACTTTTGCCTCCTGGCCTCGTTTGGTGACAGTATTTGACTCATTTTTAAAACGGCTGAAGTTCTGTTCTGGGAATGTACTGTAGTCACTTGCCCTCAGGTAGTTGGCCTTTGCTTATATATGCCAGTGTGTTCAGACTAATTGTTGCTTTTTTACTGAACTCTGGTATATTGTGGGAATCTAACATTTTCTACCTTTTGTCATTGAGTTGGGGTTAATCAGATGTCAGGGCCAAATCAATGATGAGACGCCTTCATGTCAGGCCATTAGGAGTTCATTTTGTTTTCATTTCATTAGGAGTTTATGCTGCAGTATGTGTGTGCTCATGTCAAGTGCTGCTCATTGCTCATCTTTTGTTGGAGAATTGTTATCTTCTGATCAATCACACACTTCATTTCCATTACTTTATATTGAAAATGTTTATATGGAACCAAGTCACTTAAGTGGGATGACTTTATATAAGGGAACCAGGACACACGTCTGCCTTGACTGATGGGGGAAGTATAATTTTGTATGTTTTGTTGTGTGTTCGTGTTTTATTTTTATTTTGGGTCTTGAGGTATAAGTTCTTTTATTCAATGTATTGCTTTTCTGTGTATTGTTTATGTATACTTAGAGTTTATATATTGTTGTTATGGTTGGTTGCCCATCTGGAGTTCTGGTCAATTGGGGGGGGGGGGGGGGTATTTTTTTGGGTCGCACAAAATATTTATTTACATAATTGAACTCGAACTCAACTCGTGTGTGTGTAGATCAACTCATGCATATGTGGATCGGCTCACGCACTCCTACCAACTGCTTTTGTAGTGCACTCTGCATGTTTCTGGTGCAAGTACAAGTTTTCTCAATTCGTTTTCAACTGTCGAAAGAGCAGCTTGTAGTTGAGACTTGCTTTTCAACATATGGATTACATATTTGCACTTTAAGGAACCAGGTATTTTACATTCACCCCCCAGGGTGTCTCTAAATTCTTTATTCTTCTTTAATGATCCAGGTAATTCCTTTTGTTCCTTCCACCTTTCATCCTAAAGGGACCTGCCCCCCCCCCCAGTTTAAACCCTCTTTGTAGTGTGGGGAATTTGCAATAAGGTATGCGTGATTTTTACATTCTTTTAACTCTGTGTGTGTGTGTGTGTGTGTGTGTGTATGTGTGTGTGTGTGTGTGTGAATATAATATTTCAGCTTTTATCTGTCGCCGGATTAGGTTGTAACTTTTTGCCTGTAATACAATGCTAATGCCATACATACATAGGATGTACAATCAGAGAATATACCTGATGTATAGGACTCATATCTCTCATTTTTCCCTATTGTAGTCGTTCCCAGATCCAACAGAGGCATGTTTTAGGGACTGGATCAAATACTGTCCTTAGATCCAGGAATGCCAGAAGCAAGTTGCAACATCTGTCTAGATTTTTCTGATCGATCATTCTGAAATTGAAAATGTATCATGACTATCCAACAAAAAAGTATCCAAACGCAGCTTATTCCTGTCCAGTAAAGTGTTCTACCACACTCCTCAACGTTACTGCTAACACTCTGAGTATAAACGTTTGTATTATACAGAAACAAACACAAAGCATCACTACACAAATTTTTAAAAGCTGTGCACCTGTATTTTACACCCCCCATAGTTTTTTACAACTTTATACCCATACTTTCCTCTCATGTCTTCTAAGTAGACGTACATAATTGTTAAGAAGAGTCTGGATCTGCTGTGCACATTACCACTGCTCAGATTAATATTATGTAAGTTCATTGCTTTTTTGAACGTGTGTATGTATCATGTGTGGTCTAATTAGATTTTCTTTGTGTAATAAGTTTTATTGCCCTTAAGAATTATTTATATTTCATTACTTACGTGTTTATTATAGTGTTAATTTGGTATTCTCCAATTTCTTAGAAATATGATCCTCATAAAAATTTTCATCAGCTGATGTTCTCATAAAAATCAGAAAGAAAATGAATTATTTAATCTAGTGAATGATGTGGGTCTATTTAAAAAAATTTTGATAACTCCCTGCTTCCTTTTCAACGATAATTTTTGTCAGAACCCACCTGGTGAAACTCTCTCCAAGTAATACTAAAATTAATGTAGTCTTGTTTAAATTTCAAAGAGTTGGCGTGAAAATAAAACAACATGGAAGTGAAATTCTGAAGATACATATTAAAGTAAAATTACAAAAATGAAAATGTACATAAACATACTTTTGGATTACAGAGAATCCAAAAAATTGTAAGCATCTAAAGTCTCTTAACAAAACTGTAATACTCCAATGAATCCTGGCCCATTTAGTGGTTGAGGAAAATTAAATCACTGATAAACTGGCCAAGAAGAGCTCTGAACTCATCAGTGGGAGAAGCTTCTGGACCCTTCCAAGAAACTTCAAGGTCTGTCAAGAAACTTGTGTCATGCCAAATTCATGAATGTCTAGAAAAGAAGCAGCAGAACAGGCAAAAAGGAAAACAGGGAAACATTTGTGAACAATGGAAAATCAGTAAGGGAAAACCAAGGAAGGAAGCTGTGGCAGCTTTCAGATTAATAACTAGACATGACTGCTTTCCAGCACATCTCGTATGAATGAAGCCCTACCAATCAGGCAGATTTATCTTTTGGTATGCCCCAAATTCTGCCATGGATGCTGACTACCTGCTGTACTGGATTGGGCTCAACCCCACCTGTCAACAAAAGGCCAACCTGTTTGGACTCTATTGGGATGCCAGAAGCATGATGGCTGTAGGAATGAAAATAACTTTTCATACAGCCGTAGGAATGATAAACTACATACTTGTTTGAATACTATGAGGGTGATTTGAAAAGCTCGCGGCCTATCATATAAACGAATGTGTGGGGTTTCTGTTTTTTACCGCATCGTGGCGCCACATTCGCCCCACGAACAGCTGTGAAGCGTCAAGTCGGGTCAAGTCATTGTTGCAGAGAAACAGCTGTATAAATAATGTTATCTCAAGTAACGCTGAAAATGGAGAAAACTGAACGTCAAATTTTTTTGTTAAAAAAGGTTTAATGCCAACAGAAATTTTTAATGAAATGAAGAATGTGTTGGGTGATGCTGGACCTTCATTTACTACAGTGAAAAAATGGGCTACTGAATATAAACATGGTCGTGCAAGTTTGGAAGATGACGCACGTACTGGGCATCCGAAAAGTGCCACTACACCAGAAATCATCAATAACGTGCATGCTATTATTTTGGAAGATCGCTGTCTCAAGGTGTCTGAAATTGTTAAGCTTGTGGGCACCTCAGATGAAAGGGTACATCATATTCTTACTGAGAAATTAGGTATGAAAAAGCTGTCTGCAAGATGGGTGCCGTGTTTGTTGACAAGTGGTCAAAAAACGCATGCAAATGCAAGCTTTTCAGGAATGTTTGGACTGTTTTAAGAAAAATCCGAAAGATTTTATTTGTAGATTTTATTTGTAACAACTGATGAAACTTGGGTCCATTACTTCACTCTAGAAACAAAACAACAGTAACTCTAGAAACGAAACAATGGATGCACAGTGATTCGCTGCCTCCAAAATCGGTAAAATCAATTTTGTCGGCTGGAAAGTGTATTGATCTGTTTTTCTGGGATGCTAAGGGGGTATTTTTACTAGATTGCCTTGAAAAGGGTCAAATGATAAATGGAGAGTATTACGCTAACCTTTTGGGCCAATTAAATGTAAAAATTTGAGAAAAAGTCAGATTTAGCAAAGGAGATCATTTTCCATCAGGATAATGCACGCCCTCACATGTGCGTTGTGCCTATGGCAAAAATCCCCGAGTTGAAGTACGATCTGTTGCACCATCCACCTTATTCACCTGATTTAGCGCCATCTGACTTTCATCTATTCCCAAACCTCAAAAAATTTTCGGGGGATGAGCGATTTTCCTCAGATGATGAGCTGAAAGTGGCAGTAAACGGTTATTTTGAGGACCTAGAAGAATCGGACTTCCTCAATGGGGTAAGTGATAGGATAATGACTTGACACTTCACTGCTGTTCATGGGGCGAATGTGGTGCCACGATGCGGTAAAAAACAGAAACGCCACACATTCTTTTCTATTGTAGGCCGCAAACTTTTCAAATCACCCTCGTATTATTAGTAATTCATATAAATCAAATCAGTAAAATTCAAATTAATTAATCTCAGTAATCACTAATGAGAAGGGTAGGTTCGATGTTGTCCTACCAACGTGTACAATATTTGTAAACATAATCTTTTAAGCATTCGTTGTTTGTTGAGAAATCCAAACAGTGCTATTTACCACTGCTGCACAATTTGGTTGTTGACCACATGTCATATACCAATGACAAACCTGTTTGAGATGCATTATCACACACTCACATATTGGTTGTACAAGATTTGGAATATAACATTGTCAAAAACTGGGATATATCAAGTGATTAAACATGAAAAGTTTGCTACTGAATTCGCTAAAAAAGCTGTGGCTAAAAATGTTTATGTCTTCTTACTTCGTACTTGTACTTTAACCCCCTCCGTATTGTCCCTGGGGGCCACATATTTCCTTCATTAACTTGTATATTTGTCTTTGATGCTTTAAAAATTCTCCAAATGAACAGTACAGACGAAAAACTTCTTTGTTGACAGTCTTTTTCTTCTAATATTTGTCACTCATGAAGAACCAGTGGGGTATGTTGATTTCAAGCTGTAAACCCTATCTGTACCTCTCTTCTGGCCTTGCCATTCTTCAATAATCCCCTCACACTTCTTACACAATACACATAATAGTGGTAGTCCTGAAGTTAGCAGTCATTAAAATCCTATTTTTTAACTTACATTTTTCTGTGAACTATTTCACTTACATGTTTTGTTAAAACAGTTACATAAGTGTTATTGCCTTCTTCAGTTCCTTGTAATTATGTTATTGATTAATGAGTAACCATTTCAAAATAAAAATTTACAGTTTAATTAACAAATGAATATGAATTAATGCATATTATATATTTAATTATCTTTGTCTCTCTTTCTTCTAGATCTCAGTCTGTTTCGTATCCTCCTCATGTTCTAGGACATGATTTTTTTTTACTTTTAATTTAATTTGTAAATGTAAACTAAAGGTTGTGTGTGGCAGAGAGAGAGAGAGAGAGAGAGAGAGAGAGAGAGAGAGAGAGAGAGAGAGAGAGAGAGAGAGAGAGAGATTTTAAAAGTTATTGTCATTTGTTCTTACTGAAGATACCTGAAAATGATATGTTTTGGTAACTATACCTTTTTTTATTTTTAGGTAGTTATAACTCAGAAAATAAAGTGACATATCAACATCAAGTTAATAAGAATCCTGCTGGAGGTGATGGTGTCATTCATGCTAATAATGTAAATACGACCAATGAAGCATACATTAACGCAGGTGAGTTCATGTTTATTTGCAGTTTTATTTACATTTGATAGGGGCATAATTCCTAATAAGAAAAGATTGCTAACAGATGTTAACACATGCACAGTAATTATTATTCCTGTGAGGTGTATGATCATCTCAAGTTACTGTATTCTCCTTAAGTACAAGCTAGCTTCCGTAAGTGACAAGAATCTATTTAATAAAAGCAATGTACATTAAACATTTGTATTCTAAATTTCCTTTAGAGTACTTCCCATTGCGGCCACACTCTTTTGCCAACATTCCTAAAGTTTTTTGAAAATTCAAGGAACTCATTGTCCGAAATCTTTAGTTGTGTGTGTCACATTGGCAACATATGTGTTCGTGAATCACTGTCCTTTTACAATGGATCTCACATCATGCTACAAATAAAATTCTGGATGCCAGATAAGGAAAATGTGATGGATGCTCTGGAATTGTCTCATTGTGCCATGTTCAGTACTTGTTGAATATTAATTGGTATGCTGGCACTTTGTCATGCAAATAACGCAACTATTGTTTTCCATTTTTCTGAATGCTTGCTTCTAAGGCATTTGTTAGGCTGTGGAGGATATTAATTTACATTTCATTGTTCATGGTTTGGTCTTCTGGAGTGAATCCACAATAGACATTATCCTGAGAATAAAAAAATTTCCAGTATAATTTTTCGTTTACTTTGTGGAAAGAAATTTCTGTTTCAAGAGAGTCGTTTATTTCCATTTATATAATTGAATTTTTTCCTCTGGATATTACTGTATGATTCATCTGTATTATATTACGTAAAAATTTTTTGTCTTGATCAGTCATGTGGTAACATATGTTATCAGAGTTATTCAGTTTATTTCTGTTCTTGAAACAGTGTTTGGGAACCATGTGCTGACAAACACAATGAATGTGCAAATCATTTTGAAGAATACAGTGTCGTCTTCCTAATGATTTTTTAACTTCTGATATTATTTTGCTTAACAATTTTCTTTCTCATTTTCCACACATTTCATATTTTCTTAATTTGTGAAGATGCCTGCTATGAAAATTGTCAATGCTCATATAGTTTCCAGTGCTGGGGTCACATGAACTTGGTATTTTTTTAAAATTGCTGTGTCACTGTATGCTTTGCCAAGCAATGTTAATATCTATGATCACAGTTCCTGATGGAAAATAGAGAATATGCTGTTTTTATCCTAATTAGTATAAACATTTTGGAACATGTATTTATATTTTGTCTTATATAAGGTAAACAGACAAACATCTGCCATTGATACAGTGGGAAAGAAAAGTAGAATGTCATGTGTTGATTTGTCATGGCCACTAGCAACTTGTGGAACCATAATTATAATGAAACTACCTCGTATTAACCAGTATATGATAAAAACCAAAACTGCAAGTCTCTATTATGTTTGAAATAAGTTATTGGTTTTGTTTTGCAGGGTATAACAGTGTAGAACAGTTACAGGTGTTGTATGAGGTGAGGTTGAGAGAAATACAACACCTCAATAATCAGCTGGAAGAAGAGCGCAGGGCTGCAGCTGCTTGCAAACAACAGATGTTGAAAAAATTGACACTGTGTGAAGCTGAGAAGGAAAGAGCGATTTTGTCCAGAACTGAAGCCAATGGACTGCTTGGTATGTGTCCACCATATTGTTGGGGTTAGGTGTTTTCAGTTAATAAACGTAGTCTCTTAAGCCATTTCCATTAAAATTTAAAGTTAGAAACCTACTATAGTAAAACCTGCCTAAAACGGAATGCGATCGTTCCAGTATTTGTTTCCGTTTTCACAGGTTTCCGTCTTACAAAGGGTTGTGTTTTAATAAAACAAAGCACAAAAAAAATGATCGCATAGGATTACAATGAAGGAATAATTTAAAATAAAAGTCTGTAAATAAAAAATAGGTTCATATGTATTGTATTACTGTATTTTCAACTTACGTACAATAATTGCAGTTTCTCTCCTAGTTTCTCTGTCCCCACATGTCTTTCAAAGTGCATTGTCGCGACTTCTTCACAAGAGAACGTTGTATGATCTCCTTTGCATCCTGCATCAACTCCAGGAGTTCTGGACCATTCTTGGAAGCTGCAAATTCCTGAAGGTCACTCACAACAGATAGTTCTTCTCCAAAAGTGCGTATTTTTAGCTCCCTTTCGTTGCCTTCATCGTCGTCCATTTCTTCCATGACTTCACACCTGCTGTTTTCGGCAGCAATATCAGCTGCACTTTGAATGTCTTCAGTCGTGGCAAGTTCATTATCAAAATTTACTACATCTTCAGCTTCATCTGGCAGATTTCCTTGCTTACAGAGAACGGGAATATCCTGTAAATTTTCCACTGTAACATCTTGTGTATCCGCCGATGCTTGTGCAGGAAAACCAACTTGAGGAAACACTTCTTCACTGTTTTGGGGAGAATTTTCTTCTTGGCCTGATGGATCCAGTTAACAGCATCAAGGACATTAATCTGTTTAACAAGCTGAGAAACATTGTTTACTGGTGTTGATTTTAGCAACAAGTGACTGCAGTACAAACTTCCTATAAAAGGATTTAAGTGTATAAATTACACCCTGATCCATAGGTTGTGTAATTGAAGTTGTGTTGGGGGGGAAACAGGCTAGCTTCACATTAGACAAATCAATCCTTGGATGACAGGTTGCATTGTCCAAGAACAAAATGACCTTACGACCTTGACTTTTCATTCTTCCATTAAATGAAAGAAGCCACTCTTCCATTATAGCACTGGTCATCCAGGCTTTTTTATTAGATCGCCAATTGACTGGGAGGGAATTACGATCCAGGTGTCGGAAGGGCCTGGGACATGCTGATTTTCCAATCACTATAGGTTTTTCAATTTCACCAGTCATGTTAGCACAAATAAATAACGTAAGTCTTTCTTTAGACAGCTTGCCACCTGTGCATTTATCACCACGTACAGTCAGTGTCTTTGAAGGCAACACTCTAAAAAACAAACCTGTTTCATCACCATTATACACATTTCTAGGTTCATATCCCGCAACTAGATCTCCAGTTTTCCCTTTCCAGTCCGCTACTGTCTGCATATCAACATCATTTGCTTCACCACACACAGCATTAAAAACAATGTTATGGCGATGTTTGAAACTCTCGAGTCACCCATTGGACGCTTTGAAATTGTGCTTTCCTAATTTTTTTCCTGTCTCTAAAGCTTCAGTCTGTATCAATGGCCCAGAAATAGGAATTCCTTTAGCGCACACACTAACGAACCACTCGAACATAGCACGATTTATTTCATCATAGTCCGTAGATTTTGTGATGCGTTTCACATGTCCTGCTGTTCCCTTTACCCACTCATCTTTAATTTTTATTTTGTTTTTCAAAATGTCATAAATTTGAGTTTTTCCCACTTTAAACAACACGGTTAATTCTTTAGCTGGGCGTTTGTTTTTTCATGTTCTTCAATAATTTTAATTTTCTCCTCCAGTGTAAGTGTCTTATGTTTAGAACTCATTGTTACTGAATTACGTACACAAATTCAGTAAAAAGTAAATTTAAAAATCACTCAATTCGCAGTTTTCTTCCACTCGTACTTAATCACTTGTCAGAACGAAACTGAGAATGAATACACTATACAGTACCAAACACTTGTACCCTACCATGTGTATTACAAGAGGGTTGGAAGAAGTGGTACATTACTTTCACTTACAGATGTTACCCTGTGTAGTGTACCTGCTGCGTTCTTGAAGAAAGATTAGAGTTAATGGTTCCTACAACTTCGGTGCAAGTATAGTCGCACTCAAAATTAATGCCTATTACTTTTTCAAAATTTAAAATGATCAAAAAAATTTAGTACGTAGCTATGTATTACGCATAAAATAATCCGTCTTAGTCAGGTTATTTACGCAAATGGTTCCCGAAAATTATTCCGTTTCCATGTTAGGCAGTTTTCCGGTTTAGAGTATTATTTTACATAAGAAATAACTCCGTTCCGAAATTTATTTTCCGTTTGTCCAGGTTTCTGGTATATAAGGTGTCCGGCTTAGGCAGGTTTCACTGTAGTTAGATATAATTTTCTTTGTGATATTAATTATGCATTCCACATTTTGTGTGACAAGCAGCAGGCATAGACGAGATATGTTCTTGAGAATATCTTCAGGTCTTGTTTGTAAAATTTGGCTCCCTGGTGAACAGGGTATATCTCTTACTAATTGGGCTACATCATGCTTGGACTGTTGTGATTATTAATGTATGCATATAAACTAGACAACTTTTTGGCCCCATACCAGTGGCAGCTATGGTAGCTCATGGTTTCAAATTTTGGAGGTTGTGGTAGCACATGATCGTTGTTGTTATAGAAGGGGGGGGCATTGGTAAACAGTAGACACGCTTACATATTTTGTTAATTTCTTTTTAATTTAAACAATGATCTGGCCTGCATACTTTTTTGTTGTCCAAAACAATATTACATTTATTTCACTGCTTAACTGTAGTTCAGAATTTTCAGCAATTAATATATAACAAAGCAACGAACAACTAACAATTCCTTCCAAACAACTGACATGAAAAACAAAGCATTTTTTCATCACAGCTGTACAGCCAGACAGAATTTTTATTATTGTTTTAAAGGTTGAATAAAACTTTCAACCACCTCATTTACATTTTAAATTATTTCTTCTCCCTTGCTGTTTGCAAAAACATATTAGAAACGTGACAGCCTTTCTTGGACACTGAGCTGCGCTGACCCAGCGAATGAATTACCCCCACATACAAGTATACCTAAGTTGTCTAGAGTGGAGAGAGAGAGAGGAGACAACACAATAACAATTCACTGTCTCACTTCCATATTATCTCCCTCTCTGTCACACACATGCTTTCATTGTTCTCGCGAGCCTTGTTGGAGCCGATGTTCACACTATGAAACACTGTACTAGACTGTAGTGTGCATGTGCGAAATAAATGAAAATTTTTTTAGCTTTCCAATGAGGTGTTTCTACACTGTGCATCTGTAAGCTACTGTTCATTTTCTATTGTCAGGTTTCTACAGTAGAACCCCATTATAATGGACTAATTGGTGCTGAAAGTTGTCGTTTTAATGAAAGTCTGGTTTATAACAAATAAGCTTGTTTTTCTCAGCTTTTGAAGCTTGTGTATTGTCAGGTACATTCCTCCAAAACAAACCCATCTCATAAAATTTGGCTCAACTGATAACACTCGTGTTTAATCAAATCATTTAGTTCTCTTCTAAAAGGCTCAGTGGCTTCAAAGTCAGCGCTAAGAATTTCCCCACAAATCTTCGTTGTGACGTCGACGAAATCTAAATAGCCAACCAGAGCTTGCTTTAAACTGTTCAAGCCATATCTGTTTTGACAGTCTTTTGGCAGCTGCTTGAATTTCTATTCCTTGAACAGTCATCCCAGACCGAAGCTGAGAGAACCACTTGTAGACTGCATCATGTAGTGTTGCTATAGAAGGGAGCCGCATACGTTTCTCTTCACTCCACTCTTCTTCTTTTCTGCATTGATTTAAGAACAAAGTTACGAATGTCACTTTTCGCTTTTTTAATGTCCAATATGGTTTGTTTTGCGATTCCATACTCACCACAAATGCTGGACACTGACATTCCTTTCTCTAGTTTTTCTACGACTGGCAGTTTATCATGTAGACTGAGCGTTTTATGCTTCCATTTCTATCGTATATTGGGTTTACTTAACAAGATGATTTTAATAAAATTACATTGTTTTAAAAATTTGTAACGGTACAATCCGGTACATATGGTGTTTTGGGAAAATAACCAATATAAATTTTATTATGAAATCAAAATCATAAATACATAATGTTAAAGTTTGTAACAATGTAGTAATCTCAAAGCAGGAACTGTAGCAAGGTCAACGGTGTAAGTGCAAAACAACAGCTATTTTAGCCAAACGAACTTGTCAACAAGCCGATCCTGTAAATACGTCACATAAGAAATGCAGTACGTAATTGCCGAGCCATAAAAACTACGACGTCATAGTCTGAAAACAAAAGGACTTGGTGACGTGATACCCTTTCCACCTCAGCAAAGAATTAAATACGTTCGCCCCCAGTCTACAGCCATCTCTCGTGCAAGTGGCACGTTAAGTTCCGGAACGTAAATTGCGGCCCGCATAACAACAAAAAATGTGAATTTTGATATATTTCTGTATTTAAAACAGTCTTTTATAACAACAAAGTAGAGACAGTGAGTGAAATTGGAAATAAATTAACAGTTCGGCCGTAAAAATGAGAACTACGAAAAACAGCAAACTAAGCCACGAGTTGATACCTATGGCGTCGAATTTCTCCGCAACATCAGGAAAGTAGACATTTTCAAATCATTTAAAATACTGACTTTTTTTAAAAAATTGAGCTCAAATAACAAATGTACCGTGTGTATGACATAGCGTGAGTGTGTGCGTGTGGGTACCTAAATTAATCTAAGATCTTAAGCACTGGTTTACGTTACGGAAAGGTAGTAATAATTTTCAGCATATATTTGAATGTGTAACAAGTTTAATTTGAATTTTAATTATATTGTTTAAATATACCCTAAAGAAAGTTTGATGTAAAGAAAAGTGTATTGCATCCATGTTTGAATTTGTAAAAGATGGAGGGAGTGAATTTTGCCTTTGTTATCAGTATATATATATATAAGGCCCAAATAATGAATAAACACGAGTTGAAAAATACAAGTAAATTTGAGGTAATCATTTCAAGCAACCATTTTGTTATTTCAGCTCGTCTATAGAATCCTGGACCCTAATAAGTATAATTTTATGTTGGTACTATACAACATGGCGTCTGAACTGGCCGTAAGTGTAAAAGTAAACAAAGCGTAATATGTTATTAAATAAAAAGCAAAAGTGAGTAAGATAACAGATGTCGCCCAAACAGCTGGACCATTTCAATAAGTAAATGTATACAAATGTAGACCTGTATGGAAAAACAGGATGGTTGTTTGAAATTGGTATGTACTTAGAAATATACGTAAAAGATAAGGTTATGTTGTGATCATATGTGGTAGGAGTTAGATTAAATAGAATATCTTTTTAAATAATAAGGTTGTGTTGTATTACAGTTAGTAGTTTGACAAAGAAAAATATATAAATTTTGAGATGGCATATAATAATGAGAATGTCAGCATAACTGACGAAACATTTACGAGTGAGATGGGCGTTCACTCAACCCCAGTTAATCAAATTGGTGAATCTAGTGCCACAGAATCAGTTGAATTAAATGCAATTCAAGTAACCCCCATCTCAACTCGGTCTGAAAACAAAACAGATGAGATGTTAACACGTGTGTATAGTATGATAGAGACAAAATTTGATAAAGTAAACAGTCGCTGTGATGTTAGTGATATTAAAATGAATGAACAAAAAAACGATTCCGATGTTAAATATGATAAAATAAATGCTAGATTTGATGAAGTGAATTCTGAAATGAATGACCAAATTAACGAAATAAAAAATGAAATAAAACAACAAAAATTTAGTATTAACCAGCAAATGAACGAAATTAATACACGTTGTGAGAATATGACAGAACAGATAGTAGAATCAATAGATCATGTGTTCAAGGAACAAAACACACAAATAGATGACATAATTAATAACTTGACAATGAATAAAGTAGATGATAATTATGAGAGTAAAAATAGGGGTAGAAAGCGGTGAAAAGTCTGATACATTAAACGAAAATAAAGACGATCAGTTAACACATAATAAGGTAAGTGGGGTTGAGAATTATGATGATATAATTAAAAATATGGTGTTAGAAAGTAAGGTTGTGAATATTGAGAGTGCTGATGGAGTTATAGTGGGAGTAGAATTTGATAATGAAGTGATAAAAAGTGTTGATGAGTTAGAGAGAAAGTGTAGAGAGAATTTACAGGTAGAGGGGTTGCAGAGGGTAAAATTTTCCCATGATGTTGTGGTTGTGGGTGAAGAAAATGCTTCACGAGTATAATTGGGAGACGTATGGTCTACAAATAGTTGTCCCTTGATTTTTTGTGCATCTGGTAGATGGTGCAGAAAAAAAGTAGTAGTACCTTCTGCATGGGTTAGTAGAAAAAGTGTGATAGGGAGTTATGGTGAGAGATATTGTGAAAGAGAGTTGTGTGTTGATGGGGAGATAGAATTATTTAAGGTTGACAGAAATTATCAAGAATTTGTGGAAAGGTTAGGTATAGAGATAGGGGATAATTATATTGAAATCTTACCTTGTGTTGAAGCTGATATAGCAGCAGTAGATGATGATGTTGTTAACGATGAATTTATAACTTACCTGGTTGTGACAGATTATACTAAAGGCGACATGACTGTACTCGATCGTGACTAGTTATATGATAAAATAATATGGAATAATCCTATTAATTATAATGATATTGTGGAAGAATATGAGAATATAAATAACCATTATGTAGATAGTAATAATATAATGTATTTAATAAAAAATGATTTGTGTAGTCGTAAGACCAGATTGTTATTTGATGATGGAGGGTAAACAGTTGTTGTTTATGAACATTTAATTATGTGAACAGTGTGGTTTCGACATGGATTGTATTATGAAATGATTTGTGGTAAATGATAACAGATAATAATTTGGATTGTATATTATTTTGTGTGTTGATGTCAAATGTATTTGTGTATTACATTATGTTGTGCATTATATTTTAGGTAAACAATGTGTGTAGGAAATAGGAATTGATTTAATAATAATTATCACATTTTTTCAGACTAAATAAATGATGAGAGTAATTGTGAAATTTTAAACTGATTGAATTAAATAATTGGAGAGTAATTAATTAATTAATTAATGTTGTATAAATGAACTTTTGTGATGAATTTAAATGATTTTTTGAGATTTAAATTCTATAATGAATAGTAAATGATTAAACATATAATATGTTTGGATATTGAGTTACATTGTTATTATAAGGTAAATGATTACCTTTGTAGGTATTCTAAGAGGGGAAGGATTTAAGTGGAATTAGTGTTGAAGGGGGTTATTATTGAGAGATTGGTGTCACCCTATGCAAATCTGTTAGTGGTTGTTAGAAGGAAGAAAGGGAGTAAGGTTATATATAAATGCCCATTCAATAAATCAAATCATTGTGAATGACTGAGAATCACCCAAACTAATTGATGTTGAAAATGTTAGAAAAAGAAATTCATAGTTGAAATGTAATAATAAATGAAATCTGATGTAACATGAAGGTTGATAATAGATTTGTATTTTTGGAGAATTTAATGGTACAATAAATGATAAATATTTAAAGGTTGATATAAAAAGAGTTAATAGAAAGTTCAAGTTGTAATGTTTATAATTTTCTATACAAATTATTTAAAGGTGAATTGTTTAGTTAAATGTAGCAATGTTAATGTTGTAACAAAACACATCTGCGTTATGGTTATTATTATAATGTTATTATTATTATAGTTGATTATCAAAATTGAATTAATGTTCACGTTTAAAAGTTTGTGGTTTAAAAGAGTATTTATCACTTCACTGTGTCAACCTCCCCACTTACCATCCGTGGATGTCTTCACTATTCTCGATGGCGACTTCTTTTACTGTAAAAACACTTGACATACATACATAGATATTCCTTTTGAATATCACAAGGAATGCACATAAACAATAAAATAAATTAAATGTTCAGCTGTAATGTGAATGATATCAGTCATTCAAATACTACCGCCACCTCATGAGAGAACTGTTTATGAAAAAATTAAACTACTTCTTCTATTGTATAGAAATCAAAACTCTGTTTCCACTGATAATAAACTGAGGATTTATTGACAATGATTAAATTCAATAAACTCTTTTAAAAACAACAAATAATATCTTTTTACAAACAATAACAAATTTAATACAATACTGAGATCTCTGTATCTCAAGGCTGGTAACACTGTTGTAAGGTACAATATTATTGTGAACGAGGTTAGGTCCACTTTATTTAATTATATTACCAAATTAGTGAGTTCTTTGAAGATACATGATACCAGATTACAAGATGTGAGTTTAATTAACAATATTTAATTATCTATGGTTATAAAAAAGAACAAAAAATCAAAATTATTAAATTCGGTACGATAGCCGATAATATCGTACTATCGTATGCTATGCAAAAGTATATAGCAGTTAAGGTCGACACGTGCTCTGAGATTTGCACTGTTAAAAATATTATTATTATTGACTCATTAGCTATTAGAACCATGTACTGGAAAGAGAAAAAATCTAAAGAAAAAAACTCTTGTTACAGCTTTCATTTCATTTAAATCATTCAAGAACAGAATTGTTTCTTTGTGACAAAATTATATTCTTCTGTTCTAGGTTAGTTTATCTAGTAACACGTAAGTGGCTATTTAGAATAAGTTATGTTATTTATAAAATTCTTAATGATATAATTACAAACATTTTATTTATAATTCATTTGATGTGTAATTATCAGTCATCAAAATATTCGCACAAGAAAATAATTATTTGTTAATTCAAAAGTTCTAGTCAAGTAAGCGACTATATACTATATACTGATGAGCGGTACCTAAGTTAATTCCGCCTTTCTCAATTATTCTTTAATTGTAAAATAATTATTTTTGAATTAATTATAGACATTAGACCGTGCTACAATTTATTTATTAAGTTATGATAATTGTCCATCATCGTTTAAGCACTCAAGCGTTATGACTAGTGCAGTCAAAACAATATTTTTCGTTCATCAACGAAAAATTATTATTTTCATTAATTTCTTTAAAATAATTAAAGCATTGTACTCCCTGATTGAATACACAAAACATGACCCTTATTATACACTGGTCGTGTTAATTCACTGTTCACTTAATTCACTGGACACTCGGTAATATGTTGTTGTGTACAGGTTAATGTCTGTTTACGTATTACTGTAGGTGACGCGCACATTTCAAAACTATCTTGCTGACTTTTTCGGCATAGACCTCTCGTCGTGAGTGATGCAGAACGAATGATACATTTCGCTAAAGCGTGTCTTTCTCGTCTGGTCATTTTAAGCCATTTGATTGGTTCAAAAGGTTAAACTCTCAACCCCAAAACACTTTGGTCAAATAAAACTTTTAATTTTTGATAACTCTAAGCGTGGGTTCGAGATTATTTGTGACGTATGCATGGAGACTCAAAATGATTAAGAAACTTATAATGGTCATAAGTTTCTTATCTTTTGTCCTATCGTCGGTTGGGTAGTGGCATTAAATCGCGGACACTTGTGGCTTTATTTTAAGTCTAAACAAGCACTAAATCCGTTCATTATTAATTCACTTGGCCATCTCAAAAACTCATATGGTGATTCTTAATATTAATGTCTGTTTCACCATATTTCGTTATAATTACACTGTAATACTTATTACTAAACATCTCGAGTCCATTTCTCCTTCATGTTAGTACATAAAATAGTTATATTTACAGTTTAAACAATATCTGTTAATGGCGTCCATACCGACCATGTTCGATTGTTTATATTTACATGTAACGCTATTATTCCTTATCCTATTACATATGTTTGACATCCTAACACTAATATGTACATTTATTTACCTTTGTTCACATTTTATTTTGCTAAAAATGTTATTTTTTATATACTTATAGTATGATCAAAATACTTTCTGTTCTCATTTCTCCATTTTGTCACTTATTTAATTATTTTGTTACACAAGGGATATAATGTTAGTAATTAAAATAGTGTACAATTGTTGTACCTTGTTGGTTCAATGTATTTATTAACTTTTCGTTATCTGAAAGCTCTCCAAGTTATAGTATGGTGTTTATTTACATCTGGTTTTACAATTGCAGTTAGTTAGTTTATAATATTTCAATTATTAAACTACTAGTATTACATTTGTGAGGTGTTCTCATAGCAGTATTAGACATTCCTCCAACAACTACATTTGTCACAATCTTTTGATAAGTTTTGATAATGCTTTTTGACTAACTATCTTGTCACATTGGGGTTCTGTCCATTTAACTTTATGATATCATATTCAATCTGATTCATTTGCTGTGTCCTTCAGTACATACGGTATTTATTGGTTTGCATTATTATTCTTAACTAGTCTTTGTTTGAAACAATTGTGGATAGTTGCTTGGTTTAACTAATGTACATGATTTTATGTTATAGGTTCACTTCTTATGAGGTTATGTGTCAGTTGTCTGACAACAATGTGCAACACATTTTTATGCAGTATTTGACTCAACTATTTCCATCTCATTATGGCATTCTACTACAATAGTTTATTATTAAGTTATACACATTTTTACACTATTTGTTGAAACAATAACACAGGTATTCTTAGTCTAATAATATTACATGTCTTGGTGGGTTGCACCTGGTTTTTAGTACATTGATTGGTTTATACCTAACAAACTAGCTTATTTGCTACTATTTGTTCTGGAATTCATTTATATTTTGTCCTGTCTTGCTATGGCATTCAGGCACATTTCATATTAAGGCTTACAAAGCTTTTATTATTAGTCCCTATGAACAATTAATTTACTGTTCTGTCTCATATTTCTTTTGGTGGTCTTAATGATTATCTATGTGATGTTACAATCTTGATTAAACTCGTCACACTAATTGTCTGTGCATTTTAACTAGTTAATCTTGGATTCTTTCACTTATAATGGTTAATCATTTTTCTCCGTTATAAACATTTTCACTTGTATTGTTTGTGGTGTTTATTTGGGGTAAAATGGTTATCATATCACAGGTTGTTACACTTATATTAAGTTTTCACTGTTATTGTTCGTGAACACTCAATGATGCTAAACACTGGTTTCTTTGTCATTGATATTCGAATAATCATTACACTTCTTCCGGTCACTATATTGACTTTAATTCCTTGTATATCTTGTGAATGTTGATGGCTTGTACTGGTCATACACTATCTTCATTCTTCATGGTATGTTTCCTTTCCTCTTCTTATTCTTTTCTTCTTCTGGTTAGTTGTTGCTCACTATCGGTGTTCTCCTGGGTTACACTTTATTTGTAATAATCAATGTTCCCTTAATCTTGTCATACTCTTCCATATTTTTATTCGTGGTTATGGTAATCATTGTTCCATATTATTTCACACTAATAAACAAACTCGTTTGTTTTATCACCATTGTGGTTGTACTTGATTCGTATCCTTTTTATTTTAGTAATTATTCTCGTCATATCCCCTCACTATTTTGGATCTATTGGGCCTGGATGCTAACATATTATATTGGCTTGTTGTCATTTTCTCTCTTTTTTATACTCGATGATATCCTTATTACTCTTCTTTCTTCTTTGTTGGGTTGTTTCAATAATATTCGTTCGTAGATACACACTTTGTTTATATTCTCCTGTTCCTTCTTTTATGCACGATGAAATATTTTCATGATATCTTTTTATTTGACGCATTAGATAGTTATCTTATGTAACTGCCATTTTGGTACGTTACAATGTTCAAGGTTAATGTTTATTATGTTATATTATGTTATTATGCAAGAGTAAGGGGTGATTTTGGGGGGTTGTTAGATGTCAATAGAAGAGAAAATTAATTGTGGAATGTAGTGATAGTAAATGAAGAATGACATAAGTTTAGTAATAAGCTAGGCCAGTGTTCCGTAACCGGTGTGCCGCAGCACAATAGTGTGCCGTCACAAGGTGAAAGGTGTGACGCGAACTTTTACCTATTATTGTAATAAATTAATTGTCGATTTTAAGTAAGAAGGTGCTTGTTTATTATTTAATACATGCTGATAACTGTTATATTTTCATAGAAATTAAATGTAATTTATTTACTCAATAGGCTATTGTTGTTATAGTTTGCTTATCTTAAGTTATTTGTATTCTCGCCTGAAATATTGGGCCGGTTTGATGGGTTACAGGCGGCAAGCTTTGTGTTCACCGCAAAGAAAGCCGCGTAAGACTTTTAGCAAGCCTTTTAGTGGCCCGCACCAATCATACAATAGAGTTTACGTTCAAAACTCTAAACGTTCTAAACTCTATTCAAGAGAGTTCTTTGTAACACCGCATCTTTTGTGTACGGCTGGCTGTACGTGCTTTTAACTAAAATTGCGGGGATTAGCAAAAATTTCCCTCTCTTTTATTATTTTATTGCCTTGTTTTGATATTTGTGCCTGTTTGTCGGCGTTTCTTAAACTTTATTGCTCTTTTCCTTCGCCGAAGGACCCACACATTGTCAGACAACAATTACAGTATTTCAGTTCAGTTCTATCACAGCTGTGCTCTGCAGTAGTGCGAATATTGTGATTGCTACACCAGTCTTACTATTTTCTATTACAATGTTATTAAACTATTTTTTTTTTGATATGGATAAGTTCCTTGTACGGAGTGGTCCATCCTCGAGTGCAAGTAGTGAAACCATCGAGCCCAAAAAAAAGAAACAGAAAGTAGTTCACCAGCAATATAGTGATAATTATTTATCTTACGGGTTTTTTTGGTGTGGTGACAAAACATGCCCAATCCCCGAGTGTGTTGTGTGTGGTGAAAAACTCAGTAATGCTGCTATGGTTCCCAGTAAATTGAAACGACATTTGTCAACAAAACATTCCTCTCTGTTAAGTAAAGATGTGAATTATTTTCGTCGGTTGTTGGAACAAAATAAAAAACAAGTGACACTCATGACTACGTCGGTACGTGTTTCGCAAAAATTACAGGAAGCTAGCTATAAGGTAGCCGAACTTATCGTAAAGGCCAAAAAACCACACACAATAGCAGAAACGTTGTTAATGCCCGCGTGTAAAGAAATGGTAAAAATAGTCCTGGGTTTAGAAGCTGGTAGTGAAATTTCAAAAATTCCTCTCTCTGCTGACACAATCAGCCGCCGAGTTAGTGACATGTCCAGTGACATCGAAGACATTATGAAGGAGAAAATAAAGAGCAGTCGAAAGTTCTCACTTCAGATCGACGAGTCCACCGATATTGGCGGTCACGCACAACTTCTTTCCTACATAAGGTATGTTGATGGCGATGTAATTGCAACTAATTTCTTTTTTTGCAAAGAACTACCCGAGCGAGCAACCGGTGAAGAAATATTTCGTACGACTAATGAATATGTGGTCCGTAATGAATTAACATGGGAGGATTGGGTTAGTGTTTGTACAGACGGAGCCGCTTCTATGACAGGCTGAGTGAAAGGATTCGTGGGTAAAGTACGCGAAGTAAATCCTAACTTACGAACCGACCATTGTCTCATTCACCGTGAAGCCATTGTTGCTAAGTCTTTGGCATCTCCTCTGAAAATTGTGATGGACGAAGTAGTAAAAGTCGTGAACTTCATCAAATCGCGGCCCCTAAATATGCGGCTTTTTAACGTTTTGTGTCAAGAAATGGGGTCAGAGCACACTACACTTCTGCTACATACAGAAGTACGATGGTTATCTCGAGGTAAAGTGTTAACGCGAATGTTTGAACTTAAAGAGGAGGTACTTGCATTTTTGACTATTGAGGGGCATGACTATGCGGATTTATTTGCAGATGATGAATGGGTATCTAAGTTGGCATATCTTTCCGATATTTTCGTACACTTGAATGAACTAAACAGAAAAATGCAAGGTAGAAACGAAAATATTCTGACTAGTATGGATAAGATTCAAGGATTTATTAATAAGTTAAATTTGTGGATACAGACAACTTAAAATGGATCGTGTGAGATGTTCCCAACTGTATGGCCCCTTGCTGACGATAATAAGGTGTTGATGGACTTAATTAAAGAACATTTAGTACTCTTACAGCAGATTTTCAAAAAATATTTTAAAGAGAGTGTTGAAGATTTTGACTGGGTTCGTGATCCATTTATTATGGATTCGAAACATCTTCCGAATAATTCAGGCTTACAAGAGGAACTGGCAGATTTGAAAGCAGACAGAACATTGAAATTAAAATTTTTCGAAGTGCCTTTGGAAACATTTTGGTTGTCAATAAGCAGTGAATACCCGGCTATCTCCAAGATGGCAGTTAATGTGTTATTACCATTTTCAACTACATATTTGTGTGAACTAGGCTCTCGACGTTGACTGAAATTAAAACATCAAAGAGAGAGAGAGAGACACAAATCCATCGATGAAGAAATGAGGCTTGCTTTGTCAACGATTCCGCCACGAATCAGCCGTCTGAGTGCAGCTAAGCAGGCTCAAGTATCACATTGAAGGTATGAGTAGAGTTATTTACTTTAAAATTCGTATTTTCTACAGTAAATTAAAGTTAATAAATTGTTGATAAATGCATGAGTCTTTCCTGTTTTATAATAATAATAATCATAATAACAATAATGATGATGATGATAATAATAATTGATTACATAACGACGTAGTATTTCGTAATTATATTAAGATTCATATGATTTTGAGGGGACAGACATTTTGGTGTGCCGTGTTGAGTCTAGGCCCGTCTGGGGCGTGCCGTGAGTAAAAAAAGGTTGCGGAACACTGAGCTAGGCTATTGCAGTGGCGGCATGTGTCACTGTAGATAGCGGTAAGTGTTGATGAGTAACATCAAAGCATGTTACCATCATCGGAGGCCTAAATAGGGCGTAACATACACTGTACACCAACCTTATATAATATTATATTATATGTGAATTTAATATGTACAGTGTATAAAAATGATGAATTGTAGAACATGCTAATGAGAAGATTTCCCCACATTTCGGGCGATTACTGTTTCACAAGCACTAATCGTGGTTTTGGACGACAGCCAGCTGTGGGCAGACATTGTAAACACTGACCATGGTTGGTTGCCTGTGAAATTGGTTTGAAATTGAAAGTAACAGGGGGGGTGACTCAGGGGAAATCCCCGGAACTATGGAACAGCGGCTATCACCCGTTCGCGTGGGAACAAATAAAAGGGTGATAGACCCGTTTTAAGGTTGTGATTATGTAATCAGTTATTATTATATCTGGAATTTTAAATGTAATGCAGAAGCAAGGACAGGAGATGACAAAATTCCTCCCTAACTTCAGTCCTTGTGGAAGCAACTGGGCGCTACTGTCCAGGGGGGGGCATAGTGTGTGTGGAAGGAGGTTACTAGAATACTAGTAACGAATTAGTGGATGTTAAATATATTATGTTGATGATGTTGACCAGAGGAGATAATTAGATGATTTTGTATTGAAGTAAGAAGTATTATGATACTGAAAGATAATTAACAATTTTAAGTAGATAATTTGTTTTAATGTAGTTGATTTAAATGTGTTTTGTTCTCTATAAGAGTTATTAATGAATGTAATTGTTTTGAAATATTATTACATTCATATAAGGATTTATACTTCTTCTTGTAAAATGGGAAAGGCTTAATTATTGTCAATTGGAATCGAAAATTTTATAAATATTTGGGAGTGAAGTAAGATAATGAAACGTCTATATACTAAATCTTGTATTCATATATATGTTATATGTGTTAGGAGTTAAGGAAGAAACCAGTGCTTCTTAACGCAAACCAGCGCACAGCTAAGGGGAAACAGATCAGTTAGGGGTATGGTATTATACAAGGCCACTATTTGATTTTAATTGGATGTTTCAGAGTTTGGTGATGCTGTGGCGGCGATCCTGAGCTGGCCAGCGCGTCAGAGCAGGAGCGTCAAGTGCCTGACTGGCCTTGCGGTGTTGAGATCTCGAGAGAGAAGTCCAGTAAGGTCATTCAGGTACAGTCACAGTCACTGGACCAGGGGTAAGTTAACTATTTTTTATATAAACCATAAAGGGGGTTGTGGCGACATATCCTGGCTGATCCCTTTAGGAAGTATGAATGTGTCAATGAGAGTTTTTATGCTTCATCATAAAACCTCTCATTGAGGGGGTCTTGTAATGGTACAATCCGGTACATATGGTGTTTTGGGGAAATAACCAATATAAATTTTATTATGAAATCAAAATCATAAATACATAATGTTAAAGTTTTATAAAGTTTGTAACGACGTAGTAATCTCAAAGCAGGAACTGTAGCAAGGTCAACGGTGTAAGTGCAAAACAACAGCTATTTTAGCCAAACGAACTTGTCAACAAGCCGATCCTGTAAATACGTCACATAAGGAATGCAGTACGTAATTGCCGAGCCATAAAAACTACGACGTCATAGTCTGAAAACAAAAGGACTTGGTGACGTGATACCCTTTCCACCTCAGCAAAGAACGAAATACGTTCGCCCCCAGTCTACAGCCATCTCTCGTGCAAGTGGCACGTTAAGTTCCGGAACGTAAATTGCGGCCCGCATAACAACAAAAAATGTGAATTTTGATATATTTCTGTATTTAAAACAGTCTTTTATAACAACAAAGTAGAGACAGTGAGTGAAATTGGAAATAAATTAACAGTTCGGCCGTAAAAATGAGAACTACGAAAAACAGCAAACTAAGCCACGAGTTGATACCTATGGCGTCGAATTTCTCCGCAACATCAGGAAAGTAGACATTTTCAAATCATTTAAAATACTGACTTTTTTTTAAAAATTGAGCTCAAATAACAAATGTACCGTGTGTATGACATAGCGTGAGTGTGTGCGTGTGGGTACCTAAATTAATCTAAGATCTTAAGCACTGGTTTACGTTACGGAAAGGTAGTAATAATTTTCAGCATATATTTGAATGTGTAACAAGTTTAATTTGAATTTTAATTATATTGTTTAAATATACCCTAAAGAAAGTTTGATGTAAAGAAAAGTGTATTGCATCCATGTTTGAATTTGTAAAAGATGGAGGGAGTGAATTTTGCCTTTGTTATCAGTATATATGTATATAAGGCCCAAATAATGAATAAACACGAGTTGAAAAATACAAGTAAATTTGAGGTAATCATTTCAAGCAACCATTTTGTTATTTCAGCTCGTCTATAGAATCCTGGACCCTAATAAGTATAATTTTATGTTGGTACCATACAACATGGCGTCTGAACTGGCCGTAAGTGTAAAAGTAAACAAAGTGTAATATGTTATTAAATAAAAAGCAAAAGTGAGTAAATTATATTTTTAGTGATTTTCACTCGTCATATATAAATTATATAAATATAATTTACAATGGATTTTCACCAAGTAAAGGCATCAAGCATTAATTATTTGAAAAGTAAGTAAGATAACGAATTATCTATGATAAAAACACTTACGTTTAATGAAGAAATTTGTGTTAGTGGTTGAAATCACAATCAGAATTATGATAAAAATACTATCAACAATAAGAATTTAAATATTAAACTGAACAATGGAATATGATACAGTACTGAACTACTATAACACTAAGAACACTAAAAAACAAGCAAAAGAATAATAGGCAGAAGCATGTAAGTGTGCACGATGAATAACTGACATATATGGACCCCAATAAGAACCAGATGTGCCCGTCGTCATAATTTGTGGAATGCCAGACAAAGTCGCCCGGCTAGGATGGGTGATGTTGAGTCGTGTGGTACAGTGACCTTTACAAATACGTGTATACAACTCAAATACACGCCCGTTTAAGCAACGTCGAGTTATAATGAGGTTTTAGGCCCTTTGTCCACCGCCACAACCAAACTGCAACGCGACTGGAAAAAACATTGCATTCGAGTAGCATTTGGGTTGCATGACAGTTGGTCTCACGTATGTATATTGTAACGTCTCGGACTTTTCAAAATGTATTACAGTTGCGGGTTTATAGTTAATTCAGCCCCACGTTGTTCTGTAACGTCCCTCGCGTATACCAATTCTCTCCGAGCCTCTTATATAGTACTTAACTTAATAGAAACTTTTAATGGCTCTTTGAAAATCTCGCTTTGTGAGAGTCACTGTTAATCCTTTATTGATTGTATTCGCAAATGTCTTGTGTCGGTTAAAATTTATGTTTACCGAAAAAAAACAAAAAAAAACTGAAATCGAGTGTGTGTGATTTGGGATAATTCAATGAAGTTGTTTGACCGTAGTTAAGAGAGAGAGGACTAAGAATATTATCCCCGGAGTATACAATTACTTAATTTAAATATTATAAATGATCTTTATAGATAATTTGATCTGTATTAGATATAGTGGTGTGATAGTGTGATTGCAGATACGCACCGGTATCTACGATAATGTTGTTTTTTATAAAATGTTCTAATTATAACTATTATGGTTATTAGTGTGATTGTATTGTCTAATAGGTGCGTATTAATGGTTCACTTCTTCGATTTAAAATGTTTCGCGCACTCCGTTATTAACCTCCCTCACTTACCACACGTGGATATTTTAGTCCTGTTCAGTGACGGTTCAGCTGAAATACATACACTTCACATACAAATAAATATTCAGGTTGAATATTCAATATGGTTATCATACACAATATAAATGATATAATATCTAAATAATGTTCTGAATTATTAGATCTATTTAAACTCTCCCGCCACCTTTTGGTAGGACTGACTAAGAATAAATGAGCTAATTTAAATTTGAAATGATACTCTTTTTCACTGGTAATAAAAAGTAGAGGTTTATTAACAATTCAAGATATTATAAAATTTTTGAACAATTAACAATCAGTTGCTAATAACCTTTTGGATAATAATTACAATTAATAAAATTTAAAATAAGACTCTTCTTCGTCTCAAGGCTGGTAAACCTGTTAGTTGTACAATAGTTTAATTTTAAGAGGTTATGTCCTCTTGTATCGGTGAATTACCATGTTCGTATGGTTCTTTTAGGTAGCATGATACCAGGTACAAGATGTAATTTTAATAATGATACAAAATGAACAATAATTAATAACAAACAAACAAATATAAAGATCGAAAATTAGTACCATATAACTGATAGTTATGGTATTATCGTACGCGGGAATGCGCACGCAGTCTATAGTACTCGTTTGACAATTACCAAGTTCGTTGGCTTGCTAGTTAAAATGTATTACCTTATTTTAATAATTCACTTTGAGAATTATTTACTTGCAAGAGAAAAATTTATTAAAAAACTCTTGTTATTATTTCCATCTGGTTTGGATTTTACTTGAGAACAGACTTGTAACAGAGAAATTGGCAAGTTACCGTTACGACTCTAAGGTTATCTTATAACGGGTATTGTTATAATGGTTAATTATTTTTTTAATATTTATTATTTCTTAATCTAAATATAAACACATTATTCGTAATAGTTTGATGTGTCATTATCAGCATTATATTTATTCTTTCGCCTGAAAGTTAAAAACGTTTACTTTAAAATATCGAAATAAAATCAAGAAAACAACTTTAGTCAATTTAGCGACTATTGGTATTGCTCGTATTTTGTAATAAATACTTCAAATATAATTCTTTTAATTGTGATAAATAATTAAAATATTTATTCAACATATTAATAATTGCGAATTAATATTTCCATTAATTCTGATAAATTCCATCATCGTTTTTGATACTTCGCTCTTTACTGATTTGCGTAGTATCAACATTATTTATTTACAAAAATTTTGTTTCTGATTCAATGTTAATTAAATAAAAAATTGTACTCCCTGTTTTTATCTTTCACAACACTCGCAAGTACGATTGATATTATACACTAATCGTACTTAAATAAATATGCACTCCGCACATTTCACTCGCTTGTGCTGGTGTAGTTTAAAGGTTATGTGTATGTTGATTTTACTAATGTGTCTGTCGCGCACAATTCAAAAATTAAACTTCTTCATATCGGCGAGTGACATGACCTCTCCGTAGAATGCCTGATCGTGAACTGTGATGCTTCTTCGAAGCGTCTCTGGCTCGTCTGCCCAATGTTCATTCATTCGATTGGTTGAAAAAACTATACTCTCTAACCCAAAGCCCTTTGTTTTCTTAAAATATTTAATTTTTTACCAAATTTGGTCTTTGCGTTTGAGGCTTTATGACGTCAGCACTGGTACAAAACATAATTGAAAAGTTTAAAATCACAATAACTTTCTTAATCTATTTCTTATCGTTAAATGGTTAGTGTCAGTAAATTGCGGACAACCTGCGCTTTAATTCAAGTCTAAACAAGATTATTTTCCGTCCATTACTTCTATCACTATAACGATTTTATTAATTATTTATGGTGTATCTTATATTTATAAGTCTATTACACCAAATTTAATTATTTATACTAAAACACTTTCAAATAAACGCTCTGAGTCCATATCTCAACTGGTTTAATTCAAAACTTGGGAATTATTGTTCCCTAAACAATATCTCGTTATGGCGTCTTTGGGCGTCCATATTTGATTTTTCATAAATGTACTTAAAACTAATTTTTCTTATTTAATAACAGTAATACTGCGATGTAATAATACTAGAAACGTCTATTTACATAATTTTACACTAGAATATATATATATATGGCTGTGTTTAATCTACTATTTACATTGTTTTAGTCCTCTCCTATCTCTCTTATACAATTGTTACTTTATTTCTGTTTTTTTCTATACAATTTAGATCCTGTACTAATTGTAATTAGTGTACACTCATTGTACCTAATTCTCTACGTATAATGGTTAGCTTTTAGTTATCTCAGAACCCTTCAATTTCTTAGTAATGGGTCTGTTTACTTTGTGTCATAGCATGGTAGTCATTTATTTTTGTTAAAACAATAACTAAATTGTTATTGTTACACTTGATTTGGGTTTTCAAAGTAGTATCAGACATTGTTCTGATTCTTGATAACATTTTCATCTACTTTTAACTAAGTTTATTTGTTACATTTTGCATATATAACTTGCTCTTCAACGTTTGTTTACATATGGATTCCTCCATCATGGTCATTTGGTTTTTAATTATTTATATAGAAAATGACTGTTTTCATGGTCATAGTCTGTTCTCAAAGTAGCATTAGGTTTTCCTCTTACTACTGGTAACACTCTTAACAATCTTTGTTCAAGCTTTAATACAATATTTTGCTTAACTAGTTGGTTATACAATGTTTCTGCTTACTTTTGGCTATGTGTTCTTAGTTAGCTAGTTTACAATATTTTGGTTACAAAACTGTTATCATTATGTTCAGAATCTGTTCTCACAGTAGTACCAGATGTTTATCTAACTACTGGTAATACTTTCATTTACATTGTTACTTGTTTTGATATTGTATTTTGTCCAACTAAATTGGCATACTAGGCTCTATTTCTTCTATCTCTGTGCCATCATATTTGATGTGTTTTATTTTCATTGTGTTGCAGTATAATACACTGTCTATTAGGATATATTATTATTTGTAACAAATTCTTGATTGATATCATAGTTGATGGTCATTTATTTACTTTAACATGTATGATTTTCTGTCTCATAGGTGTCTTTCCTATGGGGTTATGTAACAATGTACAACATGTTTTAATGCAGTATCTTGCTACTACTAACATGACTTCAGTATGGTATCTTACTATAATATTTTAATTGTTTTGTTACACATGTTTACACAACTTCTTCCTAAACAATAACACAAATCTTGTTGTATTAATTACAATATCTCTCTGGCCATTGGTTGAATTTAATTCCTGTCACTTTGTTTGATACATAACAAAGGTTTTTTATTTATTGTCAGTTCTCTATGAACAATAATATAATTGTTCGATTTTATTCTATTCTGGTGGTCTTATGATTATCTATATTGATCACAACCTTTATTAAATTAGTCACACTAATTGTCTGTGTATATTTGACTATTTAATTCTTGCTGCTTTCACTATGAAATTAACATATTTTCTTACACTATAAACCTTATCACTGGAATTGTTTGTGTGGTTTATTCGGTTGAAGTTAGTTAACTGGTCACAGGTTTCACATCTATAGTAAGTATTCACTGTAATTGTTTGTGGTTCCTTAAATGTTAAACACTGTTTTTCTTTTCATATTTGATAATCACCATTCCTTTGGTTACTAATATAGTCTCTAGTACACTTCGTTTATGCTGAGTCCTTGCATGGTCTATCCATTTTCTTCTCTCTTCATGGTACGTTTCCTTGTTCTTCTTCTTTCTTCTTCTTCAATATTTTCATTGTAGTCATTATCTTCAGTTGTTTCCCTCGCTGTTGGAGTTTATTGGTCCTTATTTTGTTGGTTCCCCTCACTGTTGGATCCTATTGGGTCTGGTTACTGATATTTTTGTTTTGGCTCATGGTCATTTTCTTTCTTCATTTCGTATTTGATGTTGCTATGTTAATATTATCTTCCTCATCGTTGGATTTTTATACTAATATATTTGTAGATACATACTTTTATACACATTGGTTTATTTATCTAGACTTACTTCCATGCTTTTCTCTTACTTGATGTTATATTAGCTTATTTTATGTAACTACCATATTTGGTAACGTTACATATGCCTTCCTATAAGAATTGATTAATTCTGAATTATTATACTATATTTTCCATTGAAGAATTTATCAATTGTTGTACATTCCATGTCGATTCACATGTTTTTTACATATATCCCTTCACTTTCTTCTATTTGAATCATAATTATTTCTTCTCTATGTAATCGTCTCCCTTGTTTATTTAGTTCCCTAATTCCCTAACATAAGCTTAGCTGGGGCAGTTTAGAGCGGCTCACTTTGGCTATTCAACTCTACTGGCCATACTAACTTCAATAAATATGGAGGCAAATCATCTCCTTCAATAATAATAAATGATTGCTGGCATTATTCATCAGTCAATTCATCTCAAATCATCAAAAATAATGATAGTGGTCGTTCTTCCGACAAATAATAAATATCCTTGGGATTAATTCACGCATCTGCGGTTTATACATTGTTATACTCTCTTTTTTTGATTCAACTCAACTAAACTCTTCACATATTATAGGGATAGTTTGTTTTACACTTCATCACTGGTATACTCTCATGATTATCTTCGTTAGTATATTACTTTTCATTCTTCTTCATCATCGATTAATCTCTTCATTTTTGTGTCGCATTGAACGTCATCTCGTCATATTCTTCATTTCAGGTTTCATTCTTATAGATATAGTTCATAAATACATTTATTTTTTCTCTCTTCTCATGGTTTTAGTTGGTATTTATATTCCATGTGGTATTGGCTTTTCTCTAGTAAAATACACTAGAAACAATGTGGTTGTGTGTGGTGGCTTGTCTACATTAATACATTTCTTTGGGTTTATTCTTCCAACTCCTCATTTGCTCCTTCTTCCTTTTTCAATAGTACGGGTGAGGTGTTCTTATTACTTGTTGACTAGGCTCTTGGAAATATATATTTATATATAGTTATGCCATAGATCTTGGGTGTCCGTCTCGTAAGTATTTTTCTTTTCTTTTTATAGTACGGGTAGGATGTTCTTTACTGGTTGACGTGGCTCTTGGAATTCATATGTATCATACGTACATTTGTGCCATGGATGTAAGTTGTCTTTCTCGTATATTCATTCTCTTCTTTTATTAGTACGGGTAGGATGTTCTTTACTGGTTGACGTGGCTCTTGGAAATATATTTGCCATAGATGTTGTTTGTCTTTCTCGTATTTTGCTCCTTCTTTTATTAGTACGGGTGAGGTGTTCTTATTACTTGTTGACTAGGCTCTTGGAAATATATATGTATCATACGTACATTTGTGCCATGGATGTAAGTTGTCTTTCTCGTATATTCATTCTCTTCTTTTATTAGTACGGGTAGGATGTTCTTTACTGGTTGACGTGGCTCTTGGAAATATATTTGCCGTAGATGTTGTTTGTCTTTCTCGTATAGTTATTTTTCTTATTATTATACTCTATTATTCATAAATACAATGTTCTGAATCCTTTACATAAATTCTTTGGGAGCATATTTTCTCACATTATAAAATTACAATATATTCAATGTTCATTACATAGTTATACAGTTACTTCTCATTTAATATAAACATATAATAATCTTCATAGCAATAATACATCCTTTTTTCTTTAGTCAACATCTATTTTTATAATCATACTTTCATTTTTCACTTTTTTAAGAAACAATAATCTTCATGGCCACATTTCATTTTTCATCTTGATATAGTCAACAGTGATATTCATAAGTGTATTTTCATCTTTCATAACAAATATTTTCATCCTTTATATAATATCCTCAATAAAATAATTCTTATCGCTAACTTTTCACTTTTAGTCTCATATTTTAATTGTCGATATATCTTTTCATTGAAGCTTGATTGTAAGTACCCTTTATCTTTTTGGTTATAGGGTCCTGCAATTCATAAGTGTTGTTTAAATTGTTCTTAGTTACAGTATATGGTCCGGTGAATAGCAGTAGCAGTTTTTTCACAATGCCCTCGATTGTACTTGGGAGTTCTCTATTTTTGATAAGTACTCTGTCTCCCACTTCATATTTGATAAGTTTGGGTTGCGATTTTTTGTATTTGAGCCTCAGTTTGTCAGCTCGTTCAACTGCATTATTATAGAATTTAGTTCTGTTAAATTTGACCTCTGCTTCCATTGGAAAATTAATGCTCTTTGTGATTTCCCGGGGTGGTCTTTGCTCATACATAGCCATGTAGGGTGTTTCGTCAGTCGATTGATGATAGGCTAGGTTTAGGAAGTCTTCAGCTGGGGATAGATACTCCTCCCATTTCCTCTGCTGGCTGTGACAGTAGGTTCTTAAAATCCTTCCTACTTCTCTCAACGCTCTCTCAGCAG
Source organism: Magicicada septendecula (assembly GCA_034769895.1). NCBI lineage: Eukaryota > Metazoa > Arthropoda > Insecta > Hemiptera > Cicadidae > Magicicada > Magicicada septendecula. The sequence goes on along the minus strand of CM068373.1, from coordinate 159,994,265 downwards.
GGTTGCTGTTGGGGTGATACACCGATGTTTTGTATGTCTTTATTCCCAGATGGATTAATGTTTCCCGCCACTTTCGTCCTCGGAACTGCGTTCCATGGTCTGTAATTATCGACAATGGTTTACCCACTTCGGGTATATACTTGTTTATGACTATTTCCAGTATTTTACTTGTCGTAGCTCGATTAAGTGGGTACAGCTTAGCATATTTGGTGTAGTGGTCAAATATGATGATTATATACTTATATTGGTGTCTTCCACCACTCCGTGGAAATGGTCCACAAATGTCCAAGAAAATTTTTTCTAACTTTGCCGTCGATGTAATTGGTATCATTACTCCTTCTCGTTTCTCATTGCTGCATTTTACCAATTGGCAAATATGACAATTCTGGACATACTTTCTAACTTTTCTATTCATGTCCTTGAAATGCACATGTTCCTGTAATGCCTTTACGACCTTTACTGCGCCCATGTGACCATAGCGTATGTGGTAATCGATGGTCAATTCTTTTTCCAGGGCTTTTGGTATAACTACCTTCCATTTTTCACCATCTTTATTATGGTTGGTGAATAATAATTGATTATGAGTACAGTAGAAATGTTTTATGTTCTCATCATTGTTTGCTAATTTTTGAATAATCAATGATACTTTGGGATCTTGTTTTTGATGAATGGTTATATCCGATAATATGTTAGTGAGTTCATATGTGCTTTTCAGTAGGTGGTAGACTTTCGCAATGGTTTCCCTTTCTCCTTCAGATGTCTGGGCGTTGATGTTTATTCGGGACAACACGTCTGTAGCTATGTTGCTCTTCCCTGGTATGTACTCCCACTGGATGTTGTATTCCTGGAGTGTAAGAGTCCATCTCGTTAATCTACCGTGCTTTAACTTGCAATTCTTAAGAAATGAAATAGATTTGTGGTCTGTCCTCACTGTTACTGGATATCCCAAGATGAAAGTTCTAAATTTTTCGCAAGCAAACACTATACTCAACAATTCCTTTTCCGTTGTATGGTAGTTACGTTCGCATTTATTTAAAATTCGGCTTGCGAAACTGATCACTTGATGATTCCCTTCTTGGTCCTCTTGGTATAATACAGAACCAAGGCTTAGGTCGCTAGCGTCACAGTTCATGAAAAACTGCTTCTTAAAATTAGGGTGATGCAGCATAACAGTTTCGAGAAACTTTTCTTTAATTAATTCAAAGGTAGAGTCTTGATCTAATCCCCACTTCCATTTTTCCTTCGAGGATAGTTGTGCCGAAAATCGAGCTGTCAGTTCAGAATAATTGTTTTGGAATTTTCGATAATAATTATAGATTCCGAGGAACGATTGTAATTGCTTTTTATTCTTTGGTACGGGGAAACGCTGGATTGCCTCCATCTTTTCCTGGGATGGTGTAATTCCATACTCTGACAAGTTAAACCCCAAAAACTGCACTTCCTTTGCGATCAATTGTGATTTGTCTAATTTTAGTGTAATATGGTTGTCTTCCAATTTTTGTAATACTTGTGCCACCCGGTTACAGTGCTCTTCCCAATTGTTAGATGCGATCAAGAGGTCATCGACATATACTGTCGTAAATTGTAATGTGCTGTGGCCCAGTATCTCGTCCATACATTTGACAAAGATGGCCACTGAGTTCACTAAGCCGAATGGTAATCTCTTAAAATGGTAATTACGGCCTTCAAAAATAAATGCTGTGAACTTTCTGCTATTCGGGTGCAATTCGACCTGCCAATATCCGCAGACCGTATCCCATATACTGTAATATTTGGTGCCATAAAATCTCTTTAGTATTTCATCGATTTCTCCAGGCGATGTCCTGTCATTGATTATGGACTTGTTGAGTTCACGTGCATCCAAACAAATTCTCACTGCACCGTTTTTCTTGGTTACAGCTACAATAGGATTGGTGTACGGGGAATTGCTTACTTCAATTATATCATTTTCTATTAATCTTTGGATTTCCTTTCGTACAGCTTCTTTAAGTGAAAAGGCGATAGGGTAAGATTTTCGCTTGAATTCTGTCTGGTCCTTGAATTTTAATTCACATTGGAAATTCTTTATTTTCCCAGGCGTATCAGAAAATACGTGACGATATTGGTAGTATATATTTATCAGCTGGTCCCGTTGTTCCCAAGTCAACATATGGCTATTCTGGTTGATTTTGAATTCTCTGATTTCATTAATTTTTTCCAACCATAATGCTTCCTCTGGACTGTTGTGAAGTTCCTGGTTGATGGCGCCTTCCTGATGTTCATGGCCTTCCCTGATGTAATATATTACATGTTCCGAGGGTGCCTTCCTATATTCTGTTAAATTGGCGGTCCACTCAACTTTTTCTGCCTTCATCACTACAGTATTTGCATCCATATTAATTATGGCTGTGTATTTTCGTAATATGTCGCAACCAATGAGTAGGGTGAATGGTAGTCCGCTGGCTACAAGGAATACCATCGGTATTGTTTTCCCATTGCTTGATACGTCCAGTTGCACCTGTTGTCGAATAGTCTTATTCTGACGTCCGGTGGCTCCGATGAGTATTATATTGTTAATTGGTAAGGTTGGTATGGTAGCTTTATTTTCTGATTGGATCCTGTCCAATTCCATTTTGTCAATTAATGATACGTTGGCCCCGGTATCTACCATTGCTGTGGCATTTGTGTTGTTGACTTTCACAGATATATACGCGATTTCACTGTTGCTCGCATCTCCGACAACACTTTCTTTCTCTTCCATTAAATCCTTTCTTATGTTCTTGAGGTAATTGTTTTGGTATGTTTTACGATGATTCGAATGTTTCGCCAAAATATCAGACCCAATAGTCCGGTTCAGTGAGGGTGTGGTTGGTCTTTTCACTGCCGGTTGGCATTTAAAGGCAGGTCACCGTTTTCGTGCCTGTCTTGTGACGTTGACGCTATGGGTTCCTGGTTTCCAGGCCCATGTCCGTTGTGATAAGCTTCCATAGTCTGTGTGACTATTCTGTGGTCTCCACTGCTATCGCTTCCATTGGATCTATAGCCTGATTCTCTTTCTTCTCTATCACTGTGACTGGAGTGATTGTGTTGTTGTGGAAAACTCCTCCGTCCTTGGTAATAGTTCCTGCGATTCCCACCTCAGCTGGCATGGGTGTAGTGTACCCTACGGAAATGATTGTTATTTTGATTACCGTTGCCTTGTCGTGGTTGATGATTGGGAGATTGGTTTTGATATGGTCTATAATAATGATTACCTCTTTGGTAATGTGTGTCTCTCTGGTATCCACCTGGACGAGGGTTATTATAATTTCCTCTGTTCACGTTGTTGCCACCTCCGTCTTGGCGTGGTATTGGTTGGTTTTGAAATCATGGTAGATTGTTAAAATTTCTTCCTGGGCTATTTCCGTCATTGTGAATGGTGGGGTTATTATTTCCAGGCCCTCCCCGATCATATGCTTGGCTAGGTACTTGTCGGTTTCGTTGATAATACCTTTCTCTTTCGTGGCTTTCTAGCAGGTCGCACATCCCTTGAATTGTTTTTATTTGTGAGTTCAGTCTCCCTTGCGAAATACCTTGATTAAAATGGTACGCTAGTTTTGTAACCAGGCATTCTTCTGGAATTGCTGGCTCCAAATTTCTAGCCAGACAAATTTTGCCTAAGAAATAGGTTGTCATCGATTGCCTTCCATTCACATCGAATTTCCCATTTGTAATGTCGTCTCTTATGATGTTTTGGGTGGCTTCCGACCAATAATTTTGTTTAAATGCCGTTTTAAAAGTGTCGTAGCTCCCCACTTCGTGACGGGTTGCTGTCCACCAATTGTCGAATGTATTTTTAAAAGATTCATCCAACATCCCCTTAATGATGGACCATCTGCTTTCTCGGTTTCTGTGTATTATCTCTTCTATCCTTTCTAAGAATTCTAATGGATTTTTAGAGTATGTTCGGAATTCAATCTGGTCCCTGCCTTCTAGGTGACTTAATCCGGATAGGATATTTGGGATGGTTCGCAGACAAAGCATCTCGTCTCTGATGTCATCCAACTCTCTCCGTTGACGTTCTGTTAATTGGGTTTTGTCGTCATTCACCTGTTGTTTTATAGCGTCTACCTTCCCAGAGACTTCCTCGCATTTTTCATTTAACGTTGACTGCGCTGCCTTCATTTTGGTTTGTTCCTGTGCTGTCACTCCTAGTTGTGTACCGTGTGTTTTCTCCACATCACTAATACGCCGGTTGATGTCCATTTCTGTCTGTACTAATTTCAGGCTGGTGCATTCTCCCTCCTTTCGTACTTCAGAAATTTCGACGTTAATTTCTGTTGTCAATATAGTCATTTGTTTTTCGATTTCCTCAACATTTTCTCCCAATCTTCTTTCGATCATTTCTACCGTATCCTTAGCGGTTTCTTCCATCTTGTCACTGTTGATATTTATTTGTTGCCATATTCTTTCGTGGTCAGTTTGTATGGTTTCGACATCTCGATTAAATTTAGCATTAATTTCATCAATCTTCTGGTTGGTCTGATCCATTTTTACTCCCAACTCATTAGATAAGTCTTCCTTCATTATGGCCATTTTCTTCTCTAACAATTCTTCAGTTTTCTTTTGCCTATCTTCCATCCTCCTATTCGTCTCATTTATCTGGTTATTAAATTCTTCTTTTAATAACTCCATATTTTTCTGGCTCTCCCTCTGGCCTTCTTCTATTTTTTGGTTGGTGGATCGACTGGCTTCTTCTATTTTACTGTTCAGTTCTTCTTTGGTGGACCGACTGGCTTCTTCTATTTTATTGTTTAAGTCCGCCTTCAGTGATTCTATCGATTTATTGGTCTCCTTGTTGGATTGACTATTTTCATCCAGCTTCTTGTTGGTTTCCTTTAGAGCCTCTTCCATCGTTGCCCTCAATATTTCCATGAAGTTCATTCCTTCCAATGGCATCAGCGTCGCAGGTCGACTTATTTCGGGTGGGATTTCCTGAGGTATTACTTCCGGTTCCTTCTCGTCATGTTGCTGAACCCCCTCCGCCGGTTCAAGTGGTTTGTCCTTTACTTCCAATGAAATTTCTTCCACATCTTCCGTTGACGTAGCCTCCTTTTCTTCCATTCTGGCCTCCTTCTCTGCTTCGGTTGCCCTCTTTCTCGACGTTGACCTCGACTTTGATCTCCTTGTGTACATCTTGATATGCTGGCAATGTACCTGCTGTCTTTTGACGGATTGGGGTGATTAGTTTATTAGTTATAGTATGCTTTTCCCTAATCCGCGCTCAGACGTTGGGCGCCAATCTATCAATGATCATTATAGATAATTTGATCTGTATTAGATATAGTGGTGTGATAGTGTGATTGCAGATACGCACCGGTATCTACGATAATGTTGTTTTTTATAAAATGTTCTAATTATAACTATTATGGTTATTAGTGTGATTGTATTGTCTAATAGGTGCGTATTAATGGTTCACTTCTTCGATTTAAAATGTTTCGCGCACTCCGTTATTAACCTCCCTCACTTACCACACGTGGATATTTTAGTCCTGTTGAGTGACGGTTCAGCTGAAATACATACACTTCACATACAAATAAATATTCAGGTTGAATATTCAATATGGTTATCATACACAATATAAATGATATAATATCTAAATAATGTTCTGAATTATTAGATCTATTTAAACTCTCCCGCCACCTTTTGGTAGGACTGACTAAGAATAAATGAGCTAATTTAAATTTGAAATGATACTCTTTTTCACTGGTAATAAAAAGTAGAGGTTTATTAACAATTCAAGATATTATAAAATTTTTGAACAATTAACAATCAGTTGCTAATAACCTTTCGGATAATAATTACAATTAATAAAATTTAAAATAAGACTCTTCTTCGTCTCAAGGCTGGTAAACCTGTTAGTTGTACAATAGTTTAATTTTAAGAGGTTATGTCCTCTTGTATCGGTGAATTACCATGTTCGTATGGTTCTTTTAGGTAGCATGATACCAGGTACAAGATGTAATTTTAATAATTATATAAAATGAACAATAATTAATAACAAACAAACAAATATAAAGATCGAAAATTAGTACCATATAACTGATAGTTATGGTATTATCGTACGCGGGAATGCGCACGCAGTCTATAGTACTCGTTTGACAATTACCAAGTTCGTTGGCTTGCTAGTTAAAATGTATTACCTTATTTTAATAATTCACTTTGAGAATTATTTACTTGCAAGAGAAAAATTTATTAAAAAACTCTTGTTATTATTTCCATCTGGTTTGGATTTTACTTGAGAACAGACTTGTAACAGAGAAATTGGCAAGTTACCGTTACGACTCTAAGGTTATCTTATAACGGGTATTGTTATAATGGTTAATTATTTTTTTAATATTTATTATTTCTTAATCTAAATATAAACACATTATTCGTAATAGTTTGATGTGTCATTATCAGCATTATATTTATTCTTTCGCCTGAAAGTTAAAAACGTTTACTTTAAAATATCGAAATAAAATCAAGAAAACAACTTTAGTCAATTTAGCGACTATTGGTATTGCTCGTATTTTGTAATAAATACTTCAAATATAATTCTTTTAATTGTGATAAATAATTAAAATATTTATTCAACATATTAGTAATTGCGAATTAATATTTCCATTAATTCTGATAAATTCCATCATCGTTTTTGATACTTCGCTCTTTACTGATTTGCGTAGTATCAACATTATTTATTTACAAAAATTTTGTTTCTGATTCAATGTTAATTAAATAAAAAATTGTACTCCCTGTTTTTATCTTTCACAACACTCGCAAGTACGATTGATATTATACACTAATCGTACTTAAATAAATATGCACTCTGCACATTTCACTCGCTTGTGCTGGTGTAGTTTAAAGGTTATGTGTATGTTGATTTTACTAATGTGTCTGTCGCGCACAATTCAAAAATTAAACTTCTTCATATCGGCGAGTGACATGACCTCTCCGTAGAATGCCTGATCGTGAACTGTGATGCTTCTTCGAAGCGTCTCTGGCTCGTCTGCCCAATGTTCATTCAATCGATTGGTTGAAAAAACTATACTCTCTAACCAAAAGCCCTTTGTTTTCTTAAAATATTTAATTTTTTACCAAATTTGGTCTTTGCGTTTGAGGCTTTATGACGTCAGCACTGGTACAAAACATAATTGAAAAGTTTAAAATCACAATAACTTTCTTAATCTATTTCTTATCGTTAAATGGTTAGTGTCAGTAAATTGCGGACAACCTGCGCTTTAATTCAAGTCTAAACAAGATTATTTTCCGTCCATTACTTCTATCACTATAACGATTTTATTAATTATTTATGGTGTATCTTATATTTATAAGTCTATTACACCAAATTTAATTATTTATACTAAAACACTTTCAAATAAACGCTCTGAGTCCATATCTCAACTGGTTTAATTCAAAACTTGGGAATTATTGTTCCCTAAACAATATCTCGTTATGGCGTCTTTGGGCATCCATATTTGATTTTTCATAAATGTACTTAAAACTAATTTTTCTTATTTAATAACAGTAATACTGCGATGTAATAATACTAGAAACGTCTATTTACATAATTTTACACTAGAATATATATATATGGCTGTGTTTAATCTACTATTTACATTGTTTTAGTCCTCTCCTATCTCTCTTATACAATTGTTACTTTATTTCTGGTTTTTTCTATACAATTTAGATCCTGTACTAATTGTAATTAGTGTACACTCATTGTACCTAATTCTCTACGTATAATGGTTAGCTTTTAGTTATCTCAGAACCCTTCAATTTCTTAGTAATGGGTCTGTTTACTTTGTGTCATAGCATGGTAGTCATTTATTTTTGTTAAAACAATAACTAAATTGTTATTGTTACACTTGATTTGGGTTTTCAAAGTAGTATCAGACATTGTTCTGATTCTTGATAACATTTTCATCTACTTTTAACTAAGTTTATTTGTTACATTTTGCATATATAACTTGCTCTTCAACGTTTGTTTACATATGGATTTAGAAAATGACTGTTTTCATGGTCATAGTCTGTTCTCAAAGTAGCATTAGGTTTTCCTCTTACTACTGGTAACACTCTTAACAATCTTTGTTCAAGGTTTTATACAATATTTTGCTTAACTAGTTGGTTATACAATGTTTCTGCTTACTTTTGGCTATGTGTTCTTAGTTAGCTAGTTTACAATATTTTGGTTACAAAACTGTTATCATTATGTTCAGAATCTGTTCTCACAGTAGTACCAGATGTTTATCTAACTACTGGTAATACTTTCATTTACATTGTTACTTGTTTTGATATTGTATTTTGTCCAACTAAATTGGCATACTAGGCTCTATTTCTTCTATCTCTGTGCCATCATATTTGATGTGTTTTATTTTCATTGTGTTGCAGTATAATACACTGTCTATTAGGATATATTATTATTTGTAACAAATTCTTGATTGATATCATAGTTGATGGTCATTTATTTACTTTAACATGTATGATTTTCTGTCTCATAGGTGTCTTTCCTATGGGGTTATGTAACAATGTACAACATGTTTTAATGCAGTATCTTGCTACTACTAACATGACTTCAGTATGGTATCTTACTATAATATTTTAATTGTTTTGTTACACATGTTTACACAACTTCTTCCTAAACAATAACACAAATCTTGTTGTATTAATTACAATATCTCTCTGGCCATTGGTTGAATTTAATTCCTGTCACTTTGTTTGATACATAACAAAGGTTTTTTATTTATTGTCAGTTCTCTATGAACAATAATATAATTGTTCGATTTTATTCTATTCTGGTGGTCTTATGATTATCTATATTGATCACAACCTTTATTAAATTAGTCACACTAATTGTCTGTGTATATTTGACTATTTAATTCTTGCTGCTTTCACTATGAAATTAACATATTTTCTTACACTATAAACCTTATCACTGGAATTGTTTGTGTGGTTTATTCGGTTGAAGTTAGTTAACTGGTCACAGGTTTCACATCTATAGTAAGTATTCACTGTAATTGTTTGTGGTTCCTTAAATGTTAAACACTGTTTTTCTTTTCATATTTGATAATCACCATTCCTTTGGTTACTAATATAGTCTCTAGTACACTTCGTTTATGCTGAGTCCTTGCATGGTCTATCCATTTTCTTCTCTCTTCATGGTACGTTTCCTTGTTCTTCTTCTTTCTTCTTCTTCAATATTTTCATTGTAGTCATTATCTTCAGTTGTTTCCCTCGCTGTTGGAGTTTATTGGTCCTTATTTTGTTGGTTCCCCTCACTGTTGGATCCTATTGGGTCTGGTTACTGATATTTTTGTTTTGGCTCATGGTCATTTTCTTTCTTCATTTCGTATTTGATGTTGCTATGTTAATATTATCATCCTCATCGTTGGATTTTTATACTAATATATTTGTAGATACATACTTTTATACACATTGGTTTATTTATCTAGACTTACTTCCATGCTTTTCTCTTACTTGATGTTATATTAGCTTATTTTATGTAACTACCATATTTGGTAACGTTACATATGCCTTCCTATAAGAATTGATTAATTCTGAATTATTATACTATATTTTCCATTGAAGAATTTATCAATTGTTGTACATTCCATGTCGATTCACATGTTTTTTACATATATCCCTTCACTTTCTTCTATTTGAATCATAATTATTTCTTCTCTATGTAATCGTCTCCCTTGTTTATTTAGTTCCCTAATTCCCTAACATAAGCTTAGCTGGGGCAGTTTAGAGCGGCTCACTTTGGCTATTCAACTCTACTGGCCATACTAACTTCAATAAATATGGAGGCAAATCATCTCCTTCAATAATAATAAATGATTGCTGGCATTATTCATCAGTCAATTCATCTCAAATCATCAAAAATAATGATAGTGGTCGTTCTTCCGACAAATAATAAATATCCTTGGGATTAATTCACGCATCTGCGGTTTATACATTGTTATACTCTCTTTTTTTGATTCAACTCAACTAAACTCTTCACATATTATAGGGATAGTTTGTTTTACACTTCATCACTGGTATACTCTCATGATTATCTTCGTTAGTATATTACTTTTCATTCTTCTTCATCATCGATTAATCTCTTCATTTTTGTGTCGCATTGAACATCATCTCGTCATATTCTTCATTTCAGGTTTCATTCTTATAGATATAGTTCATAAATACATTTATTTTTTCTCTCTTCTCATGGTTTTAGTTGGTATTTATATTCCATGTGGTATTGGCTTTTCTCTAGTAAAATACACTAGAAACAATGTGGTTGTGTGTGGTGGCTTGTCTACATTAATACATTTCTTTGGGTTTATTCTTCCAACTCCTCATTTGCTCCTTCTTCCTTTTTCAATAGTACGGGTGAGGTGTTCTTATTACTTGTTGACTAGGCTCTTGGAAATATATATTTATATATAGTTATGCCATAGATCTTGGGTGTCCGTCTCGTAAGTATTTTTCTTTTCTTTTTATAGTACGGGTAGGATGTTCTTTACTGGTTGACGTGGCTCTTGGAATTCATATGTATCATACGTACATTTGTGCCATGGATGTAAGTTGTCTTTCTCGTATATTCATTCTCTTCTTTTATTAGTACGGGTAGGATGTTCTTTACTGGTTGACGTGGCTCTTGGAAATATATTTGCCGTAGATGTTGTTTGTCTTTCTCGTATTTTGCTCCTTCTTTTATTAGTACGGGTGAGGTGTTCTTATTACTTGTTGACTAGGCTCTTGGAAATATATATGTATCATACGTACATTTGTGCCATGGATGTAAGTTGTCTTTCTCGTATATTCATTCTCTTCTTTTATTAGTACGGGTAGGATGTTCTTTACTGGTTGACGTGGCTCTTGGAAATATATTTGCCGTAGATGTTGTTTGTCTTTCTCGTATAGTTATTTTTCTTATTATTATACTCTATTATTCATAAATACAATGTTCTGAATCCTTTACATAAATTCTTTGGGAGCATATTTTCTCACATTATAAAATTACAATATATTCAATGTTCATTACATAGTTATACAGTTACTTCTCATTTAATATAAACATATAATAATCTTCATAGCAATAATACATCCTTTTTTCTTTAGTCAACATCTATTTTTATAATCATACTTTCATTTTTCACTTTTTTAAGAAACAATAATCTTCATGGCCACATTTCATTTTTCATCTTGATATAGTCAACAGTGATATTCATAAGTGTATTTTCATCTTTCATAACAAATATTTTCATCCTTTATATAATATCCTCAATAAAATAATTCTTATCGCTAACTTTTCACTTTTAGTCTCATATTTTAATTGTCGATATATCTTTTCATTGAAGCTTGATTGTAAGTACCCTTTATCTTTTTGGTTATAGGGTCCTGCAATTCATAAGTGTTGTTTAAATTGTTCTTAGTTACAGTATATGGTCCGGTGAATAGCAGTAGCAGTTTTTTCACAATGCCCTCGATTGTACTTGGGAGTTCTCTATTTTTGATAAGTACTCTGTCTCCCACTTCATATTTGATAAGTTTGGGTTGCGATTTTTTGTATTTGAGCCTCAGTTTGTCAGCTCGTTCAACTGCATTATTATAGAATTTAGTTCTGTTAAATTTGACCTCTGCTTCCATTGGAAAATTAATGCTCTTTGTGATTTCCCGGGGTGGTCTTTGCTCATACATAGCCATGTAGGGTGTTTCGTCAGTCGATTGATGATAGGCTAGGTTTAGGAAGTCTTCAGCTGGGGATAGATACTCCTCCCATTTCCTCTGCTGGCTGTGACAGTAGGTTCTTAAAATCCTTCCTACTTCTCTCAACGCTCTCTCAGCAGGGTTGCTGTTGGGGTGATACACCGATGTTTTGTATGTCTTTATTCCCAGATGGATTAATGTTTCCCGCCACTTTCGTCCTCGGAACTGCGTTCCATGGTCTGTAATTATCGACAATGGTTTACCCACTTCGGGTATATACTTGTTTATGACTATTTCCAGTATTTTACTTGTCGTAGCTCGATTAAGTGGGTACAGCTTAGCATATTTGGTGTAGTGGTCAAATATGATGATTATATACTTATATTGGTGTCTTCCACCACTCCGTGGAAATGGTCCACAAATGTCCAAGAAAATTTTTTCTAACTTTGCCGTCGATGTAATTGGTATCATTACTCCTTCTCGTTTCTCATTGCTGCATTTTACCAATTGGCAAATATGACAATTCTGGACATACTTTCTAACTTTTCTATTCATGTCCTTGAAATGCACATGTTCCTGTAATGCCTTTACGACCTTTACTGCGCCCATGTGACCATAGCGTATGTGGTAATCGATGGTCAATTCTTTTTCCAGGGCTTTTGGTATAACTACCTTCCATTTTTCACCATCTTTATTATGGTTGGTGAATAATAATTGATTATGAGTACAGTAGAAATGTTTTATGTTCTCATCATTGTTTGCTAATTTTTGAATAATCAATGATACTTTGGGATCTTGTTTTTGATGAATGGTTATATCCGATAATATGTTAGTGAGTTCATATGTGCTTTTCAGTAGGTGGTAGACTTTCGCAATGGTTTCCCTTTCTCCTTCAAATGTCTGGGCGTTGATGTTTATTCGGGACAACACGTCTGTAGCTATGTTGCTCTTCCCTGGTATGTACTCCCACTGGATGTTGTATTCCTGGAGTGTAAGAGTCCATCTCGTTAATCTACCGTGCTTTAACTTGCAATTCTTAAGAAATGAAATAGATTTGTGGTCTGTCCTCACTGTTACTGGATATCCCAAGATGAAAGTTCTAAATTTTTCGCAAGCAAACACTATACTCAACAATTCCTTTTCCGTTGTATGGTAGTTACGTTCGCATTTATTTAAAATTCGGCTTGCGAAACTGATCACTTGATGATTCCCTTCTTGGTCCTCTTGGTATAATACAGAACCAAGGCTTAGGTCGCTAGCGTCACAGTTCATGAAAAACTGCTTCTTAAAATTAGGGTGATGCAGCATAACAGTTTCGAGAAACTTTTCTTTAATTAATTCAAAGGTAGAGTCTTGATCTAATCCCCACTTCCATTTTTCCTTCGAGGATAGTTGTGCCGAAAATCGAGCTGTCAGTTCAGAATAATTGTTTTGGAATTTTCGATAATAATTATAGATTCCGAGGAACGATTGTAATTGCTTTTTATTCTTTGGTACGGGGAAACGCTGGATTGCCTCCATCTTTTCCTGGGATGGTGTAATTCCATACTCTGACAAGTTAAACCCCAAAAACTGCACTTCCTTTGCGATCAATTGTGATTTGTCTAATTTTAGTGTAATATGATTGTCTTCCAATTTTTGTAATACTTGTGCCACCCGGTTACAGTGCTCTTCCCAATTGTTAGATGCGATCAAGAGGTCATCGACATATACTGTCGTAAATTGTAATGTGCTGTGGCCCAGTATCTCGTCCATACATTTGACAAAGATGGCCACTGAGTTCACTAAGCCGAATGGTAATCTCTTAAAATGGTAATTACGGCCTTCAAAAATAAATGCTGTGAACTTTCTGCTATTCGGGTGCAATTCGACCTGCCAATATCCGCAGACCGTATCCCATATACTGTAATATTTGGTGCCATAAAATCTCTTTAGTATTTCATCGATTTCTCCAGGCGATGTCCTGTCATTGATTATGGACTTGTTGAGTTCACGTGCATCCAAACAAATTCTCACTGCACCGTTTTTCTTGGTTACAGCTACAATAGGATTGGTGTACGGGGAATTGCTTACTTCAATTATATCATTTTCTATTAATCTTTGGATTTCCTTTCGTACAGCTTCTTTAAGTGAAAAGGCGATAGGGTAAGATTTTCGCTTGAATTCTGTCTGGTCCTTGAATTTTAATTCACATTGGAAATTCTTTATTTTCCCAGGCGTATCAGAAAATACGTGACGATATTGGTAGTATATATTTATCAGCTGGTCCCGTTGTTCCCAAGTCAACATATGGCTATTCTGGTTGATTTTGAATTCTCTGATTTCATTAATTTTTTCCAACCATAATGCTTCCTCTGGACTGTTGTGAAGTTCCTGGTTGATGGCGCCTTCCTGATGTTCATGGCCTTCCCTGATGTAATATATTACATGTTCCGAGGGTGCCTTCCTATATTCTGTTAAATTGGCGGTCCACTCAACTTTTTCTGCCTTCATCACTACAGTATTTGCATCCATATTAATTATGGCTGTGTATTTTCATAATATGTCGCAACCAATGAGTAGGGTGAATGGTAGTCCGCTGGCTACAAGGAATACCATCGGTATTGTTTTCCCATTGCTTGATACGTCCAGTTGCACCTGTTGTCGAATAGTCTTATTCTGACGTCCGGTGGCTCCGATGAGTATTATATTGTTAATTGGTAAGGTTGGTATGGTAGCTTTATTTTCTGATTGGATCCTGTCCAATTCCATTTTGTCAATTAATGATACGTTGGCCCCGGTATCTACCATTGCTGTGGCATTTGTGTTGTTGACTTTCACAGATATATACGCGATTTCACTGTTGCTCGCATCTCCGACAACACTTTCTTTCTCTTCCATTAAATCCTTTCTTATGTTCTTGAGGTAATTGTTTTGGTATGTTTTACGATGATTCGAATGTTTCGCCAAAATATCAGACCCAATAGTCCGGTTCAGTGAGGGTGTGGTTGGTCTTTTCACTGCCGGTTGGCATTTAAAGGCAGGTCACCGTTTTCGTGCCTGTCTTGTGACGTTGACGCTATGGGTTCCTGGTTTCCAGGCCCATGTCCGTTGTGATAAGCTTCCATAGTCTGTGTGACTATTCTGTGGTCTCCACTGCTATCGCTTCCATTGGATCTATAGCCTGATTCTCTTTCTTCTCTATCACTGTGACTGGAGTGATTGTGTTGTTGTGGAAAACTCCTCCGTCCTTGGTAATAGTTCCTGCGATTCCCACCTCAGCTGGCATGGGTGTAGTGTACCCTACGGAAATGATTGTTATTTTGATTACCGTTGCCTTGTCGTGGTTGATGATTGGGAGATTGGTTTTGATATGGTCTATAATAATGATTACCTCTTTGGTAATGTGTGTCTCTCTGGTATCCACCTGGACGAGGGTTATTATAATTTCCTCTGTTCACGTTGTTGCCACCTCCGTCTTGGCGTGGTATTGGTTGGTTTTGAAATCATGGTAGATTGTTAAAATTTCTTCCTGGGCTATTTCCGTCATTGTGAATGGTGGGGTTATTATTTCCAGGCCCTCCCCGATCATATGCTTGGCTAGGTACTTGTCGGTTTCGTTGATAATACCTTTCTCTTTCGTGGCTTTCTAGCAGGTCGCACATCCCTTGAATTGTTTTTATTTGTGAGTTCAGTCTCCCTTGCGAAATACCTTGATTAAAATGGTACGCTAGTTTTGTAACCAGGCATTCTTCTGGAATTGCTGGCTCCAAATTTCTAGCCAGACAAATTTTGCCTAAGAAATAGGTTGTCATCGATTGCCTTCCATTCACATCGAATTTCCCATTTGTAATGTCGTCTCTTATGATGTTTTGGGTGGCTTCCGACCAATACTTTTGTTTAAATGCCGTTTTAAAAGTGTCGTAGCTCCCCACTTCGTGACGGGTTGCTGTCCACCAATTGTCGAATGTATTTTTAAAAGATTCATCCAACATCCCCTTAATGATGGACCATCTGCTTTCTCGGTTTCTGTGTATTATCTCTTCTATCCTTTCTAAGAATTCTAATGGATTTTTAGAGTATGTTCGGAATTCAATCTGGTCCCTGCCTTCTAGGTGACTTAATCCGGATAGGATATTTGGGATGGTTCGCAGACGAAGCATCTCGTCTCTGATGTCATCCAACTCTCTCCGTTGACGTTCTGTTAATTGGGTTTTGTCGTCATTCACCTGTTGTTTTATAGCGTCTACCTTCCCAGAGACTTCCTCGCATTTTTCATTTAACGTTGACTGCGCTGCCTTCATTTTGGTTTGTTCCTGTGCTGTCACTCCTAGTTGTGTACCGTGTGTTTTCTCCACATCACTAATACGCCGGTTGATGTCCATTTCTGTCTGTACTAATTTCAGGCTGGTGCATTCTCCCTCCTTTCGTACTTCAGAAATTTCGACGTTAATTTCTGTTGTCAATATAGTCATTTGTTTTTCGATTTCCTCAACATTTTCTCCCAATCTTCTTTCGATCATTTCTACCGTATCCTTAGCGGTTTCTTCCATCTTGTCACTGTTGATATTTATTTGTTGCCATATTCTTTCGTGGTCAGTTTGTATGGTTTCGACATCTCGATTAAATTTAGCATTAATTTCATCAATCTTCTGGTTGGTCTGATCCATTTTTACTCCCAACTCATTAGATAAGTCTTCCTTCATTATGGCCATTTTCTTCTCTAACAATTCTTCAGTTTTCTTTTGCCTATCTTCCATCCTCCTATTCGTCTCATTTATCTGGTTATTAAATTCTTCTTTTAATAACTCCATATTTTTCTGGCTCTCCCTCTGGCCTTCTTCTATTTTTTGGTTGGTGGATCGACTGGCTTCTTCTATTTTACTGTTCAGTTCTTCTTTGGTGGACCGACTGGCTTCTTCTATTTTATTGTTTAAGTCCGCCTTCAGTGATTCTATCGATTTATTGGTCTCCTTGTTGGATTGACTATTTTCATCCAGCTTCTTGTTGGTTTCCTTTAGAGCCTCTTCCATCGTTGCCCTCAATATTTCCATGAAGTTCATTCCTTCCAATGGCATCAGCGTCGCAGGTCAACTTATTTCGGGTGGGATTTCCTGAGGTATTACTTCCGGTTCCTTCTCGTCATGTTGCTGAACCCCCTCCGCCGGTTCAAGTGGTTTGTCCTTTACTTCCAATGAAATTTCTTCCACGTCTTCCGTTGACGTAGCCTCCTTTTCTTCCATTCTGGCCTCCTTCTCTGCTTCGGTTGCCCTCTTTCTCGACGTTGACCTCGACTTTGATCTCCTTGTGTACATCTTGATATGCTGGCAATGTACCTGCTGTCTTTTGATGGATTGGGGTGATTAGTTTATTAGTTATAGTATGCTTTTCCCTAATCCGCGCTCAGACGTTGGGCGCCAATCTATCAATGATCATTATAGATAATTTGATCTGTATTAGATATAGTGGTGTGATAGTGTGATTGCAGATACGCACCGGTATCTACGATAATGTTGTTTTTTATAAAATGTTCTAATTATAACTATTATGGTTATTAGTGTGATTGTATTGTCTAATAGGTGCGTATTAATGGTTCACTTCTTCGATTTAAAATGTTTCGCGCACTCCGTTATTAACCTCCCTCACTTACCACACGTGGATATTTTAGTCCTGTTCAGTGACGGTTCAGCTGAAATACATACACTTCACATACAAATAAATATTCAGGTTGAATATTCAATATGGTTATCATACACAATATAAATGATATAATATCTAAATAATGTTCTGAATTATTAGATCTATTTAAACTCTCCCGCCACCTTTTGGTAGGACTGACTAAGAATAAATGAGCTAATTTAAATTTGAAATGATACTCTTTTTCACTGGTAATAAAAAGTAGAGGTTTATTAACAATTCAAGATATTATAAAATTTTTGAACAATTAACAATCAGTTGCTAATAACCTTTCGGATAATAATTACAATTAATAAAATTTAAAATAAGACTCTTCTTCGTCTCAAGGCTGGTAAACCTGTTAGTTGTACAATAGTTTAATTTTAAGAGGTTATGTCCTCTTGTATCGGTGAATTACCATGTTCGTATGGTTCTTTTAGGTAGCATGATACCAGGTACAAGATGTAATTTTAATAATTATATAAAATGAACAATAATTAATAACAAACAAACAAATATAAAGATCGAAAATTAGTACCATATAACTGATAGTTATGGTATTATCGTACGCGGGAATGCGCACGCAGTCTATAGTACTCGTTTGACAATTACCAAGTTCGTTGGCTTGCTAGTTAAAATGTATTACCTTATTTTAATAATTCACTTTGAGAATTATTTACTTGCAAGAGAAAAATTTATTAAAAAACTCTTGTTATTATTTCCATCTGGTTTGGATTTTACTTGAGAACAGACTGTAACAGAGAAATTGGCAAGTTACCGTTACGACTCTAAGGTTATCTTATAACGGGTATTGTTATAATGGTTAATTATTTTTTTAATATTTATTATTTCTTAATCTAAATATAAACACATTATTCGTAATAGTTTGATGTGTCATTATCAGCATTATATTTATTCTTTCGCCTGAAAGTTAAAAACGTTTACTTTAAAATATCGAAATAAAATCAAGAAAACAACTTTAGTCAATTTAGCGACTATTGGTATTGCTCGTATTTTGTAATAAATACTTCAAATATAATTCTTTTAATTGTGATAAATAATTAAAATATTTATTCAACATATTAATAATTGCGAATTAATATTTCCATTAATTCTGATAAATTCCATCATTGTTTTTGATACTTCGCTCTTTACTGACTTGCGTAGTATCAACATTATTTATTTACAAAAATTTTGTTTCTGATTCAATGTTAATTAAATAAAAAATTGTACTCCCTGTTTTTATCTTTCACAACACTCGCAAGTACGATTGATATTATACACTAATCGTACTTAAATAAATATGCACTCCGCACATTTCACTCGCTTGTGCTGGTGTAGTTTAAAGGTTATGTGTATGTTGATTTTACTAATGTGTCTGTCGCGCACAATTCAAAAATTAAACTTCTTCATATCGGCGAGTGACATGACCTCTCCGTAGAATGCCTGATCGTGAACTGTGATGCTTCTTCGAAGCGTCTCTGGCTCGTCTGCCCAATGTTCATTCATTCGATTGGTTGAAAAACTATACTCTCTAACCCAAAGCCCTTTGTTTTCTTAAAATATTTAATTTTTTACCAAATTTGGTCCTTGCGTTTGAGGCTTTATGACGTCAGCACTGGTACAAAACATAATTGAAAAGTTTAAAATCACAATAACTTTCTTAATCTATTTCTTATCGTTAAATGGTTAGTGTCAGTAAATTGCGGACAACCTGCGCTTTAATTCAAGTCTAAACAAGATTATTTTCCGTCCATTACTTCTATCACTATAACGATTTTATTAATTATTTATGGTGTATCTTATATTTATAAGTCTATTACACCAAATTTAATTATTTATACTAAAACACTTTCAAATAAACGCTCTGAGTCCATATCTCAACTGGTTTTATTCAAAACTTGGGAATTATTGTTCCCTAAACAATATCTCGTTATGGCGTCTTTGGGCGTCCATATTTGATTTTTCATAAATGTACTTAAAACTAATTTTTCTTATTTAATAACAGTAATACTGCGATGTAATAATACTAGAAACGTCTATTTACATAATTTTACACTAGAATATATATATATGGCTGTATTTAATCTACTATTTACATTGTTTTAGTCCTCTCCTATCTCTCTTATACAATTGTTACTTTATTTCTGGTTTTTTCTATACAATTTAGATCCTGTACTAATTGTAATTAGTGTACACTCATTGTACCTAATTCTCTACGTATAATGGTTAGCTTTTAGTTATCTCAGAACCCTTCAATTTCTTAGTAATGGGTCTGTTTACTTTGTGTCATAGCATGGTAGTCATTTATTTTTGTTAAAACAATAACTAAATTGTTATTGTTACACTTGATTTGGGTTTTCAAAGTAGTATCAGACATTGTTCTGATTCTTGATAACATTTTCATCTACTTTTAACTAAGTTTATTTGTTACATTTTGCATATATAACTTGCTCTTCAACGTTTGTTTACATATGGATTCCTCCATCATGGTCATTTGGTTTTTAATTATTTATATAGAAAATGACTGTTTTCATGGTCATAGTCTGTTCTCAAAGTAGCATTAGGTTTTCCTCTTACTACTGGTAACACTCTTAACAATCTTTGTTCAAGCTTTAATACAGTATTTTGCTTAACTAGTTGGTTATACAATGTTTCTGGTTACTTTTGGCTATGTGTTCTTAGTTAGCTAGTTTACAATATTTTGGTTACAAAACTGTTATCATTATGTTCAGAATCTGTTCTCACAGTAGTACCAGATGTTTATCTAACTACTGGTAATACTTTCATTTACATTGTTACTTGTTTTGATATTGTATTTTGTCTAACTAAATTGGCATACTAGGCTCTATTTCTTCTATCTCTGTGCCATCATATTTGATCTGTTTTATTTTCATTGTGTTGCAGTATAATACACTGTCTATTAGGATACATTATTATTTGTAACAAATTCTTGATTGATATCATAGTTGATGGTCATTTATTTACTTTAACATGTATGATTTTCTGTTTCATAGGTGTCTTTCCTATGGGGTTATGTAACAATGTACAACATGTTTTAATGCAGTATCTTGCTACTACTAACATGACTTCAGTATGGTATCTTACTATAATATTTTAATTGTTTTGTTACACATGTTTACACAACTTCTTCCTAAACAATAACACAAATCTTGTTGTATTAATTACAATATCTCTCTGGCCATTGGTTGAATTTAATTCCTGTCACTTTGTTTGATACATAACAAAGGTTTTTTATTTATTGTCAGTTCTCTATGAACAATAATATAATTGTTCGATTTTATTCTATTCTGGTGGTCTTATGATTATCTATATTGATCACAACCTTTATTAAATTAGTCACACTAATTGTCTGTGTATATTTGACTATTTAATTCTTGCTGCTTTCACTATGAAATTAACATATTTTCTTACACTATAAACCTTATCACTGGAATTGTTTGTGTGGTTTATTCGGTTGAAGTTAGTTAACTGGTCACAGGTTTCACATCTATAGTAAGTATTCACTGTAATTGTTTGTGGTTCCTTAAATGTTAAACACTGTTTTTCTTTCATATTTGATAATCACCATTCCTTTGGTTACTAATATAGTCTCTAGTACACTTGGTTTATGCTGAGTCCTTGCATGGTCTATCCATTTTCTTCTCTCTTCATGGTACGTTTCCTTGTTCTTCTTCTTTCTTCTTCTTCAATATTTTCATTGTAGTCATTATCTTCAGTTGTTTCCCTCGCTGTTGGAGTTTATTGGTCCTTATTTTGTTGGTTCCCCTCACTGTTGGATCCTATTGGGTCTGGTTACTGATATTTTTGTTTTGGCTCATGGTCATTTTCTTTCTTCATTTCGTATTTGATGTTGCTATGTTAATATTATCTTCCTCATCGTTGGATTTTTATACTAATATATTTGTAGATACATACTTTTATACACATTGGTTTATTTATCTAGACTTACTTCCATGCTTTTCTCTTACTTGACGTTATATTAGCTTATTTTATGTAACTACCATATTTGGTAACGTTACAATATTCACCGCTCATGAAACCAGCTGATCTTGACGTCTGCTTCCCAATTTGAGGTTAAATAAACACCAATTGTCGGTAATACTTTCCCGGTGGTTCGTTCTCTTCTTGGTTTCCTGAAACTCTGTAACAACTACCCTCTACAAGAAATAATACACATTTTATTAGTTATAACAAATTATTCAGGGTATTTATTTATTAAATACACTGATTTTTATTTTCTCCCAATACAAAAAAATTATAATCGATTCTCCCTTTCAACACCACATTGGTTCAATCTTATTTAGTAAACATCGGAATTATAACAAACTTTTTTTATCCTAGATAAATTATTAAAACAATAAAGAATTATTTATTAATTTCCCCAGGGTTAAGGGTAAGTTCTTTGTGTTATGAGACGGTCAGAAATGAATAATAAAATACTACGCTTTACAAAGAAAAATAAATTATATTTGGTTTTCTGTAGTATGTAGTTCCGGGTTTATCCGCTAGAGTACAGGTTATGTTCCTTACTATAAACACGAAATCATTCAATGAATACTGAAACTGCACAAAGATTCGTTATGAAGGTTTTTTGGTTAACAAATATTAATAAAGTTTGTTTCACCTCTTTTCTTGAAGTGTTTACTGGTATGGTGCTGTTTCTAGTGTTGGAGTTATAGTTGTTTTGTAATTTAGTTAAATTTTTCTAAGATACAATCTCACCAAAAATCTCGAAGTGCCGTCAAACTAGGCCTGACCTGGTAGCTGGGTTATTTCAAATTTTCATCGAATAAAGGACGTTAAAGTTGATACTTGAAGGAGTTCTAACATAAGGTGGTCATCACTCATTAATTTTTATTAATTTCGCACTATTTTTCAAAAGTATTCATTAGGTTTTTATCAAATTTTAATAAGCATTACACTTTTTCCAAACGTACGTTTTCCAATCGTTTTAACAATTAATTTCTATCTTGTTAGTTGGTTACTGTTAGTAACCAAGAATTTTTATATCATTTTTTATAGGTGCATCTATATTCTATATACTTTTGAGTATATAGGCTGTTTTTAATTATTATAAATTTATTTCTTATTTATAGAAAAATAATCCTTTGTTTATTATCCAATTTAATTTATATAAGGTTTTTACTTCTATATCCTCTTAACTTTATACATAGGTCTTTAATATTTTTATTTCCTTTAATTTTATTTATTTATTATTTATTATTTGCTTATAGTATCCTTACACTAAACTATTTTCCTCTGCCATTTTACTCATACAGTATTATTTTATTTTATTATTATTTTATATCTAACCCTGGGTTATCTTATATTCAAACACAATTCTTATATTAAATATAAAATTAAACCTAGGTACAAAATCTTTGTGGTGTACACAATACAAATTACACAAAATTCAAACAAATACAGAATTGGTCAGTAGCAATATAGTCTACTGTTACAATTAATTGTTTCTCCATCTACAGCATAAGTTTGTGAGATGCTCCTTTTAAAAACACTTACGTTCTCACTGTGTACACTATAGCTCACTTTGTACCCTTTATATCACTTAATTATAGTTTATAGTGTTTTGTAATACAAAGTAATCTATAGCTATGTATATTATACTCATTTCTGATCTTTATAGTGGGGTGATTACGTTATCATTTTTGGGCATGGGTTATGTAACGTTACATAAAGCCCCCCCACTAGAACAGATTTATTTTCGTTTTGGCTGGTTTCAAAATAAATTGTTAACCTCTTTAATCTTCATATTCTTGTTTTATTCTTCGTGATATCTTTTCATTTCGGACTGGTTATATACTCCTTTTATTCTGTTACTGTTAATTGCTTTGATTCCATATGTATTATTCCCTTTCACCTGGGTTATGGTGTATGGTCCGGTATAAAGTAAAAGTAATTTTCTCGCAATACCCTCTATAGAACTGGGTAGTTGTCTATTTTTTATTAACACCTTATCTCCTAATTGGTATGTACCTATTCTTTTCTTTTTCTCCGTATCCCTTTTATGTTGAAGTTCCGCTTTGTGCAACAACCTGCTGTGCATTTCGATTTTATTGAATTCCACTCTCTCTCCCGGAGGAAAATTTATTAATGATGTGATTTCTCTTGGTGGTGGTCTGACAAACATTACCTGATAAGGGCTGGTTCCGATAGTGTCATGGTATGACCAATTAAGGAAGGTCTCTGCTGGTTCAATGTACTGGCTCCATTTTTTATGTTCTTGGTGACAGTAGGTACGCAGAATTCTACCAACTTCCCTTAAGACGCGTTCGGTAGGATTACTACTAGGGTGGTATACTGATGTTTTATATGTCTTTATTTGACATTTCCTCAATTCTTCTTTCCACTTTTTACCTCTAAACTGCGTCCCATGATCCGTTATTATGGTTTCAGGTTTTCCCACTTCAGGTAAGTATTTTTGAATGATTACTTGTAAAATTTTCTTCGTAGTGGCTCTACTGATTGCGTAGAGTTTCGTATATTTGGTATAATGGTCAAATATAATAATTATATATTTAAATTTATGTCTTCCTCCACTTCTGGGAAAAGGTCCACATATATCTAAGAAGGTCTTCTCAAGTTTACTGTTAGATTTTATTGTAATCATAGCTCCAGTTCTCTTCTCATTATTTATTTTTACTAGTTGGCATATGTTGCAGTTTTTTACTATTAATCTTACTCTCTTATTTATTGCTTTTACATAACAGTGCTCAGATAAAGCTTTAATAACTTTGAGTGGTCCCATGTGACCATATCTTTAATGGTAGTTCTTTATTAGGGCTACTTCCGTTGCTTCTGGTACATACATTTTCCACACATGATCCTCAATGGTTGGACGGATAAAAAGGATTTCTTCATAAACACAGAAAAATTTTGTTATTATAGGATCCTTTTGTAATATCCTGTCTTTAATTTTTGTTAATTTAGTGTCCATTTTCTGATCTATTTTTATTTTACTAATTATATCTTGTAACTCCTTTTTCACTTTGATAATGTAATATATCTTTCCGATACTCTCTGGTTCTACTTCACAAGTTCCTTTCTCTAGGTTAATCCGTGACAATCGGTCTGCTATTATATTCTTCTTACCCAGGATATATTCCCAGTCTAGATTATACTCTTGAAGTATTAACACCCATCTTGTGAGTCTACCGTGGTTAAGTTTACAGTTTTTTAAAAATGAAATTGATTTATGGTCGGTTCTTATGGTTACTGGGTATCCCAATATAAATGTTCGAAATTTTATACATGAGAACACAACACTCAGCAGTTCTTTTTCAGTTACTGTATAATTCCTCTCACAACTACTCAGTACTCTGCTTGCAAAACTGATGACCCAATGATTTCCTTCCTCATCTTCCTGATATAGTTCACTTCCAAGGCTAATGTTGCTAGCATCACAATTTATGAAAAAACGTTTATTGGAATTTGGGTGGTGTAGCATGACGCTGTCCAGAAATTTATTTTTTATTATCTTAAAATTATTGTCTTCACTTTTTTCCCATTTCCACTTGTTTTTCTTTGAAAGTAAATATTGGAATTTGGCTGTTACTTCTGAATAACCCTGTTGAAATTTCCTATAATAGTTGCAGATCCCCAAAAAGGATTGTAATTGTTTTAAGTGTTTTGGTTTAGGGAAATCTTGGATAGCCTTTACTTTCTCAGGAGATGGTTTAATTCCAGTAGCTGACAGAATGAATCCTAAAAATGGTAATTCATGTGTGATAAATTTAGATTTATCTAGTTTCAAAGTTATATTATATTGTAACAGTTTATTTAACACTGTTTCCACTCTATTACAATGCTCCTCCCATGTACAAGAAGTAATTAATATGTCATCAACATATATTGTAGTAAAATCTAAAACTTCCTTACCCAAAATTTGATCCATGCATTGGATGAACACGGCCACAGAATTTACACTGAATCCGAAAGGCAAACGTTTAAAATGATAATTTCGTCCTTCGAATATGAAAGCAACATATTGTCTGCTGTTAGGGTGCAACTCTATTTGCCAATATCCACAGACTGCATCCCAAGTACTCATGTACTTACATCCATAGAACTTTTTCATTATCTCTTCAATCTCACCTGGAGACGTGCGATCGTTAATGAGCATTTTATTCAACTCCCGAGCATCAAGGCATAGTCTTACTTGACCATCTTTCTTCGGTATAGCTACCAATGGGCTAGTATACGGAGAACTACTTCTTTCAATTATATCTTCTAATATCATTCTTTGAATTTCTTTTCTTGCTGCTTCTTTCAAAGCTTGAGCAATGGGATATGACCGTTTATTAAAATTTACATTTTCTTTGAACTTTAATTCACACAGGAAGTTTTTTGCTTTTCCTGGTGAATCCGAGAATACCGATTTATATTTATTATAAATTTTTATAAGCTATTGTTTTTGTTCTACATTAATTATTTCCTGGGCCTGCCTATCTTGAAACTCTATGATTTCTTCTATCTTCTCTTGCCAAATCTTTGATTCTGTTACTTTTCTATTTTTACCTAGGGTTAATCTATTATCCTCCCTAATATAGAATGAGCTCAGACACTGAGGGGCACTTTGGCTACCAATTATCTCAGCCGCTAACTCACCTTCTTCTGTGCTCAGTGTTACTATACCACTGGCCAGATTTATAACTGCAGTGTGTCGCCGTAGCATATCACACCCTATTTTTCCTCGAAGTGATACGCAATTTTGGTCACCAAACACTCTTCAGGGATCTTTGGGTCTAAATATTTCGCCACACACACCTTCCCCAAAAAATAAGCAGTAGGTGTCTGTCCTATATTGCGGTCATACCTACCATGACAGATATCGTCTCTAATAATGTTTTGCACTGACTCCGACCAGTACTTAAGTTTGAACATTGTTTTAAAATTCCCATAATCACACACCTCGTTCCTGATTACAGTCCACCAATTATCGTTAATGTTTTTGAAAGATTCATCTAATATCCCTTTGATCATGTTCCATCGGTTCTCCTTTGACCTATTCAAAATTTCATCTACTCTCCCTAAAAATTCGAGTGGGTTTCTTCGATAATCCCTAAAGTTTACATTTTCCCTACTATCTTGGATAACATGTTGAGTGTTGCATGTAGATCTGGAACCAATTCTATCTACATCCCCTTGTAAGTTTGTTTGTAATTGTTGTAAATTATCTAATTTCTTTACTTGGCTGTGGAACTGATTCTTGACATTTTCTACCGTTTCATGAAAATCTGTGAATTTACAGTTTAGACTGCTTTTTACACTATCTAACTGGTCATTGTTTTCTTGGCGTATGGCCATTATACGAACTTGATTACTTTGTTCCTCTCGGTCCATTCGGGCATCTATTCCTGTTTTAATTTGTTCCATCTTCTCTTCAGTTGTATCTAATCTTTGATTGGTTTCTATTATTTTCCTTTCGGCCTCTTCCTTATATTCATCTACTCTTTGGCTGAGCGTATTTATTGACCATTGCAATTTTACTCTCGAGATTTTCTCTTAATTCCTTATTGAAATTCTCCATTTTACCCTCAAAATGTTTTAAATTTTCTTCGTTTATTTTCTCAATTTGTTTTAAACTGTCCCTCAAGGTTTCATTTTGCTTCCTTGAGTTCTCCTCCTGTTTCCTAAAGTTTTCATCTATTTTATCAAATTTCTCGCTCAAGGTTTCATTTTGTTTCCTTGAGTTTTCATCTATTTTATCAAATTTCTCGCTCAAGGTTTCATTTTGTTTCCTTGAGTTTTCATCTATTTTATCAAATTTCTCGCTCAAGGTTTCATTTTGTTTCCTAGAGTTTTCATCTATTTTATCAAATTTCTCGCTCAAGGTTTCATTTGTTTCCTTGAGTTTTCATCTATTTTATCAAATTTTTCGGCTATAAATCTCATCATATCTTGCCAATTTGGTTCTCCTCTGGCTACCGCTTTATCTGGTTGGTCCCCTTGAGCATCCTCCTCAACTCTTTCCTTTTCCGTGTTTGTGATTACTTCGGTTTCTTCTTTAGCACCCATTGGTTGATCCATTTCACTGTCCGTGATTATTTCTATCTCTCGTTCCTGTCCTTCTCCTTGTCTTCTGCCCTCTTCTTCAATCTGCCTCTGGTATTATGCATTTCTTGTTTTCTCATAATTGCCGACGATAATTAGGTTTTTTGTTATATTATTTTGTTGAATATCTCAAAATTTCTTTCCTAATTACAGCCCTTTTACGTTGAGCGCCATTCTGTAACGTCTCGGACTTTTCAAAATGTATTACAGTTGCGGGTTTATAGTTAATTCAGCCCCACGTTGTTAGCGTCATTCTGTAACGTCCCTCGCGTATACCAATTCTCTCCGAGCCTCTTACATAGTACTTAACTTAATAGAAACTTTTAATGGCTCTTTGAAAATCTCGCTTTGTGAGAGTCACTGTTAATCCTTTATTGATTGTATTCGCAAATGTCTTGTGTCGGTTAAAATTTATGTTTAACGAAATAAAACAAAAAAAAAAACTGAAATTGAGTGTGTGTGATTTGGGATAATTCAATGAAGTTGTTTGACCGTAGTTAAGAGAGAGAGGACCAAGAATATTATCCCCGGAGTATACAATTACTTAATTTAAATATTCGCCGCTCATGAAACCAGCTGATCTTGACGTCTGCTTCCCAATTTGAGGTTAAATAAACACCAATTGTCGGTAATACTTTCCCGGTGGTTCGTTCTCTTCTTGGTTTCCTGAAACTCTGTAACAACTACCCTCTACAAGAAATAATACACATTTTATTAGTTATAACAAATTATTCAAGGTATTTATTTATTAAATACACTGATTTTTATTTTCTCCCAATACAAAAAAATTATAATCGATTCTCCCTTTCAACACCACATTGGTTCGATCTTATTTAGTAAACATCGGAATTATTACAAACTATTTTTTTATCCTTGATAAAATATTAAAACAATAAAGAATTATTTATTAATTTCCCCAGGGTTAAGGGTAAGTTCTTTGTGTTATGAGACGGTCAGAAATGAATAATAAAATACTACGCTTTACAAAGAAAAATAAATTATATTCGGTTTTCTGTAGTATGTAGTTCCGGGTTTATCCGCTAGAGTACAGGTTATGTTCCTTACTATAAACACGAAATCATTCAATGAATACTGAAACTGCACAAAGATTCGTTATGAAGGTTTTTTGGTTAACAAATATTAATAAAGTTTGTTTCACCTCTTTTCTTGAAGTGTTTACTGGTATGGTGCTGTTTCTAGTGTTGGAGTTATAGTTGTTTTGTAATTTAGTTAAATTTTTCTAAGATACAATCTCACCAAAAATCTCGAAGTGCCGTCAAACTAGGCCTGACCTGGTAGCTGGGTTATTTCAAATTTTCATCGAATAAAGGACGTTAAAGTTGATACTTGAAGGAGTTCTAACATAAGGTGGTCATCACTCATTAATTTTTATTAATTTCGCACTATTTTTCAAAAGTATTCATTAGGTTTTTATCAAATTTTAATAAGCATTACACTTTTTCCAAACGTACGTTTTCCAATCGTTTTAACAATTAATTTCTATCTTGTTAGTTGGTTACTGTTAGTAACCAAGAATTTTTATATCATTTTTTATTGGTGCATCTATATTCTATATACTTTTGAGTATATAGGCTGTTTTTAATTATTATAAATTTATTTCTTATTTATAGAAAAATAATCCTTTGTTTATTATCCAATTTAATTTATATAAGGTTTTTACTTCTATATCCTCTTAACTTTATACATAGGTCTTTAATATTTTTATTTCCTTTAATTTTATTTATTTATTATTTATTATTTGCTTATAGTATCCTTACACTAAACTATTTTCCTCTGCCATTTTACTCATACAGTATTATTTTATTTTATTATTGTAACAGTACATAAAGGCCTGTTGTCATAATTATGGGATTAAGGGATTTCTTATTGTATTTTTATTATATTGATGAATGTCAACCATGGTTAGGTCAGTTTATCCATGTCCCAAGAAACAACGCATATTCAGCAAGAGGGGAATGATTCCAAGGTCGCCGGCTGACGGGTGAAACCAAACACATACAATGGCGGTATAAGTGAAGACAAACGCTCAATATCAATTCTCATTGGTCCACAAGGCTGTGTCGTCATTAATAAATGATAATGACGTATAAACAATAACGTACAAACCAGGGCGTTGGCCGTATAAACAAAAGACGGTGACATCAGATATACTACTATATACGCAAATTTTGCGTATAACCCGTTCTTAGTCCATTACAGTACATCACAGTGTTAACATGCTCAAATTTTGCTGGCACAGTTTTTGCCAGTAGAAGTGTTTATTAATTAGTTGAAATGTGATTAAACAATAACTATTATGTAGCAATGCCAGCTGCTACCTAACATGGCAAAGTAAATTCAGTGCAACGCAAAGAACAGACTAGACTATGAAAGGCGCCGAACATCTGGCTCTAACTGGAGGACTTCTGAAGGGAGACCGCAATCACAACTCAGGAAAGTTTCAACTTAATTAACCATTTTTCTTTTGTCGAAAATGAGCTCTAAATTCTAAAGTATAATTTACAAGAAGGTACCAATAAATAACATGGGGTAAGAGTGTGTGCGTGGGTGTAAGAGTATGTCTGCATTTATAAATCATGAATAAGGAAATTGAGGCATTGGTTTATGTCTTTTATAACTTGGTAAACCATAGAGAGAGAACTGCAGTCTCTTTGAAATGTTTTGTAACAATCCAAGTATCCAGTCAAATCACGAAATAAGAGAAAATAAGTAATTATTAATAAAGCGGAAATACATGTAGAAATCATTTTGTTTGTGATGGTAAGGCGCCATCTTTGTTCTTCTTTGTAAGTGTAATTAACGAAAAGATAGAGTATTAAACAAATCATATGTCAACACAAACGTTATTAGAATTATTATTTCGAAAACCTCTACTGTTTCTGAATCTCGCTGAGAAAAAGAATCCTGGCCCTTAGAGATGAAATTCATGTTGTGTATAAACCATGTGCTCGAACCGGATGTGGGATGGAACAGTCGGTAAGTAAATGTATTTTACTTATTAGTAACAACCAAATATATAATAAAATATAAAAAGAGTGTAAAGCTCTACATTATTATTTTATATCTAACCCTGGGGTATCTTATATTCAAACACAATTCTTATATTAAATATAAAATTAAACCTAGGTACAAAATCTTTGTGGCCTACACAATACAAATTACACAAAATTCAAACAAATACAGAATTGGTCAGTAGCAATATAGTCTACTGTTACAATTAATTGTTTCTCCATCTACAGCATAAGTTTGTGAGATGCTCCTTTTAAAAACACTTACGTTCTCACTGTGCAGTATAGCTCACTTTGTACCCTTTATATCACTTAATTATAGTTTATAGTGTTTTGTAATACAAAGTAATCTATAGCTATGTATATTATACTCATTTCTGACCTTTATAGTGGGGTGATTACGTTATCATTTTTGGGCATGGGTTATGTAACGTTACAATATCTAACATCTTCCACTGGCGCGACTGCAACGCGCTCTGGTTCCAACTCTATCGTGACTGACTGCTTTGCAACCTGCTTAGCCAGTTGGAAAGCAACTGTGACGCAACAAAAACGTGAATTGAGCTCTTTTTTCGTTGTATTTTCATTTTTTATTTTGCCATATTTTTGTTTAAAGTTGTGTTTGTACTATTTAAATTCATTTGTTCTTATACAAAATTTTTGAAATTGGTTTCAAAAAGGCATACGTAATGTCTGATCAAGAGTTTTGCATTAAACTTGTTGAGGAAGTGGAGAAATATCCATGTTTGTTCAATTCTAAATTCCCAGATTATTCCAATAAGCACATGATGGACAAGGCATGGGAAAATGTTGCAAAAGAAGTTAATAATGAAGATGGTAAGTTGATGACAGTGTTATTTTAAAAAACGGACCAGGAGGTATTCATCTTTACGTTTTATAAAAATTGTTTGTTTTATACTATTGTATAAATTGAAAAAATTTAAATGTTTTCATTTTACTATTTAAGAATAGTTCAAAAAACTAAAGTTAATAAAACAATATATGTTTTACTGTATTAAATTAATGTTATAAGTTGCTACGATTGTACACATTTTTTAAAAGTACTATAGTTTGTTTGGGCATTTTGATTAAATTTAGAAGCTTTTTAAAGTGACTTAAAAACCAGTCATTCAGAAATGTGAAAAACCAACACAGTGTTCTTCCTGGTCTCTTTAAATAACAGTTTTATGATAGTACATAATAACTAGGTACAATTTTTTTAACAGTATGTGTATACACATATATATTGTAACTAAACTAGATCCTCCCTCTATAATTTATAGGTTGATTGTTTAACGGAGTCTCTTGTTTTATATGCAGTAATTCTTTTTATAATTGATAAAATATAATTTAATTGTAGTGATATGGTTTATTGTGAATAAAACATTAATTTGTTGTTATAAAATATAATTTAATTGTAGTGATATGGTTTATTGTGAATAAAACATTAATTTGTTGTTCTGCTAATGAATGTAACGGTCGTGTCGAACTTGAAGTCGAAATCCTCTTCTATAGAAAAATGTCGTCAGTGTATGTATAAGTCAAGTGTTGTCTGGACAAAAATATTAATATAATGAACACTTCACGTACCTGGTTGTTGTACTTGATGTTCAGACGTTCACTGCCACTGAATAAACTGTCAAGTTCCCTTTTTGACCAGTCTAATATTTATAAACAAGGTTTTATAACACCTTGAATGTTATGTGGGCGCCTTATGGGTTTTCTTAGAGAAATGTCCCATAAAAAACAAACTTCTGATTTTATAATTGTGTGTGTTTACTTTTGCTGTTTCTATTTTTTTAAATGTCAGTTGAATTGAAAATAATTCAAGTGGTATACTGAAAAATTTCTGTTTCAATGTACCTCAGTGTATGCAATACTGAGGGTAGATTATCTAAAATAAAATAATTAAAAACAAAAGTTACTGCAGTATAACATTATCAGTTTATTATAACCTCTAAAATTGGATTGAATAATACATTTACCAATAATACAACTCGGATCACAAGTTATCTGTTTACTGACTGGTCTAACTCAGTTTAAGCACAATATAAAAAAACTCTTTATTTTTATTAACAAAATTTTTATCTTAATAGACTAAGTACCTCAAGGGTAAGTTCTCTAAAATACAAAATAGAACGATATTAATCTCTTTTAATAAATACTACTAAGATGTAGTAATTCATTTTAGGCCTCTTTAGAAACTTGCAATTAAATATTTGGTTAACGAGAATTTCGTCTGCTTATATTCTAATTAATATTATAATAAATAATTCTAACACATATATTCTTATGTTGGGTTATTAAACCCTCTAAATAAATGAATACAGTGTTCTCTATGAATAGTTTGATTGTTTTTGCGTCAGTACAAGTATGTTAATTGCTACAATCAATGGATGGTATATAAACAATAAATTTAGTCACCATACTACCTTGATTTTTAATCGTATAGATTAAAAATGAACACTTTAACGATCGGATTATATTGATCGCTAATACACTACACTTTAATCGCACTTGGAAACGAGAAATAACCCTCTTCTTACTGACAATAGGTTTTAGCCTTTACAGGTTATGTTAAATTTGCTCGTTCCGATTACACGCACTGTTTATATAGATTCACAATTTACTTTCGATGCACTCATAGACGATGACTCGCCTTTCCAATAGTTAATTTGGTAAAATTTAAAGTATTTACTACAATTATACTGTTGTAGATTATTAAAATATAAAACAACGCCGAGACGCAACTGGTTAGCTCGTGAAGAATGATGTGAATGCGAATTTCTTAGCATCCCTTTGATTATATACCCCGCTCTCGATCGGCGTTAGGAATAATTTTCGCTAAGTAAACTCTTTTGTGATTGGTACAAAATTATGTCATAGTGACGTAATGTTTTTGATAGACACCACTGACGCGTCTTTTGTACTCAACTATTGTTATTGTTAGTATTCACATGTACTTTCTTAAATCTTGTTAAAAAATGATGCTAACACTAATTATTAAATTATTACAATTCCATTCTTTAAGTTATTATCATCAAATTAAAGCTTAGTTTCTGCTCTTTATTTTGATGTGGCTTAATGCTGGTTTGAACCTAGTTTTCACTGACAATACATAGAAATACCGTCCTGAAACATGGTTTCTTAGTGTCGTCTGCTAATAATGCAAAATGCGACTATTTCCCTATCTTTGATATTTGATTATTTATATCTGTGTTCTCTTTTGAACGTTATTACATGAATAAAAGTACATACATTATTAAAACTAAAAGCTGTTTACAGCTGAACAATATTAAATCTTAGTATAATTATGACAATACATTATTCTGAAAATTCCTTATTCTCTAATTACATTTTTACATGGCCTACTCATTTTTAAGGCATATAATATTAATCAATTGGTGGTATTTCACACCTCATTCGTGTATTTCACACCTCATTATATTTACTATTCTGTAAGTTTATGTTAATTAGGGGTCCTGGTTCCCTATTATTTTACTGACATAAACTCGTTTATGCAGGGTCTAGATACAGCTTTAGCACAAGGTTTATTCCCTGCTTATTATTATCTCTAATTATTATATCTCATTTAATTAGGAAGTTGCTTATTTACACATAAGGCTTCCGTTTATAATTATCCTTATTCTATATTGTTACATGTTTGTTGGTAAAGCTATTTTTTATAGCTTTGTGGCTACAGCTAGTATAGTAATAGTCTTTGTTATTTCTGTATCATTGTTCTATTTCTTTCAGGCAATATGCTGTTATTTGTTATTATCTTGTTAAAGTCATTGGTTATTTTGTTTATATTATATGACTCTACACATCAATGTCTTGAACTGGCTCACTTGACAGCTTATTTGTGAACTTTGTTTGTCCATTAGTCATAGTCAGTCATTGTGTTTAAGTTGTAGTGTCATGCAGTGTATTCATCACTGCTTCTTGGGATCCCTCCTCTTCTTTCTTCTATGCTGGTCCCTTCTCTTCTTTGTTACATTCATTATAATTATTCACTTTATAACTCTAGTGTCATATTTTACCCTTCTGGTGTGTATTTTGGTTATGTAACATTTTGTGATGTTACATATACTCCCCTCTCAAAATTGATAATTTGAGAAAATGTTTATGGTTTGAAGAAATTATCACTTTATTTTGTTTAATTATAAGATTACTGCTTCTATCTGCATTAAGTTCAATAGTCTGTTGGTGTGTTGATCTAGACTAAGTTCACAGCTAGTATTATTTTTAGCTTACTAGTATTGTTCAAGTTTTTATACTCTTTGTCCTTTAGTTATATCATATATTGGTTCTTAAATTAACAATTTCCCTGTTTTTCAATAATACATTTTTTCTTTACATTATACATATCTTGATTCTTGTGACAATCTCCTTTGTTCTTTCATTTTACCTCACAGTGGTTGATTTAATCCTTGAGATATTATAGTTCCCTAACATTTATAGCAGGTTCAGAGTCAGAGGGGCTCTATTTGGCATCCATTCTCCGCCGTTCCTCAACTATATACCCACAGAATCAGAGGAATCTTCATCTCTCTCTGGGACAATAAAAAGTTGTACATAACAACAGTTGCACTATCACAACATATAAAACATAATATATCATTTATTTTTCAATATAAGACATCTAATTCATTAGAATACTCAAGGAATTAGAGGTTTCATTATTATCACTGCTAATGCTTTATCATTTTATTTAACATACTTCTCTTCTCAGGTCATTATTATTTATAACTTGACATATTTGTTATATTATTATCAGCTTTACTGCTATTCATCAATTTCAAGTTGTTTTGGTTATTTCAATGTTTTTAAATTACACACTTCAGTTCATCACTATATAATTATGCAGTTAGTTCTTAAATTCTTCTTTAGTTTCACCATAATTTATTTTTTAACACTGTTTATACACTGGTTTTTTAACACTTTGTTCGTTATCTGGGGTTAACACTTGGATTATCTGGGGTTTTCTCACTTTCACCATTCTATTGAGCTCATTATGGGTCAGTTACATTTCATTTGAGTCATTTTATTTATTTCTGCTTATAGTATTATATGTCTTGGTACTGTAGATATTATGACACTTTACATTTCATGATAGTTTTCATTATACATAATATTTTTTCAAAGATGCTTGGTTAAATGTACCCTTGATTTTCTTACTTACTCTGTCAGAAATTTCATATGTGTTGTTCTGATTGTTTTTCGTGATGGTATATGGACCTGTATACAGTAATAGTAGTTTTTTCGTGATACCCTCCATTGTACTGGGTAATTCTCTATTCTTTTCTTTTATAAAATTGCTAAACTGCTATAATTGTTTTTATTATTTAGACAAAGCTTTTCGTCATTACTGACATCTTCAGGTCTTAAACAACGTCTATCAACTGTACGTTGTAGGTTTTTATACTTTAGGCCCCTCCCCTTATGTCATCGCCCCTCCTATTGGTTCTAGCTGCTACCGCTCTTCACGGGAACTTTGTCTACCTTTTTCCGTTAGGCATCTTTCTAACGTCCGTCACATTGTTTTAAGAATCTCCCGTTAATTTCTTCATTCTTGACTTATAACCTTTTGCATTTCGTCCTTAATGTACAGGTGTTCTTCCAGTGCCCTTACCACTTTAAGTGCTCCCATGTGTCCATAACGTATGTGATAATCTGTTATGATTTCCTTTTCTAATGTTCTGGGTATTACCAATTTCCAAGTATTGTTATGGTATTTTGTTTTAATGAACAACAGATTGTGGTGTAAACAATGGTAAGGTATTATTCTACTGTCTTGTGCACTTAGTCTTTGATGGATTTGCATTAATTTGCGGTCTTGCTTCTGGTGTTGCTCTATTTCTTGAACTATTTCTTCTAAGTCTGATCGACCCTTAATGATGTGATAGACTTTTGCAATCATTATTTTGCCAAACATTATGCCACTGACTTGTTATAATATTATTATATACACACCACCAAAATCAGTAAAATTCCATTTTCAAGTCAACGAATAAGGCCTTTTCGAAATATTAAACTTTCAGCCTCAGTTCGTATACTGTAATGTTCCTGTTATGATGTTATTCTGTAAATGTATAATTGCTGTTAACTGTGTCTACTACCTCTCACTGTACTTCATTTTGAACTTTCCACTGCCATCATTATTGGGTGAAACCAAGCCAGATATGTATTGAAACAATTGATCATTTTCAAATATTGTCTGTTGATTCATCAATTTGTCATATTTTTTATGAAGGTATATATATAATTTTTCTAACTGTATAATATCATATTTATTTGTTATACTATGATTCATACTAATAAGGTGATCTGCTATGTTGGAGATTCCCGTTTTTTTATTATTAAAAGCTCTGAAATGTTCCATAAATCTCTGTTTGAAATTTCTATGTGTTCTTCCGATGTATATGTAGTCACAGTTATTACATTTTATTCTGTATATTCCACTTAATTTGTATATATCACAGTCTTTTCTATTCATTATTATATTATATATACTTTTATTTGGTTTGTATGCATATTTATATTTATGTTTATCCAATTTTGTATTCTTTATAATGTATTGTAGATCTTGATATGTATATTTGTAAGTTAGGTATGTTACATGTTCTTTTTTTTTGCATGCATTTATCCTGTCTAATTTTGTTCTATTATTTAATATTGTTTTTTCCTTATATTTTTTATTTAATTTGTTTATAAGTTTGCTGTCATATCCATTTTCTGTTGCTATTTCTTTTATGATGTTCAGTTCCTGATGTAATTTCTCTTCGTTATTTATGTATTTGTATGCTCTATTAATCATATTGTAATTATCATGGAAAATATGATAAAAGAAAATTCAGTTAAAATTAATATAAGGGGAAAAAAATACACAAAACCTATATCACACAATACAAGTGCTCCACAACTTAATGGTTTACCTAAAATTCATAAAATAGATATACCAATAAGACCATTAATAAATTTCAAGACTGCACCGGCATATATAATAGCAAAAATAATAGATAAAATACTCAGAGAGAAGATAATATTGGAAAATAGGTACAATGTAAAGAATGGATATACAGTTATAGAAAACCTAAAGAAAATACACATTACAGAAGAAACAAAATTAATATCATTTGATATATCAAATATGTATAATAACATACCAATAAATGAAACACTGGAAATCATAAAGAAAAAATTAAAAAACAATATGAAAACAACAGTTTCATAAATAACTTGATTATTATAATAAGAAACATATGTAACCAGAATTATTTTACTTTCAATGACAAATATTATACACAAACCAAGGGATTGGCAATGGGTTCACCTATTTCATCAATTATGTCAGAAATTTATATACAGGATTTGGAAAGCAAAATTATTTTAGGTATCATAAATATGCATAAAGTGTTATTATGGAACAGATATGTAGATGATATATTGGTCATATATAATCCTAGCTTAAATATCGGTATGGAGAACCATACATGACTTCCATATTCTAAGATTTATATTTAAAATCATTTTCGAAATGAAATATTACCATAGAAACTACTTCTTTCTACTTACTGCTTCAGCCTTAACCACAGTACTGTGGTCACTAACGTATACCACCTCACGTTATCGCACTCGATTTTCACTGATGATGGAAGTCGATGGAATTGCCGAAATGTCTGGTTTTGTAGAAAACATTGGACTACGGCCAAATATCCCGGGAAGGAATTTTAACAAAAACTACTTCTTTGTTGCCGATAACGTTGTACACATATATATCAGTGGCGAAGTTACATGGAGGCAATTGAGGCAATGCCTACCCTAAAAAATTCTGTAGAATAAAAATTATAAATACGTATGAACTACATAACGTAAAGATTATACATTGTTACTGCGACTGTCAAATTTATTAAACCGAAACGTGCTTTATTGAGCGACCGCTAGATGGTGACAGGTGAGATTCGGCATAGTTCGTTTAAAGCGAATGAGGCAACCTGAACTTGCCTCAGCATTTTTTGTATACATCGTATGTAAGCAATGTAGTGGTGTGATAGGGAAGTGTAGGGAGGGGGGATTGTCCTGCGCTGTACACATAGAGCGTTGAGGCATGCCTCACTTCTGTGGCCCAAACAGTTAAGTTAAAGCGCCTGTGTTGTTTCTAAGTGTTTATTTTATGCGGTTATTAAAAGTGTCACTGTTATTCCGCTGAACTAACAGATGATCAAGATTGTTATTTGAATTATTTGTAACATTAAACATATATATAGAAACTAATCAAGTTTAAAAATTTGAAGTTCAATCAGTTGTATTATTGTGTATGACTAATACAAGGATTGTTCAATAGAAACACGTATAGAGCCGTAAAGCATTTTTTATTCAACGATTTTAAAAGAAGTCTCCAATAACATTAAGACATGAGTTCCACTGTTGCGCTAACCTGTAGATTCCCTGCTAGTAAAATTCTTATGGCTGTTTGTGGAACCATTCGGTTACAGCAAACTCTACCTCAGCGTCCGATTTGAACCACCGTCCTTTTAGTGATTCCTTAAAAAAAATTTAAGTTAAGATTTTTTCCTACCCATTCATTAACTGCTAGCTTCGCCAGTAAGCAAATTGATGTCCATTTTTTCGGCTTGCACGCGTTATGTTGGTGTGGGTTTCGGCACTTTCTATTTAAAAAGCGTGCAAATGTAAGAAAATAAACATGAGTGAGGCCAGAAATAACGTGAATTGTGTGTGTGTGTGTGTGTGTGTGTGTGTGTGTGTGTGTGTGTGTGTGTGTCTTACCTGCCTTTTTATTGCTGTATTAAATGAAAATATTATATTACATTAAAATGAAAAAATTATAATTTTATTGCCTGGCAACAAAATTATTTTATTTTTAACAATTACCATTGTTTCAAAAAGTTTAAATAAATTTTTAAGTACTTTACTCTTGTTAAAACGTAAAAGGTTGCAGGTAAACTACCCCTTCCCCTTAACCGATCTTCACCAAAATCGAAAGTCCTTGAGACTTCTACAATTCAGGGACGTATGCAAAATATTATTTGATTCTGTTTGAATTTGGGGCTGTTATCGTTTGCCATAGAAAATACGCTTGATAAAAAAACGTTGCAGGTAAACTACCCCTTCCCCTTAACCGATCTTCACCAAAAACAATAGGTCTTGAGTACTCTACAAGTCAGGGCTGTATGCAAAACATTATTTGATTCTGTTTGAATTTGCGGCTGTTATCGTTTGCCATAGAAAATACCCTTGTTAAAAAATGTTGCAGGTAAACTACCCCTTTCCCTCAACCGATCTTCACCAGAAACAATAGGTCTTGAGAACTCTACAATTTAGGGCTGTATGCAAATAATCTTTTGATTCTGTTTGAATTTGCGGCTGTTATCGTTTGCCATAGGAAATACCCTTGTTAAAACATAAAATGTTACAGGTAAACTACCCCTTTCCCTTAACCGATCTTCACCAAAAACAATAGGTCTTGAGAACTCTACAATTCAGGGCTGTATACGAAACATTATTTAATTCTGTTTGAATTTGCGGCTGTTATCGTTTGCAAAAAAAAAAAAAATTTCCCTTGATAAAAAAAAACCGTTGCAGGTAAACTACCCCTTTCCCTCAACCGATCTTCACCAAAAACAATAGGTCGTGAGTACTCTACAAATCAGGGCTGTATGCAAAAAATTATTTGATTCTGTTTGAATTTGCGGCAGTTATCGTTTGCCATAGAAAAAAAATCTACACATAGACAGACAGACAGACACACAGACACTTTTTGGAAAACGACTTTTTTTCATGTTTTGAGTGTAGTAGAATCAGAATCTGCAATAATCTCGAACACGATTTTTTTTGCCATCACCATACTTCCATTCCTTAAGGAATATGGAAGTAAAAATGAACATTTAATAATACTAAATAAATTAAATACATACAATGATAATGTGAAATTTACATTTGAAGAAGTAAATAGAAGAATCAATTTTTTGGACATTGATATTCAAATTGGAAAAGATAACGAAATAACTACTAATGTATACAGAAAGGAAACAAATAATAATACACAAAGATTCATCACATCCTTGGATACACAAGGTTAATACGTATTACAATATGATTAATAGAGCATGCAAATACATAAATAACGAAGAGAAATTACATCAGGAACTGAACATCATAAAAGAAATAGCAATAGAAAATGGATATGACAGCAAATTTATAAACAAATTAAATAAAAAATATAAGGAAAAAACAATATTAAATAATAGAACAAAATTAGACAGGATAAATGCATGCAAAAAAGAAGAACATGTAACATACCTAACTTACAAATATACATATCAAGATCTACAATACATTATAAAGAATACAAAATTGGATAAACATAAA
The DNA here is from genome assembly GCA_034769895.1 of Magicicada septendecula. Classification (NCBI taxonomy): domain Eukaryota; kingdom Metazoa; phylum Arthropoda; class Insecta; order Hemiptera; family Cicadidae; genus Magicicada; species Magicicada septendecula. The sequence continues at coordinate 159,953,403 of CM068373.1, read as the reverse complement.
TATAAATATGCATACAAACCAAATAAAAGTATATATAATATAATAATGAATAGAAAAGACTGTGATATATACAAATTAAGTGGAATATACAGAATAAAATGTAATAACTGTGACTACATATACATCGGAAGAACACATAGAAATTTCAAACAGAGATTTATGGAACATTTCAGAGCTTTTAATAATAAAAAAACGGGAATCTCCAACATAGCAGATCACCTTATTAGTATGAATCATAGTATAACAAATATAACCAACAATATGGAAATAGTGGAAATAAACAATAATAAATATGATATTATACAGTTAGAAAAATTATATATATATACCTTCATAAAAAATATGACATTGATGAATCAACAGACAATATTTGAAAATGATCAATTGTTTCAATACATATCTGGCTTGGTTTCACCCAATAATGATGGCAGTGGAAAGTTCAAAATGAAGTACAGTGGGAGGTAGTAGACACAGTTAACAGCAATTATACATTTACAGAATAACATCATAACAGGAACATTACAGTATACGAACTGAGGTGAAAGTTTAATATTTCGAAAAGGCCTTATTCGTTGATTTGAAAATGGAATTTTACTGATTTTGGTGGTGTGTATATAATAATACTTTTGCAATCATTTCCTTCTCTCCTTCTAGGTCTGATTGGTTATGTTTATGCGTGACAATACGTCTGCTGCTATATTCTTGCGTGGAATGTACTCCCAACTGATGTTATATTCTTGTAAGACTAGGGTCCATCTTGTTAATCGACCGTGGCTTAGTTCACAAGTCCATATCATTCCTTGACCACAAGGAATGATATGGACTTGTGGTCTGTCCGTACCGTTATTGAATATCCTAAAATATAGGTTTGGAATTTTCCGCAGGCAAATACAACACTTAACAGTTCTTTTTCTGTCACATTGTAATTTCGTTCGCATTTGTTCAGTGTTCTACTGGCGAAGCTTATAACTAGGTGGTTCCCATCTCCATCCTCTTGGTATAGTGTAGACCCTAAACTGATGTCACTTGCGTCACAATTTAGGTAGAAAGGTTTATTGAAATCTGGGTGATGTAGCATTACGGCCTCTAGGAATTTGTTTTAATTTGTTGAAACACTGTGTCTTGAGTTGGTCCCCATGTCCATTTGTCCTTTGAAGATAATTGTGGTGATAATTTTGTTGTTAATTCCGAATAGTTATTTTGGAATTTGCGATAATAATTGCACAGGCCTAAAAAAGACTGTAATTGTTTTTTGTTTCTTGGGGTGGGGAATTGTTGTATTGATTCTATTTTTTCTCTAGATGGGGTTATTCCATGTTCTGTTAAATGGAAACCTAAAAATTGTACTTCTTTAGCTATTAGTTGTGATTTCTCAAGTTTCAATGTGATGTTGTTTTCTGACAGTTTGTTTAACACATGGTTTATTCTATTACAATGTTCTTCCCAATTGGTAGACGTTATGAGATCATCTACATAAATGGTAGTGAACTGGAGCGCTTCTTGGCCTAATACCTGGTCCATACACTGAATAAATATTGCTACAGAGTTCACTAATCCGAAGGGCAACCGTTTGAAATGGTAGTTGCGCCCTTCAAAAATAAAGGCCACGTATTTTTAGCTGTGGGGGTGCAGTTCCACCTGCCAGTATCCGCAGACGGTGTCCCATGAACTAATAAATTGTGTGCCATGAAACTTCTTCAAAATTTCCTCTATTTCGCCAGGAGATGTTCGGTCATTAATCAGGTTTTTATTAATCTCACTAGCATCTAGGCAAAGTCTCACTTCCCCGTTCTTCTTTTTTATAGCTACAATAGGGCTAGTATAAGGTGACTGACTGCACTCAATGATATCATCTTTTAATAATTGGTTGATTTCGGTCCTAACTGCTTCCTTTAAAGAATAAGCAATTGGGTATAACTTCCGATTAAAATTTACAGGTTCCTTAAATTTCAATACACATTGGTAATTTTTTACCTTCCCCGGGATGTCTGAGAATACATGCCGGTATCTGTTGTATATGTTGATCAACATTTCAATTTGGTCTGGGTTTGGTGATTTGTCTCTCTTTGTTGACTTAAATTGGTGGATTTCTTTGATTTTTTCATTCCACAAAATGTCATTGTTTGGTTGGTACTCAACTTCTTCCGTAGGTGTCTGATATCTAGGACTTAGCAATTCTCTAATGTGGAAAATGGTGCGGTCTTGAGGAGCTTCTTTACTTCCAATGATCTCAGCCGTCCATTCCAAATCTTGTGTACTCAGCGATATTTTTGCCCTACTCATGTCAATAATTGCTGAGTATTTCCGCAGGATGTCGCAGCCAATTAAACTGCAAAATGGTAATCCATTAGCTACCAAAAATATCATTGGGATCTTGACTCCATGACTGGTCACTTCAAGATTGACCTGTTTCTTGACAGTTTTATTTTGTCGTCCAGTCGCTCCCACTAATATTATATTGTTAATCGGTAGGGTTGGTATTACTGATTTACTTTCTTCCTGTATGCGGTTGATTTCGGTGCTATCAATTAAAGAGACATTTGCACCCGTGTCGATCATCAATGTGGTGGCCACCCCGTTTATTTTGGCAGTCACATATGCTATGTCATTGTTACATTGGTGGTGGTTAATTTCTTCTTCTTCAAGAAGTTCTGTGTGATATTTTTCAAATAATGACTTCGTATTATTGTTATGGTTTTGTTTGAAGTCAGGTTGTAATTGCACTCAATAGAATGGTTCAGCGAGGGGTCTAGTTGGTTTCTCACTGCCGCGATGCGTTTAAAGAGAGTTCATTCTCTTCTTTGCGTCTGTCCGGTGTGTTTACTTGACTCCTCTCCTCCATATCGGGCCGTCCCCCATGGTGATTCTGGTCATTGTTTGGTATGAAATGTACTTGGGGCCGATAATCGTTGTTTCGGCTGTCGCCTTCAATACTCCTGCTCCTTCGTTGTCCACCCCGTGAATTTCTCCTGTCTTCGCGCTGGTATTCCTCGTCATCATGTCCGTTGAAGCTACGGCGCCTTGGGTAATACCGCCTTCTTCCCTGCTCATTATTGGCCTGGACATAATTGGCCCTCCTGTATTGCTGGGGTTGGTTGTTTCCACCTTGGTTCTGGGGTCGGTTGGGGTTGTTGTTATTATTTTGAGGCCATCTCATATTATTGTTATTATTCCCAGTGTAATTATTATTACCCTGATTATTTGGCCGATAAGTGTTTTCATTATTTTGATTTACATTATTATTATAACTATTATAATTACTTCGGTAATTCCGGAAGTTATGGTTGTTGTTATTATTTTGGTTATTATTTCTGTCTTGGAAGTTGTCATTCCTTTTACGGCTCCTTTTATAGTAGCCCTCGTGTTCTTGTTATCCTCAAGCAGTGCTGCTATGGCTTGGACAGTTTTTATCTGCCCCCATTGTCGTGATCTTGCTACTCCCTCCTCATAATGATATGCTAGCTTGGTGACCAGGCACTCCTCTGGTATCCTTGGTTCGAGGTTTCTGGCCAAACATACCTTACCAAGGAAGTAAGAAGTTGGAGTTGTTCCTCGACTGGCGTCGTATTTGCCGTGACATATACCATCCCGTACTATGTTTTGGGTTGACTCTGACCAGTATTTGGCCCTGAACAGCGTCTTAAACTCCTCATAACTTTGGATCTCGTGGGGGGTTGCAGTCCACCAGTTATCGTGTATTTCCTTAAAATACTCGTCGATCAAACTGCGGATTACCGTCCATCTGCTTTCCCGGATTCTGGTCAGATTTTCCTCTACTCGTTCCAGAAATTCGATCGGGTTCTTTTTATAATTTTTGAAGTTTATAATATCGCGGTTGTCTATGAGTTGTAGGTATGGACCATGTGCTTGTCGTTACGGATGGTTTCGAGTTCCTCTCGTATTTGTAGGATCTCTCGTTGACGCAACTCTTCCATTTTTTTCTTTGTTGTTGACGGTCAGGGTTCTTATGTTGTTCACTGATGCGTCTATTTCCTCACATCTTTCTCCTACGTCCATTCTTACTCGTTTTATCTCGTCCTGACTCATCTTCTACAGAGACTCGATTCGGGCTTCATTAATTTCTTCAAGATTGGTTATCCGTCCATCGACCTCATCTTTAGTTTGTTGTAACTCCTGGTTGTATTGTTCACACCTCTTGTGTACTTCCGTGACCTCTCTTCTGACCACTGCTATTTCTCTGTCTATTTTTGTGGTTCGTTATTCTCCTCCATCTTCTTACTGATATTGTCCATTTTCTCCTCCATTTTCTGGCTGTTGTCGTCTATTTTCTTCTCCATTTTCTGGGTGTTATCGTCAATTTTATTATTTAACGTTTCCATGGATTTATTTGTTTTGTCTATTTTCTTGTTCAATGCTTCCATATTCTTCTGATTCTCTTCCCGGGATTTCCTAATATCTTCCTTTAATTCCATCATCACTCTCATCATGGTTTCCTGGAAGTTGATCTCCCGTGGTTGCGTGGGCTTCTCAGGTTGTCTGGGTTGCTCGGGTTCTGCAGGAGGCGTTCCCTCTTGTTGGTTTTCCAAGGTATTATTGGTTGCAACTTCCATTTCGGCTGTTGGTTGTGTCTCCGGTACCTCTATATTTACTTCGGTGTTTGCCTGTGCACCTTCTCCTTGGCTGGCCTTGTATCTTGTATCGTGTCTATGTGTGTGAGGCATGATCGTTCTATTGTATTTGCCGGGCTAATTTAATATTAAAATATACTATTAAAATATATTAATTCTGTATATTTTTAAAGCCGCACTCAGTTGGTCGCCAATCTGTAACTAAACTAGATCCTCCCTCTATAATTTATAGGTTGATTGTTTAATGGAGTCTCTTGTTTTATATGCAGTAATTCTTTTTATAATTGATAAAATATAATTTAATTGTAGTGATATGGTTTATTGTGAATAAAACATTAATTTGTTGTTCTGCTAATGAATGTAACGGTCGCGTCGAACTTGAAGTCGAAATCCTCTTCTATAGAAAAATGTCGTCAGTGTATGTATAAGTCAAGTGTTGTCTGGACAAAAATATTAATATAATGAACACTTCACGTACCTGGTTGTCGTACTTGATGTTCAGACGTTCACTGCCACTAAATAAACTGTCAGGTTCCCTTTTTGATCAGTCTAATATTTATAAACAAGGTTTTATAACACCTTGAATGTTATGTGGGCGCCTTATGGGTTTTCTTAGAGAAATGTCCCATAAAAAACAAACTTCTAATTTTATAATTGTGTGTGTTTACTTTTGCTGTTTCTATTTTTTTAAATGTCAATTGAATTGAAAATAATTCAAGTCGTATACTGAAAAATTTCTGTTTCAATGTACCTCAGTGTATGCAATACTGAGGGTAGATTATCTAAAATAAAATAATTAAAAACAAAAGTTACTGCTGTATAACATTATCAGTTTATTATAACCTCTAAAATTGGATTGAATAATACATTTACCAATAATACAACTCGGATCACAAGTTATCCGTTTACTGACTGGTCTAGCTCAGTTTAAGCACAATATAAAAAAACTCTTATTTTTATTAACAAAATTTTTATCTTAATAGACTAAGTACCTCAAGGGTAAGTTCTTTAAAATACAAAATAGAACGATATTAATCTCTTTTAATAAATACTACTAAGATGTAGTAATTCATTTTAGGCCTCTTTAGAAACTTACAATTAAATATTTGGTTAACGAGAATTTCGTCTGCTTATATTCTAATTAATATTATAATAAATAATTCTAACACATATATTCTTATGTTGGGTTATTAAACCCTCTAAATAAATGAATACAGTGTTCTCTATGAATAGTTTGATTGTTTTTGCGTCAGTACAAGTATGTTAATTGCTACAATCAATGGATGGTATATAAACAATAAATTTAGTCGCCGTACTACCTTGATTTTTAATCGTATAGATTAAAAATGAACACTTTAACGATCGGATTATATTGATCGCTAATACACTACACTTTAATCGCACTTGGAAACGAGAAATAACCCTCTTCTTACTGACAATAGGTTTTAGCCTTTACAGGTTATGTTAAATTTGCTCGTTCCGATTACACGCTGTAACGGTACGAAATTGTAGGGCCAAGATAACATTTTAAAAATTATATTCTACATGCAGTCATTGTTCACCCTTGTAGAACCTCGAGTTAGTCAACCAAATAGGCTGTGTTTATTACAGAACAAAACGTACATGTTTTGTCTCCGCACTCAAGCAGCGTAGACCGATTGTGAAATAACACCTAACTTCGCATCAGCCGTGAATCACGGAAGAAAGTAATGTAACTTCATATTGTGCCAGGCGGCAAAATATTGCTAAATCTTACGCCTAAGTTATAGCGCTCTTTTAACAACACCAATGGGAGCGCAGACTCAAGATCACGTGACCAGAAAACTCTGTGTGCTAAAGTTTAGCGAACTAACGGCAGTTCCATCGCAACTCATGGCCGCACAGCCAGTCTACAAAAAACTAGTGCGAATAAAATTACGTCGGCCGACTTTATCATATTGTATAATGTGGAGCCAATAAAACAGTAAGAACCTTTAAACACAAACAGTAAACGTAATAAACGAGTACCGGAGTGCGTGAGACCAAAGCAAGTATTCAACACCAGTTCATGCAACCAACCCTATGAGTACACAGCGTATGGGTAACTAGAAACATTTAATATGCATATTAAAACCAATGCCAACTAACCGGTGATTGTTCGTTATAAAAGGAAAATATAAAACACCAATACTTTGTACGATATAGTTCTCTAAGGGGCGGAGTTTATTTAAAGATCAATGTAACAGAATGAGTGTGTGTGTAATAATATAGAGGTTATACACTGGTTCATTTTCAATGTTTTATTTATTTAGCAATATCACTTATAATAGTAGTTAAAACAAAACTCAATAGAGATAAGAAATAATTTCAACCAGTTGTACTATCGTTGAAAGGTTGTAATAACGTAAAAGAAAGACGTGAATTTTTGATAAATAAAAATAAGTATGTGATTTAGACAGTATCAAATGTGTTAACGTAATTATTGCACATATCAAATCCAAATAATCCTTTCTGTAGCTGGTTTTGTCTGAACGACTCTGGACCCGAACCCGAAGGTAAGAGTAAGAGTAAGATATTATATATTTGTCATTAATTAATAGAGTTTCAACGCACTGTTTATATAGATTCACAATTTACTTTCGATGCACTCATAGACGATGACTCGCCTTTCCAATAGTTAATTTGATAAAAATTAAAGTATTTACTACAATTATACTGTTGTAGATTATTAAAATATAAAACAACGCCGAGACACAACTGGTTAGCTCGTGAGGAATGATGCGAATGCGAATTTCTTAGCATCCCTTTGATTATATACCCCGCTCTCGATCGGCGTTAGGAATAATTTTCGCTAAGTAAACTCTTTTGTGATTGGTACAAAATTATGTCATAGTGACGTAATGTTTTTGATAGACACCACTGACGCGTCTTTTGTACTCAACTATTGTTATTGTTAGTATTCACATGTACTTTCTTAAATCTTGTTAAAAAATGATGCTAACACTAATTATTAAATTATTACAATTCCATTCTTTAAGTTATTATCATCAAATTAAAGCTTAGTTTCTGCTCTTTATTTTGATGTGGCTTAGTGCCGGTTTGAACCTAGTTTTCACTGACAATACATAGAAATACCGTCCTGAAACATGGTTTCTTAGTGTCGTCTGCTAATAATGCAAAATGCGACTATTTCCCTATCTTTGATATTTGATTATTTATATCTGTGTTCTCTTTTGAACGTTAGTACATGAATAAAAGTACATACATTATTAAAACTAAAAGCTGTTTACAGCTGAACAATATTAAATCTTAGTATAATTATGACAATACATTATTCTGAAAATTCCTTATTCTCTAATTACATTTTTACATGGCCTACTCATTTTTAAGGCATATAATATTAATCAATTGGTGGTATTTCACACCTCATTCGTTATATTTACTATTCTGTAAGTTTATGTTAATTAGGGGTCCTGGTTCCCTATTATTTTACTGACATAAACTCGTTTATGCAGGGTCTAGATACAGCTTTAGCACAAGGTTTATTCCCTGCTTATTATTATCTCTAATTATTATATCTCATTTAATTAGGAAGTTGCTTATTTACACATAAGGCTTCCGTTTATAATTATCCTTATTCTATATTGTTACATGTTTGTTGGTAAAGCTATTTTTTATAGCTTTGTGGCTACAGCTAGTATAGTAATAGTCTTTGTTATTTCTGTATCATTGTTCTATTTCTTTCAGGCAATATGCTGTTATTTGTTATTATCTTGTTAAAGTCATTGGTTATTTTGTTTATATTATATGACTCTACACATCAATGTCTTGAACTGGCTCACTTGACAGCTTATTTGTGAACTTTGTTTGTCCATTAGTCATAGTCAGTCATTGTGTTTAAGTTGTAGTGTCATGCAGTGTATTCATCACTGCTTCTTGGGATCCCTCCTCTTCTTTCTTCTATGCTGGTCCCTTCTCTTCTTTGTTACATTCATTATAATTATTCACTTTATAACTCTAGTGTCATATTTTACCCTTCTGGTGTGTATTTTGGTTATGTAACATTTTGTGATGTTACATATACTCCCCTCTCAAAATTGATAATTTGAGAAAATGTTTATGGTTTGAAGAAATTATCACTTTATTTTGTTTAATTATAAGATTACTGCTTCTATCTGTATTAAGTTCAATAGTCTGTTGGTGTGTTGATCTAGACTAAGTTCACAGCTAGTATTATTTTTAGCTTACTAGTATTGTTCAAGTTTTTATACTCTTTGTCCTTTAGTTATATCATATATTGGTTCTTAAATTAACAATTTCCCTGTTTTTCAATAATACATTTTTTCTTTACATTATACATATCTTGATTCTTGTGACAATCTCCTTTGTTCTTTCATTTTACCTCACAGTGGTTGATTTAATCCTTGAGATATTATAGTTCCCTAACATTTATAGCAGGTTCAGAGTCAGAGGGGCTCTATTTGGCATCCATTCTCCGCCGTTCCTCAACTATATACCCACAGAATCAGAGGAATCTTCATCTCTCTCTGGGACAATAAAAAGTTGTACATAACAACAGTTGCACTATCACAACATATAAAACATAATATATCATTTATTTTTCAATATAAGACATCTAATTCATTAGAATACTCAAGGAATTAGAGGTTTCATTATTATCACTGCTAATGCTTTATCATTTTATTTAACATACTTCTCTTCTCAGGTCATTATTATTTATAACTTGACATATTTGTTATATTATTATCAGCTTTACTGCTATTCATCAATTTCAAGTTGTTTTGGTTATTTCAATGTTTTTAAATTACACACTTCAGTTCATCACTATATAATTATGCAGTTAGTTCTTAAATTCTTCTTTAGTTTCACCATAATTTATTTTTTAACACTGTTTATACACTGGTTTTTTAACACTTTGTTCGTTATCTGGGGTTAACACTTGGATTATCTGGGGTTTTCTCACTTTCACCATTCTATTGAGCTCATTATGGGTCAGTTACATTTCATTTGAGTCATTTTATTTATTTCTGCTTATAGTATTATATGTCTTGGTACTGTAGATATTATGACACTTTACATTTCATGATAGTTTTCATTATACATAATATTTTTTCAAAGATGCTTGGTTAAATGTACCCTTGATTTTCTTACTTACTCTGTCAGAAATTTCATATGTGTTGTTCTGATTGTTTTTCGTGATGGTATATGGACCTGTATACAGTAATAGTAGTTTTTTCGTGATACCCTCCATTGTACTGGGTAATTCTCTATTCTTTAGTAATATCTTGTCACCTACTTGGTACTGTATTATTCTCAATGGTACTTGCTTCTCCTTTGTTCTATTTTCTCTGCAATCTTAGTATGGAATTGGATCTTGTCGAATTGGTATTCCTGGCTTTGTGGAAAATTAATAATGTCACTGATTTCTCGTGGTGGGGGTTTCTCAAACATGGCATTATAAGGTGTGGTTTCAATGGATTGGCGGTGAGCTAGATTTATGAAATCTTCTGTTGCTGATATGCACTCACTCCACTTCCTTTGTTGGCTGGAACAATATGTCCTGAGAATTCTCCCAACTTCTCTTAGCACTCTTTCTGCCGGGTTACTGCTAGGATGGTATACTGAGGTTTTACATGTTTTTACCCCATGATCCAGCAGTGTGTCTTTCCACCTTTTACCCTTGAACTGGGTACCATGATCCGTGATGATAGTTTTCGGACTTCCCACTTCAGGTATATAGTTTTGTATAATAATATTAAGTATCTTATTTGTGGTTGCACGATTTATTGGATATAACTTCGTGAATTTTGTGTAATGGTCGAAAATTATTATGAGGTATTTATACTGATGTCTACCTCCACTTCTAGGGAATGGACCGCAGATGTCTACGAAAACTTTTTCTAACTTGCTTGATGAAGTTATAGGTATCATTAGTCCATCTTTCTTTTCGTTGGTGCATTTCACTAGTTGACATATGTGGCAACTCCTGATATAATTACGCACTCTTCTGTTTATGTCCTTAATGTACAGGTGTTCTTCCAGTGCCCTTACCACTTTAAGTGCTCCCATGTGTCCATAACGTATGTGATAATCTGTTATGATTTCCTTTTCTAATGTTCTGGGTATTACCAATTTCCAAGTATTGTTATGGTATTTTGTTTTAATGAACAACAGATTGTGGTGTAAACAATGGTAAGGTATTATTCTACTGTCTTGTGCACTTAGTCTTTGATGGATTTGCATTAATTTGCGGTCTTGCTTCTGGTGTTGCTCTATTTCTTGAACTATTTCTTCTAAGTCTGATCGACCCTTAATGATGTGATAGACTTTTGCAATCATTATTTTGCCAAACATTATGCCACTGACTTGTTATAATATTATTATATACACACCACCAAAATCAGTAAAATTCCATTTTCAAGTCAACGAATAAGGCCTTTTCGAAATATTAAACTTTCATCCTCAGTTCGTATACTGTAATGTTCCTGTTATGATGTTATTCTGTAAATGTATAATTGCTGTTAACTGTGTCTACTACCTCTCACTGTACTTCATTTTGAACTTTCCACTGCCATCATTATTGGGTGAAACCAAGCCAGATATGTATTGAAACAATTGATCATTTTCAAATATTGTCTGTTGATTCATCAATTTGTCATATTTTTTATGAAGGTATATATATAATTTTTCTAACTGTATAATATCATATTTATTTGTTATACTATGATTCATACTAATAAGGTGATCTGCTATGTTGGAGATTCCCGTTTTTTTATTATTAAAAGCTCTGAAATGTTCCATAAATCTCTGTTTGAAATTTCTATGTGTTCTTCCGATGTATATGTAGTCACAGTTATTACATTTTATTCTGTATATTCCACTAAATTTGTATATATCACAGTCTTTTCTATTCATTATTATATTATATATACTTTTATTTGGTTTGTATGCATATTTATATTTATGTTTATCCAATTTTGTATTCTTTATAATGTATTGTAGATCTTGATATGTATATTTGTAAGTTAGGTATGTTACATGTTCTTTTTTTTTGCATGCATTTATCCTGTCTAATTTTGTTCTATTATTTAATATTGTTTTTTCCTTATATTTTTTATTTAATTTGTTTATAAATTTGCTGTCATATCCATTTTCTATTGCTATTTCTTTTATGATGTTCAGTTCCTGATGTAATTTCTCTTCGTTATTTATGTATTTGTATGCTCTATTAATCATATTGTAATTATCAAGGAAAATATGATAAAAAAAAATTCAGTTAAAATTAATATAAGGGGAAAAAAATACACAAAACTTATATCACACAATACAAGTGCTCCACAACTTAATGGTTTACCTAAAATTCATAAAATAGATATACCAATAAGACCATTAATAAATTTCAAGACTGCACCGGCATATATAATAGCAAAAATAATAGATAAAATACTCAGAGAGAAGATAATATTGGAAAATAGGTACAATGTAAAGAATGGATATACAGTTATAGAAAACCTAAAGAAAATACACATTACAGAAGAAACAAAATTAATATCATTTGATATATCAAATATGTATAATAACATACCAATAAATGAAACACTGGAAATCATAAAGAAAAAATTAAAAAACAATATGAAAACAACAGTTTCATAAATAACTTGATTATTATAATAAGAAACATATGTAACCAGAATTATTTTACTTTCAATGACAAATATTATACACAAACCAAGGGATTGGCAATGGGTTCACCTATTTCATCAATTATGTCAGAAATTTATATACAGGATTTGGAAAGCAAAATTATTTTAGGTATCATAAATATGCATAAAGTGTTATTATGGAACAGATATGTAGATGATATATTGGTCATATATAATCCTAGCTTAAATATCGGTATGGAGAACCATACATGACTTCCATATTCTAAGATTTATATTTAAAATCATTTTCGAAATGAAATATTACCATAGAAACTACTTCTTTCTACTTACTGCTTCAGCCTTAACCACAGTACTGTGGTCACTAACGTATACCACCTCACGTTATCGCACTCGATTTTCACTGATGATGGAAGTCGATGGCATTGCCGAAATGTCTGGTTTTGTAGAAAACATTGGACTACGGCCAAATATCCCGGGAAGGAATTTTAACAAAAACTACTTTGTTGCCGATAACGTTGTACACATATATATCAGTGGCGAAGTTACATGGAGGCAATTGAGGCAATGCCTACCCTAAAAAATTCTGTAGAATAAAAATTATAAATACGTATGAACTACATAACGTAAAGATTATACATTGTTACTGCGACTGTCAAATTTATTAAACCGAAACGTGCTTTATTGAGCGACCGCTAGATGGTGACAGGTGAGATTCGGCATAGTTCGTTTAAAGCGAATGAGGCAACCTGAACTTGCCTCAGCATTTTTTGTATACATCGTATGTAAGCAATGTAGTGGTGTGATAGGGAAGTGTAGGGAGGGGGGATTGTCCTGCGCTGTACACATAGAGCGTTGAGGCATGCCTCACTTCTGTGGCCCAAACAGTTAAGTTAAAGCGCCTGTGTTGTTTCTAAGTGTTTATTTTATGCGGTTATTAAAAGTGTCACTGTTATTCCGCTGAACTAACAGATGATCAAGATTGTTATTTGAATTATTTGTAACATTAAACATATATATAGAAACTAATCAAGTTTAAAAATTTGAAGTTCAATCAGTTGTATTATTGTGTATGACTAATACAAGGATTGTTCAATAGAAACACGTATAGAGCCGTAAAGCATTTTTTATTCAACGATTTTAAAAGAAGTCTCCAATAACATTAAGACATGAGTTCCACTGTTGCGCTAACCTGTAGATTCCCTGCTAGTAAAATTCTTATGGCTGTTTGTGGAACCATTCGGTTACAGCAAACTCTACCTCAGCGTCCGATTTGAACCACCGTCCTTTTAGTGATTCCTTAAAAAAAATTTAAGTTAAGATTTTTGCCTACCCATTCATTAACTACTAGCTTCGCCAGTAAGCAAATTGATGTCCATTTTTTCGGCTTGCACGCGTTATGTTGGTGTGGGTTTCGGCACTTTCCATTTAAAAAGCGTGCAAATGTAAGAAAATAAACATGAGTGAGGCCAGAAATAACGTGAATTGTGTGTGTGTGTGTGTGTGTGTGTCTTACCTGCCTTTTTATTGCTGTATTAAATGAAAATATTATATTACATTAAAATGAAAAAATTATAATTTTATTGCCTGGCAACAAAATTATTTTATTTTAACAATTACCATTGTTTCAAAAAGTTTAAATAAATTTTTAAGTACTTTACTCTTGTTAAAACGTAAAAGGTTGCAGGTAAACTACCCCTTCCCCTTAACCGATCTTCACCAAAATCGAAAGTCCTTGAGACTTCTACAATTCAGGGACGTATGCAAAATATTATTTGATTCTGTTTGAATTTGGGGCTGTTATCGTTTGCCATAGAAAATACGCTTGATAAAAAAACGTTGCAGGTAAACTACCCCTTCCCCTTAACCGATCTTCACCAAAAACAATAGGTCTTGAGTACTCTACAAGTCAGGGCTGTATGCAAAACATTATTTGATTCTGTTTGAATTTGCGGCTGTTATCGTTTGCCATAGAAAATACCCTTGTTAAAAAATGTTGCAGGTAAACTACCCCTTTCCCTCAACCGATCTTCACCAAAAACAATAGGTCTTGAGAACTCTACAATTTAGGGCTGTATGCAAATAATCTTTTGATTCTGTTTGAATTTGCGGCTGTTATCGTTTGCCATAGGAAATACCCTTGTTAAAACATAAAATGTTACAGGTAAACTACCCCTTTCCCTTAACCGATCTTCACCAAAAACAATAGGTCTTGAGAACTCTACAATTCAGGGCTGTATACGAAACATTATTTAATTCTGTTTGAATTTGCGGCCGTTATCGTTTGCCAAAAAAAAAAAATTTCCCTTGATAAAAAAAACCGTTGCAGGTAAACTACCCCTTTCCCTCAACCGATCTTCACCAAAAACAATAGGTCGTGAGTACTCTACAAATCAGGGCTGTATGCAAAAAATTATTTGATTCTGTTTGAATTTGCGGCAGTTATCGTTTGCCATAGAAAAAAAATCTACACAGAGACAGATAGACAGACAGACACACAGACACTTTTTGGAAAACGACTTTTTTTCATGTTTTGAGTGTAGTAGAATCAGAATCTGCAATAATCTCGAACACGATTTTTTTTGCCATCACCATACTTCCATTCCTTAAGGAATATGGAAGTAAAAACTACCCCTTTCCCTTAACCGATCTTCACCAAAATCAACAGATCTTGAGAACTCTACAATTTAGGGCTGTATGCGAAACATTATTTGATTCTGTTTGAATTTGCGGCTGTTATCGTTTGCCAAACAAACAAAATTACCCTTGCTAAAAAAAAACCGTTGCAGGTAAACTACCCCTTTCCCTCAACCGATCTTCACCAAAAACAATAGGTCGCGAGTACTCTGCAAATCAGGGCTGCATGCAAAAAATTATTTGATTCTGTTTGAATTTGCGGCAGTTATCGTTTGCCATAGAAAAAAAATCTACAGACAGACACACAGACACACAGACAGACAGACAGACAGACAGACACACACACAGACACTTTTCGGAAAACGACTTTTTTTCATGTTTTGAGTGTAGTAGAATCAGAATCTGCAATAATCTCGAACACGATTTTTTTTGCCATCACCATACTTCCATTCCTTAAGGAATATGGAAGTAAAATGAACATTTAATAATACTAAATAAATTAAATACATACAATGATAATGTGAAATTTACATTTGAAGAAGTAAATAGAAGAATCAATTTTTTGGACATTGATATTCAAATTGGAAAAGATAACGAAATAACTACTAATGTATACAGAAAGGAAACAAATAATAATACACAAAGATTCATCACATCCTTGGATACACAAGGTTAATACGTATTACAATATGATTAATAGAGCATGCAAATACATAAATAACGAAGAGAAATTACATCAGGAACTGAACATCATAAAAGAAATAGCAATAGAAAATGGATATGACAGCAAATTTATAAACAAATTAAATAAAAAATATAAGGAAAAAACAATATTAAATAATAGAACAAAATTAGACAGGATAAATGCATGCAAAAAAGAAGAACATGTAACATACCTAACTTACAAATATACATATCAAGATCTACAATACATTATAAAGAATACAAAATTGGATAAACATAAATATAAATATGCATACAAACCAAATAAAAGTATATATAATATAATAATGAATAGAAAAGACTGTGATATATACAAATTAAGTGGAATATACAGAATAAAATGTAATAACTGTGACTACATATACATCGGAAGAACACATAGAAATTTCAAACAGAGATTTATGGAACATTTCAGAGCTTTTAATAATAAAAAAACGGGAATCTCCAACATAGCAGATCACCTTATTAGTATGAATCATAGTATAACAAATATAACCAACAATATGGAAATAGTGGAAATAAACAATAATAAATATGATATTATACAGTTAGAAAAATTATATATATATACCTTCATAAAAAATATGACATTGATGAATCAACAGACAATATTTGAAAATGATCAATTGTTTCAATACATATCTGGCTTGGTTTCACCCAATAATGATGGCAGTGGAAAGTTCAAAATGAAGTACAGTGGGAGGTAGTAGACACAGTTAACAGCAATTATACATTTACAGAATAACATCATAACAGGAACATTACAGTATACGAACTGAGGATGAAAGTTTAATATTTCGAAAAGGCCTTATTCGTTGATTTGAAAATGGAATTTTACTGATTTTGGTGGTGTGTATATAATAATACTTTTGCAATCATTTCCTTCTCTCCTTCTAGGTCTGATTGGTTATGTTTATGCGTGACAATACGTCTGCTGCTATATTCTTCTTGCGTGGAATGTACTCCCAACTGATGTTATATTCTTGTAAGACTAGGGTCCATCTTTTTAATCGACCGTGGCTTAGTTCACAAGTCCATATCATTCCTTGACCACAAGGAATGATATGGACTTGTGGTCTGTCCGTACCGTTATTGAATATCCTAAAATATAGGTTTGGAATTTTCCGCAGGCAAATACAACACTTAACAGTTCTTTTTCTGTCACATTGTAATTTCGTTCGCATTTGTTCAGTGTTCTACTGGCGAAGCTTATAACTAGGTGGTTCCCATCTCCATCCTCTTGGTATAGTGTAGACCCTAAACTGATGTCACTTGCGTCACAATTTAGGTAGAAAGGTTTATTGAAATCTGGGTGATGTAGCATTACGGCCTCTAGGAATTTGTTTTAATTTGTTGAAACACTGTGTCTTGAGTTGGTCCCCATGTCCATTTGTCCTTTGAAGATAATTGTGGTGATAATTTTGTTGTTAATTCCAAATAGTTATTTTGGAATTTGCGATAATAATTGCACAGGCCTAAAAAAGACTGTAATTGTTTTTTGTTTCTTGGGGTGGGGAATTGTTGTATTGATTCTATTTTTTCTCTAGATGGGGTTATTCCATGTTCTGTTAAATGGAAACCTAAAAATTGTACTTCTTTAGCTATTAGTTGTGATTTCTCAAGTTTCAATGTGATGTTGTTTTCTGACAGTTTGTTTAACACATGGTTTATTCTATTACAATGTTCTTCCCAATTGGTAGACGTTATGAGATCATCTACATAAATGGTAGTGAACTGGAGCGCTTCTTGGCCTAATACCTGGTCCATACACTGAATAAATATTGCTACAGAGTTCACTAATCCGAAGGGCAACCGTTTGAAATGGTAGTTGCGCCCTTCGAAAATAAAGGCCACGTATTTTTAGCTGTGGGGGTGCAGTTCCACCTGCCAGTATCCGCAGACGGTGTCCCATGAACTAATAAATTGTGTGCCATGAAACTTCTTTAAAATTTCCTCTATTTCGCCAGGAGATGTTCGGTCATTAATCAGGTTTTTATTAATCTCACTAGCATCTAGGCAAAGTCTCACTTCCCCGTTCTTCTTTTTTATAGCTACAATAGGGCTAGTACAAGGTGACTGACTGCACTCAATGATATCATCTTTTAATAATTGGTTGATTTCGGTCCTAACTGCTTCCTTTAAAGAATAAGCAATTGGGTATAACTTCCGATTAAAATTTACAGGTTCCTTAAATTTCAATACACATTGGTAATTTTTTACCTTCCCCGGGATGTCTGAGAATACATGCCGGTATCTGTTGTATATGTTGATCAACATTTCAATTTGGTCTGGGTTTGGTGATTTGTCTCTCTTTGTTGACTTAAATTGGTGGATTTCTTTGATTTTTTCATTCCACAAAATGTCATTGTTTGGTTGGTACTCAACTTCTTCCGTAGGTGTCTGATATCTAGGACTTAGCAATTCTCTAATGTGGAAAATGGTGCGGTCTTGAGGAGCTTCTTTACTTCCAATGATCTCAGCCGTCCATTCCAAATCTTGTGTACTCAGCGATATTTTTGCCCTACTCATGTCAATAATTGCTGAGTATGTCCGCAGGATGTCGCAGCCAATTAAACTGCAAAATGGTAATCCATTAGCTACCAAAAATATCATTGGGATCTTGACTCCATGACTGGTCACTTCAAGATTGACCTGTTTCTTGACAGTTTTATTTTGTCGTCCAGTCGCTCCCACTAATATTATATTGTTAATCGGTAGGGTTGGTATTACTGATTTACTTTCTTCCTGTATGCGGTTGATTTCGGTGCAATCAATTAAAGAGACATTTGCACCCGTGTCGATCATCAATGTGGTGGCCACCCCGTTTATTTTGGCAGTCACATATGCTATGTCATTGTTACATTGGTGGTGGTTAATTTCTTCTTCTTCAAGAAGTTCTGTGTGATATTTTTCAAATAATGACTTCGTATTATTGTTATGGTTTTGTTTGAAGTCAGGTTGTAATTGCACTCAATAGAATGGTTCAGCGAGGGGTCTAGTTGGTTTCTCACTGCCGCGATGCGTTTAAAGAGAGTTCATTCTCTTCTTTGCGTCTGTCCGGTGTGTTTACTTGACTCCTCTCCTCCATATCGGGCCGTCCCCCATGGTGATTCTGGTCATTGTTTGGTATGAAATGTACTTGGGGCCGATAATCGTTGTTTCGGCTGTCGCCTTCAATACTCCTGCTCCTTCGTTGTCCACCCCGTGAATTTCTCCTGTCTTCGCGCTGGTATTCCTCGTCATCATGTCCGTTGAAGCTACGGCGCCTTGGGTAATACCGCCTTCTTCCCTGCTCATTATTGGCCTGGACATAATTGGCCCTCCTGTATTGCTGGGGTTGGTTGTTTCCACCTTGGTTCTGGGGTCGGTTGGGGTTGTTGTTATTATTTTGAGGCCGTCTCATATTATTGTTATTATTCCCAGTGTAATTATTATTACCCTGATTATTTGGCCGATAAGTGTTTTCATTATTTTGATTTACATTATTATTATAACTATTATAATTACTTCGGTAATTCCGGAAGTTATGGTTGTTGTTATTATTTTGGTTATTATTTCTGTCTTGGAAGTTGTCATTCCTTTTACGGCTCCTTTTATAGTAGCCCTCGTGTTCTTGTTATCCTCAAGCAGTGCTGCTATGGCTTGGACAGTTTTTATCTGCCCCCATTGTCGTGATCTTGCTACTCCCTCCTCATAATGATATGCTAGCTTGGTGACCAGGCACTCCTCTGGTATCCTTGGTTCGAGGTTTCTGGCCAAACATACCTTACCAAGGAAGTAAGAAGTTGGAGTTGTTCCTCGACTGGCGTCGTATTTGCCGTGACATATACCATCCCGTACTATGTTTTGGGTTGACTCTGACCAGTATTTGGCCCTGAACAGCGTCTTAAACTCCTCATAACTTTGGATCTCGTGGCGGGTTGCAGTCCACCAGTTATCGTGTATTTCCTTAAAATACTCGTCGATCAAACTGCGGATTACCGTCCATCTGCTTTCCCGGATTCTGGTCAGATTTTCCTCTACTCGTTCCAGAAATTCGATCGGGTTCTTTTTATAATTTTTGAAGTTTATAATATCGCGGTTGTCTATGGGTTGTAGGTATGGACCGTGTGCTGGTCGTTACGGATGGTTTCGAGTTCCTCTCGTATTTGTAGGATCTCTCGTTGACGCAACTCTTCGATTTTTTCTTTGTTGTTGACGGTCAGGGTTCTTATGTTGTTCACTGATGCGTCTATTTCCTCACATCTTTCTCCTACGTCCGTTCTTACTCGTTTTATCTCGTCCTGACTCATCTTCTACAGAGACTCGATTCGGGCTTCATTAATTTCTTCAAGATTGGTTATCCGTCCATCGACCTCATCTTTAGTTTGTTGTAACTCCTGGTTGTATTGTTCACACCTCTTGTGTACTTCCGTGACCTCTCTTCTGACCACTGCTATTTCTCTGTCTATTTTTGTGGTTCGTTATTCTCCTCCATCTTCTTACTGATATTGTCCATTTTCTCCTCCATTTTCTGGCTGTTGTCGTCTATTTTCTTCTCCATTTTCTGGGTGTTATCGTCAATTTTATTATTTAACGTTTCCATGGATTTATTTGTTTTGTCTATTTTCTTGTTCAATGCTTCCATATTCTTCTGATTCTCTTCCCGGGATTTCCTAATATCTTCCTTTAATTCCATCATCACTCTCATCATGGTTTCCTGGAAGTTGATCTCCCGTGGTTGCGTGGGCTTCTCAGGTTGTCTGGGTTGCTCGGGTTCTGCAGGAGGCGTTCCCTCTTGTTGGTTTTCCAAGGTATTATTGGTTGCAACTTCCATTTCGGCTGTTGGTTGTGTCTCCGGTACCTCTATATTTACTTCGGTGTTTGCCTGTGCACCTTCTCCTTGGCTGGCCTTGTATCTTGTATCGTGTCTATGTGTGTGAGGCATGATCGTTCTATTGTATTTGCCGGGCTAATTTAATATTAAAATATACTATTAAAATATATTAATTCTGTATATTTTTAAAGCCGCACTCAGTTGGTCGCCAATCTGTAACTAAACTAGATCCTCCCTCTATAATTTATATAATTTATAGGTTGATTGTTTAATGGAGTCTCTTGTTTTATATGCAGTAATTCTTTTTATAATTGATAAAATATAATTTAATTGTAGTGATATGGTTTATTGTGAATAAAACATTAATTTGTTGTTCTGCTAATGAATGTAACGGTCGCGTCGAACTTGAAGTCGAAATCCTCTTCTATAGAAAAATGTCGTCAGTGTATGTATAAGTCAAGTGTTGTCTGGACAAAAATATTAATATAATGAACACTTCACGTACCTGGTTGTCGTACTTGATGTTCAGACGTTCACTGCCACTAAATAAACTGTCAGGTTCCCTTTTTGATCAGTCTAATATTTATAAACAAGGTTTTATAACACCTTGAATGTTATGTGGGCGCCTTATGGGTTTTCTTAGAGAAATGTCCCATAAAAAACAAACTTCTAATTTTATAATTGTGTGTGTTTACTTTTGCTGTTTCTATTTTTTTAAATGTCAATTGAATTGAAAATAATTCAAGTCGTATACTGAAAAATTTCTGTTTCAATGTACCTCAGTGTATGCAATACTGAGGGTAGATTATCTAAAATAAAATAATTAAAAACAAAAGTTACTGATGTATAACATTATCAGTTTATTATAACCTCTAAAATTGGATTGAATAATACATTTACCAATAATACAACTCGGATCACAAGTTATCCGTTTACTGACTGGTCTAGCTCAGTTTAAGCACAATATAAAAAACTCTTATTTTTATTAACAAAATTTTTATCTTAATAGACTAAGTACCTCAAGGGTAAGTTCTTTAAAATACAAAATAGAACGATATTAATCTCTTTTAATAAATACTACTAAGATGTAGTAATTCATTTTAGGCCTCTTTAGAAACTTGCAATTAAATATTTGGTTAACGAGAATTTCGTCTGCTTATATTCTAATTAATATTATAATAAATAATTCTAACACATATATTCTTATGTTGGGTTATTAAACCCTCTAAATAAATGAATACAGTGTTCTCTATGAATAGTTTGATTGTTTTTGCGTCAGTACAAGTATGTTAATTGCTACAATCAATGGATGGTATATAAACAATAAATTTAGTCGCCGTACTACCTTGATTTTTAATCGTATAGATTAAAAATGAACACTTTAACAATCGGATTATATTGATCGCTAATACACTACACTTTAATCGCACTTGGAAACGAGAAATAACCCTCTTCTTACTGACAATAGGTTTTAGCCTTTACAGGTTATGTTAAATTTGCTCGTTCCGATTACACGCTGTAACGGTACGAAATTGTAGGGCCAAGATAACATTTTAAAAATTATATTCTACATGCAGTCATTGTTCACCCTTGTAGAACCTCGAGTTAGTCAACCAAATAGGCTGTGTTTATTACAGAACAAAACGTACATGTTTTGTCTCCGCACTCAAGCAGCGTAGACCGATTGTGAAATAACACCTAACTTCGCATCAGCCGTGAATCACGGAAGAAAGTAATGTAACTTCATATTGCGCCAGGCGGCAAAATATTGCTAAATCTTACGCCTAAGTTATAGCGCTCTTTTAACAACACCAATGGGAGCGCAGACTCAAGATCACGTGACCAGAAAACTCTGTGTGCTAAAGTTTAGCGAACTAACGGCAGTTCCATCGCAACTCATGGCCGCACGGCCAGTCTACAAAAAACTAGTGCGAATAAAATTACGTCGGCCGACTTTATCATATTGTATAATGTGGAGCCAATAAAACAGTAAGAACCTTTAAACACAAACAGTAAACGTAATAAACGAGTACCGGAGTGCGTGAGACCAAAGCAAGTATTCAACACCAGTTCATGCAACCAACCCTATGAGTACACAGCGTATGGGTAACTAGAAACATTTAATATGCATATTAAAACCAATGCCAACTAACCGGTGATTGTTCGTTATAAAAGGAAAATATAAAACACCAATACTTTGTACGATATAGTTCTCTAAGGGGCGGAGTTTATTTAAAGATCAATGTAACAGAATGAGTGTGTGTGTAATAATATAGAGGTTATACTCTGGTTCATTTTTAATGTTTTATTTATTTAGCAATATCACTTATAATAGTAGTTAAAACAAAACTCAATAGAGATAAGAAATAATTTCAACCAGTTGTACTATCGTTGAAAGGTTGTAATAACGTAAAAGAAAGACGTGAATTTTTGATAAATAAAAATAAGTATGTGATTTAGACAGTATCAAATGTGTTAACGTAATTATTGCACATATCAAATCCAAATAATCCTTTCTGTAGCTGGTTTCGTCTGAACGACTCTGGACCAGAACCCGAAGGTAAGAGTAAGAGTAAGATATTATATATTTGTCATTAATTAATAGAGTTTCAGTGGCGCCCGAACAGGGACCCGAGTATTATATATTTGTAAGAAAATATAGAGTTACATTGGCCCCCGTAACAGTGACGCGAGTGTAGGTTACAACTTACATTCGCCAGACCTAAATAAGCTGCAGAACGGGTTATTTGGGAGTGGAGCGAGGTTGAAAATTGTAGACTGATGACAAAGGGGTAAAGCAAAACAAGGCATATTTGTATATGTAAAAAATAATAAAATAAAATGGAATATAATAGTTTGACCAAATCAACGGTCATGAGTGGGTTGGAGGTCCATTCGACCCCAATCCCAGTTCAAAATAGAGAATCAAGTAAGTCAGCTGAAATAGATGACTCAGGGATTCAGGTAACCCCACCCGTAATGAATAAAAATAAACAATCTGAGGATAATGATATGATAAAACTGATGCAATTGCTTTTCAATGAACAGAGTGTAAAATTAAATGAATTAAGTAGCAATTTCAACATAAAATTTGACATTATAGATTGTCGTTTTGATGAAATAAATAAGCAGAATGCCAAGTTAGATGATAATACCGATAATATTAATAAACGTCTAAATGAGATGGATGAATGTTTCAACACATTTAGAGAACAAGTGATAGGATCCGTAAATGAACAATTCAATAATCATATCATTAATGTAAACAAACAAGTGTCAGAGACAGTCAAAATACAAGTCCATGAGCAAATTCAAGAGATGAAAGATAATTTTGAAAGTAAAATAAATAAGTGTAACGTTGATAATGAAGGGTTGTTAGCAACTGCTGATGAGAGTGAGAGAGAGCGTGAAGACAGTTTAAATGTAGAGCATAAAAAGAGGGCAAATTTTTCTTGTGAGACAGGTGAAGAAAAAGTTTCACCAGTATTGTTGGAGGACAAATGTTCCTCGTTAGTTTTTGTAGAAGACAAAAGGTCTTTTAAATGTCAAAGAAATTATTTGTGTTTATCTGGTAAAGCCAGATGTTGTAGTAACAATGTTGTGTTGGCCTCTGTGTGGAATGAGAATGTGAAAGGTTGTGAGAAGTATTGTATTGAAAGTGATTATGAGAGAGAGAGAGAGTGGTAGAAATATTTAAGGTGAAGAGAGATTATGAAGAGTTAATACAGAGTTTAAATAGTGAGAGAACTGGTAGAATTAAAAACATACCTTGTGTGATAAAGAATGTGTATATTGATGACAAATATTTGCCTGTTAATGAACCTATAGTAGCAGAATATGGTAATAATTATGTAATGGTAATAACAAAAAACACTGACGGAGACTTAATACAAAATATTGATGTCGACTTGATTTATGATAAGATAATTTGGGGGGGTAACCCTATAGATTATTATTTTGGTATAATGGAAAAAATAAAATTTTATGGTCATTACACAGAAAATAGCCATATGATGAATGCAAATAAAATTGACAAATGTTATATAAAAATAAGACTATTACACGATGATGGAGGTTGAAATAAAAAAAAGCAGTGTATGGACATTTTAAATATTCTAGTTTATGATAATGACCCGGCTGATATAGATATTGAAGTACTGCAAATAACAATTGGATATGACGAAAATTTGTAAATAAATAAATGTGTTAATGTTAAATGTATTGTGTTAATAGTATTTTGTTGCAATGTATATTATAGCTTATGTGTAACATATGTTTGTAATGAGAGGGAAAGGTATAATAATAAATAATAATATTTTATTCCACTAAAATAATTAATAATTAATGAAGTAATTTTGAATTGTGTTTGTATTAAAAGTGTTTTAACTATATGAACCAAAACCATGAGTAACTAAAACCAAATTGTTTTTAGTAAAATGTTATTAATGTAAATGTGGTGAATTAAAGTATCTGATCCGAATTGGAACAAATAAGAGATAAATATGTTAACTAAAAGATTTATAGAAATTGAAAAGTGAAGTACAGGTGTTAGTATGTGGTAAGCAGAATGTTTAGACTGAATGAGTGTTTATGAAAACAAGTCTGGCATACAACTGTTTATGTAAACAGGTATGCTGTGTGTTGTTGTGACTAATGTCTACCGTCATGCTTGGTGACAATAACAAAAATGTTGTGTTCTTCTGGATCATTGCCAGTAGCAAAATTCTATTATGAAATAAAAGAAACATCTGATGTGATGGAATGTAGGTAATATTTTTCATCAGGATTGGAGGAATTAAATTAAATTGAATGAAATTTGTAATTAAATTAATTGAAAAGATGATTTTTAATAATGAACTTAACTTTATTTTTATTTGAATTCAAACTGGAATTATAAATTAAATACTAATCGATGAAAAAAAATAAAATAAAAACATAATGATTAAAATATTCATTTAAAATTGAAAACTGAAGGAAATTTTGTATGGAAATAATAAAAAATGTTCAGGCTAAGATAATGTATGGGAAAATAAGATGTATATATTACTGCCCAAGTAACTTTTATCAATGTTAATCTATATTTTATGTTTAATTGTAGATTCCCCACCTAAGTGCGGCCATGACCTCACCGGACCATGACCGTGAAAGTAGTTAATTGTGGCAAATCATAAATTTTACTTGATATAACTGGCTTGTGGTTTGTTTTATTTTGTTAACCCGGTGGTTTGTTAGATTTAGTAGGGGGGTTATTTTTTGGTTAATCTACCAAATTTTGGAACAGGGCTATTTTCACCCAGATAGGGGTAGTAGTCCATTAGGGGCATATTTTCATTCTTAGTAAGTGTACCACTGAATTTTATTGTAACGCCGAAGCAAGGATGGGGGTGGAATAAAAGAAAAAAATGTCCACCCCTTCCGCATCAGTCCTTGTGAAAGCAACTGGGCGCTACAGTCCAGGGGGGGGAATAGTGAGTGTGGATGGGCGGTGACTCAGTTACAGGTCACGAGGGAGATGTGGTTTACGGCTAGGATGAGGCTGTAAATTGCCAAGAAGCCTAGTGCAGAACACATGAATATGTAACGGGTATCAGGGGTTAAGGGATTAAAAGAGGGGTAGTAGAAAAAAAAAAATTTTTTGTTTATTCTATATAAATATAGTAGGCAAGTAAGGACATAATTTGTATTTTAGGTACGATTACTGTGAGTTAATGTAATCCTGCATAATTAATGTGTCATTTTGGCTGGGCAATATTGTACGGGGAATATTATTCAATTTGACTGGAATTTATGTGTACTATTGTAAACCTATATTGTTTTATTAACACTATTTTCTAGGGTTAAGAGATATTTTATAATATAAAATGAGCCAGTACGTTGTCAATGAACCAGTACGGCTAAGAGGAACAAATCAGTTGTGGGATATGGAGTGATGGAAGGCCGTTTGTCAATTTTTTAATTGAATGTTTCAAAGTCAGGCGATACTGGTGCGGGTATCTGTCCCGAGCTTATAGTGTTGGGATCTCGAACAGAGAAGTCCAGTAAGGTCGGATGGGTGCTGCCACAGTCGCCAGACTAGGGGGGTAAGAACCCATGATTTTAGTGGAGTGCTCAGGGGGGTTGCGGCGCCATATCCTCACTGATCCTCTTAGGATTTAGCCAATAAGAGTTTGAACGCTTCGGCCTTCAATCTCTTATTGGGGGGGGGGTATTGTAACGGTACAAAATTGTAGGGCCAAGATAACATTTTAAAAATTATATTCTACATGCAGTCATTGTTCACCCTTGTAGAACCCCGAGTTAGTCAACCAAGCAGGCTGTGTTTATTACAGAACAAAACGTCTATGTTTTGTCCCCGCATTCAAGCAGCGTAATCCGATTGTGAAATAACACCTAACTTCGCATCAGCCATGAATCACGGAAGAAAGTAATGTAACTTCATATTGCGCCAGGCGGCAAAATATTGCTAAATCTTATGCCTAAGTTATAGCGCTCTTTTAACAACACCAATGGGAGCGCAGACTCAAGATCACGTGACCAGAAAACTCTGTGTGCTCAAGTTTAGCGAACTAACGGCAGTTCCATCGCAACTCATGGCCGCACGGCCAGTCTACAAAAAACTAGTGCGAATAAAATTACGTCGGCCGACTTTATCATATTGTATAATGTGGAACCAATAAAACAGTAAGAACCTTTAAACACAAACAGTAAACGTAATAAACGAGTACCGGAGTGCGTGAGACCAAAGCAAGTATTCAACACCAGTTCGTGCAACCAACCCTATGAGTACACAGCGTATGGGTAACTAGAAACATTTAATATGCATATTAAAACCAATGCCAACTAACCGGTGATTGTTCGTTATAAAAGGAAAATATAAAACACCAATACTTTGTACGATATAGTTCTCTAAGGGGCGGAGTTTATTTAAAGATCAATGTAACAGAATGAGTGTGTGTGTAATAATATAGAGGTTATACACTGGTTCATTTTCAATGTTTTATTTATTTAGCAATATCACTTATAATAGTAGTTAAAACAAAACTCAATAGAGATAAGAAATAATTTCAACCAGTTGTACTATCGTTGAAAGGTTGTAATAACGTAAAAGAAAGACGTGAATTTTTGATAAATAAAAATAAGTATGTGATTTAGACAGTATCAAATGTGTTAACGTAATTATTGCACATATCAAATCCAAATAATCCTTTCTGTAGCTGGTTTCGTCTGAACGACTCTGGACCCGAACCCGAAGGTAAGAGTAAGAGTAAGATATTATATATTTGTCATTAATTAATAGAGTTTCAACGCACTGTTTATATAGATTCACAGTTTACTTTCGATGCACTCATAGACGATGACTCGCCTTTCCAATAGTTAATTTGATAAAATTTAAAGTATTTACTGCAATTACACTGTTGTAGATTATTAAAATATAAAACAACGCTGAGACACAACTGGTTAGCTCGTGAGGAATGATGCGAATACGAATTTCTTAGCATCCCTTTGATTATATACCCCGCTCTCGATCGGCGTTAGGAATAATTTTCGCTAAGTAAACTCTTTTGTGATTGGTACAAAATTATGTCATAGTGACGTAATGTTTTTGATAGACACCACTGACGCGTCTTTTGTACTCAACTATTGTTATTGTTAGTATTCACATGTACTTTCTTAAATCTTGTTAAAAAATGATGCTAACACTAATTATTAAATTATTACAATTCCATTCTTTAAGTTATTATCATCAAATTAAAGCTTAGTTTCTGCTCTTTATTTTGATGTGGCTTAGTGCCGGTTTGAACCTAGTTTTCACTGACAATACATAGAAATACCGTCCTGAAACATGGTTTCTTAGTGTCGTCTGCTAATAATGCAAAATGCGACTATTTCCCTATCTTTGATATTTGATTATTTATATCTGTGTTCTATTTTGAACGTTATTACATGAATAAAAGTACATACATTATTAAAACTAAAAGCTGTTTACAGCTGAACAATATTAAATCTTAGTATAATTATGACAATACATTATTCTGAAAATTCCTTATTCTCTAATTACATTTTTACATGGCCTACTCATTTTTAAGGCATATAATATTAATCAATTGGTGGTATTTCACACCTCATTCGTTATATTTACTATTCTGTAAGTTTATGTTAATTAGGGGTCCTGGTTCCCTATTATTTTACTGACATAAACTCGTTTATGCAGGGTCTAGATACAGCTTTAGCACAAGGTTTATTCCCTGCTTATTATTATCTCTAATTATATCTCATTTAATTAGGAAGTTGCTTATTTACACATAAGGCTTCCGTTTATAATTATCCTTATTCTATATTGTTACATGTTTGTTGGTAAAGCTACTTTTTATAGCTTTGTGGCTACAGCTAGTATAGTAATAGTCTTTGTTATTTCTGTATCATTGTTCTATTTCTTTCAGGCAATATGCTGTTATTTGTTATTATCTTGTTAAAGTCATTGGTTATTTTGTTTATATTATATGACTCTACACATCAATGTCTTGAACTGGCTCACTTGACAGCTTATTTGTGAACTTTGTTTGTCCACTAGTCATAGTCAGTCATTGTGTTTAAGTTGTAGTGTCATGCAGTGTATTCATCACTGCTTCTTGGGATCCCTCCTCTTCTTTCTTCTATGCTGGTCCCTTCTCTTCTTTGTTACATTCATTATAATTATTCACTTTATAATTCTAGTGTCATATTTTACCCTTCTGGTGTATATATATATATATTCTATATAGGTAACTCAACGTTTCTTGCAGGAATTATATAATTTGTGATGTTATTCAATTTGTTTCTTCTGCAAGTAGTGTAATTTCGTATATTCTTTTTAACACCTGACACACGTTTCACTGAAAAATATCAGTATCATCAGAGGTTTGTAAGTAAATTTACTTACAATTTACTTACAAATTGTAAGAAACGTGCGTCAGATGTTAAAAAGAATATACGAAATTACACTACTTGCAGAAGAAAGAAATTGAATAACATCACAAATTATATATATTTGTTTTTAAATCGAGCTATACAATAATTTTTAATTTTATTTTAACAAATGGAATATAAAAGTTGGAATACAATTTTTGTTGATTTATGGAAACTATACACAGTATTCCCATTGCCAAGGCAGGATAGCTTGTGAATTGAGAAAGTAATTAGATAAGTAGTTTCTTAAGTAAATCTTCTATCAATTGCATCAGCTGTTGCTGTTGTATCCTTCTCAACATTGATAGTTGATGACATAGTTGATAGTTTTGCTTGTCATCGTCGTTAATCATATTGTTACGATGGTCTACTGATCGCTGTATGGTACAGTGGAAAACAAAATACAAGACACCAATTAAGTCACTAATCACCAGCTTTAATTATCACAATTAAACAGTTTGTAATTAAGAAGACAGTCTCTTACAACAAATGAATTAAAAATTGTTCACACGCAATAAAAATGTCTACTAATCTAAAACACAATTGAAGGGGTAAGTGGATGAAGGAGGTATGTGACATTTTAAAAATAATTGAGTTATTGTCGTGGATGACGGAGGTATGTGTTGGCCTGTTTTTTGATACTGACAGCAGCTCTCTAGAAGCCTTATTTACAGAGATACCAGTGTGATGAAGGAGGTATGTGACCACAACAAAATACAATTCCAGTGGAAGAAGGAGGTATGAAACATTACACAGCACATACCTCCTTCATGCACTAATACAGAGAATCAGCTGTGTAACATACCTCCTTTATGCACTCAACAGCTGCTTAAAACCAGTTGGTAACAATAATTGTTGTGGTGTAGACGTGATTAGCAAGTCTGAGTTTATCAAGTTATATTATTATTAAAAGTAGTTGAAATGGCTTGTAGGGCAAAGTTAATCTTAAACTTAGCTCTACAATCAATAAGTGTTATTGAAAATGGTAGGATTGAACAAAATTCTACAACAGACATTGACAAAGGAGATTCTAACCTAGAAACTGAAGAACTAACAGAGTCAACAATTGATTCATCTATAGACAAGAACCAAGTTTTCCAGGAAGAAAGTAAGTAATTTCCTTAGATTAGTTGTTTTTAATAGTCTCGAAGTACAGTCTTATACTATTATTAAGTATTCTGTCTGATAGCATTGCTTTGGCTTGATCTAAGAATTTTACTCTCGTATAGAAGAGATCGAATGAAATAACTTAACATTGAAGCACAGCCGTGGCTCTTTTAATAATTCCTGTTTTTTTTAGGTCCAGAGCCTGTTGTGGCAAGAGGTCCTTCTTCTACATTGGAGCATAATCTAGATAATGGTGTGAAGACAATAATCCCAATATCTGAGATGGAAATGCCAATGTTTACAAGACCTTCAAACAAAAACACTCATGGGATTTGCAGAAAATTACGTAGGTTAAAATATTTCCTTAGCAGTAGTTTAGAACACGACTTCTACCATAACTTAGAAATTCTGTATTTCTTAAATTATCTGTACACAAAGTACATATTAAAGCATGTGGTACAGTTATATCTTTTTTGTACAGATATTGGAGAAAAAACTGACTCTGCCGAAAGTTTCGGTAGCCTTTTTGGTGACAGTAGTAGTGAAGAATATGTACCAGAATACAGCGATTCAGAAGATGATGGAATTGCAGAAGAGAAGAATGACCATAAAACCAAGAAAAGAAAGGTCAAAGCCAAGGTAATGGAAGCGGAGAGTGCTAGTAAAGTGGTGGATTTTCAGAGTGATGATAAACTGGTAGAAGAGCCAAATGGTAGGGAATTGATGGAGGACGACAACATACTGGAAACTCAGATGAATAATGTAAATAGTCTAACTGAAAATGGGCACACATTACCTACAGTCAATGTTAAAAAGAAACACTTTTCACCGAAAATAAAAGTAATTAGAAAAAGGCAAAAGAATCCTGACGAATGGAAGAAACATAATCAGCAATTTGCAGATAAAGGGGAGAGGCCTACACAAATTACAAAGGTGAGGTCAAACCTGCTAAGACTGTGGTCTTAGGTAGCCTATGTCCTAACAATTGCTGCCTACAGTGTTCTCAGGCACTTACAATTGAACAAAGGGAAGTAATATTCTCATCTTTTTACAAACTTGATATAAATGCTAAAAATTCTCTACTTTACAACAGTGAAATCTGTAAAAAGGAAGAGAACTGGAGCTGTAAAACACAAGACAGCTTCATACCAATATAATATAACATGCAGTGGTAAACAAATTGTTGTATGTAAACGAGCCTTTGTTTCATTATACAACATTACTATGAAAAAGGTTGACTTAATCCAAAAGTCAATAAAGACAGGTTTAGCGGCTCCTTTACCAGATAAAAGAGGAAAGCATAATACCAGACCCAACAAAACACCTGAAGATGTACGAGCTAACATTGTGCAGCACATTTCTAGTTTCCGTGCTGAAGAGTCTCACTATTCAAGAAATACCTATATTCATAAAAAATATCTTTCTCCCCTCTTGTCAGTTCCTATCATGCATAAACTTTATATTGAGACATGTAATGCCAAACAGCTTCATAATCGATTCAAAGTCAAACTATGCACTTACCGCCATATCTTCACCAATGAATTTAATTTGTCATTCGGGCATCCCAAAAGTGACACTTGCAAAACTTGTGACTTGGGTGTTCCAAACGTGAGGAACACGCTGAAAATTACAAAGCAGCTTTTGAGGTTCAGAAAGCAGACAGGGAACTGGCCAAAAACTCAACAAGTACTGTTTATATAACAGTGGATCTCCAGCAAACAATGCCTTTGCCCCGACTGAGTACTTCTAAAGCTTTTTATCTATGTCAGATGTGGTTTTATAACTTGGGCATCCACATTATAGCTAAAGACGTAGACAAAACAGTTTTATGCACTTGGACAGAAGACCAAGCATCCAGGGGTAGTAGTGAGATTTTCAGTTGTCTTTTCAGAATCATTGAAGTTGAAGTTTCACTTAAAGAAAAAGACCACTTAATCATTTGGACAGATTCATGCTCAGGGCAAAACAAAAACTTCTTACTGATTTGTCTCTACCAATATATTGTACAAAAAGGCCTTTTTAAAATAATTGACCACACGTTTCCTGAGGTTGGCCATTCTTACTTAGATTCGGACCGGGATTTCGGCCGAATAAAGAAAAGGTTAAGAAAACACCAAACAATTTATACACCTGACGAATATCGTCAAGTCATTGCTACTTCCAGCAGAAAAAATATGGTCCTCAATATGGAACATCATTTCAGAAATACTGAAGATCTTCCAAAAAAGATGAAGCTTTTTAACAGAAAAAAAGATCTTTCCAATGAAAAAGTACGCTTTAGAGATAGCATCAAATGGCTTCGTGTAGAAACTTATGGATCATACCTCATCAAAGAGAGCTTTGACTACTACACTCCCTTCAAGGAGGTCAATATTCTCAAATATCCGAAAAATAAATCCTCTCTTCCTGAAGAATTCGATATCCCAAGACTTTGCAGGAAAACAGGCTCCTTATCCATGGAAAAAATTGAAAACCTTAAAGAACAGCTATGCTTTGTTCCAGAACAACACAAGTGGTTCTATGAGGATGTTTTGTAACGGTACATAAGTCCATATAGGAATTTGTAGGTACATGCAAATATAATTTTATTGTGATTTAATGTATTAAACGATATAAGGTCAGAATTTCCCATATATATCATACTACGCAGTTTACCACGACGAGTTGACGCCAAGGTCACTGGTGTACGTGACATACGGCAGATATTCAGACGAAACGACAAACGGACAATGCTGAAATGTCATAATAAATACGACAGACGTAACAACTGTGATGTAAAACAATGCCGTCATCAGCTATGAAGAATAGGTTGATGACGATTAATCCCTTCCACCTGACGAATTTACACAAATATGTCTGCCCCAGTCGACAAACTACCAGCGGTGCAGTAGCACGTTATAAAATTCGCTGGCACATTATTGTCAGCCAAAGTGTTTTGAAAGTATAAAAATGTAACCAAGTATAATCAGTGAACAAGCAGAGTACAAAATGTAACGTAGCATCAGTGCAGTAAAGAACAGACATAAAACAGAAAAGTTCGGCGAACACCTGCTGGCAAATGGAGAACGTCTGACGAGGAACTACAAGACTACAAGTTTCAGGAAAGTCAAAATTTATAGCAATCACTTATTATTTGAGCTCAAAATTCTAAATTAAAATGTACCATTAATTTACTGTATGGGGAGAGAGAGAGAGAGAGAGAGAGTGCGTGTGTGAAAGCGTGCCGGCACATACAGGCGAAGCCACGAGGCATTGGTTTGTGTGATAATATAAGAAACGTAATAAGTTAAAATCATTGATAACTGCAGTTTATTAGAAATAATCTTATTTATAGATTAAATACTGGAGATAAAAAGATATGAATAATTGAGGTTGATGTAAAATTAATACGGCGGAAATACGTCGCCGCCTTTTTGTTATATATGTGGTTACGACTCCATTTTGTTTTTGTAATTTTAATAAGTGAGGCATTCAGAATATTAAACCACAAGTTTTGTTTAAACCAAATGTTGTTCGACTCATTATTTCAAACGCCCAAACTGTTTTTGCTATGTTCGCTTAATAGGACCCTGGACCCTAGTAAGAAAACGTTATGTTGGCGACAACGCCACATGTGTACACCAGATGTAAACAGAACAAGTGTGTATTGAGTTACAAGGTAAGTCACAACAAATAAATATAATTATAAAGTAATAGTTACAAATGACGACCTGAACAGTGGCAAATTTTTGATAGTTACAGTTTTATCATGCAAATAAACAGAAAGATATCACCAGCTATGAACAGAAGACAGTTTGGAACTCTTAAGTTAAGATCTATTTTTGTCACAGATGATATAAAGTGATTAAGTGCTTGTAGGTATAAAACAAAATACATTAAATTTTGTACCTTAACACTGATGTATTTTCAATTGCATGCACATAAACCTTTCATCCTTTAGAAAAATTCAAAATACAATTACAAAATTGTGGAAGAAGGAGGTATGTACAAAAATATGTTTGTAAAATTTTTTGGGCAAATATTTATACATTTCTTCATCTTTCATAAAAAAATTACCAATCACAGGAGTAATATTCCTTAGCAAAGATTTAGAAAAAGAGATTAGTAAAAAAGCTCCATAACGAAAAATGTAAGGTCAAATATCTCAAAACTTACGTTTTGTTACATACCTCCTTCATCCACTTACCCCTTCAATTGTATTACAATCGTCCTGCACAATTATAAAACACATAACACAATTATCGCCACAATACTACAAACCGCACTCCAATAATTCGCAACTCAAACTGAAACTGAACGTCACCGAGTACTTGTATTCTTGTATTTATACCCCGCCGATGTTCCAGAATATTCGCTAATAAGCGTCTACTAGAAAAGACTACGCGTCAGCTCTACACTAGGACGCAGTTGATTGCGACCTTGACACAGTCCAGAAAAGTCTCGCGATTGCGGCGATGCCCAGAAAGGTCTCGCAACCGCAAGTTGAAATCACATACGCCACAACATTCAGCCGGATTCCTCTGGAACATTCGATAAACACGTAGAACGTTCTGTAATTTCGTAACAATATACACTTTGCCTTCGTTTTTTCGAACAAAATTGTGAAGAACACAAGTTACCTTAATAATAGTGTTCACAGATGTAACGTTTTTGCAATAAATAGCATTATGTAAAACCTGAAACTTTTGACTCATCATACCGACGGCACGTTCAATACATTTACACGCCCTGCTTAATCCATAATTAAAAATCCTAGTCCTGTTGTTCAATTTTTTCTTCGGATATGGTCTCATTACATTTCTTTGCAGGGGAAATGCTTTATCAGCAACAAAATAATGTGGACATTTGAAATTAGCTTCGTCAAAAGGTAATGACTGATCCTCAGGCAAATTTAGCTGTTGTGTGTTTAGCCAGTGACTTATTCGTGATGCATTGAAAATACCACCTTCACTATTTCTGCCTGCATATCCGGTTTCAATCAAAACGAAATTCCCATCAGCATCTGAACACGCCATTAATACAATAGAATGAAATGATTTATAATTGTAGTTAACTGACCCACTTTTAGGCAGTTTTGTAATTCGAATATCCTTCCCGTCCCGTTGCTCCCACATAATTTGGAATTGTTCCAAAGACTGTTAAATCGATTTGACATTTCCTTCCAGCAGTTTTTATCTGGTAAAAACGGCATATATTTTTCATGCAAAGTGTTCCATATTGCAGCACAACAGTGATAAACGATTCTTCCAATTGTATCGTTTCCTTGAGCAAAGTAAAATGCAAGAGATGTCATGGAACCTCCCCCACCTAAGTATCTGAAACCAAAAAAAAAAAAATAATTGAAAACAGTACTTTTCTGTGAATAATTTTTTTACCGTATTTGTAATTTAAAAATTAATCGTATACAAATTATGAAATGAAGAAAACTGTAACATTTAATACAAAATGTAATTTTGAATACAAATACTGTAATACAGTATTTCGTTCTTGTTTGTTCCAGTTAATAAATGCAAGGAAAAATGGAGGAATATAAGAACAGTTTTTTCGAGACAATGTAAACTTCCCCAACCTGCAGCAAGAGAAAAAACCGTATTACTTGAATGACATGCTGCAATTTCTTATTCCTTACATGAAACCCGCAATATATGACATTTCGGGAAATCTGCCTTCTCCAGTGACTCAGTCTACAAGTGAAAACATTGAATAGCAGGATACTGAAGTACATGACGATGGTTGTGAAAATGAATTATTTGCGCAAAGAGAACATGATGATGAATCACAGAATATTGAAAGTAATGTAGAAGCATTGTGTTCTAACGAAATGGAACTGAAACGTAATATTTCACAAATTTTATTACATCAAATTTTATTGAAAGTAATGTAGAAGCATTGTGTTCTAACGAAATGGAACCGAAACATAATATTTCACAAATTTTATTTTACAAATATTACACCAAACAACAAGAAAAACAAAAAAGAAATGTCAGAAGTGGATGCAAGTTTTATTGCATTCGTGAAAAGCCGAACCACCCAAAATGAAGATGATGTGACAAAATTATTTTTACTCAGTTTACTTCCTGATTTGAAAGATATGAACAAGGCACAACTGCATGTTTTCAAACGAAGTGTACTTGATCATGTTGATGAAATGACTAGTGATCGACCTACGTCAACACATTCTTTTGAATCAATACATTTAGCATCAAGTGGCGGATACACTACAATATATTCACCTGGAGATGTTCATGTCCAAGCCCAATACCATCCAGTAAACCAGGAAACCTCGTTCAGGTCAAGCATGGACAATATTTTTAACCACGGTGTCAATCCTATGTCATCAAGCACCTATCTTCAACCCTAGAGTTCATCCTAAAATATATTATTACTATTATTATTATTATCACTACCAGCATCTGTAAATGTGGTTATAACGAAGATTTATTTTATTTTGTATGAATTACGTACCCATTGACGTATTCTTGAACTATTTTTTCCACTTTATTTACTTTTTTTAAATTTGTAATCATTTTGATATGAGTTCTATAATTGTTTTTACGTATAATAAATTCACTTACCGTAATGTAATCAGCAGTCTTTCTTCAACCAATATGCTCTCCTCTGAAGTTGGTGTCCTTTTTCTGTATGTGAGGTCGAAGTTCTTCCACTAGCTCAATAAAAGTTTTCTTCACATTCTGTAAAATGTTTGAAATCTTTCCTCATCTGTTTGAAGTTCTTTGGCTGCTACAATGCTGATCTGTTTATAATTTTACTAATGAAAGGATGGACACAAAATTTAGGTTTTTAAATTTTTTCACCTATACCAATACATGATTACAACATCATCCTCCACACTTGACATTGTCATACAAACCGAAATAATTGAGTTATAAATGAGTTGCGCTAGTGGACAAATAATGCCCTTGCAATCAGTTTGCGACAGTTGTCAAAGAGTTGAATCATAATCACATTGCAGTTGCGTTGCAGCATTGGACGAAGGGCCTAACTTTATGTGAAATATAATATGAAAAGCATGCAACAGGAATAAACACATACCTTATTTTACTAAAAATTAATAAAAAGTTTACTTAATATTATTTTACACAGTTACACAATTTTAAAGCCTCAGAACAATAGGTAACATTTATTTTCAGTTTTCAAATAAGGCATAAAGCTACAGTGGAAACAGCTTGAAATGAAGAAGGGAGAACTGTTATAATCGTTCTGAAGTAGTGCCCCAAAAGAACCAGAAACCCCAGGTCACCACCATATTCTTATAGCCGGGATGTGGAAACCACAACAGTGTCCTCATAAAAAACACAATAACTGTAACCTTAAATATCCACACAAGCCCTTACAGAAGAGTACTGGGTCCAGCAATGTTTAAGCGAGTCCGACAAGCAAAGGTTAGGTCAGGGTGAGGCGACAAATACGAACACTTAATATAAAACCTTAAGTGTATAATATATGTTATCTTAAGAGATTACTATATATTGTTAAAACGTTTGCTCTAGTACAAAGAATTGTTAACTGAATGTTCCTCATATACCTTGTTTGTAACACTGCTACAATGTTAGAATAATTATCATTTCATTGAATGTTGTTATCTTTTAATTTTATTAAAGTACAAAATTAATATCTGGTTGCAAAATTATTAGATCAAGTCAAATAAAACCAGCACTTTTGTTTCATTACTTTGTATAGATTCATATAAAAGTGCCCCTAAATGCACACACACACACACACACACACACACACACACACACACACACACACACACACACACACACACACACACACACACACACACACACACACACACACACACACACACACACACACACACACACACACACACACACACACACACACACACACACACACACACACACACACACACACACACAAACTTTTCATTAGTTTTTGATTTACCTGTGTACTGTTTTCGTTATGCACAATTGGAACCCAATTTCATGTTCACTTTGCTTTTCATGCATCAGGCTTGCTAAAAACCATTTTACTTCATACTTCAAGTATTGTATCATGAGTAAAACTGAACACCACAGCACGTTAGTTGTAGGAAGCATGGGAAAATAACCTATACTGTATAGATGCATTACACCCTTCCTCCCTTAACCCCATCCTCTAACACTGTTTACATGACACAAAATAATAAGAAATAAAGAGAAGAGATAATTTTTTATCCCTACAATAATAACTTTATTTAACTTAATAATATTTTTATCTCTTTACAGTAATTTTTTATTTTATTACCATTTATAATAATTGAATGAGCAAATCGAGTTCTCAGTTTTAACTCAACCGTTTGGCATATGTCTGCCTGTTTGTCTGTTTCGGGTATGTCTCACAATAAGTTTTGAATGCATCTTCACAACAGATCTTCATAAAGTTTGGAATGTCCACACTTTCACCCTACAGATTGATGTGATTGATTCCCAAAAAGTAGGGGGGGGGGCAAAAATTGTGAAAAATTCCAAAACCCCATATGGGGTGTCAAATTATAGGGAATTTTAACCATCATCATTTATATTATCTGAATATAGTATTCATTTTTGAAACTTTCAAAAATATTTGGATGTCAGGACCCAAAAAGTGGAGGAAAATTTTGATAAAATCACAAAAGCCCATGCAGGATTGCCAAATAGATATTTTGAGCCCTGGGTCCCAAAATAGAGATTAAAAGTTTGAAAAAATCGTGAACATCCACCAGGGTGTCAGACTAAAAAGACGTAGACCTATAGCTCAAATCTGTATGTTTCAAATTTTTAGTGTTTATTGCATGATTGTGTGTTCTACGATTGTTATATTACTGAAGAAATAGTAATCGGGAGTTTTGTAATTTTTTCTATAGTTGAACAATGATCTAATATCAAAATTTATGTAATAATAAATGTACTTCATTCACAATAGTGAGCGATTTCTGCAGCTCAGGGAACATACTACAGTAGGACCTCTGTATATCGAAAATCTCCATTTATCGAATTTTTTTTAAGTCCCGTGAAATTTCAATATAAAATAATTTCCATATATCGAAAAAAATTTCTATATATCGAACTTTGTAACTTCAGAAATGAGGGGAAAATTATCTGTGATTCCACATTGACTAAAAATGAAACCTGTTAGACCGGTCTGGATTAGTCAGTTGATCACGTGACACTGTGCGTGTTCCTCACTCCCTCAATCTACAACAATCGTTCCCGCGCATTACAGTATCTCATCATTCGGTAGTACTGTACGTTATTAATGAGTAAGGTTAACTCAGTTTCAGTCAAGTCTTTATTTTTGCTTTGAGTTTATTTTTTATTTTTTCTTGAGTTCACGAGAACGTAAATGCTGTAATGTCAAAAAGAAAATCTTTGAGTGTTGCAGAAAAGGTGGCATTATTAAAAGATGTGGATAGTGGAATGCGAAAAAAAGACGTTGCGATAAAGTTTTTGATTCCGCCGAGTACAGTGTCAACCATAATAAAGAATCGAGAATCTGTTTTAAAAACTCATGAAAATGTAGGAGCAGATAGAAAACGGTCTAAAACATGCAAATATGATGACGTGGACGAAGCAGTTCTTAAATGGGTGACAATGGTGCGAGATAAAAACATGCCTGTCTCAGGACCGCTTATAAAGGAAAAGGCGGTAGAGTATGCTAAAGTGTTGTGGCACGAAGAGTTTCAAGCAAGTTCTGGATGGTTGGACAAATTTAAGAAACGTCACAGCATTAAAGAAAAAGTTATTTCGGGAGAAAGTGGAAGTGTATCTGAAGCAGACTGTAACCAGTGGAAAACTACAACTTTAAGGTTAATTTTAGAAGAGTATGAACCAGATAATGTTTTTAACATGGATGAAACCGGACTTTTTTTCAGATGTTTACCAAATAAGACTCTAACCTTTAAAGATGATAAATGCTTCGGAGGTAAACATAGTAAAGAACGAATAACTGTTGTCGTGTGTGCCAATATGTCCAGAAAAGAAAAAAATAAACTGTTGGTGATTGGAAAAAGCAAGCAACCAAGATGTTTTAAAGGAG
The DNA here is from genome assembly GCA_034769895.1 of Magicicada septendecula. Taxonomy (NCBI): domain Eukaryota; kingdom Metazoa; phylum Arthropoda; class Insecta; order Hemiptera; family Cicadidae; genus Magicicada; species Magicicada septendecula. The sequence continues at coordinate 159,912,883 of CM068373.1, read as the reverse complement.
TGAAGTCTTTAGAAACCGACTACGAATACAATAAAAAGTCATGGATGACGAGTGAGATTTTTGAGAAATGGATAGTAAACTTTGACAAAAAACTGATAAGACAAAAAAGAAAAGTGGTTCTTTTTGTTGACAATTGTCCGGCACACCCTCCTTTTGTGGCAAAAAAGTTAACAAACGTGAAGCTGGTTTTTTTTTCCCTCCAAACACCACATCTAAACTACAACCTATGGACCAGGGAGTAATAAAAAATTTCAAAATGCTTTACCGAAAACAGATCCTCAAGAGGCTCATTTTTGCATTGGAAAACAACAAACCTATTGATGATGCGATTAATCTCAGACTGTGTATATCAGAGGTAGCAAAGGTGTGGCAAAATTATGTAGCAGAATCAACAATACGGAATTGTTTTATAAAAGCTGGCTTCTCTCAAAATACTGTTGTGGAAGAAGTTACTGCACTGCCACAACTTGAGGATTGTTGGAACCAGTCACAGTCAACTGGCGCAATATATCAAGACATATCACTCGATGAATTTTTAAGCGTCGACGAAGACGTTATTGTTGCAGAATATCCAACGGGCGATAACATTTTAAGTTCATTAAAAGATACTGAAGATTTAGGTGAAGACAATGAGGCAGAAGAAATTGAAGTTCCTAAGCCTTCTAAGAAAGAAATGATGGCAGCATTTGAAACAATCCGTTGAGGTCTTCAATCGGAAGAATATGTGCCTGATGATATTTTCCAGTCGCTCAACAAATGTGAACACTTTTATGAGGAATCTGCATCAAATTTGGTTCAAAAAGACATTCGAAATTATTTTACGACCAATTAATAAAATACAGTATTACTCATTTAACACGTAAGTTCCTACTTTTTTAAATACAAACAATTTTTTAAAGTAAATAAATAAATACTGTACTGTACACTAAATACTTTTTATTAAATAAATACAGTAATTTTTATTAAATAAATGCTTATGGTTTTCATTTATTTATTACCAAAATGTCGTTTTAATAGTATGGAGGCCTATACATGATTTTTTTAACAAATTCCAGTGCTTTTCCTAACCTACGAATAATAATAAGAAACAGGTTTCTGTATATCGAAATTTCTATATATCGAATTTTTTCTTAGGAACCATCAAATTCGATATACGGAGGTCCTACTGTAGTTATTATTGTCAATAAAAATTAAATTAGACCTGGTCTGCTGGCATTCAATTCAAAATGGCTTGCTGGGCCTAAGGTTGGAAACCCCCAGTTTTTGTTATTGTACCAACAGTACAATGGATAATGATCTGGGTTGTCCAGCAAATAATTTTCATGTTTTTTTAATATCAAATTTTAAGTGTATCAGCTTGCGTAGTATTACATTCATTTGTTTTTGTGTTTGTAGTGAAAAGTAAAGAGGAAATTACTGACTTGCAAAAACAGGTGGAGACGTTCAGGCAGAATCTAGTAAATTTAGAAAAATCAAAAAATGAGGTGAGTAATGAGATTTGTGTAAACTTGTTTATTATGAGGTTTACGCAGAGAAATCTGTAACAGTTATCAGAGAACTATAAATTTTCCAAGAAGTTTAATTAAGAAAGTTGTGTTAGTGGTTATAATCACAAACAGAATTATCACTGTTGCACACCACTATAGAAAAATTATTCCAATTAGCGCTTTCAAGCTTCTCAGCTCATCGTCAGATCGGAAATAACAACCAAGAGGATAAACCAAACCCTTCATACCACTACCCGCCCCACTGTCCACACACACACACACACCCTCGCAAACAATTTTTCTATTTTGGTGTGCAACAGTGATAATTCTGTTTATATATTTTCCCATTCATCCATTAAAAATTGCTACAATGCCTGTGTTCTATAATACTATAATGTTGTACTTCCATTTCCAACAAATAAAATGTGGATATGAAATAAAACACTTAACTAGTTATAGTGGCTCCAACTGTTCTGATTTCTGAACTGAAATGCTATTCATTATTAATTTAAACATCCGACAAGTGATTTCAAGTACGTACTTCATTATCATTGTTTGCCAGATTAAAGGCCAGAAGGTATTTAATTACTTCCAGGACGGACGTCATTAAGAGTCTTAATGTTATCCTTAAAACATTTCCAGTATTTTTGATGTGTTTTTGATTATAATCCAATTCTTACTTATGAACTCTTTTTTTTAGCTGGCATATGTTAACAAAGTTTCCTTATTCCATTGCTGGTTTTGTTTCTACATGGTGTTCATGCATCTGTGCATGTGTATACACACACACATTTTGTTTTAAATATGTTTATAATAATCCTTATTTATTTTTTGTTGTTGACCTTATGTTACAATAGGTACAGTGCCTCCTCTTAACACAGCTCCTTCAATGATTTACAGCTGATGTACAAGGTTTTATACAAAAATTGCAACTTTTACTTCCATGTTCCGTAAGGAAATGGAAGTGTGGTGATTGCAAAAAAAAATCGTGTTCGAGATAAGGGCTGAGTCTGATTGTACTACCCTCAAAACATGAAGAAAGTAATTTTCTTAAAGTGTCTTTGTGTCTGTGTGTAGAATTTTTTCTGTGGGGAACGATAACTGCCGCAAATTCAAACAATCAAATAATGTTTTGCATATGTGACTGAGTTGTAAAGAACTCAAGGCCTATTGATTTCGGTGAAGATCGGGTAAGGGGGAGGGGTAGTTTACCTGCAACAATTTATGTTTTAACAAGCATAAAGTACTTAATTTTGATAAATAAAGTATCCTGAAAAGAAGGTCACAATAATCCACTGTAGAAAAGTAGATGAATCTGTAAATGAAAAGGTAGTTGAATGGGGAGGAGGTAATTTTTCGAAAACTTCCTTTTTGATGTTGAATAAAGTACATCATTTTGAAGGATATGATACCTTAGTAATTACATATATTGAAACTATTACTCAATGAAATGTAAACAAAAAATGGGGTTTGGTTAAATGGGTGGGGTAGTTTATCAAGGGTAGTTTTGTGTTTTAACAAGAGTAAAGTATTTAATTTTGATAAATACGTGCCCCAAAAATAAAGTCGTATTAATCCACTGTAAAATGGTAAATGAGATACCTATAAATGGAGAGGGTAGTTGAAAGGGGAAGGGGTGATTTTTTGAAAATTACTTTGCTGATATCAAGTAAAGTACGAGTATTTAATTTTGAAGGATAAGATACCTTAGTAATTACATATGATAAAACTGTTACTCTATGAAAGTGTAAATATCATTAATGGTGGGGATAGGTTGAGGAGGAGGGATGATTGTGTGCGTAGTTCAGTATCTTTATAAGAATAAGGTACCTAATTTTTATAAAGTGACTCGAAAAAACATATTAAACGACTACCCCATAATAACTAAAATATCTATAAATAGTGAAAATAGTTTGAGGGTGGGGGATATTTTTTTTTAGAATTATCAATCCATATTCAAGTAAATGATTTCAAATATAAATCTTAGAATATAGAAATCATGTATGGTTCTCCATACCTATATTTGAGTTTCCCACATTACAAGTGTCCATTTAAAAAACTTTTAATGTGATGCTGGTACACATGTTAGTTTAGCCCTATTGGATGCATAGCTTAGATTTGACAGTTAATCGAGTACATTGTGTTTTGGTGTTTTCAAATGATTGTTTTAGACATCCCATAATGTATAATTGAAAAACGTGGAAATGAGAAAACTGCTCTATTAATCATTGTTAACTAACTTACTACTTTATTTTTTATTTGACTTCCTTTTTTAAAGTCTTGCTAACACTTACACTCTATTTACATACTGATTCACCATGTGGCGTTGTTGCCAACATAACATTTCTTCGTTCGGGTCCAGGTTCTTTAAGCGAGCTAGAGACTGAATGGTTTTTTGGTGTTTTAATGACCTGAATATTTTAGATATTTGAAAACAAAACAAAATGGAGTCCACCTCCTTTGATTAAATACAAAACAAAAATGGCGGTGAAGTATTTTCACTGCATCAGCCCTATGTGCGTCACAATTACATACATATATATTTCATCTTCAAGTTATCCTTAATTGACTATAAAATGAATTTTGAACATACTGCAGTTTACTCTTTCCTATAGTTACGTTTTCTAAATCACGTAACCTAAACCAATGCCTCGTGATTTTTCTTATTTGCATACCGGTACACACGCCCATGCTCTCTCACACACACACACACACACACACACACACACTACTGAAAACGGTACATTTTAGTTTAATTGAGCTCAAAATATTTTACAACGATCGGTATTTAAAATAGGTGATGGTTTTACTTCCCTGCCTCGCTGGTTGAAGATGCAGTTAGGCATCTCCCATGTTCTCGCTTGGTGTTCTGTCGAGTTATTATACTGTTCGTTTGTTGTTGCACTCACTGACTTTACGTTACATTTTTGATACTGTTAGTTGCAAATAGTTTTACTTTTACACTCTGATTACATTTTTAATACTCTTTATATGTGTATGCTGGCCAGCAATTTGTAGCACGTGCAGCTCACACAATGAGTACAAGGTAACTGGGAAAGACAATATGGCATTTGTTCCCCAAGTGGAAGGTTTAACAGCGTCATCGATTCTATTGTTTTCTGGCGATGACGTCTCTGTTTTACAATGCAACGACTACGTCTGACATAATTATGATGACGTATTTTAGGAGTGGTCTCGTGGTTGTTAGCAAACTCGCTGTCGATCGTCACGTACGCCACTGACCTTGACGCCAACTCGTCCTGGCGAACTGCGTTGTATCATATATGGAAAACTTTGCCCTCACATATTTTAACATTGGCTTTACAATAAAATTACATTTGTTATGAACCCAAAATTCCTATATGGACCTATTGTACCGTTACAAAACCCCCTCACTGAGAGGTTTTATGACAAGGCATAAAAACTCTCATTGACTCATTCATACTTCCTAAAGGGATCAGTCAGGATATGTCGCACGACCCCCTGTAGTGTTTATGTAAAAAGAATATTGATAACTTACCCCTTGGTCCAGTGATCGTGACCGCACCTGCATGACCTTACTGGACTTCTCTTCTGAGATCCCAACACCGCAAGGCCAGTCAGGCACTTGACGTTCCTGCTCTGACGCGCTGGCCAGCTCAGGACCGCCGCCACAGCATTACCAAATTCTGAAACATCCAAATAAAAAATCAAAGAGTGGCCTTGTATACTGCCATATCCCCAACTGATCTGTCTCCCCTTAGCTGCATTGGTTTACGTTAATAGGCATTGGTTTTTTCTTAATTCCTAATTTCTCTAGTACAGAGATGAAAACAAGACTTACTATATATATCCTCCTTCTCTTTTGCATTCCTACATTTTACCAAAATTTCGACTCCAGTCGATAATTTTAACTCTTTCCAATACACAAGAAGAAATTGAAATCTCTACTCTAAAGCAACAATATTTAAAACAATTAATCAAATTCACCAAAATCAACAAAACAATCTATCTATACCTTTACTATATAGAACCAAAACACAAGTTCAGCATTTCAAAACAATCTATCTATCTAAAATTCATTGATCATCTTTCATGATCCTATTCTGGTAATACAAAATCATAATTCTTTTGATCAGCATTATCTACTTAATATTTAATATTCATACAACGCTACTACCCCCTATAGTAACCTACTTACCACACACACTATGACCCCCCCCTGGACTGTGGCGTCCAGTTGCTTCCACAAGGACTGAATTTATGGAGGAATTTTGGCATCTCCTGACCTTGCTTTGGCTTTACAATTCAAACTGCCAGATATCAAAATATCTGATTTTACATAGTTATACCCTTAAAACGGGTCTATCACCTGTTTTGCTGTTCCTACTCGAACAAGGTGATAGCCGCTGTTCCATAGTTCTGGGGATTTCCCCTAAGTGGCCCCCCATTAATTTCAATTTTCACCAATTTCAAAGGCAACCAACCATGGTCAGTTTTACAATTACTGCCCACAGCTGGTTGTCGTCCAAAACCACTATTAGTGCTGGTAAGACAGTAATCGCCCAAAAAGGCGGGGAAATCATCTCTCAGTCGCATGTTTTACTTTATCAACAATAACACTGCACGGTATCAATTAGCATATAATATAAAATTATATAAGTGGTTGTGCAGTGCAACGGCAGATACGCTGGTATCGGCCTCCGATGATGGCAACGTACCTGGACGTTACTCATCAACCCGTTCCGCTATCTGCAGTGGCACATGCCGCCACTGCAATAGCATAACTAATATCTAACTTATGTCTTTCTACATTTGCTGTCTCTACGTTCCACAATTGATTTTCACTTCAAATGACACCAAACAACCTCCAAAATTACCCATTAATCTTGCATGAGAACAAGTTCTTTTTATTTTCATTAAAAATTTTCATATAGACACTTTTTGCAAGTTCCAACTTTCACTTTTCACTAATACTTTCTTTGTGACAAGATAATAAGTACAACAATGGATCATCTTACAAGTTTACGTTACATGTTTTCTTAAGGAAAACAACTCCTTGAAAAGTTAATTATTTAAGTTACAAAATTTTTGGTCGTTTTATTTCACAATTTCTAAAACAAAAACTACTGTAGTTCGTGGAAAATACTACCACCACTAAATTTTTTTTTTTTTTTTTGTGAATCTACCTTACCTTTCCACGAAACTAGGGGTCCCCCTCCCCGTTCTTGTAAGCAAAGAATTTCTACTGACACCTTTTTGTGGAGTAAGACCATCGTTGCTTTCACCCCGTTGTTGAGGCTACCACCAACCATGGTCCGCCTCCAGATTGCCAAAATCCACGATCAGAGGTGGTGAGTCTGTGATCGCCCGAAAGTGGGGGAGAGTCCCTTCTGGAAACATACAACATCAAATTAAATTTCATACATACATTAATTTAAAAACTAACATCGTTAAAATTCCTATGATGACCAATATAATTTCAAATTTGTAGCATTGTGTGTCCCTACTATCTCCCTTGTCTCTCTGTTCTGTAATACATATGAATTCTTCATCTTAACTTCTATTACCTCATAAGGTCCTTCGTAGAGTAAGAAAAACTTCTTGATCTCCTTGTCCTGAGCACTTGACAAGTTGTGTCTCCTCACCAATACCAACTGTCCTATTTCATACTTCATCCACTTACCTTTTGCGTCGTGTCTAGTTTTCGTCGTTCACCTTTACTTAGTAAATTCTCATTAGCCAACCTGATTTTAATACTCACATCCGTTTGCTCGCTCTCAGGTGGGTAGTCAAATATCTGTTCTAAAATCCTCGGGGGGGGGGGGTTCCCTTAATTAACTCGTGAGGTGTATATCCTGTGGACTCGTGGGTGGTACTGTTCAGCCAATTTTCTACCCTTTTGACGTATAACGGCCACTCGCTGTGTTTGGCATGACAATAGGCTCTAAAAATCCTGCCTATCTCTCTCATGGCACGCTCTGCCTAGTTGGACTGAGGACGGTAGACAGCCGTGTGCTTCGGGATGATTCCTTCCCATCCAAGGGTCTGGCGCCATCTCCCACTGATGAACTGTGGTCCATGGTCCGATAAAATTACCTTCGGCTTACCCACATGTAGGGCCGGAACTAGGGGGGGCAGACGGGGCATGTGCCCCGGGCGCCGGCTTGGAGGGGGTGCCGAAGGCGCCAGCCCAGACACGGGGCGCCGAAAAAGCGAAGAAATAGTAAAATTATTTTCTATATCGTCTATATGTTACAATTTTTCAAATAATAAAGCATTATTTGTGCGATTTAGTTTTTAACGTCTTCAATTTTATTTTTATTTAATTTGATGTAATTTAAAAAGCAGTAATCATATCACATAGATGTTAAGAATTCATTATTAATTGAGAATTATCCCCGCCCAGTTTCAATCGGCCATATACAAGTTACAGCCGATCTTCGTAAGTGCTCGAGATAAATTTTTGGAGGGAAAAGAAAAGATTGTGCCAAAGTTGCCAAGGAAACCACTGTTCAGTAGTTCAGTTTATCATTTACGTGCAAGGTGCAAGTAGTGAAATCGTCCCATTCCATTTGTAATAAATACGAATAATTAGATTAATTTTCTTTATATTTCTCGGTACCATTAGCCGAATTAGTCACTCAACAGAACAAAAATATCAAGGAAACCTTCAGGAGCACAATATAGGAAAAAAGCCAAGGAGCGGCATCACAATGAAAACAGATTATCATCATTTATGTCGTCGTGGTTGACAGAAGAAGGTAAGCCCAGTATTTTTTGAATTTTTAAAAATTAGTTTAATTTATAACATTAATTGTTGATGCTAGGCTTTGAAATGTTAAAAATGTTTGCCTTTTATCATGACAAAACTGTTTACGGGAAAATTAGCAGGCAACTCCAATTCCTTATTGTTCATATATCGCTCCACCCAGGGGCGTATCAACTAATTTTGAGATAGTTTACTGGTCAGGGGGGGGATAGGAAAAGTTTCGAAAATTGGATGGAAATTGGAAGTTTTCGAGGTTTTCTGCAGCGAAATTCAGCTCGTAATTTAACTCATTCTTAGAATAGATTTAAAAATCATAAACAGTTGGGGAGTTTAGGGGAGCTGTAAAGAAGAATTCAGCTCGTTATATAATTCTGTTTTCCCAGGGCATTTTTTGGGCTTTCTGGATCAACCGCGCAGCCAGGAATTTCTCCTGGGGGAAATATATATATTTTTTAGCACAAATTATTCAATTGGAAAAAATAATTACAACGTAAAGTACGTAAGTTAGAAATTCAAATTATGTGCAACAATATTTTCTCGGAGTAAAATGTTATATTAATGTTCATGGAAAACAAAAATTTTTTAAATACTTAAATATTGACCAAAACGTCCTTATTACGTGGATAGTTATAAGTGACAATCTGGGTAGTCAAATCATAAAATAATAATAAACTTTATACATTGACGAGTAAAAAACATGGATCTTTTCCCCCAAAGTAGTAGTTTTTAATGAAAATTGTCATTTTAACGTTAGAAAATGACTCTACAACAAAAATTTGGATGGAGAAACGTGTTTAAAAAACATTTTTTTTTTGGAAGACAATTTTTTTCTTAGTAAAAATATTGTTTTTGCTCATAAATTTCAAAAAATTAATTTTTCAGTATAATGATTATTTGTAACATGAGCTTTACGATGTTTTTATTAAAAAATAACATTTGAACGATCCCTCCGCGTATTATTATTTCTAATTTAACGTACCTACAATACTTCTTTAATAAAAATTTGCAAAAAAAAAATAATTTTTTTACTCTCATGGATATTTTTTAATGAAAATTTCGTATCCCCCACGTAGTGGGTGGGTGGGGGGGCTTCGCCCCTTTCTGTGACCCCCATGGATATTATTATTTCTAACTTTTAGGTGAGGTAAGCTGCCAACAACGAGACGAAGAAGGTTCACAAGGAGAAGAACATCCAGTTGAGGCCGACCAGTCTAACTATGTACATATGGAAGCCACGAACACTGACACTGTAAGTACTGCTAAAGATATAGAAATCGCTGAACAGCTAGCTCTCAGTAAAACGGACGATTCTGCAGTTTCGAGCATGATAGATAATAGCTCAAAAATTTATAGAAACAAAGAGCTTCAGGAATCACAGTTAGATTTTGATATTAACGACCCAGGGTCATGGCCAAGTACAATATCTGATCATCAGAGATGTTACATAACGAATATGAGGTTAGATAAAGATAATGAACAAGAGCTAGATCTAAGTAAAAGTATGAGGGAGGGCCGTAGCCTCACAAAGGACTGGTTTTTCAAACTGTTGCCTAATGGAGAGCAAGTAAAAAGATCCTGGCTAGGTTATAGCAAGATTAAAAATGCACTATTTTGCATCCCATGTAGGCTATTTTCACATACTTTTAAAGAATCTACAACTAGCTTGTCATTTTTAGCTAAAGAAGAGAGTTTCACCCAATGGAAAAAGGTGAGTGAAAGAATTCCAGATCATGAAAATTTGCAAAATCACAAGCGTTGTTTTTGTTCGTAGAGATCACTTGAAACATCAATGAAAAAGGGAGGAATAGATAAAGAACTACAGGAACATATAGCAAGAGAAGAAACTCACTGGCGACAAGTGCTTCGCTGTATCATTGACGCAATAGTTTGTTTAGCAAAACAAGGAGGGCCATTAAGAGGATCATCTGAGCTAGATAATTTTGGTGATCCAAGAAGTGGGAGGTTTTTAAACACAATCGATTTGATTTCCCATTACAATGCTGCTTTACGTGATCATATCAATCGGCATAGAAAAGCTCAGATTGGGTATTTTTCCCACAAGATTCAAAATGAATTTCTCATGTTAATTAGCAGCAAAGTAAGAGAAGATATTCTCAAAGATGTGAAAGATGCCAAATATTTTTCAATTATATTTGATGTTACTCCCGATATAAGCCACAAAGAACAGATGACCCAAATTGTTCGGTATGTGAAAATGACTGAAACTGGGCCTGAAATAACAGAGTTTTATAGATTTTTTCATTATCCGTGACAAAACGGGGTTAGGAATATCGGAAGAAATTTAAAAAAAATTAGGAAATGACGGATTGGACATCAAAAATTGCAGAGGCCAGTCTTAAGACAATGGAGCTAACATGGCCGGCATCTATAAGGGAGTTCAAACTAGAATTCTAACAGAAAATAAGCTGGCATGTTTTGTACCATGCTCAGCTCATTCATTAAATTTAGTTGGTGTGCATGCTGCTGAGCTCTCTCCACAAGCCCAATCTTTTTTTGGCATAGTAAATCGTCTGTTTGTTTTTTTCTCATCTTCTACTTCAAGATGGGAAGTTTTAAAGAAGCATGTGCCGATTTCCTTAAAATCCCTGAGTAAGACCAGATGGTCAGCAAGGAAGGAGTGGGTGGATGTTTTTCATAAGCGTTTAAACGATTTGAATTATGCTTTAGAGGAATTGGTCGAAAGTTCGCTCTGTAACGCTGAAACAAAAGCGGAAGCTAGATGTTTGGCACAAAACATTTGCAAATTTGAATTTATTGTCCTAACCTGCTTCTGGAGCAAAATGCTGCAAAAAATTGATCGCGTAAGTAAATACCTACAAAGGGATGATGTCACCGTAGACACAGCTGTGAGACACATCAAGGGCTTAATAACAGATTTAGAATCAATAAGGACCAATGCATCAGAAGATGCTATTTCGGAAGCCAGAAGAATAGCTGAAAGCATTGATGTCCCTCAAGAATTTGAGGAAAAACGGAAAAGGAAAAAAGAAAATAAAATGTTTGACGAGAGGTGTGAAGATGAGATCAGTGGATTATCGCAAGAAGACTTTTTTAAAGTGGGATTGAGGGGAATATTTGACAGCATTTTAAACGACATGAATGTCCGATTTAAAGCTCTGGAAGAAGTAAACTTTAAATTTAGTTTCCTGAATAGAAAAATAATGAATAAAATGAGTGTTGCAGAGCTAAGGTTAGAAGCTGAAAAAGTCGCGGATTCCTACAAAACGGATTTGAACAAAGAAGAACTTTTTCAAGAAGTAGAAAGCTTCAAGCACCATGCGATGGAAATTGACGACGGATTAAAAACGGCACATGCAAAGGCAATGCTCCAGATTATTTATAAACATGGGCTTCAAGATGCTTATCCAAACTTGACTATGGCATTGAAGATTTTTCTAACTTTACCAGTTACAGTTGCTTCAGCCGAAAGAAGCTTCAGTAAATTGAAAATAGTCAAAAACTACTTGAGGAGCACAATGGAACAAGACAGACTCTCTAATTTGAGCATCATTTCTATCGAGCACCAGAGAACATCATCTATTTCTTTTGATGACATTATTAACACCTTTGCTACCAAAAAAGCTCGAAAAGTGACAATTTGATTTATTTAGATTCAAGAATGAATAAGGACTGTTAGTAAATTTAGTACCCAAAACTCATGTAAAAATCTAATTTGTTTTCAATGTGTTCCAAATTGAAATAGTAAAGTACTACATGAATACTGTACCAATTTATAACCAAAATACCAAATAAACTTAAGAATGATTTGAAGTTTAACTGAATGTCTCATTTCTTAATGTGTTACCCACTTCTGTAATTTCAGATTAACAAATGAAGAAAAAACCTTTTACTTTTTAGATTCCGTTAAAAATTATTACACAAAATACAATAGAGGAGTGCTGTAATTTCACAACTGAATTTCACTTGATCTGTTTGCACTATAGTGTAGTGTGTTGATGAGTAAAGCTATGAAGCTGTAATTAATAGCATTGACTTAAGTACAGGAAAGTATATGCTTTTGTTTTTTGTTAAATAGTTTTAAATGGTTTGAGTATGGCGTGGAGGGGAAGGAGGGGGCGCCGAAATATACCCTTGCCCCGGGTGAAAGGAGGGCTAGTTCCGGCCCTGCCCACATGGATCATGTAGTCCTTTGTCACCTTCTCACTCAGCACATGACTGGTAGCTCTTTTCACACTATATAACTTCACATATTTAGAAAAAGTGTCTAACATCACAAAAATATACATAACTCCGCCTCTACCCTTCGGCAACGGTCCATACAAATCTACTGCAACTAAATCAAATGGCCATTTTATAAAATCAAATTTTTTACTTTTATAAAATTCATGTTTCCTTCAACCCTATAATTCACTACTTTAGACTTTTTACACAAATCACAACCCCTTAACAACTTTCTAACCCGTCTTTCCGTATTCTTAAAAACACAAGACTCTTTCAAAACATTAACACACTTTTTCGCCCCAAAATGACCATATCTCAAATGACAGTCCCAAATGATCTTATCAGCTAACCCCTCTGGCACAACTAACCTCCAATCACTCTCACCCCTTCTACTTTCTTAAATAGCAACCCTTTATAAATTTGAAAATGTTGATTGTATACTGACCCAGCTAATTCAGTCTCTAAACTATTTATGATCTTATTTGACTTACCATCTGCTCTTTGCATGGTTCTAATGTCTTTTAGCTCTTCCCCAAAAATTCTATGTTCCCGGCTAATCTGAAAAATCTCAATCTCCTTCAAATATCTACAAGTTTTATTGTTTAACATGTCTACCCTAGAAAGAGTGTCAGGTATTTTGTTCTCTGTTCCCTTGATATACTCCCATGCAAAATTGTATTCTTGTAAAACAAGTACCCACCTGGTTAGACAGCTGCGAGCAAGCTTACACGTGTTCAAGAATGATAATGCTTTGTGGTCCGTTCGGATTACCGTTTGGTTTCCAAGGATGTATGTCCGGAACTTCCCCACGGCGAACACAATGCTTAAAAGTTCTTTCTCAGTGGTGGTATAATTTTTCTCAGCAGACAGGAACGACCTACTGGCGAAGGCGATAGTCAGATGTTCTTTATTACTGTCTTCTTGGTAAAGCTCCGCCCCTAACGCTACGTTGCTCGCATCTGTCTGTAAATAAAATGTTTTATTAAAATCAGGGTGATTCATCATTATCATGTGGCTAAATTTCCTCGTAATTTCATTGAAAGCTTCACGTTCCAATTCTCCCCATCTCCACTGCTTATTCTTCTGGAGTACTGCACTTAGTTTCGCTGTTGTGTGCGCATAATTCTTCTGGAACTTACGATAGAAATTACACAGTCCTAGAAAGCTCTGTAGTTGTTTGATATTCTTTGGCTCAGGGAAGCGCATAATGGAGTCCTCCTTGTCTGGATTTGCAGAGATTCGCTCTTGTGTAATAATAAACCCTAAGAAATTGATTTTAGTTTGTAGAAATTTTGATTTCTCCCAATTTACGGTGAGTCCTCCTTCTTCTAATTTAGCCAAAACATATCCCAAATGTTCCAAGTGTTCCTGAAAAGTTCTAGAGGCAATTAAAATATCATCCACATACGCTGTTGAAAAGTCTTAAGTCTTTTGGTTTTAAAATCTGGTCTAAACATTTTATAAAGCTAGCTACACTAGTATTCAACCCAAATGGTAAGCGTCTAAACTGGTAATTCTTCCCATTAAACAAGAACGCTGTATATTTTCTACTTACTTCTGCCAATGGTACCTGCCAATACCCCGCTGTTAAAACGAGCGACGTCATGTATCGCACCCCACTAAACTTCTGAAAGATCTCATTTATAGATTCTGGTGATTCACAGTCTGGTATTATTATTTGGTTAATTCTCCTAGCATCTAAACATAATCTAACCCTACCATCCTTCTTTATGACAACTACTAATTGATTTGAGTAATGTGACACTGACCTTTCTATAATGCCTCCCTCCATCATTCTGTCTAATTCTTCTTGCACCGCTCTTCTTTTGGAATAAGGCACTGGATAACTTCGCTGCATGAAAGGTGTGTGTTCCCGTACCTGCAATACACATTCATAGCCTTTTGCCCTTCCCGGAATATTGGTAAACACTCCTCGAAACTGCTCAATCACCTGCCACAACGACACACGTTGATCACTCCTTACCACCTCACCCTCACTACAAAATTCATCCACCCTTATCTCCCACACTTCTTCACTACTTTTACCCAACTTCTCTTCTTCACTACTTTTACCCAACTCTCCTTCAAAACTCTCAGTATACTCTCCCTCTGTACATGAATTTACTCTAGCTTCTGTGTCACTCTCGCCTACCCTCTTCTGTAGTATTTTTACACCTGTTACTCTAATCTTATCTAACACCTGTTCAAAATTAACCCTGACAGACCGATCACCCCCATCTAACTCAACTACTTTCTCTTTTTAAATTTATGACAGCTTTATTTCTCTGTAGAAAATAATTACCTAAAATTATGTCTAGACTTAACCCTTTTACCACTAAAAATATGTTTTCAAACTCTGCATTATTTATCAGGAAACTTAAATGTATTTGTTTGGTTACTCTCTTACTACGTACTCCTGTAACTCCCACTACGGTAACCCCTGCTACTGGCAAAATCGGAATATTTTTATTTGTCTCCCTTAATTCTCCCAAAATGTTTTCAGCAATTACGGAAATCTCACTACCTGTATCTATAAGTGTTCTGTAACTCTTACCTGCTATGGTTACCTGTACTTCGGTTAATCCTATTCTCCTCTCGATTGTGGTATGGTTCTCCAATAAATCTGTCACGATGTCCGTTTTAATTACATTACTTTGAAAATCCTCCTTTGGTTGGCAATCATTCGCTTCCCTGGACAGTGGTCTGGTCCATGCTACCACTGTCTTCTCTAGTTTTCCGTCTGGTTTCTGTTATTGCTGGTGGTTGGTCCATTGTGACCCCTTGGTGGTCCATGGTTATTACCGGCTGTTCCCCTGGTGCTTGGTATTCCTCTCTGCTGCTGGACATACTGTTTTGGTCCTTCTTTCCTCCTTTGATCACCTCTCGCCTGGCTGCATCTGAAACACTTCTGCCGGCTGGCATAATTTTCACCCCTACACCTGGAACATCTCCAATCCTCTGGGTTATTGAAATTATTTATATGTGTACCTCCATGTCCGCTAGGATTACTTCTATAGTTATCATGTTCATAAGTCTTATTATTGTTATTCTGTTGTTGGGGTCGCCTACCCACTTCTCTGTCCCAAATACTTTGGAACGTCTAAAATTCTCTCCAACTCATTCATATCATGTATTTCTTTGGTCATTAAAGTTATTTGCACTTCACGCGGCATATGTTTGCTTACGTGGCTTACAAAAGATTTAAAAGGTATTGGTGGCTCTAAATACTTGGCCTCATTGTATAATTTAGTGACATATATCGTTGATATTATTGTTTTGGTGTCCCATAAAATTACCTGTTCCCATTATGCGGCTACGTAGAATCTCTTGGTCGTCTTCCGCCCAATATTTCCCTTTAAACGCTCTCTCAAATTCCTCATAACAATCCCATTCTAAACGATGCGCTTCCGCCCATATAATGGAACTTCCTTTAAAGCATTTAATTATTTTCATCAACTGTACTTCCCAACTACTATTGCTAAAGCGGTGGTATTCCCTGGTTTGGTACACATCGGGTGTATCGCCCTGTTCTCGTAACTAAATGTCTCTAATTCGATCTCATTGTGTAAGTCTCGGGTGATTATTACTCTTTCGGTTACCCCGGTCAGTTTTTGATCAATCTCCCCCCTTAATTCATCTTTCACACATCTTAAACTACCTTCAATTGAAATCCACTTATCATATATATCATTATTGGTTTGCACATTGAAATTATCTATTTCTCTAATTTTATTTTGTATGGTACTTATTTTATGGTTAGTATTAATTTCGTGTTCTGAAATAGTTTTATCGATTGTTTCGATATTCTTTGTTATATGTGTTACATCAGACTCACATTTCTCTAATTGATTTTGTAAAACATCTGTCTTAATGTCTATCTGCTTGTTAATTTCAAATTTTGTTTTTGTTTCTATTTGCTTATCTACTGCATTTAAACATTTACTCTCTATTTCTTTACTATGCATTACAAATTGATTTTGAACTTTCTCAACTATTGTTTCATCTACTTTATTTATTTTATCATCTAAACTATTTATTTTAGTATCAAACTTCTCGCTAACCCTGATTCTATGATCTGTTCTTGAATATTTTCATAACTTGTATTCATTTCATTTATTTGTTTGTTAAAATTAAAATTTTTTTGTTTAATTTCATCTTTCACTTCATCAAATTTGGCATTTATTTTATCGTATTTCATATTGGAATCGCTTTTTTGCTCATCCAACTTATTATTTTGAACATCGAATTTAAAATTCATGTCCCCTCTTAGTTCCTTAAAATTACTACACATCATGTCATATAAACATGTTAACATCTCGTCTGTTTTGTTTTCAGCCCGAGTTGAGATGGGTGTTATTTATACTCTGTCTAACTCTACAGATTTGGTAGCACTAGACTCGATCTGACTTATTGGCTTTGAACAAATTCCCATCTCACTCGTAAACATTTGGTCAGTTACGCTGACATTCTCGTTATTGTTTGCCATTTAAAAAAAAAAAATCTGTTACATATATTTTTCTTTTCAAAATTTTACTGTATATCTAACATACACTACTATCATAACATAACCTTATTGTTTACGTGTTAGTTACCTACTCATTTCCAATAACCATTCCGTCCCTATAGCAGGCTTATTTATATAAACATTTATTTATACAAAGTCACTGTTCGGGCAGCCATTTGTTAACTAACTTACTACTTTATTTTTTTTATTTTTTATTTGACTTACCTTTTTTAAAGTCTTGCTAACACTTACGCTCTGTTTACATACTGATTCACAATGTGGCGTTGTTGCCAACATAACATTTCTTCGTTCGGGTCCAGGTTCTTTAAGCGAGCTAGAGACTGAATGGTTTTTAGAAATAATAAACTCAGAAAGCATTTGGTTACAAACTTGTGTTTTAATGATCTGAATATTTTAGATATTTGAAAACAAAACAAAATGGAGTCCACCTCCTTTGATTAAATACAAAACAAAAATGGCGGCGAAGTATTTTCGCTGCATCAGCCCTATGTGTGTCACAATTACATACATATATATTTCATCTTCAAGTTACCCTTAATTGACTATAAAATGAATTTTGAATATACTGCAGTTTACTCTTTCCTATAGTTACGTTTTCTAAATCACGTAACCTAAACCAGTGACTCATGATTTTTCTTATTTGTGTACCAGTACACACGCCCATGCTCACACACACACACACACACACTACTGAAAACGGTACATTTTAGTTTAATTGAGCTCAAAATATTTTACAACGATCGGTATTTAAAATAGGTGATGGTTTTACTTCCCTGCCTCGCTGGTTGAAGATGCAGTTAGGCATCTCCCATGTTCTCGCTTGGTGTTCTGTTGAGTTATTATACTGTTCGTTTGTTGTTGCACTCACTGACTTTACGTTACATTTTTGATACTGTTAGTTGCAAATAGTTTTACTTTTACACTCTGATTACATTTTTAATACTCTTTATATGTGTATGCTGGCCAGCAATTTGTAGCACATGCAGCTCGCACAAGGAGTACGAGGTAACTGGGAAAGACAATATGGCGTTTGTTACCCAAGTGGAAGGTTTAACAGCGTCATCGATTCTATTGTTTTCTGGCAATGATGTCTCTGTTTTACAATGCAACGACTACGTCTGACATAATTATGATGACGTATTTTAGGAGTGGTCTCGTGGTTGTTAGCAAACTCGCTGTCGATCGTCACGTACGCCACTGACCTTGACGCCAACTCATCCTGGCGAACTGCGTTGTATCATATATATGGAAAACTTTGCCCTCACATATTTCAACATTGGCTTTACAATAAAATTACATTTGTTATGAACCCAAAATTCCTATGTGGACCTATTGTACCGTTACATCATGAAGGTAGAGCAGAAGGCGTCTTTAGTCTGGTGCTTGAACAAGCAGCTTATAGATGGTAAAACTTTAAAGTGAATGAGTTGAAGATTATTATTTTGTGTGCATCCATTTTCATTACTAGGTGCAGCACTAAATAGTACTGTTCACTTTGTACCGTTCGTTTGATCCTGTTATTGAAAGGATGAGTTATTGCTATTAATTTACCAGGATGCATGTCATTGCTTGTTAAAGAATTGTAGAGAATAAAGTAACAATACTACAACTACCGCAGTAGGTACATGTGTCCCAGTGTGAACTGTCCTCTTCCAAGCAATGAAGAATACCACAAAAGGACAACGATTTGTGATTCTGTTATCGTACAAATAATAAGCAAAATAAGAAGGACCCGATACTACCTTTACTCACCTTCAAAAGATTCCAAAAAACCAAAAGCCCTTGGAGTCACCACCACATTTTTACAGGAGGAAATGTGGAAACCGTATATCAACTTTCCCCGTGAAAACAATTTGAAATAAAAACTTTCCCTTCTCAGAAGATTCTCAAATCCGTTAGACGAACTAGTTGAGCACAGAGTATAGGTTAGGACGAGGGTGATGTAAAAATAACTTAACACATATTCATTATAATTCACACAAATTTATTCATTGATAATACTAATATAAAATATTTCACAAATGATAAAGAGATTTTTGTAAAATATATTGTCCTTTATAAGGTAGCCTATTTGAACACCTTATGTGGTGCAATCACCTTCTACATAATAGAATTTTGAAAAAAAACTTCACTGTGTTATCTTTCGAATTACATACTTATGTAACTGTATATTACAAATACACAGTAACTGTCTTTAACATAATTATTGTGTTTAATAACGGGCGCCATGTTGGAAACTACCAACAGCTGATAGTACATTTATTCTACGGGCCAAGTTTCGTGTTAAGCGAACGATATTGTAGAATGGGAAGTGTTATCTGAAATAAATACTCTGAAATGGTCATAAAAAAACTTATTATTTAAGCAGAAAGTTTTACATATATATTTGACTCGACCATGCGCCTCGGGGCGTAGTCCTATGTATCATTAAATAGACAGACATATTTAAAATTGAACCTTGTAAATCTAAACATATAATAAACATATAGTAACACCAAAAACAAGATACATTTAAGATATATATATATGTATGTATGCACAACCCAGCACTTAGGAATTATACACTCGCCCTCTCACTCTCTCTCTCTCTCATTCTGGTACAATTCTTTTTTAATGAGCTCATTTTATTAAAATTTTAAAGACTTTGTAAATTGAATTTACTTTGAAAATTTTATTTTGGTCTTTGAAATTTAGTTTGATTTGAAATAAAAATTATATGCTGTTGTTGGAACGTTCTCACCAAATTGTCGTATAAGTCTCCTCGCACATCTAGGGTCGTCACTATCTGCACAATCCATAAGTTTTACTTCGATTTACGGCCCCACCGTCGTGTCGACCCACGAAAACACCTCGGACCGATTCTACACGCGAGATTTCTTATGGACGATCCATCGGCCGATGACACCTATACGATGACAGTCTATTAACGTCTGTCACAACATTTTTCGATATTTTATATCGTTTATTAACCACTTCTAGTGGTATAAAAGTTAAAATTCACTATTCGTTAACGATTTGCCGGCCGGCTGCGATCACGTTCCCTGTTGAAATGACACAGAGTCTTTGTTCCATATTTCCGAGGTGGGGTGAATCTACGTCACTCGGCTATTGTCTGTTTGTTGACAGCATCGTGTTGTTTACAAAAACAAATTCCTGGCCGCTGATGTCATCAAGGATCGTCGCTTTTATCGCATTATTCGACATACAGTTTTTTGTGAGGCTTCACGTTTTTTGTTATGAATCAGTCAGAATCCTGGCAAATATTATATAGTCCACTCACGGTATATTCATAAAGGTTATTAAATGTTTATTTAATTTTGACCAAATGAAGGAATACAATATTTATGGTTCTTTATACCATATTTAGGGTGATTAAAATGTGTACCATAATTGTACCATTACAACTGTAATTATCAATAAAAACATTGCATTAAATAACTCTATATAAATTTTGTATTAAATTATTTTTTATCAATACAAATCAGTACCTTTTCTTTACACTCTCTCTCTCTCTCTCTCTCTCTCTCTCTCTCTCTCTCTCTCTCTCTCTCTCTCTCTCTCTCTCTCTCTCAACCCCTTCTCTCTCTCTCTCTCTCTCTCTCTCTCTCTCCTCTCTGTTTTACTCTCTCACTCTCTGATATTCTGTATTTAGTTTATTTCATCATTTTTATTTGATATGTATTTTTTCCCTCTGTTTATACGTCACTTGGCCAAAATTTTCCCCACTTTTGTACTTTGCTGTTGTGTGTCCAACGAGGTTCCTTTAATCTCTTGTGCACATCACAAGGTTGAAACTACGCCCTTAGTACGTACTCGGTTCTTTTATGTATGTATCTCCCCGATAGAACTTTTTGATACTTTACAAACTGTCCGACACCTTGGTCATCATGTACTGATGTAATTAACACATTGGCGTAGGCCTACAGGTTGTCGCCCATGGGCACAGAGTTACCATAATTTTGACGTGCACACTGTTCAGTGAGTGTTTTCAATACTGTAAAACTTGAAACTCAGTTGTTAGTTATAATTTTAACCAGGGCATGGCCTTCTTGAGTCGCCGCCACCCCCAGTGCCACGAACACTGTTTGGCATCAAAACTGCGACTGACTGACACTATGCTTGAGCGTCTCTCTCCCTGCTCCTGCACTATACTGGTTTTTCTGCTCTTCTGTGAGAAAATTGGCCAGTGTGGCTGATGTAATTCTCGTAGGGCGTGCGAAACCGACTTTTAGGCATGCACAACTTGCCAAACAATTACGGCCTTCACAGACCAACGACATTTCCCAAGCCAAAGTCACGTACACAAAATTCCAAGCTGTCTGACGTTTCTCACTCACGAAAATCTGTTTCAGCATTATATAGAAAATCTGTTTTTGCGATGCTTAATGAAATGTACCATTACAACTGTTACCCTTCACTTATTTTCAATAAATATTTAAAACATAAAAACCTACCCAAAACTCAAATTCCCCCTTTTTATATTTTTGTTCTTACCTTTACGTGGATCCAGGGTTCTATGCACGAACTCGTGACCTATAAAAGTGGTTGAGGAGTTTGTTGCGTAATAAATACTAACTCTCATTTACTACATTTAACCAACTTTGTTTATTAAAATTATCTCCCACATACTTTCTTTCTCTTTCTTTTTCTGTTCTTTACAAAATTGTTTTTCCTTAATTCTTATACATTTCCCAAAAACATTGGTTACTTTACTTATAGAATAAGCAACTGTTCTAAATGATGTTTTACTTCCTTACTCTTTACTTTCTTTCTCAAGGTTATTACGTGCTCTTATTCATCTCTCAAAACAAAACAACTATTAAGGAACTTAATTATAAAATAACTATATTTTTATTCTATTAGACAGTCCAGCACTTCGCTCACTCTCTCTATCATACTCGTCACCCACCTAAAATTCGAGATCTCTGTTACCATATTATAATATTGATACATTTTAGTGGGTCTGTGTATAATTGATCTAGGGTTATTATTTTTGAAGAGTACTCATCCTTCACATCGCTTCGTTGTTACGCCAACACTACTTTTCATTTAAACATCCGAAAGGAATTTTAACTGTTTAGTAATTTTGAATACTGTCCTGCTGATGCTGTTGTTGCACTTCACACTATGTTTATTACTATATATTATCACATTTTTACAATATCTTGGCCGGTCGGTTCACATTGCTCTTGTGTATGGTTTTTTGTGAACAGCGCTCTAACGCAACTGCAAGCGTCCCTCTGGGCTCGGCTGCTTGGTTTTTCATTGGCTGGGCGAATTTTCTCGCTGCATCTCGTTATTTCTCGTAATCTCGTAGCCGGCGGCAAGGAAAACTGTGCGTGACTTTCGCTCTGTCCAAAACGGCACACCCGCGCTCGTACACATTCCAATGCTCCAGATTACGTCGCACCTCGCCTGGCTTATTCACAGACTGACCACTGGGTGTTTACAAAGTTAAGCTTTGGTTATCAAAACCGGGGCTCAGTGTGGGTGACTCCACATTACTACAATTATTAAGGAATAAAAATAAATCCCACTAGTTTGTCCCGTTACAATACCCCCCCAATTAGAGGTTTTCTGTCGAAACAGAAAAGCTCTCATTGCCTAAAAACCTAAGAGGACTAGCTAGAATATGGCGCCAACAGCCCCCCTTTAAATCCTTCTTACAATCATGGGTAACCTACCCCCCTAGTCTGGTGACTATGGCTGCACCTGAATGACCTTACTGGACTTCCCTCTCGAGATCCCAACACCGCAAAGTCAGACAGGCACCCCACCACAGTATCACCTGACTGTAAAATTTCAAACAAATTGTCAATATAATTGGCCTTACACCAAACCAGATCCTCAACTGATTTATTTCCCTCTTAGACGTACTGGATTGCCGTTAGCAAAGTACTGGTTGCATATATATATATATATGCCTTCTTAACATAAACATATAACATTCCTAATCAAATAAACATTCCCATTTCACAAAAACCTAATCTCAAAATAAACATTACTAATCTCAGGTTAACCTAAAACATTTCATTTCTGAATCTGAATCAAATTTACTAGCATTATACAACTTTTTATTTCAAGTTCCATTAATTAAACATTTTAACTGTTTATCTGGCATTATCATCTCAAATCAAAATTTAAATTATTCAAATTCCAATCATTGCATTTTCATCAGTTACTATTTATTTTACAATTCAAATCAAAATAAATCTAAGTTCATTACTAAAATTCATATTTTAAATTAATTTAATTAATCAGTCATCTCTTTCAATTAATTACTTTAATGGTATTATTCAAAATGACTTCACTTCATTTAATTTCTTCTTGCATTTATTTACTGCATAATATAATTCATTTATCATTTTTATAAACTTCAAATCAAAACAATTTACTACCAAAATTTCTATCCTTTAAATGACTTTAATCTTCATCATAAACATTCATAATTATATATTGACAATTATTAAAAAAAAAAAAACTTACTACCATCATAAAATCAATTACAACTACAAATTGATCACACAAAATACAATACACATAACACCATGCATCAGCTGATATCTTATCAGCACATGTACATAACCTTACTCTCAGTACCCTTAACACATGTAAACCCAAACACAAAATTGTCTACAATATACTTCATTGAACACCTTAATAACTACTCAAAATGAACATTGCTATTATTATATTTCAAATTTAAGTTTGACCAAAAATTACATAACTTACAGCTTTACTTTAGTTTCAGATTCTCTTAAACTTTCACTTGTTAACTAATTTTAACTTGTTATTCATAATTTCAACTATGAATTTCTATTAAGCATTTTCATCATCAACTAGTTCGGGTGACTCCCAGTCATTAATAATGATCTTGTTTATTGAACAGGCATTTAGATATAACCTTACTCACATTCTTCCTTCTAACAACCACTAACGGATTTTCATAGTATGACACCAATCTCTCAATAATATCCCTCTCCAACCCTTTATCTAACTCTACTTAAATCATTTTCCTCTTATAACAAAGCACCTGATACCTTTTAATACTCATTCCCTTATTAGTTCCTGGCCCTTCCAGGTAACTCCGCCAAACCCCATTTAAAACTATTCCTCCCGCCACAATGCCTTGCGTTGAGAACTCCCTACACCTCCACCCTCACTACAAATTTTGTGTACCCTGCTCTCGCCTATTCACTCCATTTTCATCACTCCCCTTCTCTCTACACACATTCATTCTCGCTACTGTGTCCCTACTACTGACCCGTTTCTGTATTACTTTTATACAAAATTCTTATTTTGTTTAATACCCATTTAAAGTTAACTCTGACTGACTTAATGCCTAATTGAAATAATCATCACCCAAACTCCATCTTATGGTAAACCACATTTTACATTAAGTTAATCATTGAAAATTACATTAGAAACTTCATAACTACCTCACATTAATTTAATCACCTAATTTAAATTCTTTCAAACTCATTTAATTTCATCATTAAAACATTTTATTTTACTTCCATTTCATTATAAAATTCCTACTTACACATGGTCAATCATAAACTCAAAACTATAAACATTTATCGCAACAAATATAACGTACATAACGATATGTACCTTCTGATACATTATAATAACAGTATGACTCAATACCTAAACACTTTGTATGTTTAATCATTTACTATTTATTATAAAGTTCAAATTTCAGAAAAAAAAACATTTAAATTTATTACCAAAATTCATCTATACAACATTTTAAATTAATTAACTCGTCACCAATTATTTAATTCCATCAGTTTCTAAAACACTAAGTTACTTTAGTTATATTATTCAAAACAATTTTAATTTAGTTACTTTCATTATAAACTTCACATATAACTCTCGTTATTTATTTAGTCTGGAAAAATATTATTATTATTATAAAATCACTCCCTACTACACACATACATTGTTTACATAAAATATAGAGTACCACATAACCTATACATAATATTACATGAATACATTTGACCTCACCACAAAAGTATATACAATCCACATTATTATCTGTTATCGTTTACCACAAATCATTTCATAATTCAGTCCATTTTAAAAACCACTACACTCACATAATTAAATGTTCATGAACAATACTCTTTACCCTCCATCATCAAACAATAATCTTTTCTTAATATAACACAATTCATTTTTAATTACTTTTATTTTGTTATTATTATTATAATAACTATTCAATATTTTAAATTGTTCCGTATACCCACATAATAATCTACTGGATTATCCCCCATTATTATTCTATCATATAACCTGTCTCCATCAGTAATTCTGGTCTTGTCATCGTCAGTATTATTATCTGTCTCCATTAAGCATTTCATCATCTCCTTACTATCCAAATCAGCTGCTATTACTATCCCCATCCTATGTACAGGTAAGTATTCAATATAATTATCAACGTTATCATCATCCATAGCCTATCATCCTATTCTCACAACAAGGTAAATTTTTTATTTTATTCACTCTCTCACTATTTATTCTCTCTAATAATTCTTCATAACTTCTAATAACATCAAATAACACCCTCTCTCTCTCTCTCTCTCTCTCTCTCTCTCTCTCTCTCTCTCTCTCTCTCTCTCTCTCTCTCTCTCTCTCTCTCTCTCTCTCTCTCTCTCTCTCTCTCTCTCTCTCTCTCTCTCCATCTCTCTCTCTCTCTCTCTCTCTCTCTCTCTCTAAATCGCTTACACAACCCCATTTTCCTTTCTATCTCTCAATCCACACAACACAACATTATCATAACACCTCCTGGCTTTTCCAGGGAACTCATGATACACAGGGGACCTACTTAGAGACACCTCGTCTCTCACACAACTTCTGGAGGAAACTCTGTCCTTGTAAATCACTAGTGGAGCCTTTACTCCATTTAAACAACAGGGAAAATTTGCCCTTTGCCAACCTAACCTCTCTTCACACTCTCTCTCAATCTCATCAACACTCGCTAACATTTCGTTACTAACCCCAAATAACCTCCCACTCTCATTTTCACTAATATTCAACACTATCTCACTATCATTTTTATAGTTTTTACTATTACGTACCTCGTTAATTTCTTCTTCGTTATTATTCGTACTTATCTCCCCATTATTCTCACCTGTATTGACACCAACATCGTCTGTCACTTCGTTATTTTCATTTATATCACACTTACCTATATCTGTTCTCCACTCTTTCATTTTCTCAATACTTTGTTTTTGTGACTCGATGAACTCATCACAATGTTCATTAAACTGCTTTACTATACTGGTATTTATTTCGTTAAATTTTACACTCATATCACCCTTCAATTCGTTCAATTTACTTTCTAATTTGATATCATTAATATCGAAACGACTTTCGAGCTTTCTATTTTGTTCTTTCATTTCATGAACATCACTGCTTAATTTATCAAACTTAATATTCTGTTCAGTGAAACTACTCTTTACTTCCTTATTTTGTTCTTTCAATTCATTAAATTGTTTTAGTAAACATCTCATTACGTCATTATCAAATTTACTATTACATTTTGTTGACGTTGGGGTTAACTGAACTCCTGAGTCATCTGTAACATCTGACTCGTTTACTTTATTGTCTTGACCTACACTCGGAGTTGAATGAACCCCAAGCCCGCTCATGACAGCTGACTCGTTAACACCAGTTACGTCAATTACATTGACCTCGATTTCATTATTATCTTCCATCTTTTTAAATTATAAAACTTTCATATACATTACAAAATCTTAATCTTAAGTGTATTCAGTAATATTCACTCACTTAACTATAACATAACATACCACAATTTATTTGTACGTAATTTACACGTAATATATCTTAACCTCCAGCAACCTCACTTTTACATTCACAAGTAGGTACAGTCTGTACAGAATAAATACAAACCGCCCCAGTTCGCTGCGCCATTTGTTACCCTTCAATTCTTTTCAATAAATATTTAAAACATAAAAACCTACCCAAAACTCAAATTCCCCCTTTTTATATTTTTGTTCTTACCTTTACGTGGATCCAGGGTTCTATGCACGAACTCGTGACCTGTAAAAGTGGTTGAGGAGTTTGTTGCGTAATACATACTAACTCTCATTTACTACATTTAACCAACATTGTTTATTAAAATTATCTCCCACATACATTCATCCTCTTTCTTTTTCTGTTCGGTAGAAAATTGTTTTTCCTTAATTCTTATACATTTCCCAAAAACATTGGTTACTTTACTTATAGAATAAGCAACTGTTCTAAATAATTTTTTACTTCCTTACTCTTTTACTTTCTTTCTCAAGGTTATTACATGCTCTTATTCATCTCTCAAAACAAAACAACTATTAAGGAGCTTAATTATAAAATAACTATTTTTTATTCTATAAGACAATCCAGCACTTCGCTCACTCTCTCTCTCATACTCGTCACCCCCCTAAAATTCGAGATCTCTTTGTTACCATATTATAATATTGATACATTTTAGTGGGTCTGTGTATAATTGATCTAGGGTTATTAAATTTGAAGAGTACTCATCCTGCACGTTGCTTCGTTGTTATGCCAACACTGCTTTTCACTTAAACGTCCGAAAAGTAATTTTAACTGTTTAGTAATTTTGAATACTGTCCTGCTGATGCTGTTGTTGCACTTCACACTATGTTTATTACTATATATTATTACACATTTACAATATCTTGGCCAGTCGGTTCACATTGCTCTTGTGTACGGTTTTTTGTGAACAGTGCTCTAACGCAACTGCGTGGTTCCGAGTTTAGACGCCGACTGCTTCGTCTCAACAATGGCGAGCGTCCCTCTGGGCTCGGCTACTTGGTTTTTCATTGGCTGGGCGAACGTCTCGCTGCATCTCGTTATTTCTTGTAATCTCGTAGCCGGCGGCAAGGAAAACTGTGCATGACTTTCACTCTGTCCAAAACGGCAAACGCGCGCTCGTACACATTCCAATGGTCCAGATTACATTGCACCTCGCCTGGCTTATTCGCAGACTGACCACTGGGTGTTTACAAAGTTAAGCTTTGGTTATCAAAACCGGGGCTCAGTGTGGGTGACTCCACATTACTACAATTATTAAGGAATAAAAATAAATCCCACTAGTTTGTCCCGTTACACAACTCTTCAAAATGTGAAACAAAAATTATTGAATGACCCCAAGGCTATACCAGAAAATGCATTTGAGAAATATTTTGAAGACTGAAAAAATGTTGGCATAATTGTCGTGTTATATCTGACTAACATGAAGGGGCCAGTATAAGTGTAAATGAATCGAGACATAATTTTTCAAATAAACAAAACCTGCACAAACTTTTTGAAGTAGATTGTCAAACCAAATATTAGACATCAAGGCAACAACAGGAGTTAAGAACCAGCTAGTGTGAATAAAACCCAAAAACCTAAGATCAAAAAATTAGGTTTAAACATCTGCTTTCTTTTTTTTTTTATTAAGATATTGTGCAATAAACTGCATGTAGGCAGTAGATCTGCTGTACTAGTTTTTTGTATTCTGTTTGTAATTGAAATACTGTATTTGCAAAGTGTCTTCTATCATTGTTTAGTGTTGTTTCTGTGGATATACGCCTTATTTTCTATTCAAATATTAACAAACTAGCATGAATAGAAAAATGAATAAACTAGTAAATTATCTTTGTTTCAGTTAAAATAAGTTTCAAATTCAGTTTCACTGGAGATTTACACATTGATGTGACATAAATTTGTATATGCATATTCGATTTGTTTCTTAAGTAATATTTTTTGTTAAGGTTGAATGAAATTAAAGAGAAATCATTTTGTTCAGGCAAATAAGGAATTAGACAAATATCGTGCATTGGTCACACAATTGCAGCAGAAAATAACACTGATGGAACGATGTGATGTTAGCAAGAACATGGAAAAACAGACTGACCTGATGGTGAAGAATCTGAAGAACACACATCAGCAACAAGTAACTGCTTTACAGACAAAAATTGATCTACTTACAAAACAGCTACAGGATAAGGTTAGTGTTACATTTCTGGAATGCACGTAGTTGTGTAAATATGTTAACTTATAAACTTATTAACAATTTTATTCTTTGTTTGATGATTATCGTACTTACCATGTGAGTACCATAATTATGTGCTGAAGCACATGACCGGCTGCCGTATGTTTCTTTCTTTATAGGGTCCAGAGTTCTTTAAACCAAAATCAGAGACTGAGCTGGGTCTTGAAATAATGCTTTTAACGACAATACTGGTGGCATAAAAACTTTGTTTAATGACGCTAAATACTTTACATTTATTAACATCAAAATATGGTGTCTTATAAAATTAAACAAAATGGCGTCTTACGTTACTTCCGCCTTCTACTATTCATCAACTTCATTTTTATAATAATAATTTTTCTTTCATTTTACTCTTACAACAGGAATATCTTTTAAACTGCAGTATTTATATTTTGTTGTTGTTGTACACATTAATTGTTAATGATATGAAACACAAACCAACGCCTCATGGCTTTTGCCCGTTTAAATGCCGGCTTTCATCCACTCACACACACACGCTCATTTTGCCCCAGAAATAGATTAATGATACATTTTGAATTGAATTTTGAGCTCAATGGTTATTATAATAGGTTGAGATAAATTTTGCACTTTCCTGGATTTTGAAATGTAGCCGTTCCTCCAGACGTCCACTTTTCGCCGGCCGGTGTTCGCCGAATGCTTTACTGTATCATGTCTGTTTGTTGCTACACACTGAATTTACTTTATTACATTTTAAATCGTTCACTGAATTGCTGCTGCAATTACATTTTGTTAATTTATCACTTCTGCTGGCGATTAACTACCAGCGAATTTTACGTGTTAACGCTCTGAATGTCTGATGTTAAATGGGGCGAAAAACTGGTTCCGTTCTTGCATGTGTGTGTGTTATGTCGTCAGCGTTCCATTGTTTCATATGGCTGACGCCCTTGTTTTGCGTCATTTTTATGACGTTTTCACTGATTGTATTACGTCTCATTATTGTCTGTCCATTGGTTTTATATAACGTATGCGGCGGAACGCACGTAGGCTCTGACCTTGGGTTCGATCTACACTGATGAAACTGCGTCGTTTCGTTAATGATGGGGAGAGTTGTTCTAACCATGTTTTATATATAAAAATACAATAAAAAATACAATAAGAGATTCCTTAATACCATAATTCCTTAAGACGGACGTTCGTACCATCACAAAACCCCCTCAATGAGAGGTTTTATGCCGAAGCACAAAAACTCTCATTGACTCATTCACACGTTCTAAAGGGATCAGCCCAGATATGTCTCCACAACCCCCTGTAGTGTTAATCACTTACCCTTGGTCCAATGATGGTGACCGTACCCATCTGACCTTACTGGACTTCTCAGGAGAGATCCCAACACCGTAAGGCCATTTGGCACTTAACGCTCCTGCTCTGACGCACCGGCCAGCTCAGGACCGCCGTCACAACACCATCAAACTCTGAAACATGAAATACAAAAATTTTAAATAGTGGCCTTATCTATTCCCATATCCACAACTGATATGTCTTCCCTTAGATGCATTGGTTTGTGTTTAGAGGCGTTGGTTTGCTTAACTCTAAAATTCCTTCGTAAGAAAACGAACAAGATTTAAAACAGAAAATCCACTTCTCTTTTCAACATTCCTACATTTATCAAAATTTTCTGACTCCAGTCAATATTAACTTACTTCCTTCACCACAAGAAAACATATTCTTATACTAAGCATAACACATAGAACAATTTTTTAATTTTCAAAACAACAACCGCTATCTCTATCATCTATATATATAAAAATTGTGCTATCACTTTTTATTGATAATTTAAAACTTAATTAATTTTATATATTATTCATTGTTTATTTCTAACTTTTTCGGGCGCCATCTTGTATTGCCACCTACAAGAAAAAATATATGTACTTACCATATTTCTCGGGTTCCTTTCGGCGAACACAGGAGAACAGAATGGTTTATTTGCAATAATTAATTTAATTCACATTGGCAATGAACAAAAGGTTTATTTACTCTACAATGCATATAACAAAAAAATAAAAACTTCTTTTCCTGCACTTACATACTATTGCAAATTTAGCTATAAACTCATGAAATGAATGCCGTTAAGATTAATTTCCTTACATCTTTTCCATTATTGATTTGGTCTTATTTATTAATTATATTTCTTTCTTTTATACACAAACAAATATTCTTTTCCCCTCCATTATCTGTTATGAATCTAACATTAAACAATATCTTGGTTATATGATTTTGTAGACCTCTTGAACAAATAGAATTATTATTTTATTTCTATGACATAAAATTAAACGCAAACTTAGATTTAAACACAAACCAGCCTTCTTTGTTTATCATATTTCTCACTCACATGCACACACGCTATTACCCCATACCCTTAGAGATCTCAATTTTTAAAAACAATATAACATAATTTTAGTTTAGCCCTTTTTAATATTTTACTTTACCCCATTTGTTACTCCGCTGCTGATGAGTTTTGGATATGCCGCATTGTCCCACGCACACCACTATTTCAACTTCACTGCATTCGTGTGTTTTTTTAAAAACCAATTTTACTGTTAATTAACTCTGATCAAGGTTTTAATTTGTTATCTCACATTTTAAAAGTTATACGTGCATGCGGTATTCACATTTTAGTGCGGGCGACTAAACTTCGCCTAACCGGCTAGCCGGCGGACGCGACGGTTATATGTGTCCGACACTGGTAGTTGTTATTTGCCGACTGTCTTTGCTTTGTCAGCGCGATGAAAACTGCTAGCGCTGCCACTCCTACATTCCAGCGTTATGTAAGGCACTGATGTAACATCGCATGATGCTGTTACATCACTTGTTTACAGTTTGTAAGTCCTTGAAGCTGCCCTTGGCACAGTTTTGGTTGTTTTCCGCGTTATAAATTTTCATGCATAATGTCACAAGCAGTGCTACCACTGTCGCTACCAATGAATTTTACCTTTCTGTTTACGTTTTGTCCCAGTTATCGTAAAAAATGTTATTTGCTTTATTCAAAATACAAATTTATTTATCTTACCCCAGGTATGCCAAAATGTCCTGTTACAATACCCCCTCAATGAGAGGTTTTATGCCGAAGCATAAAAACTCTTATTGACACATTCGTACTTGCTAAAGGGATCAGCCAGGATATGTCGCCACAACCCCCTGTATGGTTTACAAAAAAATTATAATTAACTCACCCTTGGTCCGGTGACTGTGACCGCACCTGATTGACATTACTGGACTTCTCTCTCGAGATCCCAACACCATAAAGTCAGACAGATACTCAACGACCCTGCTCTGACGCGCTGGCCAGCTCAGGTCCGCCGCCACAGCATCACCAAACTCTGAAACAACTAATTAAAATATTAACTAGTGGCCTTATACAACACCATATCCCCAACTGATCTGTTTCCCCCTAGCGGTGCTGGTTTGCATTAAGAAGCACTGGTTTTGTTTTTCACTTACTTCTAACATATATATGAAGACATATCATAACATATTTAAAATTCCATACTCTCATAATCTCATTCTGTGTACTTTCTCTTGTTAACTTTAAAATTCCAAAATTCAAAATTATTGCCCTGATTCCCATCAGAATTTAAATAAACATTTCTCATTACCATATTACACATTTCTCTTATCCCCAATTTGCATTTAAAATATTTAAATTCATAAAATTCTCTTACACTAACAAACACAATACAACATAAGAAAACATAGTACATTCATAATTCACATTGTTATTATTATCTTAAAATAAACAATTTGTATTTAAGAATTTACACACTTTACATCATTAAATTTGAATATAAAATCATAACATTACCTTTAAATCTCAATTTAACTTTTATTAATTCATTTCCCAAGAAAAATTAAAATTTTTTTTTTTCATTCTACATAACATTTCATTTATTATTCCATTTCATTAACTTGGGTGATTCTCAGTTATTCATCATAATTCACTTTATCCACCTGGTATTTACCCATAATCTTACCCTTTTTATGACTCTAACACTCCCTTACAAAATCTACTTATCTAATATGACACCCCTCTACCAAAAAATCTACTAACCCTTCTCTACCTCTAACTACTTACTACTTTAACTCATTTCACATCATTCTACTCTTATATAAAAAAATACTCTCTAACCCTTTGTATTTAGGATAAGTGTTCCCCCCCCCAAAAAGCTCATTCCCTTACTCTTGTTCCTGGATTCTACCTAAGGTAACCCTTTCCGGCGCCAAACGGTCCCTTCCCGTCTCAACCCTTTTGTTGTGGACTCCACCATTACACTATCCCCTATTACAAAATTACCATCCCCAAATCTCATTCTTATTACCCCACTTCAACTACAAAATAACATCATCATTTATAAACATCAATATATTAATCAATACTCTACATATATTCCCCATAACTACTGTGTCAACATCAATACTTTTCAAATTCTATTACATTAACTCACAACAACATTTCATTAATTCAAAACAATATTTTCATCTCTAGTACCACTTATACTCAAATTACTTGTATTTCATCTCTTATTCTCTTTAACAGCCCAATATATTCAACTTGGACTGACTCAAACGTTTTACTCAAACAATTACTATCACCCAACTTCTATCTTTTACAACCCATTGAAAACTTTTAATTATCTCAAATTTATTTCATTATTCATTGAAATTCTTTAAACACATTTAAAACTTATTTTATAAAATATCATATTTTGTAATCCTTATTCCTAACATACTACATGCAATTAACACAATAAGACATAATAAACACAATATAGGAAGTATCTAGTGCATCTTTTTTTTTTTCAAATCAAAACAAAATTATTTAGTAGCGAGTCATCATTATTAAAATCTCAAATTTTTAATTCGTTACCCCCCTGGGTAACCTCCCTGCCACACACACTATGACCCCCCCTGGACTGTGGCGTCCAGTTGCGTCCACAAGGACTGAAGTTTTGGAGGAATTTTGACATCTCCGTGTCCTTGCTTCTGCGTTACATTTTAATAAAACTAGATATCCTAATACCTAAACGTACATATTACACGCCCCTAATGCGGGTCTACCACCTGGCTTTGCTGTCCCTCCTCGGACAGAGTGGCAGCAGCTGTTCCATAGTTTGGTGATTCCCCTAAATTACCCCCTGTCAATTTCAAAATTCACCTTTACAACGATAACAGCTATGGCCAGTTAAGGCAGAACGTGACGCAATGAGCCCCAACCATAGCTGTTAAAGCTAAACCAATTCCACGGTCAGGGTTCGGTGAGGCCGTGACCGCCCGAAAAGTTGGGGAATCACAAGTAAAATATATTTTTAAAAATTAAAATTAACAATTTACATTACATGACATTTCTAGTCTTGGTGGTGTTTTAACCTCATACATTTCTTTCTTAACTTTCCCTACCTTGACCTTCATTAACATAAAATAATAAGTACAACAAAATATTTACTTAGTCACTTAGCGATGTTGTCATTACATGAAAATAAACAATTCACTTTTTAGATTTACCAAAATTACATAACTTACACTTTTAATTTCATTTTCAAATTCTATTTACTCGTGACCTTGTTACATTTTATTACTGCATAATAGATTTTATTACATAAAAGTAAATTTTGTTTGAACACACTACCTCACTAAAATTATTTATTTATACACCTAGGAATTCCACAAACTAAACAATTTAACATTTATTTGTTTATTAATTATTATTAAATTGAAATCTCATAAAATAATTTAAATATCTCATAAAAATTCAATTATGTAACATTCTAAATCAATCACCATATTTTAAACCTCTCAAATCATTTACTTCAATTAATTATTAAAAACACAACATATTTCAATTATTATCAAAAATTTACAAATCATTAATTATTGTCTTCATAATTATTTTTATTATTTATTCAGACTGCAAAATATTAATAATATTATTATTATTATCACAACATTTTCTACTACATATACACATTGTTTACCTAACATTTTACAATACACACAATTGAATTCACTACAAATATATTTACAAACTTTTGTCATTAACTGTTCCATTTTTTCACACTTCATTGTCCACGTCTGCCAGGTTAAAACCATAAATTACAATATTTAAAATTGTCCATTCACTGATTTTTTAGTTCAACCTCCATCATCATATATATATATATCGAATATATTTATAACATGCATCATTGTTATCCACACACAATTTGTTATTATTATTATTATAATAATCCCTTAACTTTATTTCATTCATTATACCATTATAATTTATAGGGTTATTCCCTATTAATGTTTCATAAGCCTGTCAACATAATTTATTTTTGTCCAGTCTCCGTTAGTAAATTTTCTCAATACCAAGTCAGTTATTTTATCATCATAAATTAAATGGTTATTACTTAAACGTACTTCTAACCTTACTTTCCACTCATCATAATCTCTCCTTAAATTATATACTTCTACCTCTTTATCAACCCACAGCTCTCCATCCAAATTTCTCTCATCATAATGCCATATCACTTTCTCTCTCATTCCATGCAGAGGGTACTAACTCATTTAACCATTTCCTGACTTCTCCAGGAATAATAAAAAACTTCAAAAAACAATTATTCTTAGAACACTTGTCTACCCAATATATACGTGAAGATCTTTCTTCACCCCCCATAACACCTCGTAAAATATTTACCCTCTGCTTCATACCCACAATATAACTCTCTTTCCACTCATTATCTAATTCATCACTACTAATTACTACGCCTTTACAATCTCTCTCTCTCTCTCTCTCTCTCTCTCTCTCTCTCTCATCACTATCCAATACTTGATTCTCAACTATCTCATTATTATTATTTACCATTATTTCATCATCAGAATTACTTGTATTACCACCACTTACCTTGTCTCCTATTTCTTCATTATTTATATTCTCATCGGCGTATAACTTACCACCATAATCGCAGTTTTCTGTCACCCCTACACTCTCATATGTATTGACACCATTTTCGTCTGTTATTTTATTTCCATTTACGCTATTTTTACTTACCTCATTCTCTGTTATTTGATTGTCTTTTTCGCCTAATTGGTCTGTCTCTTCACCATTTATCCCCATTTTAATCTCATAATTATCATTATTCAATATTTTATTATCTAACGCTACCCCTTCCCTTACCTCGTTACTTTGTTTCCTAGTATCATCACTATTTTCGTTCAAAAAAGCGTATAGTCCCGTTTTTTGTTCTCTCATTTGTCTTAGCTCATTATTTAATTTACGCCAATCATCCTCAGTCATTCTTTCTATACATCTTCTGAACTCGTCCATAAACTCCGTATCATTCCATAACTCCCCTGATCCACTCACTTTATTTTCTTGTGCCTCGGCCATGTTCACTGCCTTATTTTCTGCCACCGTTATTTCAACTATCTTACCTTTATCGTTAGTCATCTTACTACCAATACTAATATCATCACTATGCTTTCTAATTTCGGCAAATATTCCCTCTTCTTGTTCTTCCATTCGTGTTAGATTATTATCTAAATCACCCCACTCCTCGTCTGTCATCTCACCTACAACCCCTCGAAATTCACTCTCCCACTCATCCCACGCGAAACCAATATCATTACCTTGTATCTTAGCCATATTTAAAAGATTTTTATTATAATACCCTTTATACTACTTAATAATTATCATACATATTAATTATTATGCATATTACTTCACAATACCCGCTACAAAACATCAACATCAATATTTCACATTTATCACAACATAACCCCTATCTACGTCTATTTTACGTAATTTATTTTTACCTCAAACAACCATTCTGCTCTCCCAGTAGGCCGTATTTATATAAATATATTTATATAAATGTCCCTGTTCACAAGCCAATTGTGCTATCACTTTTTATTGATAATTTAAAACTTAATTAATTTTATATATTATTCATTGTTTATTTCTAACTTTTTCGGGCGCCATCTTGTATTGCCACCTACAAGAAAAAATATATGTACTTACCATATTTCTCGGGTTCTTTTCGGCGAACACAGGAGAACAGAATGGTTTGTTTGCAATAATTAATTTAATTCACATTGGCAATGAACAAAAGGTTTATTTACTCTATAATGCATATAACAAAAAAATAAAAACTTCTTTTCCTGCACTTACATACTATTGCAAATTTAGCTATAAACTCATGAAATGAATGCCATTAAGATTAATTTCCTTACATCTTTTCCATTATTGATTTGGTCTTATTTATTAATTATATTTCTTTCTTTTATACACAAACAAATATTCTTTTCCCCTCCATTATCTGTTATGAATCTAACATTAAACAATATCTTGGTTATATGATTTTGTAGACCTCTTGAACAAATAGAATTATTATTTTATTTCTATGACATAAAATTAAACGCAAACTTAGATTTAAACACAAACCAGCCTTCTTTGTTTATCATATTTCTCACTCACATGCACACACGCTATTACCCCATACCCTTAGAGATCTCAATTTTTAAAAACAATATAACATTATAATTTTAGTTTAGCCCTTTTTAATATTTTACTTTACCCAATTTGTTACTCCGCTGCTGATGAGTTTTGGATATGCCGCATTGTCCCACGCACACCACTATTTCAACTTCACTGCATTCGTGTGTTTTTTTAAAAACCAATTTTACTGTTAATTAACTCTGATCAAGGTTTTAATTTGTTATCTCACATTTTAAAAGTTATACGTGCATGCGGTATTCACATTTTAGTGCGGGCAACTAAACTTCGCCTAACTGGCTAGCCGGCGGACGCGACGGTTATATGCGTCCAACACTGGTAGTTGTTATTTGCCGACTGTCTTTGTTTTGTCAGCGCGACGAAAACTGCTAGCGCTGCCACTCCTATATTCCAGCGTTATGTAAGGCACTGACGTAACATCGCGTGATGCTGTTACATCACTTGTTTACAGTTTGTAAGTCCTTGAAGCTGCCCTTGGCACAGTTTTGGTTGTTTTCTGCGTTATAAATTTTCATGCATAATGTCACAAGCAGTGCTACCACTGTCGCTACCGATGAATTTTACCTTTCTGTTTACGTTTTGTCCCAATTATCATAAAAAATGTTATTTGCTTTATTCAAAATACAAATTTATTTATCTTACCCCAGGTATGCCAAAATGTCCCGTTACAAAATATTATATAAAAATTAAAAAAAATATAACTGTTATGGCAAACACTTCAAATATTTTAAATTTTCTTTACTCAACTTTAATGATACTCATATTTCTTTGCAACAGAATCGTAATTATATTGTATATCCAACACCAACATCAACGTTATTTCTTTACTTAATATTTGTTACCGTTGCTACCAATAGCAATAAAACATAATAAAACATTGAACATCAAACATTAACATTGTTACATTTACATTACATAGTTCACATCTAAATAACTTGTACCAAAACTTTATAACATTTTTATTATCAACTCTCTATTCAACTTTTAATTAGTTAACATTTATTGTATCATTAGATTCTATAACAAATTTCAAATTTATTATTAACCTTTCTGTTACATCACCTTTCTACTATGAATTTTCTTTTCTAACCTTTTCATCAATACTTATCTAGTTTGGGTGACTCTCTATTATTCACTATTATCTATATCTTATTTTGGCATTTATCTATTTAACCTTACTCATCCCTTTTAACAACCACTACTAACAACCAGATTTACATATTATGACACCAATATCTCCATAACAACAACCCCCTTCAACATTAATTCTATTTATACCATTCACTTCTTTAAGTGAAATTTCTATTACCTCTTTGCACTAGGATGTGTGTACCCTACCTGGCAATATACGCGTTCATAACCTTTTGCCCTCCACCAAATATTGACAAACACTCTTACCCTTCTCTAATCACAGGAACTGCCACAACGCCTGTCGTTGATCACTCCTTACCCGACTATCCTTACTACAAAA
Organism: Magicicada septendecula; assembly: GCA_034769895.1. Taxonomy (NCBI): domain Eukaryota; kingdom Metazoa; phylum Arthropoda; class Insecta; order Hemiptera; family Cicadidae; genus Magicicada; species Magicicada septendecula. The sequence continues at coordinate 159,873,870 of CM068373.1, read as the reverse complement.
TATCACCATCAACTATTTATATTTACCATTTACTTTACTCACCTTCTCTACATATAATCACTAACTACTGTGTCCCTAAAATATCTAACACCCTCTTTATGTATTATCTGTATCTCAACTTCTTATTCTCTCTAACTCCCAATAACTCTGTTTGACTAACTCAAATGCCTTTATTTTAATAATTATCACCCAGGCTCTATCCCCTTTTAACACTTTACATTACTGTGATCATTGACAATTGCATTAGAAAATTCATCCCTCACCTACTAATAACAATACATCTCAATATCCAAATATATTACATGCTTAATCATTTATTATCCATTAGAATCTAAATCTCATAATTATTTAAATTCATTATCAAACTTTCTTCAATTATTTAAAATTCTACAGTACATGGTTTACATAAAAATACATAAAATACACAACATCAAGAATACACGAATACATTGATATCAACACGCAAAAATATACAATCCAAATTATCATTTAATCATTTACCATAAATCAATTCATAAAAACAGTCCCTCTGGAAACCACACTATCACATAATTAAATGTTCATAATACAATAAAATAATTATCCTCCATCATCAAACAATAATCTTATCTTAGGTCTATACAACTTATTTTTCCCTGTAAACATTATATTACCATCATTAATATAATACTTATTTACATTCTTATATTCTTTTAAAAACTATCATAATTAATAGGGTTATTCTCTATCAATTTATCATACAACTTGTCACGATCGGTTATGGTCCTGTCACCTTCAGTATAATTAGTCACAATCAGATAAGTTACTAAGTCATTATTTTCATGATCATCTCCTACTGTTGTTATATCAGCTTCCACCCAAGGTAAGTATTTACTATAATTATCAACCATCTCTACTCCTAACTTTTCCATAAACTCTTCATACTTTCTACTTATCTTAAAAATCTCTATTTCTCTCTTTCTCTCATAATACCTCTCACTATACCTCTCTCTCTCTCTCTCTCTCTCTCTCTCTCTCTCTCTCTCTCTCTCTCTCTCTCTCTCTCTCTCTCTCTCTCTCAATATATCTCTCTCTATCACACCAGGCTACATTCTCTCTCTATATATTTGCATCGGGCACTACTACTTCATAAAAACACCCCCTGGCTTCACCAGGTACATCAACACAAAAAACTAAGGGATCATTTGGAGACCACATGTCTCCCACATAAATTCTAGAGGAACCTTCGTCCTCAAACAACATTTGCGGAGTCTTTACTCCACCTATACCACTGGGAAAATTTGCCCTCTGCCCACCATACTCACTTAAACTCTCCTTACCCCCTCTTTCAATCTCATCAACAACTATCTCCTCACCATTAACCTCTACTCTCTTTAAAATCTCATTATCACTACCAATATCCACACTATTATCTCCTATTACCATATTTTTATTTATTTTATCATAATTCTTACCACTACTTACCTTGTCTTTATTTATGTTTAATTTGTCTGTTTCTCTACTTTGTGATTCTATCTGGTTTTGTATTGTCTCATTTACTGTCTCATTAATTTTGTCGATTTTGTTGTCTAAATTATTTATTTTACTATTAAATTTCTCATTAACTGTTTCTATTGTTTGTTTCTGAATATTATTACAACGTATCTCTATCTCATTAATTCTCTCATCAAAATTACAATTTTGTCTTTTGATTTCGTTAACATCGCTTTTTAAATCACTATTCTGCTCTTTCAGTTCATCAAATTTCATATCGAATTTATTAAGCATTTGCATTATTTTACTCATATCATTATCGTCAGTCCTTTTTGTCGGCACTGGCGTTGATTGATAGCCTTCGCTCATAATTTGCGACTCGGTGATACTCATCTCATTATTGTTTGCCATATCGAATATAAAAGAACTTCTACTAACAAGAATAACTTTTATAAAAGTTTAGTTTTGTATTGACTTAACCTTACAATATAACATAACCTCTATCTTATGATACCTAATACACACTATCTCAGTGCCCCACCCCGTCTCTGTATTTGGGTTTATTATAAAAATTTACTTTTTATAATGTCGCCAATTCGGGCACCAGTTGTTAACTTATAAACTTATTAACAATTTTATTCTTTGTTTGATGATTATCGTACTTACCATGTGAGTACCATAATTATGTGCCGGAGCACATGATCTGCTGCCGTATGTTTCTTTATTTATAGGGTCCAGAGTTCTTTAAACCGAAATCAGAGACTGTGTTAACTCACGTAATAATAGGGTCCCTAGTTCGGGGCCATTTGTTAACTCACTCCTTTGCATACATTTATTTATTTATATTTACATATAAATATGACTATTATATGGTACACATGTACTTACCAAATTCGGGTACATGAGAGCACGTGCTTTTCTATCTATTGTAAATTTCTTCCTAAGGGGCCAGGGTTCATTCTCAGCGAGATCGAGACACAAGAAGGTGATAGAAATGATAACACTGACAGTTAACCTAATGCAATTACTGAATTTTAATTGTCGTAAACAAAGAAACATGAATATATAATAATGCCTCAAAATGGCGTCGTATACAATGTTACAAAACAAAATGGTGGCTATTTTAATCAACCCTATTCAGTCATAATATTCTCATTTTTGTGACTCTAGTTAATATCATTATAAACTTTTATTTTTTAGCTGCAGCTCTAATTATTTACTGAATTGTATCTTCTCTGATACACAAACCAATGCCCTTGGCATAGATATTCATGGCCATGTGCTCACTCACTCACACTCACGTACATTCTCCCTATTGCAAATACATTTGATCAAATTTATCTAATTTTGGTTAATGAGCTCATTAATTAAGAAAACAAAAGTGATAAAGATTCAACTTCTCTCAACGGTGGTCTGAGTTGCTCCCTCGCTGTTGTTGGTTGTGTTCCAGGTGTATGGCCGGTGTTGGCCTCATGTTTCATGATTTTTTAATATATATTGTGCACCGATTCTACATTTTATGTTTCTGACTGTTAATAAACTTGAGCCTCTACCGCTCCACTATCACAATTTTATTTCATAATATATCCTTAAATTTTTAGTGACCGTCAATCAGTGAATGTTTTAGTGGATGGTTAGTGAGGATCAGTCAAATCCTCACTAGGTTTGACCTATCCTCACTAACCATCCACTAAAACATTTCATAATATAGTTATGTTACACTTTTGTGGCAAAACTGACCAGACAGCGATACATCGCTGCTGACCCTTTGAAGTACTACGTTGAATTGATAAAGAGGCATATGCAAATTTTTGCTTGTGTGTGTGCATTTGACGTCATCAGGCTTTGTTCGATGGGACAACGCCTAGTTACATATGTTGTGGTTCATGCGTCATTGTCTTTTGTTATGACGAAACAGCTTTATAACCCAATCACAATTCTTATTTATAGTCCGTCGTCATATACACCGTCATTTCCTCAACCGGCTTTCGCTCGTCCAACGGTGACCTTGGTATGGTACTACTCTCACCGAATCTGCGTTGTTCCTTTTTACAGAGGGACAATGGACCTAACCATTCTGTATTTAACAGTTATACAATAAAACATAACATTTAACCTCAGATCCCATAATTAAAGTATTGGGCCTTTATGTACTGTTACAAACCCCCTCAATGAAAGATTTTGTGTCGAGACACAAAAGCTTTCATTGACTCATTCATACAGTTCTAAAAGGATCGGCCTAGATATGTTGCCACAACCCCCTGTAATGTTTATACATACAAATTGATCATCACTTACCCTTGGTCCAATGATGCTGTTCGCACCCTCTGACCTTCCTGGACTTCTCCTGAGAGATCCCTACACCATAAGGCCATGAGGCACTCTACGCTCCTGTTCTGATGCTCCGGCCAGCTCAGGACCGCAGTCACAACATCACAAAACTCTGAAACATTGAATACAAAAATTTAAAAATAGTGGTCTAATATACTTCCATATCTACAACTGATATGTCCCCTTTTAGATGCATTGGTTTGTGTTAGGGCATTGGTTTGTTCCAATCTAAAATTTTCAACACAACAACAACAAGAATCCCACATAGACTGATTTTTACCACCACCAAATTCAATCTCTTCCTTGTAAGAGAAAAATTATATATATTCCTACAATAACACAATACATAAACAATTCTTTAATATTCCCCAAAACACCATCACCTATTTATTTCTATCAAATTCAACCTACAACTACTATGGCAGACAAGTTTATTATTCAAATTTTATTACTCAACTTATAATCATTTATATCTTTTGCAACTGATATCATACTATATTTTGCTCAACACCATTTGTACCTTTATACTTTCAACATTAAAATCTACTATCTTTTAATATTTGTTACCGTCGTTACCAATAACAATAAAACATCATAAAACATTAAACATTACACATTAACGTTGTTGCATTTATCTTACATTAAACAATTTACATTTACACAACTTGTACCAAAACTTTATCACATCATTACTATCAACAATTCTCTATTAACTTTTAATTATTTAACATTCATTAGATTCTATACAACAATTTCAAATTTATCATTTACCTTTCAGTTACATCACCTTCCTACTATGAATTTTCTTTTCTAACCCTTTTATCCTTACTAGTTTGGGTGACTCTCTATTATTCACTATTCTCTATATCTTATTTTGGCATTTGTCAAGCTAACCTTACTCACCTCTTTTTCTACTAACCGCTTCTAACCATTAACATATTATGACACCAATATCTCAATAATAACCCCCTTCACTAATCCCATTTAAAACCTCTGGCACCGCTCATTTTTGTACTAGTATGTGTGTTCCCTATCTATGCTCATTCCCTTATTGGTTCCTGACCCTTTCAGGTAACCCTTTCCAGCACACAACGGTCCCTTCCTGTCCCAACACCTTTCGTTGCAGACTCCCTACACCAATACCCTTATTACAAAATATCACCATCAACAAATATAATTACCATTCACATTACTCACCTCTACATATAGTCACTAACTACTGTGTCCCTAAAATATCTAACACCTCTTTATATATTATCAGTATCTCAACATTCTATTTTCACTAACTCCCAATAACTCTATTTAACTAACCCCAATGCCCTTATTTATCACTAATTATTACCCAAACTCTTTTACAACTTTTCACCTTAATATACCACTAGAAAATTCATCACTTATCTTACAATCCTAAAACAATTCAATATCCAAATATATAATCATTTACTAACCATTAGACTCTGAATCTCATAATATCATTTAAAATCATTATCAAACTTAATTATTCTTCAATATTTAAAATTCTACAATACATGGTTTGCACAAAAATACATAAAATACACAACAGCAAAAATACACAGATACCTTGACAGTAATATACACAAAAATATACAATCCAAATTACCATTTTATCATTTACCAAAATCAGTCATAAACAGTCCACTTTAAAACACTGTCCACATAATTAAATGTTTATAAACACAATAAAATGTTTACCCTCCATCGTCAAATAATAGTCTTACCTTAAAACTATATACATTGTTTAATATTGAATATCTTATCTTATCATTATGAATACATATATAATTCAAATGTTCATCATTATCCTCAAACTCATTTAACCTGTCATGATTGGTCATTGTCCTGTCACCTCCTGTATAATCAGTCATAATTAGGTATTTTGTAAAGTCATCATTCTCATTATCTCCTACTACTTCAGTTTCATTACCAGGTAAGTACTTACTATATTTATTATATATCATCTCTCCACCTAACCTTTCCATAAACTCTTCATAATTTCTATTTACTCTATATAACTCCATCTCCCAATTATCACACAACTCTCTTTCACAATAACTCCCATCATAACCCCAAATCACATTCTCTCTCTCCATATATGCAGGGGACACTACAACTTTATTCTCGCACCACCTATCAGGTGCACAAAAAATCCAGGGACAACTATTTGCAGACCTTTTGTCTCCCAAATCTACATCGAAGGCACTCTTGTCCTTCCTAAAAACATGTACATCACCCCCAAATATACCATTAAGGGAAAAATCTAACCCCTGCAATTCCCCTACAATTATACTCTCTCTACACACTCTCTTTAACCCTTCAAAACACACTATCATTCCATTATTATCATATTCTATTCTCCATAAAATTTCACTATCGCTACCAACATCCACACTATTATCTCCTATTACCATATTTTTATTTATTTTATCATAATTTCCAGTACTACTTACCTTGTCTTTGTTTCCATCTAATTTGTCTATTTCTCTACTCTTATTTTCTAACTCTATCTCATTAATTCTCTTGTCTAATTTCTCCTCTAATTGATTCAATTTTACATTTTTCAAGTTGTTTTGTTTCTTTAGCTCATTCTCGAAACTGTCTAACTTTACATTAAATGTACTATTCATCTGGTTAAATTTGTCCTCGAATTTAAGATTCTGTTGTTCAGATTTGTCACTAATTAATGTAAATAAATCTTCCAACGAGATTTTATTTTCAATTGTTTTGGGTGTTGAGTTGGCATTTATTCCTAATAAAATTGACTCTGGAGCTGTATTATCCATTTCTAAGCTATTATTATTTTCTGCCATTTGGTAATTTAAATATTGGAATGACTATTTAGTTCTACTTGTAATTAGTTACACAATTACTACTTACTATGTTTTGTCGACATAACCTCTCGTGTACTAGGTTATGCCCCGTTCTATCACCTTCTTTGTTTCTAAATCTGGCCTATATTTTATATAAAGTGGCTTTATATAATGTCCGTTGTTCGGGGGCCATTTATTAACTCACGTAATAATAGGGTCCCTAGTTCGGGGCCATTTGCACCCCTTTTACTCACTCCTTTGCATACATTTATTTATTTATATTTACATATAAATATGACTATTATATGGTACACATGTACTTACCAAATTCGGGTACATGAGAGCACGTGCTTTTCTATCTATTGTAAATTTCTTCCTAAGGGGCCAGGGTTCATTCTCAGCGAGATCGAGACACAAGAAGGTGATAGAAATGATAACACTGACAGTTAACCTAGTGCAATTACGGAATTTTAATTGTCGTAAACAAAGAAACATGAATATTGTAACTATAAGGTTTGAACGTACCTGCAAAATGTGTACATAAAATAATGTGTTTTGGATGATTAGTGCGTTCGCCTCGCACCGGGTCGTTACAGTAATTTAGTGGCTAGCGATGTTTGTAGCGTAGTTCTGATCACCTGTGTATTACGGCAGTAACCTTACCTGTTATTCTTAGGGGGTGTAATAATCCCGGGTGGCGCCAAGTCGTTTTTACAAAACAACTAAAAACTGTGTTTGAACAAGTTATCAGCGTAGCGGGTTGGTGTATTGAAATCGTTCCCGCTCGCACAGCCGTCTCAATCGTTGCTTCTGACGAATAACTGGCAACTAGCTTACTGCTACGATTTACTCTTCAATACAAGTAATTATTATATAGCACTCCCTAAGAAATGATAACGCTTGTTACTCCCTGTAATGAATATTTTTTAATGGTGATAACTGGAAACATTTACAATTACAACAAAATAATTATCGTTTGATTACATGAGATCTTATTTTCAGGGCGGCGAATTAATTTAGAAACCATTTAGCCTAGCATCTGTTTACGTTAGGCGTATTACAATGTTTTGGTTTCAAAATCCGTGGATTCTTTTGACTATGAGTTAGAGAACTACAATGGTTACAATAAAAATACAAATTACCTTAATCTAAGTGTACAAGAAATATAAAGTGTGCTGTTACAATCTGTTGTGTAGTGTTGTAAAGGTGTTCTGTAAATTCGTGTTCAATTCTTAGGTTATTTTATGTTAACAATGTTTCATTATGTTTTAATTTGCTTAAATACTCTATGAAAGAGAAATATTATCTTTATAGTGTGGTAATTTTACCTTTCAAAATTATTTAAAGTGATTAGGGTTGGTGGAAAATAAATAATTGGATAGTACTTAACAATTCGACGTGCATAGAGGCCTTTGTAGTTGGTTCGAGATAGGAATTGGCTGCATAAAATCAGTTTTCTTGGATTTTGGGCTTCATTAAAATGTGGCGTCCTTTCGTCTTGTGTTTGGACGTTCCATTTATGGATAATTTCCGTTTATTCAGGTCTTGGGTCTTGTAATATTGGTTGTAGTGGTCATCTGCTTCTTTGACGATTAGTTTTCAGCAACTTTATACTATTATTTTCATGATTTACACTGAAAAAACTTTCTTCCGGACTTCTGCATCTGTATGGCTTGATGACGCTTCGCTTCTTTTTTTCTCTCTACTAATTTCTAACGGTATTTTTCTGTCAACAACCGCTGTTTCCATAGTAACGGTATTTTTCGAATAGGCTTATTTTGAGTTGATGTATTGTTATCGAAACTTCGAATCCTTCGTATATCTTCTGATTACTGTTATTCCTCCATCTTCCTTCCTGGTTAATAAATATTGTCACTATAGTATTTATTCTCGTTCATAGATTATTTTGATACCCCACAAGCTTGGGTATTTTCAGATTTTAAGTTTTTACAATTATGTTAATGCTTGTTAATTACATTTCTTTTTATATAATAATGCCTATTACAATATTTTGTGTTATAAATGATCTACAATTTATCCTTGGTGATTCCTTCACCTCAGATTTTCTAAATTCTGATTCAATTTGTTATAATCTTTGTATGTTTGGTTCTGACAGTTATGTTTTTTTCTAGGTCTAAGTAGCCATTATAATAATTTACTTATTTCGTTCAAATCACAATATAACATTAGGTTTATGGACTGCACATTGCATTCAGCCATATCCTCTTCTAACAATAACATGAACACAATTTTTTATAAGTTATTAGAGTTATTGTTTTGATTAAGAGATATCATCACTCACTCCTAATTTATCCTTATTTGCTAATTTTTTAGTTTATAACACATATTATCTGTGTTGTGATAAACAACATCACTTGTTATTAAATTAATAATAGTCCTTTATAAATTAGGTATCTTTGTTAGTTTTTTGACTTCTCAATCTCTAAACAATTTTTATATTCCCTCCATGGTAACACCTTCAATTTATTCTATTCTGGAATCCTCCCTTTTTACTTACTACTGGCTATAGTTAACTTAACTCTATTGAACATCTTTTTAAATAAAAAGTCATTATCACTTCTAGTGTTTTTCTATCCCTTATACTATAATTCACTCTTAATACTACTTATTTATCAGTTATCTATGCACTGTTTATTTCCAACTTTTACCTTACCTTCACTTGTAAATCACTTATTGTTAATTACAATTTCACTAGTGTCACACTTCACTTTGGGGTTCTTACACCTACACTATTACACTATATCACTGTTTATATCATTTGTTCGATAGTGGGTGACCCCTATACTTATTTCTCTTTCATGACTTAATCCTAATGACAATTAATACTTAATAACTAATACTTACTGACTAATAACAATTCTAATTTGTGGTTTCTGGTTGCCTTTTTAATGGGTAGTAACCGTTATCTCTCCTTCCTCCTGATAACCCTTGTTTTGGTTTCAATGTTCTTGTTGAGTGCTATTTTACTTGTGTTGGTGAACCATTCTTGGTTTTCACTTTTGCTTGTCTCCCTCCTTCTTCATTTTCCTTGTTCGTTTAATATATTAGGTCCTTTCATCCGTTTCTTGGGACATTTTGGGGTCATTTAAACCCATAAACTTGTTTCCTTGTGGCTTAGGTTTATTATTTTCTTATCCTCGTTGTTTATTTGTGGTTCCCTTCTTTATGTTTGGGTTGTTGTCTCAATCACTTTAAAATATTTACATTTTACTAAGTATGTTCCGTGGTTCCCTTCTTTATGTTTGTGTTTTTGTCTCAATCACTTGGGTTGGGTTAAAGTCGTCGTATTGTCGTGTCATATTCCTTATATTTTTATTTAAAATCAATCATTTCATTTGATAAGAAGTATTTTTTACAATTATAAATATTTTTTTTATCTCTGGTACGGGGTTGGCTATTTGTGTCGTGACAATATATAATAATGCCTCAAAATGGCGTTGTATACAATTTTACAAAACAAAATGGTGGCTATTTTAATCAACCCTATTCAGTCATAATATTCTCATTTTTGTGACTCTAGTTAATATCATTATAAACTTTTATTTTTTAGCTGCAGCTCTAATTATTTACTGAATTGTATCTTCTCTGATACACAAACCAATGCCCTTGGCATAGATATTCATGGCCATGTGCTCACTCACTCACACTCACGTACATTCTCCCTATTGCAAATACATTTGATCAAATTTATCTAATTTTGGTTAATGAGCTCATTAATTAAGAAAACAAAAGTGATAAAGATTCAACTTCTCTCAACGGTGGTCTGAGTTGCTCCCTCGCTGTTGTTGGTTGTGTTCCAGGTGTATGGCCGGTGTTGGCCTCATGTTTCATGATTTTTTAATATATATTGTGCACCGATTCTACATTTTATGTTTCTGACTGTTAATAAACTTGAGCCTCTACCGCTCCACTATCACAATTTTATTTCATAATATATCCTTAAATTTTTAGTGACCGTCTTACGTTTTTAGTGGCGTCTTACGTTACTTCCGCCTTCTACTATTCATTAACTTCATTTTTATAATAATAATTTTTCTTTCATTTTACTCTTACAACAGGAATATCTTTTAAACTGCAGTATTTATATTTTGTTGTTGTTGTACACATTAATTGTTAATGATATGAAACACAAACCAACGCCTCATGGCTTTTGCCCGTTTAAATGCCGGCTTTCATCCACTCACACACACACCTTCATTTTGCCCCAGAAATAGATTAATGATACATTTTGAATTGAATTTTGAGCTCAATGGTTATTATAATAGGTTGAGATAAATTTTGCACTTTCCTGAATTTTGAAATGTAGCCGTTCCTCCAGACGTCCACTTTTCGCCGGCCGGTGTTCGCCGAACGCTTTACTGTATCATGTCTGTTTGTTGCTACACACTGAATTTACTTTATTACATTTTAAATCTTTCACTCAATTGCTGCTGTAATTACATTTTGTTAATTTATCACTTCTGCTGGCGATTAACTACCAGCGAATTTTTCAACGTGTTAACGCTCTTGAATGTCTGATGTTAAATGGGGTGAAAAACTGGTTCCGTTCTTGCATGTGTGTGTGTTATGTCGTCAGCATTCCATTGTTTCATATGGCTGACGCCCTTGTTTTGCGTCATTTTTATGACGTTTTCACTGATTGTATTACGTCTCATTATTGTCTGTCCATTGGTTTTATATAACGTATGCGGCGGAACGCACGTAGGCTCTGACCTTGGGGTCGATCTACACTGATGAAACTGCGTCGTTTCGTTAATGATGGGGAGAGTTGTTCTAACCATGTTTTATATATAAAAATACAATAAAAAATACAATAAGAGATTCCTTAATACCATATTCCTTAAGACAGACGTTCGTACCGTCACAAATAATTTGTTATTTCTTACTTGTACTGCTGCTTTGTTATTAGCGGTAACTGTAATAAGATAATACAGGGCCATTTGAAAAGTTTGCGGCCTACCATAGAAACGAATGTCTGGCGTTTCTGTTTTTTACCGCATCGTGGCGCCACGTTTGCCCCACAAACAGCAGTGAAACGTCAAGTCCTTACCCGTCACTTACCCCGTTGAGGAAGTCCGATTCTTCTAGGTCCTCAAAATAACCATTTACTGCAACTTTCAGCTCGTCATCTGAGGAAAATCGCTCCCCCCCCCAAATATTTTTTGAGGTTTGGGAATAGATGAAAGTCATGGAGCTAAATCAGGCGAATACAGCGGATGGTGCAATAGATCGTACTTCAACTCAGCGATTTTTGCCATAGACACAACGCATATAAGAGGGAAAATGATCTTTGCTAAACCTGGTCTTTTTTCTTGAATTTTTACATTTAATTGTTCCAAAAAGTTAGCGCAGTACTCTCTATTTATTGTGTAACCCTTTTCAAGAAGGCAATCTAGTAGTTCATAATTTGTGATTTATGGTCTCCAAGTCGCGTTATTGAAATAAAACAAACAGAAACAGTTGCGATTTTATGAACCCGAACAGTGCGCACTGATTCTTCGTGCGGTACATTATTAATATAGTGTGTTTTTAATGATGTTAGTGTAAGTTTTTATTTGCGTTGACAAGTTCTTCATGTGAGAACAAACAGTTTTTAAACCTGAAGATGGGAACATGTTTCCCGAAACATGTAGTGTATGACATATAACGAAGTCGCAAGATGGAAAAGAAATAAGGTAAACTATAAGGTATAGTTATATAAAGTACTAGTTTTATTTCAATCTAGTAGTTGTTCAATATGACTGTTCTTTACTTTGAACTATCATGTTTACAATGATTAATGATTATTTAATACTTATTTCACTAATACACAGCACTCTTCTTATTATTAAGCACATCTTAATACACACCACAGTGTAATTTGTTATGGTACCTATAATGCTTGTGATTCCTTGATTATGTCTGTGTATTATTTTAATTACTGTTTCTCACAAAGCACTTGAACATTTTATACATTATGATCGAGTTTTGCTCATTTGTATTCTTACATACATAGGTTAATATTACATTATTATTTTTATTTAAAATCATTTAACATACTTTCTAATTATACTACAAGTTAACATTTCACCCACTCCAATATGGCTGAAACTTCTTCTTGGTTTTCCGTAACCTAACCTTTTTACAAACTTTACAATTTTCTACTAAATTAATAAGGTTTATGTACTGTAAAAAGCCAGTATGAATCCTATATTTTATACCGTGTACTTTTTTTCCTTAACATCTTCTTTTCTCTTTAAATCTGTACTTAGGGCCATCTTTGATATTCAGCATTACTTTTTTAGTTGATTGTACATTAGCATTCATGTGTACAGTCGGCTGGTTTCTAATATTTTTAATAATAAAATTCATATGCACAGATTTTAATTTGTTCAGCTTCATTCTCCATCTTGTGTCCAGCCAGTATCTTGGTGTAATTGAGACATTTTTAAGATTTATTTTATGTATATAAGTTGTTATATTACGTTTATTACTGATAATAAAATATACGATATAACGTCTTTGCTTTAATTTAATTTCAAAGGTCGGGCGCCATCTTGATATAAGTAAATATATATAGACGTAAGTAACTTGTAATTTACTTACCTTTCAAAGTCACTATAGGGCAGGAATTCATTTAAGCGAACTCTTGAGTAGCGGAAATTGTTATTTGAAATAATAATACCTGTTTAAAATTGTTACCAATGAGATTACCCAATTTATTTATATATTATAAGTACATCTTACGCCATGGGGCGTACATCAAAATTGTAACCCTCCAAAATAAACATTAAACATGAAACATTGATATATGATTATTAAACATTGAAATCGTATAAATATCTAGCACAACCCAGCACTTAGAAAATTTAAGGCACTCTCTCTATCTCACTCTCTCTCTTTCACGCTCTGGTACAATTTATTTATTTTATTGAGCTCATTTAAAATGTTTTAAATAAAATTTTTATTGGTCATTATTACATTGGGTGAATTTTGAATTGATCATTTTACTATTGCATGATGTTATGTTGCTTGAAATAAAAAATATGTTGGAACGTTCTCACCAAATTTTGGACAGGTCTCACCGCACTGCTAGGGTCGTCCGATCGTGCACAATCTGTTCCTATTTTACATCGCTGTTAAGGCCCACACCGTCGTGTCTGCCCACGAAAATACTTTGGGCAGATCCTATATGCACGCCGTCCCTTAACGACCCATCGGCCGATGACACCTGTTCAAGTTCTTTATCGCCCCAACATTTCCGAGATTTTATATAGTTAATTACAGTGGCGGCGATAAGGCCCCCGCAGACCCCGCGGCGCGGGGGGCCCCGACCCTCATGGGGGGCCCCAGTTGGCCCAATCATGGGACATAACTTGTAACATGAAAAATAAGCGTAAACGAGTTGTAAAACGCTTCTTTGTTGAATTATCAGTTGACCATAGAATTGACGACCCTGTGAAATCATTTGAAGTAAAAGTTTTCAATGCAACACTAGATATTGTAATAGCTCAGCTACAAATGAGATTCGAAGGATTGCATTGCATTGATGATAGGTTTTCATTCCTGACGCCTCAGAATTTAGTAAACTTCTCACAAGAGACAATAGTGGAGAAAAGTAAGACTCTGGTAAATGTGTATCCTGGTGACCTTTCCACATCACTGCCTGACCAAGTAATATCCTTCAAAGCTCTGATGGCCAAAGAAATTGTACACAAGAAAAGAATTCGAGAAATGATGAATTTACTGGTTGAAGAAAACAGCTGCCTTATGAGTTGCCTCCCAGACTTAACTACAGCTTTGCAGCTTTATTTAACCATACCTGTCACAACAGCTACAGCGGAAAGAAGCTTTTCAAAACTTAAATTAATTAAATTAAGTCATACTTAAGAAGTACCATGGCCAAACTCGGTTGAGTGACTTGGCACTATTAAGCATTGAGCATGTGAGATACAGAAAACTAATATCAACGAAGTGGTTGAAAAGTTCTTAGCTATTAAAAAAAGAAGACTAGGCTTAGGAAAACAGTGAACTTTGGTTGATCCTCATTTGTAAATATTGTACATTACTTGAGTTCGAGTGTTATTGAATTGGATTAGACTTAAGGAGAACTTGTATAGAGTATATTCAAGAATTTTACAAATTCAGTTACAAACTAATTTAAATGTTTGAAAAAAGCTAGAATGTTACTTTGATATTCGTTTTTAAATAATAAATTTTTACCACTCTGTGTGCGGTACTGTTTCATAGTCTGAATTTAGATCTTTGACGTAAAAATAAATCATTCTTTTTATTTTGTTTTTTTTTTATAGTTTGTATAGAACTTTGTCTATTTAGCAACAATGAATTTTAAGAGTTTGTACACGTGTAAAACGTCCTTTGCAAATTGCAAACGCTTTGTGATAGACGAGAAAGTATTCACAAACCATTGTTGTGAAACACACGTAAATAGAAACTCATTTGAGTGTTTTTCCCTATTACGTATAGAAAATTTAACCATTTTATAGGGCCCCCTAATTAGTTTCGCGGGGGGCCCCCGTTTCGTTAGCGCCGCCACTGGTTAATTAACCACTTTTGTTGGTGTAAAAGTTAAAATTTACACCCGGTGAACCCCCTTGCCGGCCGGCTACGTTCACGCTTTAGAAGAAAATGACCAAGAATCTTTGTTTCACATTGCGTAGGTGGGGCGAAAACTACGTCATCAGACTATTGTTCATCTCGCCAAGCCTTGATTTGTTTACGGAAATGCATTCCTCACCGCTGACGTCATCAGGGCTCGTCGCTTTATCTCGGTATGCGACATACGTTTTTTGCTGTGTTTTGTCGTTTTGCAATGAAAAACGGTCAGAATTCTGTCAATTCACATTTGCGTGTTATAAAATATTTATATAGTCCACTCACCACAGCTTCACAGGGATTATGAAATATTTAAATAATTATTACCAAATTGTTAAAAATGAATGAATACAATAATTATGGTCTTTTATACCATGTTTTTATTAATTTAATATTGCACCAGAATTGTACCATCACAAAACCCCCTCAATGAAAGATTTTGTGCCGAAGCATAAAAACTTTCATTGACCCATTCATACTTCCTAAAGGGATCAGCCAGGATAGGTCGCCACAACCCCCTTACAATCTATATTAAAAGAAATCAATAACTCACCCGTGGTCTGATGATGATGACAGTACCTGCATGACCTTACTGGACTTCTCCTTCGAGATCCCAAAACCATAAGGCCAATTAGGCGCGTAACGCCCCTGCTCTGACGCGCTGGCCAGCTCAGGACCGCCGTCATAACATCACCAAACACTGAAACAATAAATTAAAATATCAAAATAGTGGCTTGGTATATCACTCTATCCTTAACTGATCTGGTTCCCCTTAGCTATGTGCTGGTTTGTGTTAATAAGCACTGGGTTTGCTTGAGCTACTAAAAATATAAATACAAAAAATGTAACATACAAGAATTACATAGAATTGCCATTCTCTTTATGGACTACCCTGAATTATAAAAATCGTTTCGATTCCCATCGATAATAATTAACTCTTTCTGTTTCATAATTACTGTAATTATAAAAGAAACAAATATTGATATAAAAAAGAATTTAATTTAATTATAAAAGAAAACATGGAAATCCCCATATAAATCTCCCAAATATTCAAACATGGAGAAAAACAAATTGTAGAAAAAAAATAATTAATCAAATCTTATTGAAATTAAAATTATTATTATTATTAACAGGTAATAATTGGCGCTGTTAACAATATTTACCCCTCTTTCTCCTCCACACACACTATTTCCCCCCCTGAACTATTGCGTTCAGTTACCTCCACAAGGACTGAGGCAGAAGGAGTGAGCACGTTTTTCTTTTCTCTCTCTCCCATCCTTGCTTCAGCTTTATAAAACCTTCAGGGTATGTACCCCTACTTTTACTCTTATAATATGCCCCTAAGGTCTACCACCCCAACTGAGGTGAAGTAGCCTATGCAAACAAAAAATCTTAAATTCCCCTAAACCTCCCAATAAATTTCAAAATTTTAACCAATTTTATAGGCAACCAACCATGGTCAGGGTTACAATTGCTGGCCACAGCTGGTTGTCGTCCAGATCCACGATTAGTGTTGGTAAGACAGTAATCGCCTGAAATATGGGGAATCGCAATTATATGACACATTGTGTCTTATGTAGTCCCAATTGGGACTACCCTACAACTAACAGGTTATACACATAAATCCATTATAAGACTACCATATTACAAACATAATAATAATATTATCACTGTTCATAAAGCAGTCTCAATATATCACCATAGTAGCACTATGTCCTTTTAACCCCGTAAAGTTGTTACTTCAATATAAAATTTAAACATGAAAAATCAAAATCTGAATATCATCTAAAAAATGTTAATTCTTTCTTTAGTTACATAATTAATTTTGTAGACACTTTCCAAGTCCCATCTTTCACTTTTCTAACACTAAGACCTTCTCACTATAGGATAACAATGGATCATCTTATATACCTAGGTTATGCATAAAAAAAAAATATAACTCCTTAATGAGTTAAAATATTAAGTCACAAAAATTCCAAGTTCTATTCTATAATTTCTAGAATAAAATCAATATTCGTGGGAAAAAATGCCAATTTTTTTTTTTTTTTAATCACACGAATTAGGGGTCCCCCTCCCCGTTCAACAATAAGATTAAATTTCTACTTGCAACCAATTTTGTGTGGAGTAAGACCATCGTTGCTTTCACTTCCATATGTCAGTTCCGCCAACCATGGTCCGCCTCCAGAATTCCAAAATCCACGATCAGAGGTGGTGAGTCTGTGATCGCCCGAAAATGGGGGAGATTCCCTTCTGAAAAAACAATAATATACCAAATTAATACTCATACATTCACTAAATAAAACAACAATATTTATAAGAGATACCTAAGATGACCAGTACAATTTTAAATTTGTAGCATTGTGTGTTCCTACTATCTCTCCAGTTACGTTATTCTGCAACACATAAGAATTTTGCATCTTAATCTCTACTACCTCATACGGTCCTTCATATAAGAGAAAGAGCTTCTTAATTTCTTTGTCTTGTGCACTCGATAAGTCATGCCTTTTTACTAATACCATTTGTCCTATATTATACTTAACCCACTTACCTCTTGCGTCGTGTCTACGTTTTCTTTGTTCACCTTTGCTGATTAAGTTTTCATTAGCCAACCGGATTTTAATGTTTATATCAGTTGTCCTGCTCTCAGGTGGATAGTCGAATAGTTGTTCCAAAATTCTTGGGGGGCGCGTTCCTCTTACCAACTCATGGGGTGTATAGCCGGTGGACTCGTGGGTGGTACTGTTTAGCCAAGTTTCTACCTTTCTTACATACAATGGCCATTTGCTGTGTTTAGCGTGACAATAGGCTCTGAAGATCCTGCCTATTTCTCTCATTACATGCTCAGCCTGGTTGGACTGGGGATGATACACAGCCGTATGCTTCGTGAGGATGCCTTCCCATCCTAAGGTCTGGCGCCATCTTCCACTGATGAACTGCGGCCCATGGTCTGATAAAATTACCTTTGGCTTACCCACGTTAATCATATAGTCTTTCGTCACCTTTTCACTCAATACCTTACTGGTAGCTCTTTTCACGCTATACAATTTTACATATTTTGAGAAAGTGTCAAGCAATACAAATATATAAACTACTCCGCCTCTACCCTTCGGCAATGGTCCAAACAAATCCACAGCAACTAAATCAAAAGGTCATTCTACCTTAATATAATTTAACTCACCTTCTACTCTGTAGTTAACCACCTTCGACTTTTGACACAAGTCACAGCTCCTCAGCAGCTGTCTCACTCGCCTCTCCATATTCCTGAAAATACATGATTCTTTTAAAACATTCACACACTTTTTAGCCCCAAAATGACCATATCTTATATGACAATCCCAAATAATCTTCTCTTCCAG
Source organism: Magicicada septendecula (assembly GCA_034769895.1). Taxonomy (NCBI): domain Eukaryota; kingdom Metazoa; phylum Arthropoda; class Insecta; order Hemiptera; family Cicadidae; genus Magicicada; species Magicicada septendecula. The sequence continues at coordinate 159,855,266 of CM068373.1, read as the reverse complement.
CACTGCTGGCACCACTAATCTCCAGTCACGCTCACCCCCTACTACCTTTTTAAACAACAACCCTTTGTAGATCTGAAAATATTGATTTTACTCAGATTCATCCAACTCCGTCTCTAAACTGTGTATTATTTTCCCAGACTTACCATCTACTCTCTGCATGGTTTTGATATCCTTCAGCTCTTCTCCAAAGATTCTGTCTTCTCTGCTAATCTGAAAAATTTCAATTTCTTTTAAATCCCTACCTGTTTTATTATTTTCGCAATCTACTCTGGAAAGAGTGTTGGGTACCTTATTTTCGGTTCCTTTAATATACTCCCACTCGAAGTTGTACTCCTGCAAAACAAGTACCCACCTGGTTAATCGACTGTGAGCAAGTTTACAAGTGTTGAGGAATGACAAAGCTTTGTGATCGGTTCGAATAATCGTTTTGTTGCCTAAGATGTAAGTCCTAAATTTGCTGACTGCAAACACAATACTGAGCAATTCTTTCTCCGTTGTGGTGTAATTCTTCTCTGCAGGCAATAATGATCGGCTAGCGAACGCAATGGTCTTATGTTCCCTCTCCTCATCCTCCTGATACAGCTCTGCTCCTACAGCTACATTGCTGGCGTCCGTCTGTAAATAAAACATTTTATCGAAATCCGGATGGTTCATCATAATCATATTACTGAATTTTCGTTTTATTTCTTCAAAGGCTCCACGCTCCATGTCTCCCCACTTCCATTGCCTGTTCTTCTGCAATACAGCACTTAACCTTGCGGTGATGTGTGCGTAGTTCCTTTGAAATTTCCTATAAAAGTTGCACAGCCCAAGAAAACTCTGAAGTTGTTTGATGTTTCATGGTTCAGGGAAGCGCATAATAGATTCGACCTTGTCCGGGTTGGCGGAAATTCCTTCCGATGTAATAATGAATCCTAGAAAATTAATCTTCGTTTGTAAAAATTTGGACTTGTCCCAATTTACGGTTAAGCCTCCCGCTTCTAATTTTCCTAACACATACTTCAAATGTTCTAAATGGTCTTCAAATATCCTTGACGCTATTAAAATGTCGTCCACATATACTGTGAGAAAGTCTAATTCTTTTGGTCTCAAAATTCTATCCAAACATTTAATGAAACTAGCTATGCTGGTATTTAGCCCAAATGGTAGTCGCTTGAACTGATAATTTTTTCCATTAAATAAAAATGCTGTGTATGGCCGACTTACCTCTGCTAATGGCACTTGCCAATATCCGGCCGTCAGATCCAATGATGTCATGAACCTCACCCCACTAAACTTTTGAAAGATTTCGTTAATGGATTCCGGTGATTCTCGGTCTGGTATGATGATCTGATTTATCTTCCTTGCGTCTAAACACAATCTTACTCCTCCATCCTTTTTAATTACCACCACTAATGGATTTGAGTAGTGAGATACTGACCTCTCGATGATTCCACCTTCCATCATCTTATCCAACTCCTCTTGCACCGCTCGTCTTTTAGAGTAAGGCACTGGATAGCTCCGCTGCATGAATGGTGTGTGTTCCTTAATCTGTAACATACATTCATAATTTTTTGCCCTTCCTGGAATATCGGCAAACACTCTCTTAAACTGCTCTATTACCTGCCATAACGCTATACGTTGGCCACTCCTTATCACCTCACCCCCACTACAGAATTCATCCGCCCTTATCTCCCATACTGCATTATTAATATTGCTCATTTCATTATCAACATCTTCAAAATACTCACCCTCTCTACAAAAATTTATTTATCTAAGTTATTCTCAACTACTTGTTTCTGTAACAATTTCACACCAGTTGTTCTAACTTTATTTATCACATTTTCAAAATTAATTTTAACAGACCGATCACCCCCATCTAACTCTAACACCTTCTCTTTAAAATTTATTACAGCTTTATTTCTTTGTAAAAAATCATTTCCCAAAATGATGTCTAAACTTAACCCCTTGACTACCAAAAATGTATTATCAAAATTCATATCTCCAATTGAGAAACTTAAATGTATCTGTTTTGTCACCCTTTTACTACGTACCCCTGTGACTCCTATTACTGTAACCCCTGCTACGGGTAACACTGGAATATTCTTTTTAAATTCTTTTAACTCACCTAAAATGTTCTCGGCTATTACTGAAATTTCACTTCCTGTATCAACAAGTGTTTTAAATTTCCTATTTTCTATTGTTACCTGGATTTCCGTGAGTCCAGCTCTCACCTCCAATGTTATGTTGCTCTCCTCCTCCGACTATATAGAAATTAAACCAGATGAGAAGAGGAGAACCGAACCAAGACGAAGACAATTGAAGAAGATGAAGAAGAGGAAGAATGAAGAGGAGACAGGTTAAACCCAAGGGGAAACTAACACACATATAAAGGGGAGAAATAGTAGACTCAAGGATAGAATACTGTAAATAAACCCCAAATAATTATCCATTAATGAAACTAATAGTATTGTCATAATTGAAATAACTTATGTACCTATTTTAAAGACAAAAGACGATTGTAAAGTAACGTAGTGTAGAAAAGTACAATAACACAATTAGGGAGGTTAGATTTAATGAAAAATAAATAACCTAATATTATTAATAATAAAAATTATGCTGTAAAGAAATAGTGAGAAATAATAGGAGAAAAGTATAGGGATTACCCATTAAGTAACACTCAATACAAACAGTGAACCAAAGCAAAGTGCAATAGTGAAAGTGTAAATACCCTAAAAATAGTGAAAGTGTATCAGTGATAAACCTCTGTTAATTAAAGGTGAAGGTGATACAGGGAAATAGTTATGTTAAGCAATAAAAAGGTAATAATAAATAAGAAAACACTTTATAAAACATTGATAAACAATCAATGATTTGAGTGATCTTGTGAACATTTATATAATTAAAAATAATTAAAAGTAATATCTCAAATAAATATAAATGAAGCATGTAATATTATTCAGGGAGAAAGCCCAGACAAAAACAGTTTGTATTAACATGGTATGGAGGAGATAGTAGTATAGAAATAAGATTTTGTTTTAAAATTAAGACTACAATGAATAAAACACCCCATGTTGAAAGGGGAAATAACTTTCATAAATTTTCAAGAAGTGATGATGTTTATCACTCAAAGTAGTAACAAAAGAAAGAAATTAATGTTAAAACTAACAATAACTAGTAACTTATAAAGAATAGTTTGGTTCAATGTTATGAAGAGGATATGGCTGAAGGGAACTTGCAGTCCATAAGCCTAATTGTTATATTTTAAAATATGTGTAATGAAAACTGTATTGAATAGTAATTAAAACACAAACAGGATCAACACACAACACAAACAATTATGATAACTAAGTGAAGCCCATCAGGCTGAATTAAAAATGCAATTTAAAAGAAATCAACCAAAAACCGTCATGGCTAATCTTGGCTATGAAAACATCTAACTGTCAGACACACTCAAATGTCAATTGTAACAACTTCGCAAGAAACTTTACTAATCTAAGACCAGTAAATGGCCAGTAATTATAGGTAAATCATTTTAAAACAGAAATGTTATTATAAAAGTTTAATTTAAGAAAGATATGTAATTTAGCAAATGTCACATATTTAGACTAAAGTTAATGTATAACAGAATATGACCTTATGAGGTATCATTGTAAACTTTGAAAGGAAAGAAAGATAATAGTGATATTATTTATTGCCCCAAAGGAACTATAAAGGAATAAAACCATTAGGAAAATACTTAATAAATTTGAATAAAAATTCAAATCTCTTAACAATGCTTTTGAAAGAGGTCTTAACCAATCAAGGGAGTGATGTTGCCATAGTAACGGGCCGTTGAAGGCTAATTTTCCATTAAATTTATTAGACTTGAAGAAAGGACGCGTGGGTAAGCGGCACGCAAAATTGTGATGATTGAAATTTTACTTTAAATAGTTACGAAAAGTTTCGGAAGTTAACCATGATAACCAAAGACGAATAGATGCCGACCTACCAAGATTTAACGATGTCCTGGAACCAAATTACCAATAAATTAGTTAACAGAATCTCAAGACAAGATTGAAAAAGATGTCCGAAGCCTAAAACCAGTCCAAATTTGCAGAATATCCACTACCCCAGATGACAACATATCAACACTGTCTGAACTGATAAGTACCAAATAAATTCCTTTATCCCAAGAAACCAAATTACTATAAATATTTCTCAAACAATCAAATTTCTCACTATTGAACAAAAATAATTTTCTTTCAAAGGTTTTAATGCATAATTAACTTACGTAAAAACATTATGTTAATCAAAATATAACCTCGCATTAGAGTGCAACTTTGTAACAAAAATACGACACTACCGAACAATTGTAAAAAACACATTATACTTTCTAAGTACGTATAAGGTATGGTAGTGTACTTTTTTAATGTAACCAACTTGTATGTCTTATTTCATAATCCAATGAACCCCAGATTTTGAACAAATTAATATATTGTATGTAAACTGTAGCCATCTCGGCAACGAAAAGTTGTTTTGAAATCAATTTTGCCAACTCTGAGATATTTGTGTTTCATGTTATAAGCCGGAGCAATTTGTTATCAAACCATTTATAATCCTTTTGTCATATTAATTAATGACTGAATTTGTATTAAAATTACAGTACAGAGTCTTACTATCGTTTTATTTCATAGGACGTTGTAGAATATATGTGTGTTAGCAAGTTTTATTCAGTAACCAACTAGCGCTCGTCACGAGTGGACAACACGGTAACCTGTATAGCGGCGGGAACCATTTGAACACTCCAGCTGTCAACGCTAATAACACGTATCAAATTGTAATTTGACTATTTTAATTGTTTTGATAGAAACAATTTGGCGCCACCCGGGATTCGCAACCCCTATGAATTAACAGGTAGGTTGTACTGGTAATTTTGACAACGCTACAGACTCCAGTAGTGACTATGATTATTGTAACGACCGGTGTGAGGCAAACACACTACATTAACACTAAGACACATAATAAACAAGTGTAAACACATTTTAAAAGGTACGCACGCGTTATATCATTACATATTGACGAACCCATCGTGGGGCTTGAAGTAAAAAAGAAGCCTCACATATCGTTTTATCGTTACATATTGGCGACCAGCAACGTGAGGCTAGAAAGAATAATTAGCGGCGGTTATGAATAGACACGGTATGGTTATGAGGCTCAAAGGTAAGAAAGCATTAAACCAAGAAGAAAACCAAGAAGAAATGGAAGAAGTTGAGGAAATAGAAGTTGAGGAAACGACTGGAGAACTGTCGGAAGAACATCCACAGGAGGACCAACTGGAAAATCCAAATCCACCTGAACCAGAACCGGAAGTGGAAATAATAGTCGACAACCAACTTGAGAAACCAGTTCGGGACGATGAGAGAGAAAAATGGGCTGGAGATCATGAAACAGCAAAGGGAGGTCCGAGCATGCAAGACCTGATGAATTTCATAGCAGAACTTTCAAGGAAAGACAAGGAAGATTTGAACAAAAAATTAGAGTGAGACAAGGAAGATTTGGATAAAAAATTGGAATCATTAGAAATGGGAATGAATAAAAAACTGGACCAAAATAGTGAAGAATTGAAGAAGCATTGGAAAAGAAGAGCGAAGAGCTGAAGAAACAGATCAAGAAGGATCTGGAAATAGTAAATAAAAAGATGGAAAATAATCATGATATTCTCCAACGGAAAATCGAGGAAGAAAGTGAGAAAACCAAGGAGGAATGGAAGCAACAACTGGTCGAATGTCGAGAGGAGATCAGGCAAACGGTAACGGAGACCAACGAAACAGTGATACAAGTCCGGGAAGAATTGAATAATAAAATAAGCAATGTCGAGGAGGAAGGTAAATTGAGAGCGACAGAATTCTACCAAGTCCTTACCGAAGGATGCCAGAAGAACAAACAGGAGGTGGTCAAGGAACTGGAGGAGAGGCACCAAGAACTACAGATAGATGTAAACAATCGTGTGGAGAAGGTATACACCGTCATCGATAAAATAGATGGACTGACCAGAGAAAATCCAGGGGATCAGTATACGGGAGAAACAAATGCAAGAAGAGCTAGATGCACTAAGAGAGAAACCTTATAATAACACACAAATCATAACAAACGAAAATCGAGAGATAATCAATTTCCGCAGCTACCGGAGGAACCCGATAGAATTCCTCAAACGGGTAGAAGAGCTAATAGAAAAAAATCGAGAAACTAGGTGGTCCAGTGTGAGAAGTATGATAGATGAAATGTTCCGGGACACCCATGACAACTGGTGGACGGCCACTTGACCCGAGATCAATGACACACAGGAGTTTAAGAGACAATTCCGGGTGAAATATTGGTCCGAGTCTACACAGAATGTGGTCCGTAATGATATTAGCAACGGAAGATACGAGTCACAAGGAGGACACACATTAACGTCCTACTTTTTGGGAAAAGTATGTTTAGCCCGAAATTTAGAACCCAAGATACCCGAGGAGTCTCTGGTAATACAGCTGGGTTATCATTACGAAGAAGCAATACAGAAGGCCAGAAGGCAAGGACAGATAAAAACAATTCAAGGAATGGCTAGTCTATTGGAGGACCTGGAGAATGATGGCCAATACCGAAAAAACCGGATCATGAACCAAAGATACAACAAATGGAATGAGCACAATAATGCAACCAATTTTAATGTACCATACAATCATCCACAAAACAACAACCGGAATAACTGGGGCCGAAACAATCATAATAATAATGAAGAACAGCCATTTAATAGAAATACCCAGAATCATTCCCCGAATAATCAGCCAAGTAACAGAGGTCAACAAAACCATCGTCAAGGGAACCAAGATAACCACAGAAACATCCCAAATAATAACCGACCAAATGATGGTTACAGAGGAGCTGAACTGGAACAACGCACCAATGGTCACCCCAACGACCATAACTACTACGGCAACCGGTATCATCCTAGTTACCAGTACAACCGGGGACCCGGGGGTAATCAAAATAGAAGCGACGGTAGACGTCACGTAAATTTCATCAGGGGGAGAAGGCAGAATAACCACAGAAGATATAACCCGAGTTGGCACCCAGACTCATGGTACCAAACGTCCAATAATAATAACAATCAACCGTCAGTGAGCAGGAACAACGAACCACTTCAGGATGAAAACAACCAGCAACAAGGGCTGAACAATGAAACGAATGACCAGTCAAATAACCTGGCCGTCAGCCAACAACCACCTTTAAACTAAACAGGTCAGTGGAAAAGTATGAACGCCCTTCACATGACCAATCACTTGGGTTGATACGTCGAACAATATCAGATAAGAAAACCAAAGTAATTACAATCATATACAACAATTATTTAAAGAATATTCGAGAGGAACTTCTCGAAGAAGAGGCCAAACAATTACAACAAAGTAATAGTGAAATTGTTCATATAAAGGCGACAATAAACGGCACAATAACCATAATCATGGTGGATACGGGGTCTAATATCTCTCTAATCAACCAGCCTGAATTAGAACGAATTCAAGCTCACTCTCGAACACCAATCCCTACACTGCCAATAAACAATATAATCATCATTGGCGCAACTGGTAAACAGAACAAAACGGTGAGAAAACAAGTATCATTAGAGTTAGATAATCAAGAATCAACCATCCCTATTATATTTCTTGTGGCAAGTGGGCTACCATTCAGCATGCTTATCGGATGTGATGTATTAAGAAGGTATTCAGCAGTAATAAACCTGCAGAAGGTTGTCGTGTTGTTAACTTCGGAACAAGGAACCTGGTCCGCAAACATTATAAATTGTATGTCAACTCCAATTGCTCTGAGCCAAGACCCAGTATTGAAGAGTTATTATTGTTAAAGGCATGAACCATCTATCACTATAGCGAAAGGAAGAATGGAACGATGATACCCATCACATCAAGTGCCAAACTAGAGAAGGTGTTCCTCGACATATGTGGACCATTCCCACGTAGCGGAGGAAGACATGGATACAAGTTCATTGTGATGATACTGGACCATTACACCAAGTACACCAAATTATACGCTATAAATAGCCACAACAATGAAAATATTAGATATTATTAAAAATAAATACATGTCAGAGATTGGAAAACCGTACATGATAATAACCGATCATGGAACGCAGTTTAAGGGAAAAAGATGTAGAGAAGAATTACTAAAACTAAACATTAAAACATATAAAACTTCAGTATACCACCCTAGTAGTAATCCAGCAGAAAGAATGTTGAGAGAGGTGGGACACATTTTGAGAACTTATTGTCATGATAACCAGAGAGAATGGTGCAAATATTTAACTTCAACCGAAGGGTTTTTAAATATCAGCTATCACCAATTTACTGAAAATACACCATACTTAATGATGTTCGAGAGGAAGCCAAATAGAGAGATCCAAGAGATAATAGAATTTCCAAAAAACCCAGAAGACCCGTATGAAAAAAACAAATGGTACAGCCTAATAATGGAAAATATTGAGAAACAAAAGGCCAAATATGCAAAAAACCAACCCAAAATAATCAAATACAAAGAGGGAGAAAAAATATTAATTAAAAATCGTGAACTGCCAAGTACAATGGAAGGTATAGCAAAGAAATTGTTATTGCTATATACTGGTCCGTATATCATCACAAAAGATAATGGTAATAATACTTACCAGATAAACAATATAAATACAAGAAAAATAAAGGGAGTTTATAACCAAACTTCGATAAAAAAGTTTTATGAAGAAGAATAAAACCATTATGAAATGAAACATATTTCAAAATTCCAAAAGAGATTGTAAGAGCAGCTTACTACCCTATTTAGATGATATGTGCGGAATAAAAAGAATTAATAATAATATAAAAAACAAAGGAAACAGTTGCACAAATTCCTTTCAATTTAAATCAACTCACAGTCTCATAAGAGATTGATATATGAAGTATGAAATAAAAAAGTGAGATAAAAAGGAATAAGTTACACACATTCCTATATAATATAAATGTAAGAATCACAAACTTACGATTATAATTAAACAAAAAATAACTAAAAAGGAATACGCTACAAACATTCCTTTAAAGTAAGAGAATTAACTTACAAAGAATTAGCAAAAATGATATTTAATACAGAATAAAATAAACAAAAATAAAATCAAGCTCAAACTACTGAGATAAATAACTGAAATTATAATGAATCAAAAGTATTCTAAGAAAAAAAAAAGAGAAATGTGAACTGGTACAAGGAAGAGAAAGAAATTATGTATAAAACAAATATACAGAAATGGCTAAAGCAGAATCTCGCTAAATGACTAAGAAAAGAATAAAAAATGTCTAAGACAATTAAAATGATCACAGCGAGCATTGAAAACAAAATAATGAAAAGTGAGATATGATGAAATTAACATATGAATAAATATAAAAACAGTCAAGTGTATGAGTAGATGATAGTGTATAGTTAAGGTATAGCGGAAGGAAGAATGAGTAAAGGGCCAAAGTGATCTAAAAACAAACCACAAGGTGGACAATCCCAAAGTATATTATTTAAGATTGACTGTTGAAAAGTCCAGCAATCCAAATGAACTGAGCAGAGATGATGTGCCTCTGGTCTCAGAAAAATGAGTAGTAATTGGAGAAACCAGCTACTATAAAAGTTAGGGAAAAAATTGTGTATGAGGGAAAATGCACCAATGGAAATAAATAAAAACAGATCCAAATAAAATGGAATGAATTAAGTAAGAAGAGATATGAAGAATGGAGAAACAAACAAGAAAGAAAAGGAAAAAGATTATCTATAACTGATAATTTCATAAAAAACTATGCTAGTGTTTTATCAAAATGATCAATTTTAGAGGAGAGGCATTATGTTACAACACAAATAAGCCAAACCCAGTACCAGGGATAAAAAATATAATTCTTATGACCCAACAACAGAAACACAAAGAAGGGAACCACGAAACATACACAAGAAAAAAAAGGTGATTGACCAAACAAATAGGAATTAACAAAAGAAGGTAAGAAACCAGAACTAAAGAAGAATCAACGGAAGGGAACAAATTCCTACGACTATATAGAAATTAAACCAGATGAGAAGAGGAGAACCGAACCAAGATGAAGACAATTGAAGAAGATGAAGAAGAGGAAGAATGAAGAGGAGACAGGTTAAACCCAAGGGGAAACTAACACACATATAAAGGGGAGAAATAGTAGACTCAAGGATAGAATACTGTAAATAAACCCCAAATAATTATCCATTAATGAAACAGATAGTATTGTCATAATTGAAATAACTTATGTACCTATTTTAAAGACAAAAGACGATTGTAAAGTAACGTAGTGTAGAAAAGTACAATAACACAATTAGGGAGGTTAGATTTAATGAAAAATAAATAACCTAATATTATTAATAATAAAAATTATGCTGTAAAGAAATAGTGAGAAATAATAGGAGAAAAGTATAGGGATTACCCATTAAGTAACACTCAATACAAACAGTGAACCAAAGTAAAGTGCAATAGTGAAAGTGTAAATACCCTAAAAATAGTGAAAGTGTATCAGTGATAAACCTCTGTTAATTAAAGGTGAAGGTGATACAGGGAAATAGTTATATTAAGCAATAAAAAGGTAATAATAAATAAGAAAACACTTTATAAAACATTGATAAACAATCAATGATTTGAGTGATCTTGTGAACATTTATATAATTAAAAATAATTAAAAGTAATATCTCAAATAAATATAAATGAAGCATGTAATATTATTCAGGGAGAAAGCCCAGACAAAAACAGTTTGTATTAACATGGTATGGAGGAGATAGTAGTATAGAAATAAAATTTTGTTTTAAAATTAAGGCTACAATGAATAAAACACCCCATGTTGAAAGGGGAAATAACTTTCATAAATTTTCAAGAAGTGATGATGTTTATCACTCAAAGTAGTAACAAAAGAAAGAAATTAATGTTAAAACTAACAATAACTAGTAACTTATAAAGAATAGTTTGGTTCAATGTTATGAAGAGGATATGGCTGAAGGGAACTTGCAGTCCATAAGCCTAATTGTTATATTTTAAAATATGTGTAATGAAAACTGTATTGAATAGTAATTAAAACACAAACAGGATCAACACACAACACAAACAATTATGATAACTAAGTGAAGCCCATCAGGCTGAATTAAAAATGTAATTTAAAAGAAAAAAAACCAAAAACCATCATGGCTAATCTTGGCTATGAAAACATCTAACTGTCAGACACACTCAAATGTCAATTGTAACAATTTCGCAAGAAACTTTACTATTCTAAGACCAGTAAATGGCCAGTAATTATAGGTAAATCATTTTAAAACAGAAATGTTATTATAAAAGTTTAATTTAAGAAAGATATGTAATTTAGCAAATGTCACATATTTAGACTAAAGTTAATGTATAACAGAATATGACCTTATGAGGTATCATTGTAAACTTTGAAAGGAAAGAAAGGTAATAGTGATATTATTTATTGCCCCAAAGGAACTATAAAGGAATAAAACCATTAGGAAAATACTTAATAAATTTGAATAAAAATTCAAATCTCTTAACAATGCTTTTGAAAGAGGTCTTAACCAATCAAGGGAGTGATGTTACCATAGTAACGGGCCGTTGAAGGCTAATTTTCCGTTAAATTTATTAGACTTGAAGAAAGGACGCGTGGGTAAGTGGCACGCAAAATTGTGATGATTGAAATTTTACTTTAAATAGTTACGAAAAGTTTCGGAAGTTAACCATGATAACCAAAGACGAATAGATGCCGACCTACCAAGATTTAACGATGTCCTGGAACCAAATACCAATAAATTAGTTAACAGAAATCCCAAGACAAGATTGAAAAAGATGTCCGAAGCCTAAAACCAGTCCAAATTTGCAGAATATCCACTACCCCAGATGACAACATATCAACACTGTCTGAACTGATAAGTACCAAATGAATTCCTTTATCCCAAGAAACCAAATTACTATAAATATTTCTCAAACAATCAAATTTCTCACTATTGAACAAAAATAATTTTCTTTCAAAGGTTTTAATGCATAATTAACTTACATAAAAACATTATGTTAATCAAAATATAACCTCGCATTAGAATGCAACTTTGTAACAAAAATACGACACTACCGAACAATTGTAAAAAACACATTATACTTTCTAAGTACGTATAAGGTATGGTAGTGTACTTTTTTAATATTTCTTTTATGAATTTGCTAACTGCTATAATTTTTTTATTGTTCAACTAAGCTTTTCGTCATTACTGACATCTTCAGGTCTTAAACAACGATCTTAAACATTACTTTTTTAATGTAACCAACTTGTATGTCTTATTTCATAATCCAAAGAACCCCAGATTTTGAACAAATTAATATATTGTATGTAAACTGTAGCCATCTCGGCAACGAAAAGTTGTTTTAAAATCAATTTTGCCAACTCTGAGATATTTGTGTTTCATGTTATAAGCCGGAGCAATTTGTTATCAAACCATTTATAATCCTTTTGTCATATTAATTAATGACTGAATTTGTATTAAAATTACAGTACAGAGTCTTACTATCGTTTTATTTCATAGGACGTTGTAGAATATATGTGTGTTAGCAAGTTTTATTCAGTAACCAACTAGCGCTCATCACGAGTGGACAACACGGTAACCTGTATAGCGGCGGGAACCATTTGAACGCTCCAGCTGTCAACGCTAATAACATGTATCAAATTGTAATTTGACTATTTTAATTGTTTTGATAGAAACAATTTGGCGCCACCCGGGATTCGCAACCCCTATGAATTAACAGGTAGGTTGTACTGGTAATTTTGACAACGCTACAGACTCCAGTAGAGACTATGATTATTGTAACGACCGGTGTGAGGCAAACACACTACATTAACACTAAGACACATAATAAACAAGTGTAAACACATTTTAACAGGTACGACCTCGTTATATCGTTACAATATTTACCCTTGAATGCTTTCTCAAAAGTGTCATAGCAATCCCATTCTAACCTATGAGCCTCAGCCCATATGACTGAATTGCCCTTGAAACATTTAACTATTTTGTTTAATTTCACTTCCCAACTACTACTGCTAAAATAATTGTAATCCCGTTTCTGATTTAAAAAACGCATAGGATGTATCACCCTGTTTTCATGGCTAAAATTCTCTAGTTCTATTTCATTATAGAAATCCCTAGTTACTATTACTCTATCATTAATACTTGAAATATTTTTATTAATCTCCCCCCGTAACTCATTTTTTACACTGGTTAAACTATTAGCAATTACATCATATTTATCATGCACATCCATATTATTTTGTATAGTTAAATCATCAATTTCTTTGATCTTACTTTGCAACAGATTTAATCTACTCTTGGTATTTCTTTCATGTTCTGATATGGTATTATCTATAGTTTCGATATTCTTTGTAATATCTATTACATTGGATTCAATTTTCTCTAAATGATTCTGCAAAATATTTGTTTTCAATTCTACTTGGTTACTCACTTCAACATTGGTTTTAATCTCTATCTGACTTTCTACAAAAGTTAAACACTTCTGTTCTATTTCTGTATGTTGTGACTCTAACTGACTTTTAACTGTATCATTAACTGTGTCATAAATTAGATCAATTTTAGTATCTAAATTACTAATTTTATTATTGAATTTCTCATTTACAATTTCTAATGTGGTTTTCTGGATGTTATCACAACGTGTTTCTATAGTGTTAATTCTCTCATCAAAGTGATAATTTTGTCTTTTAATTTCGTCTTTTATTTCGTTAAACTTGATATCAAAACTGTTTCTGATTTCATTTTTCTGCTCATGTAGCTTTTTGTCAAAATTATCAAATTTTACACTCTGTTCATCAAATTTATGTAATATTAACTGCATCAAAGCAGCCGTACCATCTGGTTTACTTTCTGAACTAGTTGAGATGGAGGTTAACTCAGTAGCTCTGGTTTCACTAATCTGACTAATTGGGGTTAATTCAACGTCCATCTCACTCGTAACTGTTTCGTCAGCTATGCTGACTTTTGCATTATCTTCATCAGTATTCATTTTGCTTATTTATAATATACGCATGCATACAATTTTCTAACATAACCTCGTAAAAGTTGGGTTATGTTTACGTATTTAAAATTGGGTTTATTACCTCAGATAAACTTTTCCGCTCTCTTTGTAGGCTTACTCACATAAAATTTTATGTCAGGTCCCTGTTATTACGGGAGCTGTTTGTTATAATATATAATATAGTCCCTGTTCGGGCGCCATTTGTTATATTACGTTTATTACTGATAATAAAATATACGATATAACGTCTTTGCTTTAATTTAATTTGAAAGGTCGGGCGCCATCTTGATATAAGTAAATATATATAGACGTAAATAACTTGTAATTTACTTACCTTTCAAAGTCACTATAGGGCAGGAATTCGTTTAAGCGAACTCTTGAGTAGCGGAAATTGTTATCTGAAATAATAATACCTGTTTAAAATTGTTACCAATGAGATTACCCAATTTATTTATATATGTATAAGTACATCTTACGCCATGGGGCGTACATCAAAATTTTAACCCTCCAAAATAAACATTAAACATGAAACATTGATATATGATTATTAAACATTGAAATCGTATAAATATCTAGCACAACCCAGCACTTAGAAAATTTAAAGCACTCTCTCTCTCTCTCACTCTCTCTCTTTCATGCTCTGGTACAATTTATTTATTTTATTGAGCTCATTTAAAATGTTTTAAATAAAATTTTTATTGGTCATTATTACATTGGGTGAATTTTGAATTGATCATTTTACTATTGCATGATGTTATGTTGCTTGAAATAAAAAATATGTTGGAACGTTCTCACCAAATTTTGGACAGGTCTCACCGCACTGCTAGGGTCGTCCGATCGTGCACAATCTGTTCCTATTTTACATCGCTGTTAAGGCCCACACCGTCGTGTCTGCCCACAAAAACACTTTGGGCAGATCCTATACGCACGCCATCCCTTAACGACCCATCGGCCGATGACACCTGTTCAAGTTCTTTATCGCCCCAACATTTCCGAGATTTTATATAGTTAATTAACCACTTTTGTTGGTGTAAAAGTTAAAATTTACACCTGGTGAACCCCCTTGCCGGCTGGCTACGTTCACGCTTTAGAAGAAAATGACCAAGAATCTTTGTTTCACATTGCGTAGGTGGGGCGAAAACTATGTCATCAGACTATTGTTCATCTCGCCAAGCCTTGATTTGTTTACGGAAATGCATTCCTCACCGCTGACGTAATCAGGGCTCGTCGCTTTATCTCGGTATGCGACATACGTTTTTTGCTGTGTTTTGTCGTTTTGCAATGAAAAATGGTCAGAATCCTGTCAATTCACATTTGCGTGTTATAAAATATTTATATAGTCCACTCACCACAGCTTCACAGGGATTATGAAATATTTAAATAATTATTACCAAATTGTTAAAAATGAATGAATACAATAATTATGGTCTTTTATACCATGTTTTTATTAATTTAATATTGCACCAGAATTGTACCATCATAAAGTTTGTGTCATATTATTGCAGGTGATTTGCTATGAAGGTTGTAAGATCATAAGTTTTCTGGTTTTTCCAAACTAATGTTGAGTATTGTAATTTTTGTTAGGAAACTGAATGCACGTCACTAGTCCAGCAGATAAATTCATTACAAAAAGCACATGAAACATTGCTAGTGGAGAAATCGGAAACTATAAATCAGCTGGCCAAGAGTTTAGAGGAAAGCCAGGCTCATTGTCGTCAGCTGATGGCATCCAATGTCAGTTGTGATAACATTCGATTGCAGAGTCAATTGGATCAGGCCATTCAGGAGAAACAAGAACTTCAGAAACAACTCCAGTCTGCTATGGTATGTTTTTTAGTATAGGGTACGTTTTTTGTAGTTTTTGTGCATGTAGGCTGTCAGGTTAAGAACTTTTTTTACAAATATAAATACTTTTTATCTGTTACTATACTTGATACTTAAGAGTTTCTCATTTGTGTCACTTGCCTTCATGTATATATTGCAACAAATCAAATTTTATTATACTAATAAGGATGTAGTGAGTGTGTAAAAATCACAAACAAGTCTATTATGGAGGAGATGAAAAATTATTTATTATACACACAAATATAGTTTTTAAAGATGTATATTGTATTTTAAATTGTCATGTATTGATAATAGAAATAATTGTTTGTATTGTTCGATAATATAAATCGATTTTACTTGTTTGCTGCAACGTCCTCCTCTCCTCTTGTCGCTCCCGTCCTGGCGTCCTCTTCTTCAGCGTCCCTCCTTCCTGGTGTCCTCTTTGTCCTGGCGTCCTCTTTGTCTCATCGTCCTCTTCTACAGCGTCACTCCTTCCTGGCGTCCTCTTCTACGGCAGGCGGCTCCAGCGGCGATATTTCAGTGAGTCTCGTTGTTATGTTTGACTGCTAACATTAATTAGTTTCTTCATAAATTGTTCACTCGTACAGTTTATTTTTAATTTATACTTTATATTTTCTTAATCTCAGGATTAATATGGGTATTAATTAATGCGGTGCATTTAATGTACACCTTCCACGATATCTTGAAGTGTCTTTAAATTCCCTAAGCGGATATCTTAACTTACACGATAACAGCACTGTATTATATTTTAAATTTTATCTAAATATTTTACCCACTCGGTTCTTAACGCAAAACTTCATTAAGAATTACCAAGGTTTATTTTGTATATGATATATCTACGTTCGTAAGAGAACAACTCTCTTCACCGGGCACAACTTCCCCTTGTAACTTCTACAGACAGACTGTGTCCATCCTAACTCGACAACATATGAATCTCACTGAATTTAGTGTATTCTGATAGGCTAAGCCCAAGTCACATGATTGATGGAACAAACAGATATACAAATTTCAAGAAAAACTTTGTATAATTTAGCAAAGTCCTGCATGGAAATTATCTACAAATTTTATTACCCTATCATTGATAAGAGTTACAATTGAGTTTTTCTTCACTTAAAAAACCATATTTCTAAAATAGTTATGAACCTCAGAGTATACACAAATTGAAGCTATTTACCTAAATAATTCCTTGTCAAAGTTTCACATCAATCGGTTAACTACCACTGAAGCTATAGCGATCACACATTATTACACCCGCACACGCGCACAAATTCATTCAAAAAATACATGACAATATAGAACACCTTTTTATGAAGAGTTTGGTATACCCTACATGCTTATCCATTTCTAAATACAAAACTTACGACTAAAAGACAAAATATTACATAAAACAAATTTAAACAAGAAAATGTTCGTCATCCATGTGCTCTGTTACGTTCAATTCCTTTTATACCAAATACAAATACAAATAAATGAAATTACCTATCTTCTACCTACCTTATATTTTGCCCTCTCATCCCAGAATCCGTCACACGAACGTCGAGATGCAAACGTGATTAAAGGTTAATTCAATAACTGACGCAACTCGCATTTTGTGAAGAGAATCAAACTAAGATTTTATTTTCATTCTTTAAATTTTTTAAACTTCAAATTATATCATTATTTATTTCTGTATCTTTAAAAAAAAAACATTGTATTACTTCTAGCCAAACTTTAAACTAAATACAACTTTCTTGAAATATTTGAAACATTATCTGGTACCACTAAACTTACTTAAAACATCTTACCTTATTATAAACAGACAGTTAAAACAGCCCAGCCTGCCCACTCTCACATTCACACTATATTAAAACAAAAACTCCCTTTTATTTATTTAGAAAACATTATTGGATCCATTTGTGCAATACCCTTGCTGGCAACGAGGGGTTTCTCACTTACGTATTTAGTTGTAGTTTCGAAAACAGTTATAATTTACTTTTCTTCTTCCGGCCGAAAACTATAGTCACTTTCACATTTTTGAATAACTGAAACTCACATTTACTTGATATTCACAATTTTTTAATGAGCCCCGTGGGGCGGTTACCTGGCCAGGTAAGCGTCGGTGAGAGAACTGGGAAGAGCCTTCATCAAGTTCCCCCAATTACGTTCCTTTCGGACAAGGCGGAAACCAATGCCTTATGCGTTAGAGTCATAGCTGTGGCGCATTCAACAAGTGCAAACTCCTGTGTACTGGACGTTGACGATATTTGGTATCCAGTGGTTTACGTCACTGTAGTGGGCGTGACTTACACTTATATCCTCCAGCTCGGACCACGTGCGAACAAAACCTTCGTCTCCAAGCCATATTGTTTTACCAATTTGGCGTCAGTTGCGCACCTGCTGGAGTTAGCACGCTTGTGTGAGGGTGTCACACAGCATCAAAGTTTCAAGAATTGTATCACCGTCAACAACACGACATTCCATTGCATTGGCATCACATCACAAGTCCTTTGTTCCAACTACGCTTTATTTGAACACGTGGCTGTCCACACAGTTGGAAAATGAATTTAATAATATTTTAATAAAATAAAAACCCAAATTTAATAAAATAAAAAGCCCCTCCTTTTGCCCCGTTACAATACCCCCCAATGAGAGATCTTCTGCCGAAACAGAAGAAATCTCATTGCTAAACCCCTAAGAGGATCGGTGAGGATATGGTGCCAACAAACCCCCATTAGTTCTTATACATCATGGGTAAACTACCCCCCTGGCTCGGCGACTATGGCTGCATCTGAACGAGATTAATGGACTTCTCTTCACGAGATCCCAACACCATAAAATCGAACAGACACGCACCACAGCGCACCTAACCTTCTAACATGCCACCCCAAAATCCAACCCCTGGTCTTATACCACGCCAGATCCTCAACCGATATGTTCCCCTTACCAATGCACACTGGGCTGCCTTTAGCAGTTACTGGGCTCGTACACTCACTTATAAATACTCATTAAACAAAATTTTATTTTCACATTCAAAAAGTTCATTTAAGTTGAAAGCAAACTGCTCTATCTCCATTACTTTCTTCAAAATCAAAAACTAAAATCTTTTATCTGACTTGATTAATTCTCTTCGTTACTACTAATAATATAATCAAAATTCAAAACATCAATTAGATGGCAGGCACAAAAATAAAAAAAATTTTTTTTTTTCTAAAAAAAATTTAAATTTATTAAAATATACTTTTCTCAATATTCAGAAAACTTAAAATTATTTAAATCAATCAAACAACAAAATTTGCATCACTTCATTGCCAAACTGGTCTAGTTTACAACATCACCCATCAGCTGATCAAACTGGGTCAAGTCCACAACCTTGACCTACATAGGTTATACCTAGGCTACATCATAAAATACATTAAACATCTTTAAAATTCTATCTTCAAACATAATAAAACATAATAAAATAAGACATTTAAAATTAACATAGTTATTATTACAATTACCAATAAACTTGACATTTAAATTAATCAAAATTACACATTTTACAACTTTACTGTATTCTCAAATTCTATTAAAAGTTTGTCACTTGTTTCCATTAAGTTTATATTTTTACTATGACTCTCTTTCTTTAACATTCTCAATCTCCATTAGTTTGGGTGATTTAATTATTCACAATAACTTGATTTACAACTTGACATGTGTACATTTATAACCTTCCCCCCTCTGACTTTAATACCACTAACAGCTTTAACTAATATGACACCCATCTCTATCAAAACATCTATCAAACAATCTCTAAACCCAACTTACTACTCAACTCAATTCGCATCATTCTACTCTTATAAAAAAAATACTCTCCACCACTTTGTACTCAGGATGTGTGTCCCCCCCCCCAAAAGCTCATTCCCTTATCTGGTTCCTGGACTTCATTCCTAGGCAACCCTTTCCGGCGCTAAACGGTCCCTTCCCGTCCCAACACCTTTCGTTGCGGACTCCTACCACACCATCCCCCTTACAAAATTCCCATCAACTCTAATTACTCTCCCAATACAATACTCTCATTTACAATATATCTCCATTTACTTATTACATCAATATATCAATCAATACTCGACATATTTTCCCCATAGCTACTGTGTCACTATCAATACTTCTCAAATTCTACATTATATTAATTCACAACAATATTATTCATCTCTAGTACCCCTTTAAATTCAACATGGACTGCTCTACATGTCCCAACAAAATATTAATCACCCAAAATCTCCCATCTACTATCTTTTACAAATCATTTAAAATTCTTAACTATATCAATTCATTTTATCATCATTTAAAATAAAATCCTGAACACCTTAAAATCTTATATTCAAACATTAGTTACCGTGGAAATTTACAAACAATTTATAAGTGACATTCTACAGCGGATCAGCTGATTTTCTTAGCAAGGTGAATGACCTTTGTTCAAAATGCTACACAAAATTATATAACAAAAAATACACAACACCTATTTATAATTCTTACATTCTAACACAACAAACTTAATGACCCACTAAAGCATGATAACCAAAATATAATAAACATCTACTGTATCTATTTTCTCAAGTAAAACAATTAGTTAATTACTTCAAGAGCGAGTTGTCATTGTTAAGTTACAATATTTTAATTCGTTGCTCCCCTGAGCAACCACCCTGCCACACATACTATTGTTTTTTCTGGTGGACTGTTGCGCCCATTTGCTTCCACAAGGACGGCATTGGTGGAGGAATTTAACATCTCCGTGTCCTTGCTTCAGCGTTACATTGGAAACTATTTGGATATCATCATATCCATGTTACAAATTTATACGCCCGTAAAACGGGTCTACCACCTGGCCTTGCTGTTCCTACTCGAACAGAGTGGCAGCCGCTGTTCCATAGTTCCAGGGATTTCCCCTAATTTCACCCCCCATCAATTTCAAATATAAACCAATTTCAAGTCAGCTATGGTCAAGGTTCTTAATTTATGGCCATAGCTGACCGCTAGCCAAAACCACGATTAGTGCTGGTAAGGCAGTAATCGCCCGAAAAGTCGGGGAAATCATCTCTAATTTCAGGCATGTTATCTACATCATTATTATACACGGCATGGCAATCTATCAGGATACAATATAAAATTGTATAAAAGGGTGTGCCGTGTATTTTACGCCATTTTGGCCTCCGATGGAGGTAACACTCTCGGTCACCCCCAACTCTTACCGCTACCTACAGTGGCACATGCTACCACTGTACCAGCCACTTAATAACTAAATTAAATCTTCCACATAACATCATTTCATTATTTCTCACTCACTACAATTATATTCCTCAAAAATTCCAAATTTATTATTAACATTTATTTTACATCACTTTTCAGTTATTATTACTTTTTAATTATAGTTTCTATTTAGTACAATTATCTCAAATTATTTTCATTATTGAGTTAAACTCTTTTCAACACCTGTAAACATTTTACTCTATATAACTTGTATTACAAAATTTATACTCACAGTACATCGCTCATACCCTGTCATAACACACAAATATAAATATCAGTAACTCCCTGTACCTTCTGAAACATGTTACTCCATACTAAACAATTTAACATTTATTTATTTATTAATTATAGTCAAATTCACATCTCATAAAATAATTTAAATTCATTAGAAAATTCAATTATATAACATTTAAATCAATCAAAATATTTAAACATTTCAAATTCTTTTAATTAAATTAATTATTGAAAACACAACATTTTTAATTATTCTCACCAATTACAATAATTACAATTCATTTATTATCTTCTTCCAAATTATTTTTGTTGTTTATTTAGACTGTGAAAATATTATTATTATTATCACAACAATTTCTACTACATACACACATTGTTTACCTAACGTTTTACAATACACACAATTAATTTCACTATCAATTATTTACAATTCTTCACCATTAATTGTTCAATTTTATCGCACTTCATTTCCAAAAGCAGCAAGGTCAGAACCATAAATCAAAATATTTAAAATGTCCATTTATTAAATTTATGTTTAGCCTCCATCATCGAATAATAGTCTGGGTTTCACATAACATTTTTCAATTTTATTTACGTACCTCATATGGCTATCCTGTGTGTAATAACCATAAAATTTTAGTTTATTCATTTTACCACAATAATCATACATAGGGTTACTTCCCATTATAATTATTTTATCATAAACCAAGTCAACATTATTTACTTTTGTCCAGTCTCCATCAGTAGTTATATTCAATATCAGGTCAGTTATTTTCTCATTCATTACAACATAAGGTAAATTATTATTATTTAAACAGGTATCATCAAAACAATTCTCAATCTCTACTCTACAAAGTAAGTATTTCATATCATTTATCTCTATCACTCCTAACATCTCTTTCAACTCATTATAATTTCTCTTTAACTTATATAATTGTATCTCTCTATCAACACACAACTCTCCATCTAAATCTCTCTCATCATAACACCATCTCACACTTTCAACACCATTCCACACAGAGGGTACTAACTCATACAAAAAGGGGGAACAACTCAAATCTTCCACTAACAAGGGACTCTTGCCCTTCAACAATAACATTTGTGAACATCTTGGTTCATCTTAAATATGGGGAAAATTTACCCTCTGCCCTACATACTCATCTAATCTCTCTTGCCACTCTTTCTCTAATTCATCAACACTAATTACTACTCCGTTACAACCTATTACTCTCTCTCTCTCTCACTCACTATCTCTATCTCATCCCTATTCAATATTTTATTATCTTCCACTATTTTGTCATTATTAATATTCATAACATTGTCATCTAACATCTGATTCATTATCTGATCTAATTTTCTGTCCAGATTTTTATTCACTTCATTAACCATTTTTTCACAATTATTATTTATAGAATTTATTACCTGTTCTTTCATATTATTAAGATTTGTATTAATTACATTCATTCGCTCATTCCGCTTGACATTCTGTTGTTTAATTTGTTTAATTTCATCTCTCATTAATTTTATCTCATTATTCTGTTCATTAAATTTTTCGTCAAAATTGCTATTTTGAGCGTCAAACCGACGTTCTATTTTATCGAATTTCTCATCAAAATCACTACTTTGTTTATCAAATTTAACATTGGAATCGCTTTTTTGTTCCTCAAATTTTGCATTTAAGTTGCTATTTATATTTTCAGACATGGTTTTTATCAGATTAAACAGATCGTCCATCGACAACTCTTTGAATCGTGTTGTCGCTGGAGTAGATTGTGCCGCTACGTTGTCAGTCAACATTGACTCTGTAAGAGTGCTTTCTAAACTTAATTCTTGATTCTCCATTTTGTAATGGTGAAATTATTACTTTTAAATCAAAATACTGACATCTATAACATCTACTTTTCACACAACAATGTATTCTCCTTACATATCACTTTGCGTTACTTCCCGTATATATTTTTTTTTTTTTCTAACCCAAACCCCAAATCACGCTTGCATCTTATTTGTAAGTGTGGAATTTTAATACAATTCAATCAGTAAAATTCGTCCCAGTTCGGGCGCCATTGTTACATTCAATTACTTTTATACCAAATACAAATACAAATAAATGAAATTACCTATCTTCTACCTACCTTATATTTTGCCCTCTCATCCCAGAATCCGTCACACGAACGTCGAGATGCAAACGTGATTAAAGGTTAATTCAATAACTGACGCAACTCGCATTTTGTGAAGAGAATCAAACTAAGATTTTATTTTCATTCTTAAAATTTTTTAAACTTCAAATTATATCATTATTTATTTCTGTATCTTTAAAAAAAAACATTGTATTACTTCTAGCCAAACTTTAAACTAAATACAACTTTCTTGAAATATTTGAAACATTATCTGGTACCACTAAACTTACTTAAAACATCTTACCTTATTATAAACAGACAGTTAAAACAGCCCAGCCTGCCCACTCTCACATTCACACTATATTAAAACAAAAACTCCCTTTTATTTATTTAGAAAACATTATTGGATCCATTTGTGCAATACCCTTGCCGGCAACGAGGGGTTTCTCACTTACGTATTTAGTTGTAGTTTCGAAAACAGTTATAATTTACTTTTCTTCTTCTGGCCAAAAACTATAGTCACTTTCACATTTTTGAATAACTGAAACTCACATTTACTTGATATTCACAATTTTTTAATGAGCCCCGTGGGGCGGTTACCTGGCCAGGTAAGCGTCGGTGAGAGAACTGGGAAGAGCCTTCATCAAGTTCCCCCAATTACGTTCCATTCGGGCAAGGCGGAAACCAATGCCTTATGCGTTATAGTCATAGCTGTGGCGCATTCAACAAGTGCAAACTCCTGTGTACTGGACGTTGACGATATTTGGTATCCAGTGGTTTACGTCACTGTAGTGGGCGTGACTTATACTTAAATCCTCCAGCTCGGACCACGTGCGAACAAAACCTTCGTCTCCAAGCCATATTGTTTTACCAATTTGGCGTCAGTTGCGCACCTGCTGGAGTTAGCACGCTTGTGTGAGGGTGTCACACAGCATCAAAGTTCCAAGAATTGTATCACCGTCAACAACACGACATTCCATTGCATTGGCATCACCTCACAAGTCCTTTGTTCCAACTACGCTTTATTTGAACACGTGGCTGTCCACACAGTTGGAAAATGAATTTAATAATATTTTAATAAAATAAAAACCCAAATTTAATAAAATAAAAGGCCCCTCCTTTTGCCCCGTTACAATACCCCCCCAATGAGAGATCTTCTGCCGAAACAGAAGAAATCTCATTGCTAAACCCCTAAGAGGATCGGTGAGGATATGGTGCCAACAAACCCCCATTAGTTCTTATACATCATGGGTAAACTACCCCCCTGGCTCGGCGACTATGGCTGCATCTGAACGAAATTAATGGACTTCTCTTCACGAGATCCCAACACCATAAAATCGAACAGACACGCACCACAGCGCACCTAACCTTCTAACATGCCACCCCAAAATCCAACCCCTGGTCTTATACCACGCCAGATCCTCAACCGATATGTTCCCCTTACCAATGCACACTGGGCTGCCTTTAGCAGTTACTGGGCTCGTACACTCACTTATAAATACTCATTAAACAAAATTTTATTCTCACATTCAAAAAGTTCATTTAAGTTGAAAGCAAACTGCTCTATCTCCATTACTTTCTTCAAAATCAAAAACTAAAATCTTTTATCTGACTTGATTAATTCTCTTCGTTACTACTAATAATATAATCAAAATTCAAAACATCAATTAGATGGCAGGCACAAAAATAAAAAAAATTTTTTTTTTTTCTAAAAAAAATTTAAATTTATTAAAATATACTTTTCTCAATATTCAGAAAACTTAAAATTATTTAAATCAATCAAACAACAAAATTTGCATCACTTCATTGCCAAACTGGTCTAGTTTACAACATCACCCATCAGCTGATCAAACTGGGTCAAGTCCACAACCTTGACCTACATAGGTTATACCTAGGCTACATCATAAAATACATTAAACATCTTTAAAATTCTATCTTCAAACATAATAAAACATAATAAAATAAGACATTTAAAATTAACATAGTTATTATTACAATTACCAATAAAATTGACATTTAAATTAATCAAAATTACACATTTTACAACTTTACTTTATTCTCAAATTCTATTAAAAGTTGTCACTTGTTTCCATTAAGTTTATATTTTTACTATGACTCTCTTTCTTTAACATTCTAATCTCCATTAGTTTGGGTGATTTAATTATTCACAATAACTTGATTTACAACTTGACATGTGTACATTTATAACCTTCCCCCCTCTGACTTTAATACCACTAACAGCTTTAACTAATATGACACCCATCTCTATCAAAACATCTATCAAACAATCTCTAAACCCAACTTACTACTCAACTCAATTCGCATCATTCTACTCTTATAAAAAAAATACTCTCCACCCCTTTGTACTCAGGATGTGTGTTTCCCCCCCCCCCCAAAAGCTCATTCCCTTATCTGGTTCCTGGACTTCATTCCTAGGCAACCCTTTCCGGCGCTAAACGGTCCCTTCCCGTCCCAACACCTTTCGTTGCGGACTCCTACCACACCATCCCCCTTACAAAATTCCCATCAACTCTAATTACTCTCCCAATACAATACTCTCATTTACAATATATCTCCATTTACTTATTACATCAATATATCAATCAATACTCTACATATTTTCCCCATAGCTACTGTGTCACTATCAATACTTCTCAAATTCTACATTATATTAATTCACAACAATATTATTCATCTCTAGTACCCCTTTAAATTGAACATGGACTGCTCTACATGTCCCAACAAAATATTAATCACCCAAAATCTCCCATCTACTATCTTTTACACATCATTTAAAATTCTTAACTATATCAATTCATTTTATCATCATTTAAAATAAAATCCTGAACACCTTAAAATCTTATATTCAAACATTAGTTACTGTGGAAATTTACAAACAATTTATAAGTGACATTCTACAGCGGATCAGCTGATTTTCTTAGCAAGGTGAATGACCTTTGTTCAAAATGCTACACAAAATTATATAACAAAAAATACACAACACCTATGTATAATTCTTACATTCTAACACAACAAACTTAATGACCCACTAAAGCATGATAACCAAAATATAATAAACATCTACTGTATCTATTTTCTCAAGTAAAACAATTAGTTAATTACTTCAAGAGCGAGTTGTCATTGTTAAGTTACAATATTTTAATTCGTTGCTCCCCTGAGCAACCACCCTGCCACACATACTATTGTTTTTTCTGGTGGACTGTTGCGCCCATTTGCTTCCACAAGGACGGCATTGGTGGAGGAATTTAACATCTCCGTGTCCTTGCTTCAGCGTTACATTGGAAACTATTTGGATATCATCATATCCATGTTACAAATTTATACGCCCGTAAAACGGGTCTACCACCTGGCCTTGCTGTTCCTACTCGAACAGAGTGGCAGCCGCTGTTCCATAGTTCCAGGGATTTCCCCTAATTTCACCCCCCATCAATTTCAAATATAAACCAATTTCAAGTCAGCTACGGTCAAGGTTCTTAATTTATGGCCATAGCTGACCGCTAGCCAAAACCACGATTAGTGCTGGTAAGGCAGTAATCGCCCGAAAAGTCGGGGAAATCATCTCTAATTTCAGGCATGTTATCTACATCATTATTATACACGGCATGGCAATCTATCAGGATACAATATAAAATTGTATAAAAGGGTGTGCCGTGTATTTTACGCCATTTTGGCCTCTGATGGAGGTAACACTCTCGGTCACCCCCAACTCTTACCGCTACCTACAGTGGCACATGCTACCACTGTACCAGCCACTTAATAACTAAATTAAATCTTCCACATAACATCATTTCATTATTTCTCACTCACTACAATTATATTCCTCAAAAATTCCAAATTTATTATTAACATTTATTTTACATCACCTTTCAGTTATTATTACTTTTTAATTATAGTTTCTATTTAGTACAATTATCTCAAATTATTTTCATTATTGAGTTAAACTCTTTTCAACACCTGTAAACATTTTACTCTATATAACTTGTATTACAAAATTTATACTCACAGTACATCGCTCATACCCTGTCATAACACACAAATATAAATATCAGTAACTCCCTGTACCTTCTGAAACATGTTACTCCATACTAAACAATTTAACATTTATTTATTTATTAATTATAGTCAAATTCACATCTCATAAAATAATTTAAATTCATTAGAAAATTCAATTATACAACATTTAAATCAATCAAAATATTTAAACATTTCAAATTCTTTTAATTAAATTAATTATTGAAAACACAACATTTTTAATTATTCTCACCAATTACAATAATTACAATTCATTTATTATCTTCTTCCAAATTATTTTTGTTGTTTATTTAGACTGTGAAAATATTATTATTATTATCACAACAATTTCTACTACATACACACATTGTTTACCTAACGTTTTACAATACACACAATTAATTTCACTATCAATTACTTACAATTCTTCACCATTAATTGTTCAATTTTATCGCACTTCATTTCCAAAAGCAGCAAGGTCAGAACCATAAATCAAAATATTTAAAATGTCCATTTATTAAATTTATGTTTAGCCTCCATCATCGAATAATAGTCTGGGTTTCACATAACATTTTTCAATTTGATTTACGTACCTCATATGGCTATCCTGTGTGTAATAACCATAAAATTTTAGTTTATTCATTTTACCACAATAATCATACATAGGGTTACTTCCCATTATAATTATTTTATCATAAACCAAGTCAACATTATTTACTTTTGTCCAGTCTCCATCAGTAGTTATATTCAATATCAGGTCAGTTATTTTCTCATTCATTACAACATAAGGTAAATTATTATTATTTAAACAGGTATCATCAAAACAATTCTCAATCTCTACTCTACAAAGTAAGTATTTCATATCATTTATCTCTATCACTCCTAACATCTCTTTCAACTCATTATAATTTCTCTTTAACTTATATAATTCTATCTCTCTATCAACACACAACTCTCCATCTAAATCTCTCTCATCATAACACCATCTCACACTTTCAACACCATTCCACACAGAGGGTACTAACTCATACAAAAAGGGGGAACAACTCAAATCTTCCACTAACAAGGGACTCTTGCCCTTCAACAATAACATTTGTGAACATCTTGGTTCATCTTAAATATGGGGAAAATTTACCCTCTGCCCTACATACTCATCTAATCTCTCTTGCCACTCTTTCTCTAATTCATCAACACTAATTACTACTCCGTTACAACCTATTACTCTCTCTCTCTCTCACTCACTATCTCTATCTCATCCCTATTCAATATTTTATTATCTTCCACTATTTTGTCATTATTAATATTCATAACATTGTCATCTAACATCTGATTCATTATCTGATCTAATTTTCTGTCCAGATTTTTATTCACTTCATTAACCATTTTTTCACAATTATTATTTATAGAATTTATTACCTGTTCTTTCATATTATTAAGATTTGTATTAATTACATTCATTCGCTCATTCCGCTTGACATTCTGTTGTTTAATTTGTTTAATTTCATCTCTCATTAATTTTATCTCATTATTCTGTTCATTAAATTTTTCGTCAAAATTGCTATTTTGAGCGTCAAACCGACGTTCTATTTTATCGAATTTCTCATCAAAATCACTACTTTGTTTATCAAATTTAACATTGGAATCGCTTTTTTGTTCCTCAAATTTTGCATTTAAGTTGCTATTTATATTTTCAGACATGGTTTTTATCAGATTAAACAGATCGTCCATCGACAACTCTTTGAATCGTGTTGTCGCTGGAGTAGATTGTGCCGCTACGTTGTCAGTCAACATTGACTCTGTAAGAGTGCTTTCTAAACTTAATTCTTGATTCTCCATTTTGTAATGGTGAAATTATTACTTTTAAATCAAAATACTGACATCTATAACATCTACTTTTCACACAACAATGTATTCTCCTTACATATCACTTTGCGTTACTTCCCGTATATATTTTTTTTTTTTCTAACTCAACCCCAAATCACGCTTGCATCTTATTTGTAAGTGTGGAATTTTAATACAATTCAATCAGTAAAATTCGTCCCAGTTCGGGCGCCATTGTTACATTCAATTACTTTTATACCAAATACAAATACAAATAAATGAAATTACCTATCTTCTACCTACCTTATATTTTGCCCTCTCATCCCAGAATCCGTCACACGAACGTCGAGATGCAAACGTGATTAAAGGTTAATTCAATAACTGACGCAACTCGCATTTTGTGAATAGAATCAAACTAAGATTTTATTTTCATTCTTTAAATTGTTTAAACTTCAAATTATATCATTATTTATTTCTGTATCTTTAAAAAAAAACATTGTATTACTTCTAGCCAAACTTTAAACTAAATACAACTTTCTTGAACTATTTGAAACATTATCTGGTACCACTAAACTTACTTAAAACATCTTACCTTATTATAAACAGACAGTTAAAACAGCCCAGCCTGCCCACTCTCACATTCACACTATATTAAAACAAAAACTCCCTTTTATTTATTTAGAAAACATTATTGGATCCATTTGTGCAATACCCTTGCCGGCAACGAGGGGTTTCTCACTTACGTATTTAGTTGTAGTTTCGAAAACAGTTATAATTTACTTTTCTTCTTCCGGCCGAAAACTATAGTCACTTTCACATTTTTGAATAACTGAAACTCACATTTACTTGATATTCACAATTTTTTAATGAGCCCCGTGGGGCGGTTACCTGGCCAGGTAAGCGTCGGTGAGAGAACTGGGAAGAGCCTTCATCAAGTTCCCCCAATTACGTTCCTTTCGGACAAGGCGGAAACCAATGCCTTATGCGTTAGAGTCATAGCTGTGGCGCATTCAACAAGTGGAAACTCCTGTGTACTGGACGTTGACGATATTTGGTATCCAGTGGTTTACGTCACTGTAGTGGGCGTGACTTATACTTAAATCCTCCAGCTCGGACCACGTGCGAACAAAACCTTCGTCTCCAAGCCATATTGTTTTACCAATTTGGCGTCAGTTGCGCACCTGCTGGAGTTAGCACGCTTGTGTGAGGGTGTCACACAGCATCAAAGTTCCAAGAATTGTATCACCGTCCACAACACGACATTCCATTGCATTGGCATCACCTCACAAGTCCTTTGTTCCAACTACGCTTTATTTGAACACGTGGCTGTCCACACAGTTGGAAAATGAATTTAATAATATTTTAATAAAATAAAAACCCAAATTTAATAAAATAAAAAGCCCCTCCTTTTGCCCCGTTACAATACCCCCCCAATGAGAGATCTTCTGCCGAAACAGAAGAAATCTCATTGCTAAACCCCTAAGAGGATCGGTGAGGATATGGTGCCAACAAACCCCCATTAGTTCTTATACATCATGGGTAAACTACCCCCCTGGCTCGGCGACTATGGCTGCATCTGAATGAAATTAATGGACTTCTCTTCACGAGATCCCAACACCATAAAATCGAACAGACACGCACCACAGCGCACCTAACCTTCTAACATGCCACCCCAAAATCCAACCCCTGGTCTTATACCACGCCAGATCCTCAACCGATATGTTCCCCTTACCAATGCACACTGGGCTGCCTTTAGCAGTTACTGGGCTCGTACACTCACTTATAAATACTCATTAAACAAAATTTTATTCTCACATTCAAAAAGTTCATTTAAGTTGAAAGCAAACTGCTCTATCTCCATTACTTTCTTCAAAATCAAAAACTAAAATCTTTTATCTGACTTGATTAATTCTCTTCGTTACTACAAATAATATAATCAAAATTCAAAACATCAATTAGATGGCAGGCACAAAAATAAAAAAAATTTTTTTTTTTTCTAAAAAAAATTTAAATTTATTAAAATATACTTTTCTCAATATTCAGAAAACTTAAAATTATTTAAATCAATCAAACAACAAAATTTGCATCACTTCATTGCCAAACTGGTCTAGTTTACAACATCACCCATCAGCTGATCAAACTGGGTCAAGTCCACAACCTTGACCTACATAGGTTATACCTAGGCTACATCATAAAATACATTAAACGTCTTTAAAATTCTATCTTCAAACATAATAAAACATAATAAAATAAGACATTTAAAATTAACATAGTTATTATTACAATTACCAATAAAATTGACATTTAAATTAATCAAAATTACACATTTTACAACTTTACTTTATTCTCAAATTCTATTAAAAGTTTGTCACTTGTTTCCATTAAGTTTATATTTTTACTATGACTCTCTTTCTTTAACATTCTAATCTCCATTAGTTTGGGTGATTTAATTATTCACAATAACTTGATTTACAACTTGACATGTGTACATTTATAACCTTCCCCCCTCTGACTTTAATACCACTAACAGCTTTAACTAATATGACACCCATCTCTATCAAAACATCTATCAAACAATCTGTAAACCCAACTTACTACTCAACTCAATTCGCATCATTCTACTCTTATAAAAAAAATACTCTCCACCCCTTTGTACTCAGGATGTGTGTTTTTGCCCCCCCCCCCAAAAGCTCATTCCCTTATCTGGTTCCTGGACTTCATTCCTAGGCAACCCTTTCCGGCGCTAAACGGTCCCTTCCCGTCCCAACACCTTTCGTTGCGGACTCCTACCACACCATCCCCCTTACAAAATTCCCATCAACTCTAATTACTCTCCCAATACAATACTCTCATTTACAATATATCTCCATTTACTTATTACATCAATATATCAATCAATACTCTACATATTTTCCCCATAGCTACTGTGTCACTATCAATACTTCTCAAATTCTACATTATATTAATTCACAACAATATTATTCATCTCTAGTACCCCTTTAAATTGAACATGGACTGCTCTACATGTCCCAACAAAATATTAATCACCCAAAATCTCCCATCTACTATCTTTTACAAATCATTTAAAATTCTTAACTATATCAATTCATTTTATCATCATTTAAAATAAAATCCTGAACACCTTAAAATCTTATATTCAAACATTAGTTACCGTGGAAATTTACAAACAATTTATAAGTGACATTCTACAGCGGATCAGCTGATTTTCTTAGCAAGGTGAATGACCTTTGTTCAAAATGCTACACAAAATTATATAACAAAAAATACACAACACCTATTTATAATTCTTACATTCTAACACAACAAACTTAATGACCCACTAAAGCATGATAACCAAAATATAATAAACATCTACTGTATCTATTTTCTCAAGTAAAACAATTAGTTAATTACTTCAAGAGCGAGTTGTCATTGTTAAGTTACAATATTTTAATTCGTTGCTCCCCTGAGCAACCACCCTGCCACACATACTATTGTTTTTTCTGGTGGACTGTTGCGCCCATTTGCTTCCACAAGGACGGCATTGGTGGAGGAATTTAACATCTCCGTGTCCTTGCTTCAGCGTTACATTGGAAACTATTTGGATATCATCATATCCATGTTACAAATTTATACGCCCGTAAAACGGGTCTACCACCTGGCCTTGCTGTTCCTACTCGAACAGAGTGGCAGCCGCTGTTCCATAGTTCCAGGGATTTCCCCTAATTTCACCCCCCATCAATTTCAAATATAAACCAATTTCAAGTCAGCTATGGTCAAGGTTCTTAATTTATGGCCATAGCTGACCGCTAGCCAAAACCACGATTAGTGCTGGTAAGGCAGTAATCGCCCGAAAAGTCGGGGAAATCATCTCTAATTTCAGGCATGTTATCTACATCATTATTATACACGGCATGGCAATCTATCAGGATACAATATAAAATTGTATAAAAGGGTGTGCCGTGTATTTTACGCCATTTTGGCCTCCGATGGAGGTAACACTCTCGGTCACCCCCAACTCTTACCGCTACCTACAGTGGCACATGCTACCACTGTACCAGCCACTTAATAACTAAATTAAATCTTCCACATAACATCATTTCATTATTTCTCACTCACTACAATTATATTCCTCAAAAATTCCAAATTTATTATTAACATTTATTTTACATCACCTTTCAGTTATTATTACTTTTTAATTATAGTTTCTATTTAGTACAATTATCTCAAATTATTTTCATTATTGAGTTAAACTCTTTTCAACACCTGTAAACATTTTACTCTATATAACTTGTATTACAAAATTTATACTCACAGTACATCCCTCATACCCTGTCATAACACACAAATATAAATATCAGTAACTCCCTGTACCTTCTGAAACATGTTACTCCATACTAAACAATTTAACATTTATTTATTTATTAATTATAGTCAAATTCACATCTCATAAAATAATTTAAATTCATTAGAAAATTCAATTATACAACATTTAAATAAATCAAAATATTTAAACATTTCAAATTCTTTTAATTAAATTAATTATGGAAAACACAACATTTTAAATTATTCTCACCAATTACAATAATTACAATTCATTTATTATCTTCTTCCAAATTATTTTTGTTGTTTATTTAGACTGTGAAAATATTATTATTATTATCACAACAATTTCTACTACATACACACATTGTTTACCTAACGTTTTACAATACACACAATTAATTTCACTATCAATTATTTACAATTCTTCACCATTAATTGTTCAATTTTATCGCACTTCATTTCCAAAAGCAGCAAGGTCAGAACCATAAATCAAAATATTTAAAATGTCCATTTATTAAATTTATGTTTAGCCTCCATCATCGAATAATAGTCTGGGTTTCACATAACATTTTTCAATTTTATTTACGTACCTCATATGGCTATCCTGTGTGTAATAACCATAAAATTTTAGTTTATTCATTTTACCACAATAATCATACATAGGGTTACTTCCCATTATAATTATTTTATCATAAACCAAGTCAACATTATTTACTTTTGTCCAGTCTCCATCAGTAGTTATATTCAATATCAGGTCAGTTATTTTCTCATTCATTACAACATAAGGTAAATTATTATTATTTAAACAGGTATCATCAAAACAATTCTCAATCTCTACTCTACAAAGTAAGTATTTCATATCATTTATCTCTATCACTCCTAACATCTCTTTCAACTCATTATAATTTCTCTTTAACTTATATAATTCTATCTCTCTATCAACACACAACTCTCCATCTAAATCTCTCTCATCATAACACCATCTCACACTTTCAACACCATTCCACACAGAGGGTACTAACTCATACAAAAAGGGGGAACAACTCAAATCTTCCACTAACAAGGGACTCTTGCCCTTCAACAATAACATTTGTGAACATCTTGGTTCATCTTAAATATGGGGAAAATTTACCCTCTGCCCTACATACTCATCTAATCTCTCTTGCCACTCTTTCTCTAATTCATCAACACTAATTACTACTCCGTTACAACCTATTACTCTCTCTCTCTCTCACTCACTATCTCTATCTCATCCCTATTCAATATTTTATTATCTTCCACTATTTTGTCATTATTAATATTCATAACATTGTCATCTAACATCTGATTCATTATCTGATCTAATTTTCTGTCCAGATTTTTATTCACTTCATTAACCATTTTTTCACAATTATTATTTATAGAATTTATTACCTGTTCTTTCATATTATTAAGATTTGTATTAATTACATTCATTCGCTCATTCCGCTTGACATTCTGTTGTTTAATTTGTTTAATTTCATCTCTCATTAATTTTATCTCATTATTCTGTTCATTAAATTTTTCGTCAAAATTGCTATTTTGAGCGTCAAACCGACGTTCTATTTTATCGAATTTCTCATCAAAATCACTACTTTGTTTATCAAATTTAACATTGGAATCGCTTTTTTGTTCCTCAAATTTTGCATTTAAGTTGCTATTTATATTTTCAGACATGGTTTTTATCAGATTAAACAGATCGTCCATCGACAACTCTTTGAATCGTGTTGTCGCTGGAGTAGATTGTGCCGCTACATTGTCAGTCAACATTGACTCTGTAAGAGTGCTTTCTAAACTTAATTCTTGATTCTCCATTTTGTAATGGTGAAATTATTACTTTTAAATCAAAATACTGACATCTATAACATCTACTTTTCACACAACAATGTATTCTCCTTACATATCACTTTGCGTTACTTCCCGTATATATTTTTTTTTTTTTCTAACTCAACCCCAAATCACGCTTGCATCTTATTTGTAAGTGTGGAATTTTAATACAATTCAATCAGTAAAATTCGTCCCAGTTCGGGCGCCATTGTTACATTCAATTACTTTTATACCAAATACAAATACAAATAAATGAAATTACCTATCTTCTACCTACCTTATATTTTGCCCTCTCATCCCAGAATCCGTCACACGAACGTCGAGATGCAAACGTGATTAAAGGTTAATTCAATAACTGACGCAACTCGCATTTTGTGAAGAGAATCAAACTAAGATTTTATTTTCATTCTTTAAATTGTTTAAACTTCAAATTATATCATTATTTATTTCTGTATCTTTAAAAAAAAACATTGTATTACTTCTAGCCAAACTTTAAACTAAATACAACTTTCTTGAACTATTTGAAACATTATCTGGTACCACTAAACTTACTTAAAACATCTTACCTTATTATAAACAGACAGTTAAAACAGCCCAGCCTGCCCACTCTCACATTCACACTATATTAAAACAAAAACTCCCTTTTATTTATTTAGAAAACATTATTGGATCCATTTGTGCAATACCCTTGCCGGCAACGAGGGGTTTCTCACTTACGTATTTAGTTGTAGTTTCGAAAACAGTTATAATTTACTTTTCTTCTTCCGGCCGAAAACTATAGTCACTTTCACATTTTTGAATAACTGAAACTCACATTTACTTGATATTCACAATTTTTAATGAGCCCCGTGGGGCGGTTACCTGGCCAGGTAAGCGTCGGTGAGAGAACTGGGAAGAGCCTTCATCAAGTTCCCCCAATTACGTTCCTTTCGGACAAGGCGGAAACCAATGCCTTATGCGTTAGAGTCATAGCTGTGGCGCATTCAAAAAGTGGAAACTCCTGTGTACTGGACGTTGACGATATTTGGTATCCAGTGGTTTACGTCACTGTAGTGGGCGTGACTTATACTTAAATCCTCCAGCTCGGACCACGTGCGAAC
The DNA here is from genome assembly GCA_034769895.1 of Magicicada septendecula. NCBI lineage: Eukaryota > Metazoa > Arthropoda > Insecta > Hemiptera > Cicadidae > Magicicada > Magicicada septendecula. The sequence continues at coordinate 159,818,592 of CM068373.1, read as the reverse complement.
AAAACCTTCGTCTCCAAGCCATATTGTTTTACCAATTTGGCGTCAGTTGCGCACCTGCTGGAGTTAGCACGCTTGTGTGAGGGTGTCACACAGCATCAAAGTTCCAAGAATTGTATCACCGTCCACAACACGACATTCCATTGCATTGGCATCACCTCACAAGTCCTTTGTTCCAACTACGCTTTATTTGAACACGTGGCTGTCCACACAGTTGGAAAATGAATTTAATAATATTTTAATAAAATAAAAACCCAAATTTAATAAAATAAAAAGCCCCTCCTTTTGCCCCGTTACAATACCCCCCCAATGAGAGATCTTCTGCCGAAACAGAAGAAATCTCATTGCTAAACCCCTAAGAGGATCGGTGAGGATATGGTGCCAACAAACCCCCATTAGTTCTTATACATCATGGGTAAACTACCCCCCTGGCTCGGCGACTATGGCTGCATCTGAATGAAATTAATGGACTTCTCTTCACGAGATCCCAACACCATAAAATCGAACAGACACGCACCACAGCGCACCTAACCTTCTAACATGCCACCCCAAAATCCAACCCCTGGTCTTATACCACGCCAGATCCTCAACCGATATGTTCCCCTTACCAATGCACACTGGGCTGCCTTTAGCAGTTACTGGGCTCGTACACTCACTTATAAATACTCATTAAACAAAATTTTATTCTCACATTCAAAAAGTTCATTTAAGTTGAAAGCAAACTGCTCTATCTCCATTACTTTCTTCAAAATCAAAAACTAAAATCTTTTATCTGACTTGATTAATTCTCTTCGTTACTACAAATAATATAATCAAAATTCAAAACATCAATTAGATGGCAGGCACAAAAATAAAAAAAATTTTTTTTTTTCTAAAAAAAATTTAAATTTATTAAAATATACTTTTCTCAATATTCAGAAAACTTAAAATTATTTAAATCAATCAAACAACAAAATTTGCATCACTTCATTGCCAAACTGGTCTAGTTTACAACATCACCCATCAGCTGATCAAACTGGGTCAAGTCCACAACCTTGACCTACATAGGTTATACCTAGGCTACATCATAAAATACATTAAACGTCTTTAAAATTCTATCTTCAAACATAATAAAACATAATAAAATAAGACATTTAAAATTAACATAGTTATTATTACAATTACCAATAAAATTGACATTTAAATTAATCAAAATTACACATTTTACAACTTTACTTTATTCTCAAATTCTATTAAAAGTTTGTCACTTGTTTCCATTAAGTTTATATTTTTACTATGACTCTCTTTCTTTAACATTCTAATCTCCATTAGTTTGGGTGATTTAATTATTCACAATAACTTGATTTACAACTTGACATGTGTACATTTATAACCTTCCCCCCTCTGACTTTAATACCACTAACAGCTTTAACTAATATGACACCCATCTCTATCAAAACATCTATCAAACAATCTCTAAACCCAACTTACTACTCAACTCAATTCGCATCATTCTACTCTTATAAAAAAAATACTCTCCACCCCTTTGTACTCAGGATGTGTGTTTTTGCCCCCCCCCCAAAAGCTCATTCCCTTATCTGGTTCCTGGACTTCATTCCTAGGCAACCCTTTCCGGCGCTAAACGGTCCCTTCCCGTCCCAACACCTTTCGTTGCGGACTCCTACCACACCATCCCCCTTACAAAATTCCCATCAACTCTAATTACTCTCCCAATACAATACTCTCATTTACAATATATCTCCATTTACTTATTACATCAATATATCAATCAATACTCTACATATTTTCCCCATAGCTACTGTGTCACTATCAATACTTCTCAAATTCTACATTATATTAATTCACAACAATATTATTCATCTCTAGTACCCCTTTAAATTGAACATGGACTGCTCTACATGTCCCAACAAAATATTAATCACCCAAAATCTCCCATCTACTATCTTTTACACATCATTTAAATTTCTTAACTATATCAATTCATTTTATCATCATTTAAAATAAAATCCTGAACACCTTAAAATCTTATATTCAAACATTAGTTACCGTGGAAATTTACAAACAATTTATAAGTGACATTCTACAGCGGATCAGCTGATTTTCTTAGCAAGGTGAATGACCTTTGTTCAAAATGCTACACAAAATTATATAACAAAAAATACACAACACCTATTTATAATTCTTACATTCTAACACAACAAACTTAATGACCCACTAAAGCATGATAACCAAAATATAATAAACATCTACTGTATCTATTTTCTCAAGTAAAACAATTAGTTAATTACTTCAAGAGCGAGTTGTCATTGTTAAGTTACAATATTTTAATTCGTTGCTCCCCTGAGCAACCACCCTGCCACACATACTATTGTTTTTTCTGGTGGACTGTTGCGCCCATTTGCTTCCACAAGGACGGCATTGGTGGAGGAATTTAACATCTCCGTGTCCTTGCTTCAGCGTTACATTGGAAACTATTTGGATATCATCATATCCATGTTACAAATTTATACGCCCGTAAAACGGGTCTACCACCTGGCCTTGCTGTTCCTACTCGAACAGAGTGGCAGCCGCTGTTCCATAGTTCCAGGGATTTCCCCTAATTTCACCCCCCATCAATTTCAAATATAAACCAATTTCAAGTCAGCTATGGCCAAGGTTCTTAATTTATGGCCATAGCTGACCGCTAGCCAAAACCACGATTAGTGCTGGTAAGGCAGTAATCGCCCGAAAAGTCGGGGAAATCATCTCTAATTTCAGGCATGTTATCTACATCATTATTATACACGGCATGGCAATCTATCAGGATACAATATAAAATTGTATAAAAGGGTGTGCCGTGTATTTTACGCCATTTTGGCCTCCGATGGAGGTAACACTCTCGGTCACCCCCAACTCTTACCGCTACCTACAGTGGCACATGCTACCACTGTACCAGCCACTTAATAACTAAATTAAATCTTCCACATAACATCATTTCATTATTTCTCACTCACTACAATTATATTCCTCAAAAATTCCAAATTTATTATTAACATTTATTTTACATCACCTTTCAGTTATTATTACTTTTTAATTATAGTTTCTATTTAGTACAATTATCTCAAATTATTTTCATTATTGAGTTAAACTCTTTTCAACACCTGTAAACATTTTACTCTATATAACTTGTATTACAAAATTTATACTCACAGTACATCGCTCATACCCTGTCATAACACACAAATATAAATATCAGTAACTCCCTGTACCTTCTGAAACATGTTACTCCATACTAAACAATTTAACATTTATTTATTTATTAATTATAGTCAAATTCACATCTCATAAAATAATTTAAATTCATTAGAAAATTCAATTATACAACATTTAAATAAATCAAAATATTTAAACATTTCAAATTCTTTTAATTAAATTAATTATGGAAAACACAACATTTTTAATTATTCTCACCAATTACAATAATTACAATTCATTTATTATCTTCTTCCAAATTATTTTTGTTGTTTATTTAGACTGTGAAAATATTATTATTATTATCACAACAATTTCTACTACATACACACATTGTTTACCTAACGTTTTACAATACACACAATTAATTTCACTATCAATTATTTACAATTCTTCACCATTAATTGTTCAATTTTATCGCACTTCATTTCCAAAAGCAGCAAGGTCAGAACCATAAATCAAAATATTTAAAATGTCCATTTATTAAATTTATGTTTAGCCTCCATCATCGAATAATAGTCTGGGTTTCACATAACATTTTTCAATTTTATTTACGTACCTCATATGGCTATCCTGTGTGTAATAACCATAAAATTTTAGTTTATTCATTTTACCACAATAATCATACATAGGGTTACTTCCCATTATAATTATTTTATCATAAACCAAGTCAACATTATTTACTTTTGTCCAGTCTCCATCAGTAGTTATATTCAATATCAGGTCAGTTATTTTCTCATTCATTACAACATAAGGTAAATTATTATTATTTAAACAGGTATCATCAAAACAATTCTCAATCTCTACTCTACAAAGTAAGTATTTCATATCATTTATCTCTATCACTCCTAACATCTCTTTCAACTCATTATAATTTCTCTTTAACTTATATAATTCTATCTCTCTATCAACACACAACTCTCCATCTAAATCTCTCTCATCATAACACCATCTCACACTTTCAACACCATTCCACACAGAGGGTACTAACTCATACAAAAAGGGGGAACAACTCAAATCTTCCACTAACAAGGGACTCTTGCCCTTCAACAATAACATTTGTGAACATCTTGGTTCATCTTAAATATGGGGAAAATTTACCCTCTGCCCTACATACTCATCTAATCTCTCTTGCCACTCTTTCTCTAATTCATCAACACTAATTACTACTCCGTTACAACCTATTACTCTCTCTCTCTCTCACTCACTATCTCTATCTCATCCCTATTCAATATTTTATTATCTTCCACTATTTTGTCATTATTAATATTCATAACATTGTCATCTAACATCTGATTCATTATCTGATCTAATTTTCTGTCCAGATTTTTATTCACTTCATTAACCATTTTTTCACAATTATTATTTATAGAATTTATTACCTGTTCTTTCATATTATTAAGATTTGTATTAATTACATTCATTCGCTCATTCCGCTTGACATTCTGTTGTTTAATTTGTTTAATTTCATCTCTCATTAATTTTATCTCATTATTCTGTTCATTAAATTTTTCGTCAAAATTGCTATTTTGAGCGTCAAACCGACGTTCTATTTTATCGAATTTCTCATCAAAATCACTACTTTGTTTATCAAATTTAACATTGGAATCGCTTTTTTGTTCCTCAAATTTTGCATTTAAGTTGCTATTTATATTTTCAGACATGGTTTTTATCAGATTAAACAGATCGTCCATCGACAACTCTTTGAATCGTGTTGTCGCTGGAGTAGATTGTGCCGCTACATTGTCAGTCAACATTGACTCTGTAAGAGTGCTTTCTAAACTTAATTCTTGATTCTCCATTTTGTAATGGTGAAATTATTACTTTTAAATCAAAATACTGACATCTATAACATCTACTTTTCACACAACAATGTATTCTCCTTACATATCACTTTGCGTTACTTCTCGTATATATATATATTTTTTTTTCTAACTCAACCCCAAATCACGCTTGCATCTTATTTGTAAGTGTGGAATTTTAATACAATTCAATCAGTAAAATTCGTCCCAGTTCGGGCGCCATTGTTACATTCAATTACTTTTATACCAAATACAAATACAAATAAATGAAATTATATATCTTCTACCTACCTTATATTTTGCCCTCTCATCCCAGAATCCGTCACACGAACGTCGAGATGCAAACATGATTAAAGGTTAATTCAATAACTGACGCAACTCGCATTTTGTGAAGAGAATCAAACTAAGATTTTATTTTCATTCTTTAATTTTTTTAAACTTCAAATTATATCATTATTTATTTCTGTATCTTTAAAAAAAAACATTGTATTACTTCTAGCCAAACTTTAAACTAAATACAACTTTCTTGAAATATTTGAAACATTATCTGGTACCACTAAACTTACTTAAAACATCTTACCTTATTATAAACAGACAGTTAAAACAGCCCAGCCTACCCACTCTCACATTCACACTATATTAAAAGAAAAACTCCCTTTTATTTATTTAGAAAACATTATTGGATCCATTTGTGCAATACCCTTGCCGGCAACGAGGGGTTTCTCACTTACGTATTTAGTTGTAGTTTCGAAAACAGTTATAATTTACTTTTCTTCTTCCGGCCGAAAACTATAGTCACTTTCACATTTTTGAATAACTGAAACTCACATTTACTTGATATTCACAATTTTTTAATGAGCCCCGTGGGGCGGTTACCTGGCCAGGTAAGCGTCGGTGAGAGAACTGGGAAGAGCCTTCATCAAGTTCCCCCAATTACGTTCCTTTCGGACAAGGCGGAAACCAATGCCTTATGCGTTAGAGTCATAGCTGTGGCGCATTCAAAAAGTGGAAACTCCTGTGTACTGGACGTTGACGATATTTGGTATCCAGTGGTTTACGTCACTGTAGTGGGCGTGACTTACACTTATATCCTCCAGCTCGGACCACGTGCGAACAAAACCTTCGTCTCCAAGCCATATTGTTTTACCAATTTGGCGTCAGTTGTGCACCTGCTGGAGTTAGCGCGCTTGTGTGAGGGTGTCACACAGCATCAAAGTTCCAAGAATTGTATCACCGTCAACAACATGACATTCCATTGCATTGGCATCACCTCACAAGTCCTTTGTTCTAACTACGCTTTATTTGAACACGTGGCTGTCCACACAGTTGGAAAATGAATTTAATAATATTTTAATAAAATAAAAACCCAAATTTAATAAAATAAAAAGCCCCTCCTTTTGCCCTGTTACAGCTCTAATATAAACAACATAGCTTATCATCCTGTGTTCTGTTGCAGGAGTAACCCCACCACGTGTACAAAAAACTTTTTATATGGAAAACAAAATTTTTTTTTTCTTCCTAACCTAAATTGAATTAACTTCCTCCCAATAATCATAATCATCCACATAATAACATAATAAGTTCAAAAATCAAAATAACTGAGTAGCTTCTATCAAACAACATTTCCCCAACTGTCACTTTGACAGCACTAATTGTAAACAAACAACCGCACATGGCTGGATACCACCAAACATTCCTGAACACTGATAAGGATGTCCCACTTCTGACGTCATTTGTCTAAGTCTATGTATACTACAGTTCATCCATACATTTTTCAACATGATTACAATTATTCTTACTTTACACATATTTTTATACAATTTCCTACCAGTCATTCCACCTATATCCTGGCATTCTAATTTTAATTATCTTTAGCGTAATATTTTCTTAAGGATGTGATGCATGGAACTTCCCTATCACTCTGTTAGTATTCGGGTTTGTGACCATGTATGTATTTTTATCCACTTGTTCCGATAAAATATATGGACATATAGTCTAAAGAATTTTGCTGCTGTATTATCTTCCCTGTGGCCAACATTTAAAGCACGCAAGAGTACCTTCTCGCCAGTTTTGAACGTTACCAGTTTGTGATCCGCATTAAATTTCTCCGTCCGTTCTTCGGCACACTTTTTAATGCGTCTCCTTGCCTCTATCTTTTTAACCAAATTTGGAATAAGCAAATTCTGCGTTGCAATCCTCCTGATGCACCCATCCCAGACACGCTTTGGCATTTCCCCAGTTTGTAGTTCGTTAGGTGTAAATCCTGTCGTGTCATTGTAATTCCCGTTGATGGACGCCTCGAAAAACTCGAGATAATCCGGCCACCTACTCTGGTTGGTATTACAATAAGTGCGAAACAGACGCCCGAACTCCCTGTTGACCCTTTCGGCGAGGTTACTTTGCGGTCTCCGGATTGCTGTCAACACTGCCTGTATATTGTGCTTCTCCAATTCGGACTGCCACTTCTTGTTGGTGAATTGCTTACCCTGGTCAGATAGAATTTTCTTCACTGGACCATATTTCGGAATGTATTTATTTAATACAACATTTAATACTGCCATCATGGTAGGTCGTCCAATTGCATATAAACTTACGTTCTTAGAAAATGCATCTGTGCAAACAACCAGGTTCTTCATACCCCTTGCAGCACGTGGTAGCGGACCTAAAAAATCGATACACAGTAGATCATTCTTATTCTTGGTAATGATGTTACCCATCTCCACATAGGTGTGTTGATTTGGGTATTTAGCTGTTTGGCACATGTGACATGTTCGCAAAATAGACTTAACTTTCCTTGCCATGTTCAACCATACAAAGTCTTCTCTCATCGCCAAATAACATTTATAAGCTCCAGCATGAGCAAGACTTTCATGACAAGCCCACGTTAAATCTTCTACGAGATCATCAGGAACCATAATCTTCCATTGTCCGTCGATTATTTTATACAGTACATCCCTGGATTCTGTACTTCGGGTGTCTTGCCTTTGTATTTCTTCACTAATTTTTCTTAATTTTGCGTCCTTTTGTTGTTCAAGATTTACCAATTTCAACCTATTCTGTAAGTCATCTTAAATATACTTGACTGCCAGAATTTGAATTTCACTCCTGGTCACGGAGTACTGTTCTTCGATGATGGGGGGATATCTGCTTAGAGTATCAGCAGTTTTATTCTCACTGGCTTTACAATATTTGATGCTGAAATCATATTCTTGGATCGCCATGATCCAATGCGATATCCGCGCATTGGCCAGTTTACAATTAAGCATGAAAGATAAAGCCTGATTATCTGAGAGAATTTCAACGTGTTGACCCACCAGGTAATATCTAAGTTTACTGATACAATACACAATTGCAAGAATCTCTTTTTCAGACGTAAAATAATTTCTTTCGGCACCTTTTAAAGATCTACTTACATGTGCAATTACCTTTATTATTTCGTTGATATAACACACCACCGATCGCGTAGTCTGAAGCATCACAGTTGAGTACATACGTTCTTCTTTTTCCGGGTGGAACACGTGTAAGTTCTTGCTATATAATTCTTTTGTAGCATTGAAAGCTGCCTCATGTCGCTCTTCCCATCTCCATTTGGTGTTCTTCCTTAACAATTCCAGCAGCGGTTCTATGGTTTTTGAATATTCCGGTGTGAAAAGGCGAAAATATCCAGTCAATCCAAGGAACCCCCTGATATCTTTCGCTTTTGTTGGATTTGGAAATTCCGTAATGGTCTGAATTTTCTCCGGGTCTGTACTAACACCATCCGCAGAAATAATATGCCCGAGGAACTTTACCTGTGATTTTCCAAATTCGCATTTTTCTAAGTTGAGCGCAAGGTTCGCATCTCTTAACTTGCGGAAAACGATATCCAGGTGCTGCATATGTTCCTCGAACGACTTCGATATAATAAGTATGTCGTCAACAAACACACTCACAAAATCGTCGACCTCAGGCCCTAATGCCAATTCAAGACACTTAACCATAACAGCTAGGCTGGTAACCAAACCAAAAGGTACTACCTTAAACTGGTAACATTTATTTTTATATAAAATGGCTGTGAATTTTCGACATTCTTTGGCTAAAGGAATCTGCCAAAATCCACTTTTTAGGTCAAGACGTGACATGTATTTTACTTCTTGACATTTTACAAACAAATTTTCTGCGTTGGGAGCACAATCGTAACATTTTTGTGTTATATTATTAAGATTTTGCATATCTAAGCAGATGCGTATATCGTTATTTTTTTTCTTAACGACCACCATCGGGTATAAAAAATTACTATCTGCTCGTTCAATAATATTAATCTCTAACATTGGATTTATTTCACCTTCAACCTGTTGCTGATAATGTAATGGGATCGGATATGTTTTTCTTATAAATTTATTCTCGTCGCTAACTTGTATTTTATGTTCATAAACGTTGGTAATTGTGTGCTGTGTGTTGAAAATTGATTCATATTTATTTAAAAGATTATTTAAATGCTTTCGTTGACCATCCGTTATCTCCTTATTAGGCGCACCACCCTTAGCTGCTGTCTTATCTAAGCGATTAAGAGCTGGCTTCTGTAAGTCGACGGGACTATATCGGTCAACCGCATTCTCACATTCACTTCCCTGACTAAGAGAATAACCCAAATTAATTTTATGTTTTGTCTTTTTAACTGTGCATTCAAGCGTTTTATTTGTAAAATCAATTGTAGCATGTATTTTCCTTAATGTGTCAGTGCCTACTATAACGTCGTACACTAGATTTTTGACTATAAAAACAGGTATTTCCATTTCCATCACTTGTGAATTTATTGTGATAAGTGCTTGCTTATTAATAATTTGTGAATCACCTATGGCTGTTGTGACAACTGTATTGTTGACAGGTAAGATCGGTGTTTTTACTTCCATATTCCTTAAGGAATGGAAGTATGGTGATGGCAAAAAAAATCGTGTTCGAGATTATTGCAGATTCTGATTATACTACACTCAAAACATGAAAAAAAGTCGTTTTCAGAAAAGTGTCTGTGTGTGTGTCTGTCTGTGTGTCTGTCTGTGTGTAATTTTTTTTTTTTGGCAAACGATAACAGCCGCAAATTCAAACAGAATTAAATAATGTTTCGTATACAGCCCTGAATTGTAGAGTTCTCAAGACCTATTGTTTTTGGTGAAGATCGGTTAAGGGAAAGGGGTAGTTTACCTGCAACGTTTTATGTTTTAACAAGGGTATTTCCTATGGCAAACGATAACAGCCGCAAATTCAAACAGAATCAAAAGATTATTTGCATACAGCCCTAAATTGTAGAGTTCTCAAGACCTATTGTTTTTGGTGAAGATCGGTTGAGGGAAAGGGGTAGTTTACCTGCAACGTTTTTTTATCAAGCGTATTTTCTATGGCAAACGATAACAGCCGCAAATTCAAACAGAATCAAATAATTTTTTGCATACGTCCCTGAATTGTAGAGGTCTCAAGGACTTTCGATTTTGGTGAAGATCGGTTAAGGGGAAGGGGTAGTTTACCTGCAACCTTTTATGTTTTAACAAGAGTAAAGTACTTGAAAATTTATTTAAACTTTTTGAAACAATGGTAATTGTTAAAAATAAAATAATTTTGTTGCCAGGCAATAAAATTATAATTTTTTCATTTTAATGTAATATAATATTTTTCATTTAATACAGCAATAAAAAGGCAGGTAAGACACACACACACACACACACACACACACACACACACACACACACACACACACACACACACACACACACACACACACACACACACACACACACACACACACACATACACACACACACACACACACACACACACACACACACACACAATTCACGTTATTTCTGGCTTCACTCATGTTTATTTTCTTACGTTTGCACGCTTTTTAAATGGAAAGTGCCGAAACCCACACCAACATAACGCGTGCAAGCCGAAAAAATGGACATCAATTTGCTTACTGGCGAAGCTAGTAGTTAATGAATGGGTAGGCAAAAATCTTATCTTAAATTTTTTTTAAGGAATCACTAAAAGGACGGTGGTTCAAATCGGACGCTGAGGTAGAGTTTGCTGTAACTGAATGGTTCCACAAACAGCCGTAAGAATTTTACTAGCAGGGAATCTACAGGTTAGCGCAACAGTGGAACTCATGTCTTAATGTTATTGGAGACTTCTTTTAAAATTGTTGAATAAAAATGCTTTACAGCTCTATACGTGTTTCTATTGAACAATCCTTGTATTAGTCATACACAATAATACAACTGATTGAACTTCACATTTTTAAACTTGATTAGTTTCTATATATATGTTTAATGTTACAAATAATTCAAATAACAATCTTGATCATCTGTTAGTTCAGCGGAATAACAGTGACACTTTTAATAACCGCATAAAATAAACACTTAGAAACAACACAGGCGCTTTAACTTAACTGTTTGGACCACAGAAGTGAGGCATGCCTCAACGCTCTATGTGTACAGCGCGGGACAATCCCCCCTCCCTACACTTCCTTATCACACCACTACATTGCTTACATACGATGTATACAAAAAACGCTGAGGCAAGTTCAGGTTGCCTCATTCGCTTTAAACGAACTATGCCGAATCTCACCTGTCACCATCTAGCGGTCTCTCAATAAAGCACGTTTCGGTTTAATAAATTTGACAGTCGCAGTAACAATGTATAATCTTTACGTTTAGTAGTTCATACGTATTTATAATTTTTATTCTACAGAATTTTTTAGGGTAGGCATTGCCTCAATTGCCTCCATGTAACTTCGCCACTGATATATATGTGTACAACGTTATCGGCAACAAAGAAGTAGTTTTTGTTAAAATTCCTTCCCGGGATATTTGGCCGTAGTCCAATGTTTTCTACAAAACCAGACATTTCGGCAATGCCATCGACTTCCATCATCAGTGAAAATCGAGTGCGATAACGTGAGGTGGTATACGTTAGTGACCACAGTACTGTGGTTAAGGTTGAAGCAGTAAAGTAGTTTCTATGGTAATATTTCATTTCGAAAATGATTTTAAATATAAATCTTAGAATATGGAAGTCATGTATGGTTCTCCATACCGATATTTTTAAATTGGTGTCTATGTTTGTTAATGAATTTTTCGCTGATTAGAGAAATTTGCGCACCAGTATCAAATAATACATTTCCGACACATCCATTAATTTTTGCTCTCAGAACAACATCATTATCATTCTTATTTCTAACATTTTCCACATCATCGTCAACACAATTGTTATATATTAATTCATCTCTAACGTCAACAGGATATAGGCCTGAAGCAATGTATATTTTCTTACTACTATTATCGTTTACATAAGATTTTCGACACTGTTGTTCGTTATGGTATGTTTTATTTGTAATTTCATCCATAGTTTTATTTATATTTTTCAATTTATCGCACGGACTCACGCCATGCAACCCTACTCGTTTTTTGTTGCTCTTCGCTGGTACTTGCTTCGGTAATTGCCAATACATTTCTTTGATTGAACTTTTGGAAATTAGGTTTACTTTTAAATTGTTGTTGTTTTTGTGGTTGTTGTGGCTGAAATTGTTTACGAGCCGGTTCACTATTATTATTACTATTATTTTGACTGTCCACATTATCCCATTTGGTTAACAATAGGAGTAGTTCCTCCAATGACTTAATACCTTGTGTAATTATGGCGATTTGAATACCTCGTCCGAAATGATGAGCTAATTTATTTACTATCTCTGACTCTGCCAATTCTGGTTCAAGATACTTCGCAGTAGATATGAGTTGGATTAAATAATTTTCGTTAGACCCTTTTAAACTGGAATACCTACCAAACTCCAGCTGTACGCGTATTTTTCGCTGTATTTCGCTGTTCCAGTATCTCGCCCTAAAATGTTGTACCAGATCTTGATATGTAACTATTTTATCTTGTACTGCCGTGAACCACCCAGCTGCAGTACCCTTTAATCTCCTGACTACATAGTTTATTTTATCCATCTCAATCAGGGTGTCGCCTATAGTGTCCATTTCTCGCTGGCAGTTATTCAGGAAGAGAAGTGAATTTTCGGAGTCCCTGCTGAAGAATTTCAACTGTGAATTGTTTTCTTCTAAAGTTCTATAGATGAACGTGGTCTGGTTCGCCGTTGTCGAGGTATTCTGGAGTCGGGTCAGCTGTTGTTCCAGCTCCTGTATTCGCTGATCTTGTTCAGCTGCGAGCTCACTCACAGTAGATGTGTGTTGAACTACTCTTTCCTCTATTCCAGTGATTTTAGCTTCACATTCACTGATGCGAGAATTGTTCGCTTCTAAAGCGGTCTCAATATTGCTGCGAGTTATTTCTACCTTTTCGCCTATACGTTTTTTCAGTTGACTCTAAAAGTTGTTTATTTTGTTTAGCCTGGTCATGAACGACTATACATTTTTTTATTCTCATCGTGAAGCGATTGCAGTGATCTATTTTGTTTTACTGCTTCATCTTTACTAGATTTAATGTCTTCCGACATTTTCTGCAGATTAGATTTACTTTCTTCGGATAGCTTTTGTATAATGGCCTTACTGTCTTCGGACAGCTTCTGCATATTTGCCAGTAATACCGCCAATGTATTTTGTAATTCTAGTGATTCGGCCATATTGATTATTTATTTTTATAAATTTAATAAATATTATAATTTGTTTATTTATTGTAATCGCACTATTATTAATATTTATTATTATCGTCCAGTATCTCAATCAAATGTAAACCAGCTTAATCTAACACAGATACAAATAATAATTCAATCTCCATATAGATAATTTGTAACGGGACAAAAGCCCGTGTTAGGATATCTTTGACCTAAATAGAAATTTTTATTGTAATTTGAATTAATTAAAGATTATAAGGTTGGTTCCCTGAGAAACATAAAACACGGCGCAGTTGTCACCGTATGTTTAGATCTCAAGGCCGAGAGGGTACGTGAAAATGAGCACATAGTTAATGGCGGTTCCGATCGACAATAAAATAATATGACAAATATTGACACACGCCATAACGATGACGAAAAACAATGCCGTCAGCTGATACGGACGAATCGTGGATCACAATTGATCCCCTCCACTTGTCGACAATACGACACAATGTCTGCCCACTCTGAAGACATCAGCCCAAGCGGCAACAAGTTGTAAAAAATTACGCTGGCCGTCATGGCCATTAAAGGAGTAAAAATCAGTTAAAATGTGAATAATTAAATAACAGTCAACAATACTGTACTTGCAAATCAGTTAATCATCAGTAAAAAATGTAAATTCTAAAGTCAGTGCTTAAAAGGAGAACAGAACAGTTGAACAGTGAGATCTTGGCCCAAAGTTTTAACAGCAGAAGTAAGCCGGACTACAAGAACTTCTAGTCTACCAGCAGGAAAGTTAAATCCAAAATTTATCCAACCTTTTAACATATATATATATATATATGAGCTAAGAAATATAAAATGAAATAACATGTAATGTGAGTGTGTGTGTGCGTAAACGCATGGTAGAATGAAAGGCCGGCCTACAATGTAGACATTGGTTTGTGAAAACGTAATTTTATTAACCTCAGTAAACTGGCAATAACGACTGACAAAAGATATTAAGCCAAAATGAATAAATAAAGAAGAATGAAACATTCAATATTATATAGCGTAGTAAGAATAATTGGCAGACGCCATCTTGTTTTGTAGAGAAATAACGTCATTATAACCTGTATGGAAAATATGCAAATTTGGTTTGAGTAAAAACAATGTTCATGTATAAAAGGGCTTATAGAGTTTTTATTTCGCACTCCACTGTTTCCGCAATCTCGCCTATAACGAACCTGGACCCAATAAATAAAAGTCGTAAGAGCAAGTGAACCATGAGCACCGGAGCAGTATACCATAATTATGCGGTAAGTACGATAATTATGCACTTGATGAAAATAAATAATAAATAGTTGAAAAGCTACAAATTACTACTATTGTTCAACTATCTGATAAGAGAGAGTATTCAAACTTTTATCTACACTCTCAGATAACACAGAACAGCACTTATAAATAGTTCAATGAATTTAGTCTCTACACACTCAAAATAATATTTCTTTTTTCAAACTTGTAATTATTGACTTTAATTACAATAATTAATTAACTGGTTATATTTAATCTGATGTAATTTTACTTCCGGGCGCCATGTTGCCAACTGAAACACAACATATATGTATATAGTACTTACCTAAGGTCGGAATTCATGTTATACGAACTAGAGTCAAGGAACGTATTACCTGAAATAATTCACTCGTGTTTCTGTTTGTTACCATTGAAATTACCTTTTATTTTTAATCATGTACAAATGAATGTGAGTGTAAAACAAAGACGCTGCTCTCCGCCATGTGGCGTAATTAAATTCTTCAAGTTAAATTTCCCCTTAAACATTTCACAAGCCCTCCAAAATACATATGTATTATAATATGAAAATGTTAAACATGTATATATATTGTAACATAACAAAATTATCACACTAAACATTCGAATTAATGCAACATAAATAAAAGAAAAAGTTCCATAGTGAGTAAGAAGAATAAATTGTTTAAGGATTACACTAGAAACTGTATAATTAAGTCTATAAAATGTTAATAAAAATGGAAAATAATAAAGAAAACCATTAATTAAAATAACCTACTATGTAAAAACCAGTTAAACCAGCAGTATACCCAGTAGATTGGGGAAGCAGTACAAAAAGGGAAGGACCATAAAAAAGGAAATAATCTGTCATGAAACCATGTTAATAAGGAACCACTAATGTGATATTTGAAGAAGGGACAAAACATATCAAGATTCCAACAAAGAGACCAGAAACAGGAAGAGATATGCCAAAACAAAATGTTAGTCATATAATAAATACCATGAGACAAAATTGAAACCGATATATGTAAACCCAAACAAGTTACAAGATACAATCCTATAAAACACAAATTGTATATTAGTTATAAGAGTAATATGTTAAAAAATATATCAAAAGAGACTACCATAGTGTAGAACTCACTGAAAAGACTACCATAGTGTAGAACCCAATAAAGTGAAGTGAGGTAACAAAAATAAGAAACTACAGTGAGTATAGTGAGAAACATAGCTAAAAAATCTATGAAAAAAAATATTCAATGAAGAGTAAATATTATAAAAAGACTACCATGAGTGTAGAATAATACCAGTAAAACCATTGGAATCAAAGACAGTCTAAGAACTGACAACCTTATCAGTAATAAGAGTTTTTTAAATTAGATATAAGAAGAACTATTATCCATAGAATGTTTTCTTTAATTAGCCTACCGTTAAGTAAATTGTGAGAAGGACAAAAATACCAAAGGACAGTTCATAACTGATGGTATAACTAATAATAAGATGTTTGTTATTTATTGTTAATTAGATAATATTTTAGATGTAAGGTGTTAATAGATACAAGATGTTTTTTAATCACAGTTAAAGTGTTTTCAAAAGAAACATAATACACAAGACAGTTAGTGACTGACAGTGTTACTAGTAATAGGAGTTTTTTATTTTTTCTAATTAAATTATGTCTAGGATAAGCTATTTTGTTATCATTTGATGATACAGTTAAAAATAATAGGGATAAAATGTTTTTGTTAAAATTAGGTGATATAGAGAAAATTAGGCATAAGATGTTCATGTTATGGTTCAATGATGTTATTAGTATAAAGAAAGTTTAGTAGATACAAGATATTCTATTGTATTTTAAAATCATGTCATTTAATTTTCCATTGTGTAAGTCAGAGAGGCAAGTAGGGCATAAAAATGTAATAATTTTATTCAAATCAGTAAACCAGTTATAATGTACAAACAGACCAGCCAAGACACCATTTTTGTAAACACAGATTGGCCTATAAACCAAAAAATTATCTATCAAAGAATTAATCTATGTAATAGGAATAGAATTCAATACATACAATACAGAATTTGAAAATATAATTAATACAGATACAGTTAATAGCAAATAGAATGACAAAAGAAAGGAAATTAACTTCTTTTGGAAACAGTCAATAATAAGCCTATGATGGTAATCAAATCAGACTAAACAGCAAATTAATCAATATTGAAATGTTTTAATAACCAAATTATTGACAACAAAGTAATTACGGAGTTATTAAGTATATTCCATGGAAATATTATACCGAAAAAACAAATAAAAACCTTTAAAACACTGAATTTGTACAAAATATGGGGCATACAATCATTATGTAAAATTGTAATTTTTGGGCTTAAATGAGCTTGAAACAAACTCAGCTATATATCAAAGGATGTAAAATTAACTAATCAATATTACTGAATAGTTAGATTCATGTAAAATTAAGAAATATTTGAAATACAGTAAAAAATAAGAAAACTTGTTATGTATAGTTAGATGGTGAAACAAGTCTTAGACAGATATTTTTATAGTTAAACAATATGAAGAGGAAAAAGACATACCACAAATTGCCCTAAAACGACGACGTTGCGTCTATTAGTCTATTGTTAATCGCAAAGCTGAACAGTTGAAAATGTGTTAGTGGAGTATTGAAAACAAAATAATTTGTAATAAAACCAAGTGTGGTTATGTGGCGTGTAACAGAGATGAACTAACAAGTGAAATAACCTTATCTATCAATGTCTAACACTTCACAAATTTCCAAAAACACAGTATAACACCATAAAACTCAACACCAGAAATCGACAGACATTTTGAACGATTTTTAGACCGAATTCACAGAAAACCAACACATATAATTGAACACCACACTACACAAGAAATCCATCCAGAATTCGACATCGCAGACGACGAGGGAACATTCCACACTATATTTTGGGCCAACACCACTTCGCAGAAAAGGGGACATCGTTTTATTTCTGTGGGAGAAGATCTTTCAATTCCAACAGCATCGTAGCAGTTAAAATCGAGTGGAAGGCGGCCATTGCTAAATTTCTCATAAAGACGATCAGCCAGTGCCTCTTGGAGGGGAGTGACGTCATTCCTTCGACTTGGTTCGCAATTTAAATAATTTCTTTCTAATTGACGATTGTAATAATAATTCTGTTCTATTTCAGATATTAACATTTAGTTTAAGAATACCTGTTAAATGTATCTTGTTCCTTGCCCTCTGACCATTTCGACTCGTTAAAAGAACCATAAATCTAAACTTGTAAAAAATATATTTGTTAATCTTTCTCACTACCGACTGTGGCGAATATTAGCCAGTGCCTGGGACATGCGCAGTTGACTGGCGCATAATTTTGAATGTGAATAAACGTAAATCATTACTCAGTTACCAGCATTGTTTTTATTTCTACAATTAATGTTATTATTATTTTTTATTAAACAAAAACATAATTCACATTGAGAGAATAGATATAGAAGGAAATTACAAACTCAACTAATTAATTAATTATTAATTAATTAAATTAAATCATTCAATCAAACTCGATACAAGAACAAGAAAAAATATTTGCACAATTTTTTAAGTTTGATGTATTTGTTATTTATCAATCAAACACACCTAATTATAACATATTCTTATCATCAATATCTTTATATTTTATTGATTATTACACTTGAAATTATATTACAAATTGACTAGCCTAACTAGTGGGGCTAAAAGAAGAGCACAATACCCTTGTTATCACAAAATACACACACAATATCTATCTATATATTTCAATTATTTTTATTTTTATTATATTTGTAATATTATTCTTATATTACAAATTGGCGCCCAACGTGGGGCTTTAAATAGGAGGTAATAGTGTTGTAAAATAAGGACGATTGTCCAATTTCCTATTTTTAGCTTGGCAGCGGTCAATAGGTCGGAAGAGGGAGCGAGATGCACAGGAGAGCTACATCAAGAAAAAGGGCTATGGAGGCCGAGCAGGAGGTAGAAATGGAAGATAAAGAGGCGACACCAGTGGAAGATGTGGAATCGAGGTTACCGCCAGCAGAACCAAACAAGCCTGCACCACCGGAGGAACAGCCGGAGAAATCCACCGCAAAGGAAGATACAAAATTTGATCGAATGATGGAGATGTTACTCAAAGAATTTAAAACGACAAAGGAAGAGTTGGGTAATAAAATGGAAGAAAATAGTAAGAAGATGGAGGAGAAGATGGAAGAAAATAGTAAGGAAATGAAGAACGATAACCAACGATTGAAGGAGGAATTGGGCAATAAAATTGGAGATACTAGCAAGAAGATGGAGGAGAAGATGGAAGTAAACAGTAAGAAGATGGAGGAGAAAATGGACGAATTAAAAAACGAAAATAAATTATTAATGGAGGAAAATATTCAGAAAATTGAGGAGAAAATGGAGGAAATAAAGACTGACAATTCGACATAAACAGTCGAAAGAGGAATTAACCCAGATAAGCCAAAAACTGGAAGAAACTAACAAGAGGATGGAAGAAACAAATCAGAAAATGGAAAGCAATAGTCAGCAATTGAGAGAAGAATTGAAGGAGACGAACCAAGAGAACATGAACCGGTTAGACGGAAGAATGGAAATATTGAAGGAAGAATTGAGCCAGAAGATAGCTGAAAACAATGAGACAATCAGCAAGAAGGTAGAAGAGGAAATAACGATAATCGAACAAAGGGTTACCAGAGCTGACGAAAAATGGAGTCAAACCGAACGAGAAGTACGGAGTATCAGGACAGAAATAAATACGAAGGTTAACAACATTTAAGAAACGACTAGGAAGACATTGGAGGAAAAACTAAAGAAACACGGGAAGACTGGGAGCGAGTGCAGGACCGATTCACAGAAAAATGCGACGGCATTGAAGCTGCTGTGACCAGTATCAACAGTCAGGTGCGACAGAACCAGACAGATATCGACCTATTCCATAGTCGACCGACAAGCATTACTAGTTGTCCCAACAGTGAGAATCGTGAAGGAATTAACTTCAGGTTTTATAAAAATAAACCAATGGAGTTCCTAGCAAGAATCGAAGAATACTTCGCCAAACACAGAGGTAATCGGTGGAGGGAGAATAAAGAGGTGCTTGACGAATCGTTCAAGGAGATAGCAGACAATTGGTGGATGGCGATAAGAGACGAGGTGACCGACTATCAACAATTCAGAAGGCTATTCAAAGCTAAATATTGGTCTGAATCAACGCAAAATATCGCCCGAGACGGGATATGCCATGGGAAGTACAACCCGTATGGAAACCAAACTTTAACGGCGTACTTTTTGGGAAAGGTGTGCGTGGCCAAACATCTAGAGCCCCGAATACCGGAAGAATGCCTGGTCAGCAAACTCTCATACCACTATGAGGAGGATATTATCAGAGCCAGACGAAACAGTCAAATAAAGACGGTGCAAGCCATGACCGAGCTTTTAGAAATGTACGAGCACGAAGACTATTACCGTCAAAGTCGCAGGAGATATGAAAAGCAGGAACCAAGAGGGAACAACAATAATTTGAATAATAATAATCGGCAGAATGTGGGTAATAATAATAATTATAATTCCGCAAATCGGAATAATGCCGAATACAATTATAACCCCAGAAATAACAATAATTTGCCCCGTTTTAACAACAATAATAATAATAGTAATATTCCTCGCATAAATAATAATAACAACGACCACAACAATAATAATAATAATAATAATAATAACCGTCCACAAAATAACAACGGTTATTATAATAATAATAGTAACTATGTTCCAAATGGTCAGAGGAACCCCAACCTTTCCAATAACAATTATCATGGTAATTATAACCGGAATTACCCGAATGGAGGTAATAACAATAATTACAGGACATATCGACCCAATATTAACTACATCAGAGCGGAAGGCAGTGGACAGAGGAGGTACCAGCCTCAACGAAGGAGCCGATACTACGAGTACGAGACCTTCCAAGGAAGTCAGGGAAGTAATCGGTACAGAGAGTACGAGCCCAGACGTAGTTCCAGCCTGGACAATCAGCGAAGACTACCTGTAACAGAAGCCCAACAGGACGATCGAGCAGAACCAAACGAAGCAGTCTCAGGACTTCAAGCTGATGCTTCCAACGGCCTAATCCGTAATGAAGCGGAACATTTAAACGAACGGAGGCAGTAATAAACTCCAATAACCCTTTACTGCTCCAATCTGCTGGGTTTAACCAAGAAGGAATGAATTCGAAGAAAAACAGAAAAAATTTTACCATAATATACAGCAATTATTTGAAAGATATCCGTAAGGACCTACTAGAAGAAAGCGAGATTAATATTAATAATAATGATAATGAAATAATATACATAATTGCAGAAATTGAGGGTATTTCTATTCCTATAATGATAGACACTGGAGCCAATGTCTCCATAATAAATCGAAATGAGTTGGACCGGATACAGCAGGAATGCCACAAAAACTTACCGGTACTACCTATTAATAATATTGTACTTGTAGGAGCTACCGGCCGACAGAACAAGACCATAAGAAAGCAAGTATCCCTAAGTGTCAACAGTCAGGGCATTAGTGTGGATATGATATTTCTTGTTGCAGCCGGATTACCTTTCAACATCATGATAGGATGTGACATATTGCGCAGAAACTCAGCAGTTATCGATTTGTGCCGAGGAAAGGTATCACTCTTTGCTGAAGGTTCGACCTGGGTAGCCAATTTAACTAATAACAAGACTTTAGACTCCAGACAACTTATCAACCACCAAAATAAGGTGAATTACTTGTCCAACTACTCAACAAACAACAAGCCAGTACATCAGGATTCGGAGGATGACCTATGGCAACAAAGGATTCAGGAGATACGTAACTTCCAGTGCCACAATAGTAACGAGCAATTAAAGGAAAACCAGCTGAATCAATTGGTCGAAATATATGAAAAATATCGAGCTGTATTTTCGGACGAACCTGGAAAGATCCGGAACTACCAATGTTCCATACGATTCAGAGAACCAGTAGAATATAACCGAAAGTCGTATCCAATAGCACAATCTTTGAAAGAAGCCGTACGCACAGAGATCCAGAATATGATCAGTAGAGATATCATCGAGAGCAGTCAATCGACATACACTAGCCCAATTGTGGCCATACAAAAGAAAAATGGGAAGGTAAGGCTTTGCCTTGACGCACGTGAGATAAATAAAATGATAATTAACGATCGTACATCACCTGGCGAAATTGATGAAATTTGGAAGAGGTTCCACGGAACACGATTCATTACCACTTGGGATACCGTATGCGGCTATTGGCAAGTGGAGTTGCACCCAGCAAGCCGGCAAAACATGGCGTTCATCTTCGAAGGGCGCAATTATCAGTTTAAGAGGTTGCCCTTCGGGTTGGTGAATTCAGTAGCTGTTTTTGTCGCCTGTATGGATCATATACTAGGACCAGAAGCGCTCCAATTCACGACTGTCTATGTTGATGATCTCCTAATAACATCAACCAACTGGGAAGAACACTGTTACCGTGTGGAGTGTGTCTTGAAGAAGCTTGCTGAGAATAATGTCACCCTTAAACTGGACAAGTCCAAGCTAAAGAAGTACAATTCCTGGGTTTCCAGCTAAACAGTCAAGGAATAACGCCATCAACAGAAAAGGTAGACGCCATACAACGATTCCCTACACCAAAAAACAGAAGGCAACTACAATCATTTTTGGGCCTGTGTAACTATTATAGGAAGTTCCAGAATAATTATTCCGAACTAACAGCCCAGTTTCAGTACCAGTTATCGTCCAAGAATAAATGGCGATGGGGCCAAGAACAAGACGAGACTTTCAAATCAATTAAGGAGAAGTTCTTAGATGCAGTAATGCTCAACCATCCAGATTTTAACCGACCCTTCTTTCTAAACTGTGACGCTAGTAACATTAGCTTGGGATCAACACTGTACCAAGAAGATGAAAGTGGAAACCATCTAGTAGTGAGCTTTGCTAGCAGAACCCTTAACCAGTGTGAAAAGAACTATAATGTGACGGAAAAAGAACTGCTAAGTGTAGTCTTTGCCTGCGGGAAGTTTCGGACGTATATCCTCGGATATCCAGTGACCGTTCGAACAGATCACAAATCAATATCATTTCTGAGAAGATGCAAGTTAAGCCATGGTAGATTGACCAGATGGGTACTCGCCCTGCAGGAATACGATATACAATGGGAGTATGTTCCTGGAAGTAAAAATGTAGTAGCCGACGTATTGTCGAGAGTGAATCTGGAAGAACAAACGTTCGAAGGCGAAAAGGAGAGCATCTTGAAAATCTATAATATTATTAAGGACAGATCCGATTTAGAGAAGATAGTGCAGGACATCAGCAAACACCAGCAGTCCGATCCGAAGTTAAACCATATTAAGCTTCGTCTCTCCAACCAAGATGACACAATAAACAAATTTTATTGTATACATAATGGAATTTTATTCATCAAGACATCCCTTGATGAAGAGATATGGAAGATCATGATCCCTACTACAATCGAAAAGGATATCATCCTGGACTATCATCTACGATACGGTCACATGGGAGCCATGAAGGTAATCAAGGCAATAGAAGAGAATTGTCATATAAAAAGTATCAATAGAAAAACGAGAAACTACCTCAAAACCTGTCTGATATGTCAATTGGTGAAAACCAACAATGAGAGAAAGGAGGGTATGATGATACCAATTACCTCACTAGCCAAACTGGAAAAGGTCTTTCTGGACATATGTGGTCCATTTCCCCGCAGTGGCGGACGCCATCGATACAAGTATATTATTATTATGATGGATCATTTTACAAAATTCACAAAACTATACCCTGTGAACAGAGCCACCACTCTGAAGACTCTAGGAATAATAACAAATCATTACATTCCAGAGGTAGGAAGCCCAACATCCATAATCACAGACCATGGAACGCAATTTAAGGGTTGGAGGTGGAGAAACACTCTGAATACATTGGGCATTAAGACATACAAGACATCTGTCTACCACCCCAGCAGCAATCCAGCGGAGAGGGTACTGCGAGAAGTCGGAAGAATATTACGGACTTATTGCTATAACCAACAAAAGAAGTGGCAAGAATATTTATTAGCTACTGAAGAATTCCTTAATTTGTCATATCACCCCGCTATAGGTACCACGCCACACACGGCAATGTATGAAAAACCGCCTCCGAGAGAAATACAAGACATAATAGAGTTCCCCAGGAGTCAAGAATACAAATTCAATCGAGTCAGATTCCACAATAAATTGGCAGAAGACCAGGAAAGGCGCAAGAACAAATATCAAAAGGCTGTTAAGAAAATAATAAGCTATGAAGTCGGAGAAAAGGTACTGCTAAAAAACAGGGAATTACCCAGTACTTTGGAAGGCATTACCAAAAAGTTGTTACTGCTGTATACCGGCCCATACCTGATTATTAAAAACAATAATAACAATACGTATGTACTAAAGGATATCATTTCAAATAAAGTAAAAGGAACTTATAATCAGTTATCCATTAAAAAATATTTGGAGATGGAATAATAAAATTTCAAAATTCAAAAATCAGTAAGTACAACTTACACAAAACATTTGAAAGATTATTGTGAATAAATAAAAAGAATTTTGAACATAATAAATTTCAAAATTCAAAAATCAGTAAGTACAACTTACACAAAACATTTGAAAGATTATTGTGAATAAATAAAAAGAATTTTGAACATGATAAATTGCAAAATTCAAAAACTTAGTAAGTACCACTTACACCAAACATTCAAAGACTATTATGAATGAGAAAAGAATTTTGATGAATAAAGATTTTCAAAATTCAAAACAATAATAAGTACAACTTACACCAAAATATTTGAAAAACAACTATGAATAAGAAAGAATGTAGTTGAATAAAAATATCTAAAATTAAAAAAAAAAATATATATTAAGCTCATATCATTACTCATACAAATGATGAGAAATAACTCTGAAATATGAAAAAAGATTTTGTAAGAAAGAGATACAAAATTCTAAAGGAGAAAGGAAACCAGAATATCATATGACTTAATCGAAACAACTTAACCAAACTCACAAAGAAAATAATTTAATAAAAATGGAACGATGAAAAAGGACCAGCTCACTAAAAACCAAATAGTGAGACCAGAAACCAAAAAAACCCTGATACTCATAATGATAATGTTGCTGCAATAACCACTGTTATAGGGAAAGTGATAAAGAATTAATTCATGTTACACCATGAGCAATAAAAATAACTCAATGGATACCAGATGGTAGAAAGAGAAAATATAAATACTACTTACTATGTAAACATGATGAAATGTATATTATACCACATACCTAAACCACCTAATATGGAATAAGCTTTAAGAGAGAAGAAGAGTCAAGTGTATAAAAGTATTAATTAATATAAGTATTATGAAGTGAAGAATCTAAAGATGTTTATTTTAGTCAAAAATGACTACTTTTACTGTTTATTTATTTTTATGACTGGATGTAGAAAATGCCATCAGTCTTATGTTTTGAGCAGAGATGATAATACCTCTGGACTCAATTGAAGTGTTGGCCAGCAGGGATTGAAGCCAAAAGTGCCACTCTGTACTGTTCCAATTAATTTGTTAGGGAATGTTAGGGAGTAAACATACTGGTGAGGAAGCACCAAATAAGAAAGAATATAAAATGATAATGTTATACACAAGATTGAAGATCACTTATTAATGAAGAAAGAAACTAATGAAGGAGATACACATCATTTGAGAGGAAGCAACGGTGGGAAAAGAAGGTATATAAAGTGAAAACATGTAATCACGAAGAAAATGTAAATACAAAAGAATTAGTAGTAATTATTTCACCCATACTAAGAGTATGATCTGAACTAATCACTTTTACAGGAGAGCATATGTAACATAACAAAATTATCACGCTAAACATTTGACTTAATGCAACATAAATAAAGGAAAAAGTTCCATAGTGAGTGAGAAGAATAAATTGTTTTAAGGATTACACTAGAAACTGTATATTAAGTCAATAAAATGTTAATAAAAATGGAAAAATAACAAAGAAAACCATTGATTAAAATAACCTACTATGTAAAAACCAGTTAAACCAGCAGTATACCCAGTAGACTGGGGAAGCAGTAAAAAGGGAAGAACCATAAAAAAGGAAATAAAAGGATGAAACCATATTAATAAGGGAAAAATAATAATAAGGTCAAGATGCAGAGAAACCACAAGACCAGAAACTACTAATGTGAGATCGAAGAAGGGACAAAACATATCAAGATTCCCACAAAGAGACCAGAACCAGGAAGAGATATTCCAAAAATGATAGTCATGTAATACATACCATGAAACAAAATTAAAACTGATATATGTAGACCCAGAACAAGTTACAAGATACAATCCCAGAAAACCAAATTGTATACTAGTTGTAAGAATAATGTGTCAAAAAACTATTAAAACAGACTACTAGTAGTGTAGCCAAAATAAAGGACACCTTATAATAAAGTGTGATATAAAAAATCTATTGAAACAGACTACCAGTAGTGTAGCCAAAATAAAGGACACCTTATAATAAAGTGTGATATAAAAAATATATTAAAACAGACTACCACTAGTGTAGAAAATACTAGATAAAAACTAAAGAGACAGTCTAATGACTGAGTGTAATTTAGATAATAAAAGTGTTTTAGTGTTTAGGCATAATAACAATATGATAGGTATAAGATGTTTTTATTTTATTGTATGAACAAATTAAGTATAGGGAACACAAAAGACAGTCAATAACTGCAAGTGTCAATAGTTATAAGATGTTTTTATTTTATTGTATGAACAATTTAGGTATAGGTAACACAAGAGACAGTTAATCACTGAAAGTGTCAATAGTTCTAAGGTGTTTTTATATTAATGTATTATCAAAATAGTTAGAGTAATTCAAAGAGACAGTGAATAACTGAAATTGTTACTAGGAATAAGATATTTTAATAGAATAAGGTTGTGATAAAATGAAACATAAAAACATAGGACAGCCAAAGACTGATAATAATATGTTCTCATTATAATTCTAAGTATAGAGAAAATTAGGCATAAGATGTTTATGTTATGGTTCAATGATGTTATTATTATAAAGAAGGTTTAGTAGATACAAGATATTTCATTGTATTTTAAAATCATGTCATTTAATTTTCCATTGTGTAAGTCAGAGAGGCAAGTAGAACATAAAAATGTAATAATTCTATTTAAAACAGTAAACCATATATAATGTACAAGCAGACCAGCTAAGACACCATTTTTGTAAACACAGACTGGCATATAAACCAAAAAATTATCTATCAAAGAATCAATCTATGTAATAGGAATAGAATTCAATATATACAATACAGAAATTGAAAATATAATTAATACAGATACAGTTAATAGCAAATAGAATGACAAAGGAAAAGAAATTAACTTCTTTTGGAAACAGATAATAATTGGCCTATAATAGTAATCAAATCAGACTGAACAGTAAATTAATCAATATTGAAATGTTTTAACAACCAAATTATTAACAACAAGGTAATCACGGAGTTATTAAGTATATTCCATGGAAATATTATAAGAAAAAACAAATAAAAACCATTAAAACACCGAATTTGTACAAAATATGAGGCATACAATCATTATATAAAATTGTCATTTTTGGGCTTAAATGAGCTTGAAACAAACCCAGCTATATATCAAAAGATGTAAAATTAACTAATCAATATTACTGAATAGTTAGATTCATGTAAAATTAAGAAATATTTGAAATACAGTAAAAAATAAGAAAACTTATTATGTATATTTAGGTAGTGAACCAAGACTTAGACAGATATTTTTATAGTTAAACAATATAAAGAGGAAAAAGACATAGCACAAATTACCCTAAAACGACGACGTTGCGTCTATTAGTCTATTGTTAATCGTAAAGCGGAATAGTTGGAAATGTGTTAGCGGAGTACTGAAAACAAAATAATTTGTATAAAACCAAGTATGGTTATGTGGCGTGTAACGGAGATGATCTAAAAAGTGAAATAACCTTAACTATCAATTTCTAACACTTCACAAATTTCCAAAACACTGTAATAACACCATAAAACTCAACACAAGAAATCAACAGCCATTTTGAACAATTTTGGACAAGATTCACAGAACACCAATACACATATTTGAACACCGGACACAACACAAGAAACCCATCACGAAAACGACATCGCAGAAGACGAGAGGACACTCGACACTATATTCCTGGACCAACACCACTTCGCAGAAAAGGGAATATCATTTTATTTCTGCGGGAGAATCTCAGCCTATTCCAGCAACGTAGCAGTTAAAATCGAGTAGACGGCGGCCATTACTGGATTTCTCACAAAGACGGTGCAGTGCCTGCTTGAAGGGAGTGACGTCATTTCTTCGACTCGGTTCGAAATTCATTTTTTTTCTAATTGACAATTGCAATAATAATTTTGTTCTATTTCAGCTATTAACATTTAGTTTAAGTATGCCTGTTAAGAATGTATCTTGTTCCTTGCCCTCTGACCATTTCGACTCGTTAAAAGAACCACAAATTTAACCTTGTAAAAATATATTTGTTGATTTTTTTCGCTACCGACTGGAGCAAATTAGCCAATGCCTTGGTCATGCGCAGTGTGACTGGCGCATGATTTTGAATGTTAATAAACGCAAATCATTACTCAGTTACCAGAATTGTTTCATTTCTATAATTAATGTTACTATTTTTTTTAAAACAAAAAAATAATTTACAGTGATAGAATAGATATATAAGGAAATTACACACTCAATTAATTAATTAATTATTAATTAATTAAATTAAATAATTAAATCAAAACTCAATACAAGAAAGAAAAAAAATATTTTCACAATTTATAAAGTTGATTTATTTGTTAGTTATCAATCAATCACACCTAGTTATAACATATTTACATTAAATCTATTCTTTGTATTTGGTGAATCCAAAGTGGAGCTGTATCATCGGCGAGTTCAATACCGAGATCCAGACAACATACACAATTCTGATTATCTATATCTTTATATTTTATTTATTATTATTATATTTGAAATTATATTACAAATTGACTAGCCTAAACAGTGGGGCTTACAGGCAGGGCGAATCTATAACACATATCAACATATCCATATCTTTTATATTTTTATTTTATATTTGTAATTATTATATTACAAATTGGCTTGCCCAACTAGTGGGGCTAAAAGGAGAGCACATACCTTGTTATCACAAAATCTACACACAATATCTATATATATTTTTATTTTTATTTTTACATTTGTAATATTATATTACAGTATACACCATAATATTAACCGTTGTCAGTTTTTCTACTCTGCAGTTCCTTATTATGCCTTCTACTGCAACATTATACAGTGTCTCTGACACCCATTCCTTCTCACACACTTCTCATCGTCGCTACAACTTCTATCAATCCTTCTTGTATTAACACTCTGACCTTTGAACCTCAAGCATAATTTGAATTAATCTTATATAATTTCTGAGATAAAAATTACTTATGTATCATATAATCATAGCCTCTTTAACATACAAAATTTATATTTTATTGTCTAGGTATAACGTTAATTTCTTTATTATAAATTTTATAAAATTAAAAATTAGATCTAGATTTTTTTTATTCTTTGACTAAAGATTCAAAAAGCTAATGGGAAACTAATATTCAGTGACTATGTAGCTTAATGGAATTAATATAGAAATATTATTAATTTTCAAGGATGCCAATGCTTTAAAAATAAGCACACAATATTTAAATAACAAATTGATAATTATAAATAACAACTATTTAAAAATCATACTTAAATAAATCAAAGTGCCTTTTATGCTTTTGAAAATATACTTCTGTTGAAAAGAAAAAAAATCTCTCTCTCTGTCTCCCCTACACACACACACGCGCGCGCGCATAAAGAATTTCGACGAAACCGAAATATCGAAGCATGATAATGTTTTGTAAACAAAAGTTTTCTAGACTGTGGGGAATCGAAAGTGTGGAAGCGTTACATTTTTCGATGACGCATCACGCATTTTGTGGAATGACCCCCAGCATAAAACATTATCATGTTAATATCTGTAGCTTGCAGCCCCCTCTGAGCTCCTGGTAAATCCAGTACTGTGGACAACAAACCAAAGAATAAACTGTGCCTTGTCTCACTCACTGACTCACTCACACACACTCTTGTTTATTAAAGTTGGATGTAGATCTTAAATATTATACATCTTAAATATTATTATATCAGTATCGGTCGTGCATTCGTAGAGTGCGGTTATAAGTTTGTGCTCCGTTATCTCTTGTGTTATCTCTTGTGTTATTGTTTTGTTATGTTTATGAATATATTTTATCATCTTAGTTTAACATTTATCTAATCTGTATATACTGTGTCTGTTTAGACTTCCAGTGCGTGCGTGCGCTGTGTGTGTGTGATTGTGTGTTAGTGTGTGTCCAACTTGTCAACATACAATAATGAGTTATCAGCAACCAGGCCTGTCAACTAACGTTGAACCTGTTCCTACAGTCCACTCAGGAACTTCAGTACCTCCAATGTCGCAAAATGCCCCTCAATCCTATAACAGTCAACAGCCAGGCAGAAATGTTAATGTTGATTTCACACAACACGGATCCCACAGCTGGCAGATGGTGAAAAAACGAAAAAGAAGTCGTCAATCTTCAGAAAACACATCTGAAACACACACCCAGCTTAATGACCACAATAGATTTACGGCGTTACCGTTATGACTTCACCCATCAGCTGATCAAAACTGGGTCAAGTCCACAACCTTGACCTACATACGTTATATACAAGTTCTGTCTGAAAATACACTTACCATCTGTAAAATTCTCTCTTAAAACACAAAAACATAATAAAATAAAACCTTTAAAATAACAAAATATTATTATAAATAACAATCAAATTGACATTTAAATTATTCAAATAAACACTTTCTAACTTTATATTTCTAAATTCTATCAAAAATTGTCACTGGTTTCAATTAAAAATTTTTGTTTTTATTCTAAATCTCTCTCTTTATTATCCTCACTCTACGTTACTTTGGGTGATTTAATTATTTGTACTCATTTAATTTACTACTTGATCTGTATACATATATAATCTCTACCCCTCTGACTCTAATACTCATCAACCTTAACTAACATGACACCCCTCTCTATCAAAATATCTATCAAAACACCCTCTAACCCCAACTTACCATGAAACTCAAATCGCCACCTTCTCTCTCTATATATAAAAAAAAATACTCTCTAACCCTTTGTACCTAGGATAAGTGTTCCCCCCCCCAAAACTCATTTCCTTAATCTGGTCCCTGGATTCTACCTAAGGTGACCCGTTCCCACCAAATCGGTCCCATCCCGTCCCAACCATTTTGTTGCGGACTCCCACATTACACTACCCCCTATTACAAAATTGCCATCCCCAAAATCTCAATCTAATTACCTCACTTCAACTACAACAAAATAACATCATCAGTTAATAATACCAATATATCACTCAAAACTCTACAGGTATTCCCCATAACTACTGTGTCAACATCAGTACTTCTCAAATTCTATTACATTATCTTACAACAACATTACCTTATTTTCATCTCTACTATTTCAACTTTAAATTCAACTTGGACTGATCGACATGTCCCACAAAATATTCATCACCCCAAAAACTATCTTTTATTAGCTTTCACAAATTATTACTTTATTTCTCACTTTATCAAATTACTTTTCTCATTACTTTAAATAGCATCTGTAATACATTGAAACATTACATTAAACATTAATTACCTGGAACAGTTGCAACCAATATAACAGTGACATTTTATTGCTGATCAGCTGACGTTCCCACCAAAGTGAAAACACATCTCAAAATTTAGCAAATTACATGAAATATATATTTTATCAATCCTTACATCTACCATCATTGTTTCCCCTTTTCTGATTCTGATGATTTATGTTAACCGCCTGCCAGTTGGTTTAATTATTTACTTAGTTTCAAAAATACACACATTATATAAACACATATTTTTTATCAATTCTTATATCTAACCTACTACAATAAAATGTTACATTTAACACATAGAATGAACACCTTATACTGAATGTATGAGCACATATTTATTTGATAGGAACACAAACGTTTTTATTAGAGCCAAAAGGATTTATCAGTTTTTAATTTACAAAATTTTAGCACGTTGCTCATCTGAGCAACCCCCTGGTCCACACACTCTATTGCAATTTATGTAAGACTGTAGCGCCTTTTTGCTTCCACAAAGACTGCATATTTGGAGGGATTGGACACCTCCGTGTCTTTGCTTCGGCAGTTACATTTTAACATTGGCGGATATCAACATATCCTTGTTTATATTGAAACACCCTTAAAACGGGTCTACCACCTGGCTATGCTGTCCCCACGCGGACAGAGTGGCAGCCACTGTTCCCTAGGTTGGTGATTCCCCTTAATTACCCCCTGTCAATTTCAAAATTCACCTTGACAACGATAACAGCTATGGCCAGTTAAGGCAGAACGTGTCGCAATGAGCCCCAACCATAGCTGTTAAAGCTAAACCAATTCCATGGTCAGGGTTCGGTGAGGCCGTGACCGCCCGAAAAGTTGGGGAATCACAAGTAAAATATATTTTGTAACATTAAAATTAACAATTTACATTAAATGACATTATTAGTCTGGGTGGTGTTTTAACCCCATACATCTCCTTCTTAACTCTCCCTATCTTAAACTTCATTAACATAAAATAATAATTACAAAAATTAAAACCTCCTACCATTTAATTTCTTAAAATTTTCAAATTCATTATTAACAATTAGTATATATCATCTTTCAGTTATTATTTAAATTTTTTAATTATCATTTTTTATTTAACACAGTTATTTCAACCATCTCATCATTGAATAAAAATCTTTCCATCTAAGTTACACCTGTAAACATTTTTTATTATACTTGATTCATACTATAAAATTTTTATACTTACAGTCCATTTAAATGACATACACAAAACATATTCACCATACACCCCAATACTTTCACGTAACCTCTGTAACATTTCACAAAAGGTTATTTCATCTTCAACAATTTAACAATCAATTACCAAATACATCTCTCATAAAATAATTTAAATTCATTAAAAAATTTCAATTATATCATCTTTGAATTAATCAAAATATTTAAAACATTTCAAATCATTTTAATTACATTAGTTATTGCAAATGCGAATTCCATTGCTATCAAAACAATTACATTTAGCCAATTATTGTTCTTCAAAATTAATTCGGTTATTTGTTTAAATTGCAAAATATTAATCTGATTATTACAACCCTCTACACACACTTGTTTACTTAACATTCTACAGTGCACACAAATAAATTTACTACATTTTTATTTACAAACTCTTGTTATTAACTGTTCCATTTTTTCACACTTCATTGTCCAAATCTGCCAGGTCAAAACCACAAAACAAAATATTTATAACTGTCCTTTATCGTTTTATAGCCTACCCTCCATCGTCATAGATTAATCTTTGTTTTATATAACACTGTTCAATTTTATTAACACATAAATTACTGTCTTGTGTGTCATAACCATAAAACCCAAATTCATTCATTTTATCAAAATAATCATAAAACAAGTCAAAGTTAAGTACATCTGTTAAGTCTCCATCAGTAATTATATTCATTATCGGGTTATTTACTTTTGTATTATCAATCAGCTCATTATTGTTTAAATATACTTCTAACCTTTCTTTCCATTCATCATAATTTCTATTCAAATTATACACTTCTGTTTCTCTCTCAACATACAATTCTCTATTTAAATCTCTATCATCACAATACCATATCACACTCTCAATATTATTCCAGACAGAGGGTACAAAATTAGACAACAAAAATAAACACTTCAAATCTTCTACCAACACGGGACTCTTGCCCTTCTTAAACAATACTTGTGAACACATTAAATCATCATCATAAATAATAAGGGGAAAATTTACCCTCTGCCCCCATTCTACCACTATATTGTCTTTCCTCTCTCTCTCTCTAACTCATAAGCACACATCAACATTTCATTATCACATTCCACAACTTCATCATTACTCTCATTATTTATTTTCACCTTATCACTTCCTGATACTAACTCTTCAAATACACTACTATTCTCAGTATTACATTCATTATTTTCGACATTATCATTATCATTTGTTCACTCTTTGTCATTATAATTTTCATTCGTATTGTTCTTGTTTGGATTCATCACCACTACTCCCATTCGCTCAATATTCTGTTCTAATTTATTCAGACTAGTTCTTATTATTGTATTAGTATTTTCTAAACATTTATTCATTTCTTGAATCTCACTTTTTAATTCATCAAATTTGTTATTGATTATTGTATTTTGAATATTGAATTTAGCGTCCGAATCACTCTTCCGTTCTTTATTTTGTTCTAAAAGTAATTGTAACATACCCATTACATCACTATTGAATTGGACGTTACATTTTGTTGCAGTCGGGGTCAATTGCCCGCCCGAAACTTCAGTTACATTACTCTGGTCACTCATATTTAACTCTGTTTTATCTTGTATTTTAGCCATGTTTAAAGTTCATTTATATAATACTTTTTATATATAAAAACCACTATTTTTCTACAATCAAAACACCTAACACAACGGTAAATCACAATAACATAAACAACCTACTCACACGTGCGTTATTATGTGCGATTAATATTTTTACAAATTCGTCATTACCACAACCTATTTTCTGTGCTTTAAGATAGGTCTATCTCGTATAAATAAAATTAAACGAAAATCCTGGCAGCGAGAGCCAAATGTAAAGCTACAAAACGTATCGAAATATATTAATAAATGAAATTACTGCCAGAACTTACCTGCAAGCTTTCTCCACTACTTACCTGGTATTAAAATTTTATCAGAAGACCAGAGTCGCCACGATATTTTTTATAGGTTAAAATATCGAAAACCTTTATACTCCACCTTAATAAAACAAGGGACAATTTAGCAATCTGACCACCCCCAATAATAATTCAGAAGATCCCTGGAACGTTTAGACGAATCTTGCAGCACAGAAATGAGAAAGTGGTAATGACGAAATAACTTAGTCTAACACATTATTTCAAAAAGAATCAGTATTTTTAATGAGCAATTGCTTTAAAAAATTGTACTATTAATTTTTTAGTAAATTGACTTAAACTTGCGTACATTTTTTACATTATGTTTTATATGGTTATAACTACATTCTATTACTTACGACTAGGTAAACTGCCCAGCCTGCAATTTACACACTCACAATTACACAAAATATTTACCAACCCCTTAACATTTTTATAACTTTAGTTTAAATTGGTAAACCGCACTATCGCGATGCCGGCCAAACACGTGGTTATCGTTCCGCGCTTCCACTGCCCGTTATTCACTGTTTTCAATTCACAATTGTTTTCAATACACCCACTGTACTACATTTATTAATTTCTTGGGTCCCGGTCGGTATTACGGCGTTATTACGTGGAATTATTCATTATTTAAACAGTTCAACCCGACCAGGCCCGCGTGTCGCAACTACGTCTGTATGTGAGCTCTGTGTGGTTTCTCGTGGACTGCGTAACGCATCTATTTGGTGCAGACGGATGTTGATGCCCGGCCTAACGAATTTCGTCGACGCTCACAGCCTGAAGTGTTGCAGTTTGTTGGCTATAAGCATGATACATAGTGGTTTTTGCTGTGTTTTACGCCGACGATATTTAGGCGCTTCTGGCTTGATGTCACAAAAGAGGCGGACCTTACGTTTCATATCCGCCGTTTCACTCGATGAAGGTGAATAGAATTTGTTTCCTGACCATGTTGGTTTTTTGAAGTAGCGTCACCCCGAGCGTATACCTGTGTCGCGCGTACAGGCGCATGGTCACACTCAAACAAAGTTCTCGGAAATCTAGGGTGGTGCGAATTCCTTGACTGATTTCACAACATAAGATTGCGTTGCAGCTTCGTTACAAACTGTTCTATACACGTGGTCTGTCACAATGGAATAAAACTTACACAATATTTTTTATAAAACCCCAAAAATGAAATAAAATAAAAATACCCATAAATTTGGACCATTACAATTCTCACCAAAACTCTTATAGGGAATACAAAATAAAATGATTATTATTAAAAATTGTTATGAAATAAAACTACAATAACTCTGTTTGGAACCATAGGTTTACAAATTTATTAAGGTACCAGAATTGTACTGTCAGAAACTAATTGTTATATTATTTTTTATTACTGCTAATAAAATATAACTTTACACTTAGCCAATAATTGTATTTAATTTCAAATGTCGGGCGCCATCTTGTGATATATTAAAACGTAAATATAAACGTGAAGTTTTACTTACCTTTAAGGGCAGAAATTCGTTTAAGCGAACTAGAGTAGCGGAAAGTGTTACTTGAAATAATGACACTTTGTTAAATTGTTTAACATATGACATTACCCTTTTTATTTATATGGAATTTACTTACATAAGACATTACTACGTGAAACAAACAAGCTACTATCTGCCAGGTGGCGACATTCAATTTAAATTAAATTTCCCCTTAACAAGCCCTCCAAAATACATAGTTGTTACCTTATTGAAATATTAAACATATTAAATATGTGTATAGATATATATGCATTTATTTTGCACAACCCAGCTTTTTTAATAATCTTTTGTTATTCACACTCTCTCTCTCTCTCTCTCTCTCTCTCTCTCTCTCTCTCTCTCTCTCTCTCTCTCTCTCTCTCTCTCTCTCTCTCTCTCTCTCTCTCTCTCTCGTACAATTATTATGATGATGAGCTCATGACAATTTACGGTATACCGATTTTGTTAAAGAATTTACTGAATTTTGGTCATTTTAACATTCTTTGAAATATAAGATGGTTGTAGCTGATACTTAGCTTCAAATTTGGGTTGATGACATCGCACTACTCGAATCCTTTGATTGCACGTGCAAAATCTGACCGGTCACTTCGTCTTAGGGCCCACACTCTCGATGTAGTGTCCCCCCTCGGATTACACTTCTGCCAGATTCTTTTATCACGGTTTCACTCGGCCGATGACACCAACTCAAGATTTGTTACAGTACCACCATTATTATGTTATTAACAGTTATTTACCCACTTTTAGTGGTGTAAAAATTTAAATGAATACGCTTAGTGAATATGCCGGCCGGCTCGATTCACTGTCTGGACGAAAATGACACAGTTTCATCAGTCAACATTGCTGAGGTGGGGCAGAACTACGTCACTGGTTCTTTGTTCAGCAGCCCAGCCCAGACGAATACAATGCGTCTTGCATTCCTTGCTTCTGACGTAAACATGGGTTGGTCCTGTTTACTGCTTATTTGTGACAAACAGTTTTTTGCGGCTTTTGTAACTTTCCAGCGAATTTGACAGAAATCCTGTTAACTCAAATGTGCGTTGTTTAAAATACTTTATAGTTTATTCACCAAAACTTTATAGGGATTATGAAATAAAATTATTATTATTACAAAAAAATAAATGGTTAGAGAATAAAAATACAATAATTATGGTTTTTGGGACCATAGGTTTACAAAATTATTATGGTACCAGAATTGTACCGTCACATAATGCAAAAAATCGAACCCAACGTTGCCCAGTGCCAAATATCCTTATGCAACAAATCTAATTTTGTTATACTAATAAGGATATAGTGAGTGTGTAAAAATCACAAGTCTATTATGGAGGAGATGAAAAATTATTTATTATACACACAAATATAGTTTTCAAAGATGTATATTGTATTTTAAATTGTCATGTATTGATAATAGAAATAATTGTTTGTATTGTTCGATAATATAAATCGATTTTACTTATTTGCTGTAACGTCCTCCTCTCCTCTCGTCGCTCCCGTCCTGGCGTCCTCTTCTTCAGCGTCCGTCCTTCCTGGTGTCCTCTTCGTCCTGGCGTCCTCTTTGTCTCATCGTCCTCTTCTACAGCGTCACTCCTTCCTGGCGTCCTCTTCTATGGCAGGCGGCTCCAGCGGCGATATTTCAATGAGTCTCGTTGTTATGTTTGACTGCTAACATTAATTAGTTTCTTCATAAATTGTTCACTCACAATGATTTTAAATTTCACTCGTACAGTTTATTTTTAATTTATACTTTATATTTTCTTAATCTCAGGATTAATATGGGTATTAATTAATGCGGTGCATTTAATGTACACCTTCCACGATATCTTGAAGTGTCTTTAAATTCCCTAAGTGGATATCTTAACTTACACGATAACAGCACTGTATTATATTTTAAATTTTATCTAAATATTTTACCCAATCGGTTCTTAACGCAAAACTTCGTTAAGAATTACCAAGGTTTATATTATATATGATACGTCTACGTTCATAAGAGAACAACTCTCTTCACCTGGCACAACTTCCCCTTGCAACTTCTATAGACAGACTGTGTCCATCCTAACTCTACAACATATGAATCTTGTGAAGGTACTGACTTTTACCTTTTTATTTAATCTTATTACCATCAGAAGATTTCAGAATAATACTTACTGCTCACTGCTGCCAGAATTGTACTTACCGTCATATTCCCCTGTAAAACTTACCTTATTAAATTACTCAGGTCGCCACGATATCTTATGGTTCAATATCGAAACCCTTACACTCTTGCCCTTATATAAAAATCCCGCTATCTAACTACCCTTATATATCAGAAAAATCCCAAAGAACGTTAGGGGAGGTTTTCAGCACAGAATAGGAAATGGTTCACGGCGAAATAACTACACTAACACATGTTTATAGAAGACTGAACCTTTTAATTTATTCTATCATTGATCATTATTGTTCTTTATATTTATAACTTTTTACTAATTCTATTCCAATAATTTTGTTTAGACTACTACTAAATCTTTCTAAGTGAGCCAGTACTTTTTATAACCCCCACACACACACTCACTCAATTTACATTTATTTTTGATAACTTCCTATGTACTTAATGAACTCATTATGAATTAAAATGTTTTGGCCAAATGAAACTGTCTTTACACTTGTTACCTATTTACGTAATATCCAAATGTAGTACACGATATTGTCCGGAACTGTTTCCACTAATCACTCTCCACTCCGAACACAGTTTATTGTCACCTTACGTCATTTACTCGTCACTTTATTATTTAATACTGTTTGTACATTTTATAGTACTTGGTAGGCCTACTTTTATAATTTTCGGCCTACCAAGAACTCGTCCGAGGCTACCGTTTTTTGTTAACTTGTAATTGTCTGCTGATTGTCTGGCTGCTCGGCCGTGAGTTGCAATGGAACTGCCCTCAGTACTGTGCTAAGGCAGAACTACCGGAGTTTTTTTCTGGTCACGTGATCATCAGTCTGCGCTTCTATTGGTGCTTTTAAAAGAGCGCTATAACGCAGGCATAAGGTTTAGCAACATTTAGTCGTCTGGTGCAATTCATAACTTGGCGTTATTTTCTCCGTGATTTACGGCTGACACAAAAATGTATGTTGTTTCATCATCTTGCTGGACTGTTTGAGTGCGGAGACAAAACACATACGTTTTGTTTTGTAATAAACACTGCATACGTGGTTGACTTAGTCGGGGTTCCAAAAAGGTGAACGTTGACTACATAGGGAATACAAATTTTTTAAGATATTACTGTGGCCCTACAATTCCATACCGTTACAATCTCACTGAATTTAGTGTATTCTGATAGGCTAAGCCCAAGTCACATGATTGATGGAACAAACAGATATACAAATTTCATAAAAAACTTTGTATAATTTAGCAAAGTCCTGCATGGAAATTATCTACAAATTTTATTA
Source organism: Magicicada septendecula (assembly GCA_034769895.1). NCBI lineage: Eukaryota > Metazoa > Arthropoda > Insecta > Hemiptera > Cicadidae > Magicicada > Magicicada septendecula. The sequence goes on along the minus strand of CM068373.1, from coordinate 159,778,710 downwards.
CCCTATCATTGATAAGAGTTACAATTGAGTTTTTCTTCACTTAAAAAACCATATATCTAAAATAGTTATGAACCTCAGAGTATACACAAATTGAAGCTATTTACCTAAATAATTCCTTGAAGCTATTTACCTAAATAATTCCTTGTCAAAGTTTCACGTCAATTGGTTAACTACCACTGAAGCTGTAGCGATCACACATTATCACACCCGCACACGCGCACAAATTCATTCAAAAAATACATGACAATATAGAACACCTTTTTATGAAGAGTTTGGTATACCCTACATGCTTATCCATTTCTAAATACAAAACTTACGACTAAAAGACAAAATATTATATAAAACAAATTTAAACAAGAAAGTGCTCGACATCCATGTGCTCTGATATAAACAACATAGCTTATCATCCTGTGTTCTGTTGCAATATGTTAAATCACTCTTGTCTTACACATTACACACAACTGCTTGAATTAACATTATACTAACAACACTTTTTTCATTTGATAACCATGTTTCATTTACATTTTTATTAACCCCAGTGGTATATCTAGAGTTTGGCCTGGGGGGGGGGGGCTAGTTGTCTTCATATAAAAGAAAAACAAGGTAAGAGAACTCAACATATTATCTCTAAAGCGGCTGTACCGTAAATGGTGTGATAATGTGATAACATCCTGAAATCAGTCCCATTAAAGTACATAGTAATAACATAATAAAAATATGCATTATTGAAACATTGTTTACAAGACACTTATTGACTGAATTGATTTTCCGATATTTCACATTTCAAATGTGTACACTAATGCTGTGTAATAAACTTGTTTGTATATTTAAAAAAGAGTTAGTACTATATAAGTGTACACAGCTGGAAAAACCCAATAAAACAGCATAAAAATTAAGAAATTACCAAAATTTTTAACGTTTTTCAGACATCTGAGGGGGCAGTCCTGTTTGTCCCCCTCCGTGTAATTATGCCCTTGATTAAGCCCAAACATTTTGTCCATTCTATCACATGGCATTACAACTTTCATCTCAGGGAATTAAAATAACTTATTAACACAAATATAGGTATCATAAATTGTTATTTTAATAATTCTCTTGCATTTACTTATTACAGTGATATAAGTTTTTATAATAATTAATAATATTAAAATGTCAATTTTCTTAGAACGTTTTCTCTTTTCTTATAGTGGATTCTTTTAGATCGGATTGAGTTGCCAATACGAATATAATAAATTTTAAATATGAATACAATACAATTTGAATGTTCTATATGCTTTACTTGTTTGTCGAATTCCGAATCTGCGATGAGGATTATCCACTCGAACGTCGCCTGTCCTGTCACTCTGTGGTCATCCGCTGTTGATGTAGATCCTCGTTGGTTGCACTCGTTTGATTATCACAAAGATATATATTGTAATGTCTCACGAGTCGATTAATATCTTTTCGAATAATTGTCTCTCTTGCGATCATCACTATAATTATTTCATGAAATCTATGTTTTATTTGCCCCACGTTATTAGCGTCATCTTGTAATGTCTCACGAGTCTCTCCGCTGTTAGTAGTAGTAAATTTTAAATTACGTCTATTTGTACTCTTCGAAAATCTCGCTTAATTGAGAGTCACAGAATTTGTTATCTTTATGTTATATGCCTTCAAAGTCGAGTGTGTGTGATTATGCAAAGATATTGAATGATTTTCTTTAATTTTGTTTATGTGAAATCAATACCGTTGTTTGACAGTAGTTAGGAGAGAGAGTGAAAAAAGGCAAAGAAAATTACTCTCTCAGTATTTAATTGAGTATTTCAAATTTTCCTGCTAGTGGTATCAGCTGCTAGCTACTTTTACGAACCCATTTGAGGTTAAATGACTTCAAATGGTACGTAATAAATCCTGGATGTCCGGGCTGATGTCCTTTCTCTCCTCAATCTTCTTATAATCTGTAACTAACTACCATCTACTGGAAATAATACACATTTTATTATTTAAACCACAAGGCATTCCTTGAATTTATTTAACGCTTTTTATGGTTTCCCAAAACATGCATGGATAATAGATTCTTACTTAAAACACAGAGTTAGTTCGACCTTACTTTTACAACATATATCATATAACAAATATTTTTATTTCAATTTTAATAACAAGAAATAAATAAATAATTAATTTCCCAGGGTTATTTTAGAGTTCTTTGTACTTTGAGAAAGTCAGAAATGTATACGGGTCAGTATCAAGCTTTACAGGAATTATTTTAAAATTGAGTATAATCTGTATTATGCAGTTGATTTTTTGACCGCTAGAGCGTAGGCTACTTTTCTTCACTGACGAAAAATAAACATTCTTTAATGGCTTCAGCAATGTTAATAACCAAAAACACGTTTTACTGTTTTTTTGTTTAATACAAAAGATAGTGTCTGTTCACCTCTTTTCCAGAAGTATTTAAAGAGATTGTGCTGTTTCTAGTGTTATAAGTTTATAGTTGAGGTGTAATTTAGTTAAATTTTAATAGGAAACGATCTCACCAAAATGTCGAATTCGGTAGGATAGGCTTGCAAATGGAAGTCTGATTTTACAATTTTCGTCAAATTGCTGGCATGAATTATTCTGTTCGAAGGATGTCTAAAATGTAGTGGATATCACTCATTAATTTTATTAGTTTAACACTGATTATTTCGAATGGTATTTATAAATTTCTTAATTTTTTCTAGACATTACATTTTTTTTAAACTGCTCACTTCCAATATGTCTGAACAATTAATTCAATTCTTGTTAGTTAGTTACTCTTAGTAACCAAGAATTTTTACCGTTTTTTATTGGCTAATCTATATACCTTTTAGTATATAGGCTGTTAATAATTATTATTATTTCATTTCTTCTTTTTAGAAAAAGTAATCCTTCATAGATTTTATCCATAATCAAATTTAATTTATTTAAGGTTTTTCTTTATATTTTTCCTTAAACTTGTACACTGGTATTTTATATTTTAATCCCTTTTATTTTGATTTATTTATGATGTATTATTCACTTAATATATCCTTACTCTACACTATATTTTTACATGCCATCTTGTTAACATAGTATTATTTGATATATTATTATTATTTTATATATAACCCTGGATTATCTTACATCTAAACAAAATAATTATATTAAACAAAAATATAACTCCTGGTTATAAGACCTTTGTGGCCTACACAATATAAAATTACAAAAAATACAAAACTTGTCAGTAGTATCATAGACTATTGCTACAATACTGATTTTGTTTCATCTCCAGCACAACTTTGTGAGATGCTCTTTTTTAAAGGTTTTACACTTTCACCGATTACACTATGTTCCACTCTGTACACTGCACTTTTAGGATTATTGTTTACAGTGTTTTTTGAGTACAAAGGTTCTCATAGCTTGATACCTAATCCCCATTTCTGACTTTTAAAAATGGGTGATTACTGGTTTTAACTCTGGTGATTATGTTATCATATTTGGGCAGGGGTTATGTAACGTTACTATATATATATTATAACAAAACATTGTTATCAATGTTTATCGTTCTAACTGGAGTACGCATAATAAGCGTTATCTGCTGCAATTGTACATTTAGAAGGGTACAGATAAGATTTTATATAGCGAGCCAAAACGAGCATCTCTCTCATTTTCAAAAAGTATTCGTTGAGTCGTACACACGGAACGATACGCTGCAGAAGACGCTTCAATGAGACCGGCAGACACCTGAGTTACTACAACTGCGTACTACGGACATCAGACTATACCCGAGGCCAGAGACGCTGTGTCCATGACGATAAAGGAACGACGCCTAGCCTAGCTGTTCATACACCGCTAAGCGACGCTGACGGAGGTTTCGAGAGGAATAGCTGTACTCAACGCCGACGCCTGAGACCCGTGTACATCTGTGTAACATGAAATCATCAAAACAGGTGACCTGATATGGTTCAGGGTTCATAATAATGTTGTAAAACACAACAAGTAAATGAAAAGCCGCTATAAACAAAATTGAACAGTTTTAAATAAATGATAAACATTTTTTTATATAGGCGGTATGACTAAAGCCTAAAGACACTTTTAAATGTTGTACTGTATATCATATAGAGACATTTATTCAAAAAGACAGAACATTTAGATAATGTGTGATTATTATAATAATATGTTAATAAGAGTGCAGAAAGACTCTAAGCAAATGTTTTCATGAGATTGTGCACTGTATAAAAAAATTATATTTGATAAATTAAATGTGATAAATTAAGGGAGAGTGCAGAGAAGCTCTAAGAGTGTTATCAAGATATTAGATGTCACAAATTTTATTGTTTCATATTAATTATTGTTGATAGCCAAGCAGGCTGAAGAGTAGAATAATTAAAAGGGAGTTACCCTTAATAAAAATGTTTAGATTAATAATAATTACCATAGAGATAACGATAACTATAACCCTTGTTATATTCATTTAAAAAGTTCGTATTTTATTTTCTCATGTATAAAGAACAGGGTTACGGATTTCATAGAATGAAATCAATTCAGTATTTCCATTTTATTAAATAATTAAATTCAATATAACAAAATGATTTTTTATAAATGAATTATAAATACAGGCAGACAGTGTGAAACTGCCCATATATGTGTGTATATTTCCATGTTATATGTTTTGTGTATATACTGTGTATTGTATGTCTTATTTTCAGGAACTTATAAATTATGTACTAAGATATATGATTTTAATATGTGATTGTTAGACGTAAGCATTATAACAATATATCACTAGAGAAAATATGTGTAAAGTAATATTCAAGAAAGAATATAAATTGGTGGAACCCGCCATAAATTGTGTTAAATATTTGAAATTCTTTTTATTATTATGATTTGTTTAAAGATAAGCACCTTGAGGGTGACAATTATAATCATTGGAATGATAGACTAAAAAGGTAGTTTTCATTTATTCACAATTTATACAACTCAGCTTCCTGAAATAATTCTTTTGAAAACACATCGTCCCAACTCGTTACCTGATACCTAATAAGCCCAAATCCCACACCTAATAGCCGGCAAAGCAGAAAAGTACCATATACTGCAGGTAAGTGTTGGCATGGTATACCCTAACCAGGTCCATGTAAAACTCATAATCCATAATGAAAGAAATCATAAAAAGATGTGTTGCAAAAGAAAATGTCGCTTCCAACGTGGGGCACGATTAAATAAATAAAAAAAAAAACATAGTACGAAAAAATTAAAAATTAGTAAGAAGTTAAATAAATATAAATTCACGTAGAACAAATATTTAGAGTTGATGTGTAATTATTATAAAACGTGCATTTATATGTTGAATGTAGCTGATAAGAATGTACAGTTAGCGTTATCAGTAGAGTAAACAAAGGGGAGCTTAGATAAATATTGTGGTTATCAGAAACTGATACTACAGGCGCCCAAGATAACGGTTGTATGTTGATGAATAAATGACTACCAATATTTAATAATAATCCAAATAATTAATAATATACAAATTAATAATAAATATTTTAAAATCGGTTCACCAAATTAAAATTAAACATGGCACATAAACAAGAGGTCAGTTTAGCCGACATAATGAAGAAGTTAGAAGCCAGCAACGCTGAAAACGTAAAAAGGTTTGAAGAAATAAAAACTAGTGGTGCTGAAACTATGAGAAGATTGGAAGCAAGCACGTCAGAAATTCAGAAACTATACGCGTATAATGCTGAAAGTAAGGTAGAAATTATGGAACGAATGGAGACCTTAGAAGGTAAAGTTAAAGAGTCTCTAAAACAACAAGCGGTGGTGATGAATGAAAATTTCGAAGAGCAGCGAAAAAGACTACAACAAAATTTTAAATCTATGGCCGACACACTGGACCAGAAACTCGAAAAAATTACGCATCGACAAGATACCAAGATACAAGTCATCAGCGAGTTGGTGCAGAGTAATGTCAGGAAGACCATGAAAATTGAAGAAGAAACAAAAAGTCTCGCCGCAGCAGACGACACCATCAAGAAATCTATCCAACACCATGACAACAGGGTAGCTCAGCTGGAAGTCAAGTTAAAAGGTGAAGTAGACCGACTTACACGAGAAGTGAGAAGACTACCAACACAAGCGTTAGTATACTCGACCGTACCTAGAGAAGAGAGACCCATTAACTATTTTAGAGGATCCAGAGGGGAAAATCCCATTGAATTTCGTATCAAATGTGAGAAAGAAATGGATAGTATTGGATCTATTCTCAGTGACAAAGATAAAATAGACTTTGTAAGCCGTTACTTAAAAGATGCAGCAGCCAGTTGGTTCACGATGGTGAATGACGATTTAAAAACGTATGAAGAATTTAAACTAGCATTCGAACGGAGGTATTGGAATGAATACATACAAATGAGAATACGAAATACACTGGAATTTGGTAAATATAATCCAGGTAAGCTGTCTGAAGATGAATACGTCATTATGTTAGTAGAGAGGAGTAAACATTTACGTCCCGCTTTAACACAAAAAGAATTAGTCATTAAGCTTGCTAATCATTTCAGCAGGAACATCCAACTAGCTATACATGTTCAGAGTATAGCTACCATTGAAGATCTATTAATACTTTTAACACAGATGGAGGGTGTAATCCGTGAACAAGACCCACCAAGAGGAGTTCAGCGAGATAACCGGAACCAAAATCAAGATAGAGGTACGTGGTATTCGCAAAGATATCGCCAAGAAGATAAAGGCAGAGAAGATAGACATACAGACGATGAAAAATATGCGAAAAACAAAAATGTATCATATGATAGACGCCATGAAGATGGACGAACATATGAGAAGCAGGAGCAAAATAATGAAAGAGGTAATTACAAAGGAGGTTACCGAGGGCCGAATTCGTCGAAACGATTTTCAAAACCATGGACATCCGATAGGAATGCAAATACGCAGGCGATTACCGTTGAGAAAAAACAGAAAGAGACACCGAGAAACACTGATGAACGTAATAAACCGTCCACATCGAAGACTGAAAATCAATTACTACATTCTGGAGTCTGTATAGGAGGTATATTCCCACCTGATCTTAGGGAAGAATTATTTATGACCGATAAAATTAATCCAATAAATAATACTGTATGTCCACAAATAAAACTGTATGTTAATAATGTACCTGTTAACGCATTAGTTGATACAGGGAGTGAGGTCACAATTATCAATAGTGCATGGGAAAAAATTCATAATGCTCATTTTAAAAATGTACCGAAGTTGCCTACACGGGAGATACAAATAACTACAGCAAATAAATCGATGGAAAAAGTAAACCATCAGATATATGTTAGTATTACCTGTCAAGGATTAGAGATAGAATTACCTGTACTGATAGTTGATAAGCTAATATATGACTGCATTCTGGGAGTGGATGCGCTAGACCGATTCAATGCTGTTATCAATATGAAAGATGGACAAATGACATGTACAGTTAATAATATATGTAAAACTATAGATTTAAGAGCACCTGTTAAAGAACAGAATCCTCCACAACCGGAAATACTTAAAATTAGTAGACCCAAGATCACATTAGCCGAAGAACGGATACATCCAGAAGAAGTAGAAGATCAGCCAGGAGAACAACACATAAATGATCTGTTAGGAGAATATGAGGACATCTTTAGCGAAGTACCAACTCAAACTCACGTCTACCAGCATCGAATTAAGGTAACTGACCCGTCCAAGTTCGTCAGACGCACATATACGATTCCAATGAAATACGAGGAGCAGGTAGATCAAGAAATTCAGCGTATGTTAGATAACAATGTCATCCGCAGATCACATAGCAATTACCTGAATCCACTTGTAGTAATCAAGAAAAAAGATGATGCGATTAGACTGTGTATGGATATGCGTAACCTTAACAACGTTGTTGAAAAGATGTACGACTGCGCTCCAAATGCTGAAGAGTTATTTGCTAAATGTGAAGGAGCTAGATATTTAACAAAATTAGACCTTACTTCTAGTTTCTGACAGATACCAATACGAGAGAGTGACCGCAAGTATACGGCGTTCCTCTACAAAAGCAAGACCTATGAATACAACGTAGTACCGTTTGGATTAAGCACTAGCTTGTCTGCTATTGTACGATGTCTAGAAAATGCACTTGGAGAGGAGGTGTCACCTTACACAATGGTATTTGTAGATGACATACTCGTCGTGTCGAAAACTATTCAGGAACATGTAAATCAATTACGAGTTATTTTTGAGAAATTTAGAGTAGCCAAAATTTCCCTCAATTATAAAAAATGTGAATTCCTAAAAACCAATATCAAGTTCCTTGGTCATATTATATCCGAACGAGGTATCAAACCTGATCCTATCAAGATCCAAAGTATCCTAAATTTCCCTATTCCTAAAAATGTAAAAGGAGTAAGAGCTTTCCTAGGATTGACTGGTTATTATCGACGCTTCTCATCTGACTATGCAGCAACAGTAAAACCTCTGCTGGAGTTAACACAAAAGAAGAGAAAATGGAGATGGGAGCAGCATCACACTGAAGCAGTGGATCGAGTCAAAACATTGTTTAAACAAAATTTAATGCTACACCATCCGAAGAAAGACGGCGATTATGTGCTATATGCAGACGCAAGTCAATATGCAATGGGAAGTGTATTGTATCAAAAAGACTCAAAAGGAGACTTAAGGGTCATCGCCTATGCCAGTCGTGTATTCCGAGGAGCGGAGATAGAGTACTGCACTACAGAAAAGGAAGTACTAGCTATTGTTTATGCATTATCCCAGTTCCGATTCTATCTATGCGGAACTCATTTTGAAATTCATACAGATCATCAGGCTTTATCTTTCCTATTAACATGTAAGGTAAAGAGTGCGAGGTTGATGTGATGGATACTTGCCATTGGGGAATATTCTTTCACCATTAAATACTGCAAAGGCAAAGACAATGAAGTAGCTGATACCTTAAGCCGTTATATAGAAGAAAAAGAAGAAACATGAAGCTAAACCATAAGATGTCAGGGTACTTAGCAACATAACATACAAACCCGAGAGAGAAGTACAAGAATTACTACGTAATCTCGCTAGAGAGCAAGATAAAGATCAGCGATTACAGAATATAAAAAATAATCCGTTACCTATAAATTATTATGTGAAAGATGGAATTTTATTTAAGCTTATTAATTATGATTGGAAAGTTGTGCTATCTCATGACATGTTACAGCAATTAATTATGCCATGTCATCGTAGTCTAGCTCATGCATCTCCATTGAAGTGCTATTTAACTATGAAAGAAGCCTTCACCTGTAATAATATGTTCAGAAAAATTAAAATAATTGTTAGGAAATGCCATGATTGTCAAACAGCCAAACATCCGAATTTAAACACTTGCGTTGAAATGGGGAGTATCAGAACTAAGAAGAAGGGGGATATAGTTGCACTTGATTTCCTTGGACCACTCCCGCGATCAAGTCGTGGGTACCACCATATAATTGTGACGGTAGATGTGTTTACCAAGCTAGTAAAGTTATATGCTGTACGAAGACCCACCATGAAATCTGTTCTGAACGTCATCACCCAGAAGTATATACCAAAGTATGGAAAAATGGATAAAGTGTTGACAGATCAAGGTAAGCAGTTTGGTAATAAATTATGGAAGGACGCATTGACAAGACAAGGTATAAAACCTATACTTACATCCATAAGGCATCCTCAAACTAATCTTGCTGAAAGAATAAATAGAGAGTTAGGCAAGTACATGAGGTTATATTGCTACAATCAACAGAGTAAATGGCCTGACTATCTACAATTTTTCGAAGATGCAATGAATCACAATTATAGTGAAGCTACAGGATACACACCGTTAGAATTAAGTGAGAATAAAATACCTAAAAGATTCTGGCACAACATGATTAATAAACCGGAAAATTATAATGTAGATTTGCCAATTCAAATAAAAATAAACAGAGCTGAACGACAGTTATATCATCAAGCAGGTAAAAGGAGAGACCGGTATAATAGAATTCACCGATTGACAAGATTCCAGATTGGTGATAAGGTATTGATAAAGACAAATCCTGTGGGAAGTAGTATATTAAACACTTCCAAGAAATTCTTCAGATTATTCTGTGGCCCATATGAACTAAGGAGTCGTCTAGGACCACACACCTACATGGTATATGACCCAGTGAAGCAAAAGGACGTCGGAAAGTACCATGCGTCATCTCTGCGTCATTATATCCAATAATACCCATATGTGATTGTTACTGTAAGATAAGATTTTATATTCTTTCTAATAAACATGTAATATAAATAAAGCAAGTGGGGGAGTGTTATAACAAAACATTGTTATCAATGTTTATCGTTCTAACTGGAGTACGCATAATAAGCGTTATCTGCTACAATTGTACATTTAGAAGGGTACAGATAAGATTTTATATAGCGAGCCAAAACGAGCATCTCTCTCATTTTCAAAAAGTATTCGTTGAGTCGTACACACGGAACGATACGCTGCAGAAGACGCTTCAATGAGACCGGCAGACACCTGAGTTACTACAACTGCGTACTACGGACATCAGACTATACCCGAGGCCAGAGACGCTGTGTCCATGACGATAAAGGAACGACGCCTAGCCTAGCTGTTCATACACCGCTAAGCGACGCTGACGGAGGTTTCGAGAGGAATAGCTGTACTCAACGCCGACGCCTGAGACCCGTGTACATCTGTGTAACATGAAATCATCAAAACAGGTGACCTGATATGGTTCAGGGTTCATAATAATGTTGTAAAACACAACAAGTAAATGAAAAGCCGCTATAAACGAAATTGAACAGTTTTAAATAATTGATAAACATTTTTTTATATAGGCGGTATGACTAAAGCCTAAAGACACTTTTAAATGTTGTACTGTATATCATATAGAGACATTTATTCAAAAAGACAGAACATTTAGATAATGTGTGATTATTATAATAATATGTTAATAAGAGTGCAGAAAGACTCTAAGCAAATGTTTTCATGAGATTGTGCACTGTATAAAAAAATTATATTTGATAAATTAAATGTGATAAATTAAGGGAGAGTGCAGAGAAGCTCTAAGAGTGTTATCAAGATATTAGATGTCACAAATTTTATTGTTTCATATTAATTATTGTTGATAGCCAAGCAGGCTGAAGAGTAGAATAATTAAAAGGGAGTTACCCTTAATAAAAATGTTTAGATTAATAATAATTACCATAGAGATAACGATAACTATAACCCTTGTTATATTCATTTAAAAAGTTCGTATTTTATTTTCTCATGTATAAAGAACAGGGTTACGGATTTCATAGAATGAAATCAATTCAGTATTTCCATTTTATTAAATAATTAAATTCAATATAACAAAATGATTTTTTATAAATGAATTATAAATACAGGCAGACAGTGTGAAACTGCCCATATATGTGTGTATATTTCCATGTTATATGTTTTGTGTATATACTGTGTATTGTATGTCTTATTTTCAGGAACTTATAAATTATGTACTAAGATATATGATTTTAATATGTGATTGTTAGACGTAAGCATTATAACAATATATCACTAGAAAAAATATGTGTAAAGTAATATTCAAGAAAGAATATAAATTGGTGGAACCCGCCGTAAATTATGTTAAATATTTGAAATTCTTTTTATTATTATTATTTGTTTAAAGATAAGCACCTTGAGGGTGACAATTATAATCATTGGAATGATAGACTAAAAAGGTAGTTTTCATTTATTCACAATTTATACAACTCAGCTTCCTGAAATAATTCTTTTGAAAACACATCGTCCCAACTCGTTACCTGATACCTAATAAGCCCAAATCCCACACCTAATAGCCGGCAAAGCAGAAAAGTACCATATACTGCAGGTAAGTGTTGGCATGGTATACCCTAACCAGGTCCATGTAAAACTCATAATCCATAATGAAAGAAATCATAAAAAGATGTGTTGCAATATATATACACTGGTATCACATTCACAATAATACATTCTCTTCTAATTATCTAAGTTAAACTACGTATATGTCGTAGATTAATATACATAGTTAAACTATGTATAAGTGCTTGCAACATGGATAGTAAAGATCGATACCGTCGGATTATTTAGTAACTTGACGAGTCTCTCTGTGGCATTTCTCCTATTCTCTTTTAATTCACAATTCGAACTTTGATAATGTCTCAGAAGAAATTCTGTAGATTCTGTAAAGACTGAACACTTTAACTGCTTAATAACTGTTCTCCGATTACTGAATTAACAATTACGACTTTAACGATTGTAACTTCTCCGACAATTTAACTTCAGAAATTACGATTACTTATATTATTCAATAACGATTGCGAGTCTAACTGTTGTAAAAACTCCGCTGACTAAAATAACGATTACAAGTCAAATAGTTGTGATTTCTCGGCTGACTTAAAATAAAGGTTACGAGTCTAATTGTAATATCTCCGCTGACTTAAAATAAAGGTTACGAGTCTAATTGTTGTAATATCTCCGCTGACGTAAAATAAAGGTTACGAGTCTAATTGTTGTAATATCTCTGCTGAATGAAAATAAAGGTTACGAGTCTAATTGTTGTAATATCTCTGCTGACTGAAAATAAAGGTTACGAGTCTAATTGTTGTAATATCTCCGCTGACTGACTTTACTTTTTCAATCTACATTTTTTTATACATGAACTACAACTACCCTCACGTAGTACTTACACTAAACATTCCCATTGGACTTAAGTGCCGCGATATTCAAGTCTATCCAATGTAACAAGAGAATTTAACCACTAAAAAACTGACGTGTTTTCTCATTTGCTTACAAACAGCACGTTCTAAAATTTTCTAGACGTAGTGGGAAAAGACGCTTTACTTAGTTTCTCACTCTAACGCTCTCGTTTTAACATAACGGTACCCATTGTTATAAGCACTTAACGTTTACAGCTTTCACCTATTTTTTGCTGTTTTTTAAATATAGTACAATTTTACTGCCTTCTGTCCCGTATATAAATTTTTTTGTACTTTCTGCCATCTAGCTGTCGCCAGGCACAAGGGTGCATTCTTTTGAAAAAACACCGCTCTGATATCTTCTAACGGTATTTCTTTAACATTATTTGTACATATTTGTTTTTGATATCTATTTAATATTGATTATTTCCCGTAAAATTGCACTGCACACAATTTTGACATTATATCTGTCCCCCAATAGAATTATATTAATTTTAGATTGAAAATTGCGAATGATTCTATTGTTGCGTCCCTTTCAATTATTCTGATTAAAATTTATTTGCAACTCTTTACTATAGTATTATGTTCTGATACATGTTTACGTATACATCACTTCAATTCATGTAATCCAAACTTATTTCTATACAATATTGTACATCTATATTTTTCTTTTAACCCATTTTATCCCCTTAAAAACAATCAGTTGTTTACAACCTGCCAGTCGGCTCCCAGTTATTGTTTACAAACAAAAACCCCCGTACTGTCAGCACGCTACCTGCTGTCAAAATAAACCCAGTAACGGTTCCGTCTACTTTCTCTTTCTTCTGACATCGTTATTCACAGACTATTTCTACTACTCTTACTCTAGTGCACATCATAATTTTTTTATACACTCTTGAATACATAATTTAATGGAAAGATAATCCTATACATTTTTAACTAAAATATTTTTATTTATTTACCAATTCTAAATCTTTGTAATGGTACAGACCGATGGGGTCTTGTAAGTGAAATCTTTTCAATATTATTTGCAACTAAGAAATTACGGTGAATAAACTGTAGCGTCGAGACGGGTGTGAGTTGGCATTGGTATGTGGAGGGTGCGCCCGCGCTTTTAACCGCGCACTCGGACGGCCAACTTTCCCAGAGTTTGGTCACGTATTAATATGCATTCTTTCGCTGAGTGTGCGCAGGAAACTCCGCCAGTCGACTAAAAACCACTCCCCGGGCCGGGTGAATACATAGGCTGAAGAGCCTAAATTTTATTAAAATGTATACAAAAGTGAATTAGATAAAACAGTGAGAACAATATATATATATCAACAGTGCGGATGTGAGCATTTCAGCTCGCCGCTGGCTGCGCCCGCAACTAAAATGTGAACACAAGTATAAAATATAAAATAAACCACTCACAACTTTATCAGAATGCATTGGCAGTTATAAAATACATAAATCAGTGAACATTAAAAAACCAACATCCGTAGTGCGCGTGTAAAGATGCGACGTCTTCTGGACAGATTAGCAGCTAAGTAGCAAATTTATAAAACAGAATTTTAATATTCTATTTAAAATAAAATAAATGAGCTCAGTTAGGGAAGTCAATAAAATTGTACTGCGTGAATGAGTGTGTGATTGCGTGAATAATATAAAATATAAAATTAAGCAGTGCTGGGTTGTGAAATATATATATATATATATAATTCTATAAGTTAAGACATGATTGATTATGTTTATATTTTGGTGGGATTATGTTTATAAAATTATAAATGGGAAAGAAATTTTAATTTTGTAACGGGTCGAATTTTGGGTGTTTTTATTTTTATCGTATGGGGCATAGGTATTTTTATGTATTTCATTTTGGGCGGATTGTATTGTGCAACGTATTTGTCCGTACAACAGAACAGTGTTAAGAAACAGTTCGAAACAAAGCAGTAAGGCGCAGTTGTTGTTGAGGAATGCGGCGGAGCATCTGCACCTCTACAAAATTCTGAGAACTTTGTACCTGTGTGTGGCAGCGCACATACGCAACTGCTCAATCACGCTCAAAGGACGCTCTAACAAAAAACCAAGATGGCTAGAGAGAATAATATTTGTCGTTTTCTTCAAGATCCCCCGGAAGCACTGTTTTAAGTCCCACCCATTTTTATGACATTAGCCAGTGCCTAGTTGAAATCGTCTGCTATCGTCACTCCAACAACTACATGACTAGTATGAGTCGGAACTGGGACGACTAACTGGAAGGCATTGATGTCCGTCGTCTTGACTAAAATGCTCCCGGAGTGGGGAAGAGAGAGACGCCATATAGTCCACGAGGTACAGAGTTCACCTACAGACGCTGATCGTGTTGTGCGGGCCCGGTCGGACGAACTTTAAAAAATATGAACAATCAGTATAATACCGTTTTAACACCGACCGGGACCCAAGGAATTAATAGATAATAGACTTACTACATTGGTTAGCTGAGAAAACGAAGTTATAAATAGACAAGTTAACGGGCAACGAATCGGGCGAACGGAATCCACGTGTTTGGCCAGAATCGCGACAGTGAGGTGTTACCGATACAAAAATGAATTTATAAAAAATGTTAAGGGGTTTGTTAATATTTTGTGTGTGTGTGTGTGTGTGTGTGTAAAAAATGCAGGCTGGGCAGTCTGAATGGTATAAAATAAGGTAAGCCGTAGATTGTAAGTCAGATTATAACAGAGTCACGTGTTGCACAACACCTGAATATGTATGTATTACAAGTATGTTCTTAATTTCACTCAAGTAATAGTAAAACATTAAATGGAAATTCTCTTCATATAAATGTGTTGTGCCAATTATTCTCACAACCTTAAGAAATTACGTCTGCATCCCAAACATACGTATGACGCAACCTTGAAGCCACGCGATGGTAAGTAGGAGTGTGTTAACATTGATTTTAAATTATTACGATATCATTTTTTTTTAATATAGAACGTTTCAATTTGATTCAATAACTACGCCTCATGGCGAATAGCAATGTGCTTTGTTTCCGAAATAGAACCGCATGTAGCTATGTGTGGTTTGTTAATGAAGGTTAGTGTTTATGTAGTAACGTAGAAACGTAGTAAATCAAATCAAATATAAATGCAGAATATTTAAAATGACTTTGTGTCGAGCCACTTATAGAATTTAAAAATGAAAGTTAATAAATAATTAATTAAGCAGAAGTGTACAGCCGCTGTTTTGTTGTAGGTATACTACTCCATTGTAGTGGTGTAACTGTGAATAATGATAATTTTGGAAAAATTAAAACAAAAGTTTTCTTTTCACCATACATGTCGTTAGAGTCTTTATTTCGTACCCCCACACTGTTTCTGGCCTCGCTTACGAACGAACTCTGGGACCCTAGTGAGAAATTAATAGGGGTAAGTACAAAATATGAAACATTATTATTAATAAATAATAAATTTAATAATTTGTTTTTATACAAATGGCAGCCCGAACTACGGACTTTATATACAATTTTTATATAAATAAGCCAGAAATCAGAAACAGATTGGGTGTCGAAAGGGTATATAACATAAGGCGTAAAGATAAGGTTATGTTATGATTATGTGTAGTAGGGGTAAATAGAATATCTTTTGGATAATAAGTATATGTTATATATAGTAATATTTTGAAGAAAAAAAAAAAAAAAAAAAAAAAAAAAAGCAGATAATGAGAATGTCAGCTTAACTGACATTGAAAACGAAAGCCAAATGAATATTGAATTAAGTGGAACTGAGTCAAAAATCATGAGTGAAGGAATTATTCACTCAACGCCAGTCCCGACTAACAGGGCTGAAGATAATGAAAATGATGCAAATGCTTTTTAATACACAGAATAATAAGTTTGATGAGAAATTTAGTAAACTTGATGAAAAATTTGATACACAGAATATAAAGTTTGACAAGCTTGATGGGAAGTTGAATGAAATGAAAAATGAAATCAAAAGACAAAATTCTAATTTTGACAAACAAATGAAATGCATGCACGTTTCGATAAAACGAAAGACGAAATAGTCGCGTTAGTAATTGAGAAGTTCAATAGACCAAAGAATAAAGTAGATGAGAATTACGAGAATAGAAAGGGGGTAGAGAATAGTGGAGGTAGTAATAATGATACATTTACAGAAAATAGTGCTAGTTTAAGTGCTGTGAAGATAAAACACGAGGTGAATACAAGTGAAAATCAGAAAGAGGTTAGTTTAAGTGCAAACGAGGTGCTAATTAACAAGGTGAGTAGCAATGATAATTTGAATAATAAAGCAAGTGGTGTTGATAATTATCACAATATAATTAGAAATATGGTGTTAGAAAATGATGATGAGAATATTGGGAGTGATAATGAGATGTTAGAGTGTATTGAGTCAGAGAGAGTGTATAAAGAATGTACAGCTAAAAGGGATGCAGGGGGTAGATTTTTCCCGTAATATTGTAGTTGGGGGTGAAGTAAATGCTTCACGTGTGTTTAAGAAGGACGAGAGTTCCTTAGGTATATATTTGGGAGACGTTATGTCTACAAATAGAGTTCCCTAGGTTTTTTGTGCACTTCATCGGTGGTGGAGTAATTGTGAATTAGTGACCCCTGCATATTTTGAGAGAGAAAGTATAGCTTGGTGTTATGGTGAGAAATATATTGAGAGAGAGAGAAAGAAAGTAATAGAGATATATAAAGTAAATAGAAGCTATGAAGATTTTGTAGAGAGGTTAGGTAGAGAGAGAAGTAATAATAATGAGTACTTACCTTGTGAAGTAAAGGGTGTAGCAGTAGATAACGGTGATGATGATAGTAATGACTTTATAACTTACCTAATCAGGACAGATAATACTAACGGTGACAGGAACATACCCGATGATGACATGTTACATGATACATTAGTATGGAATAAGCCTATTAATTCAAACGACATTGTGGAAGAATATAAAATTTTAAATAAATATTCTATTGATAATAATAATATCAGATATTTAATAAAAAATAAGTTGTATAGACCTAAGATTCGACTGTTGTTCAGTGATGGAGGATAAATGTTTTAGTGTTATGAACATTTATATATGTGGACAGTGATTTTAAAATGAATTGTTTATGAACTGATTTTGGTCAACAATAACAAATAATAAGTTGGATTGTATATTTTGTGTGTATTAATGTCAATGTATTTGTGTATTCTTGATGTGTGTATTACATGTAATTTTAGGTAAACCATGGATGTAACAGGAAGTTATAGTTTAATTGATTTGATAATAACAATTAACATTTTTTTTTAACTAAATAAGTGATGAAAGTAATGGTGAAATTTCAAATAATTGAATTAAATAAGTGAAGATTAATTACATAATTAATGTTGTACAAAAGAAAGTTTGATAATGAAGTTAAATGATTTTATGAGATTTTATGAGATTTCTAATGAATAATAAATGATTAAGCCTGTAGTATATTGGGATATTGAGATGTATTGTTATTAGTAGGTGAGGGATGAATTTTCTGATGCAATTGCCAATGATCACAGTAGTGTAAAGTGTTAAGGGACAGAGCCTGGGTGATAATTAATAATAAAATAAAGGCATTTGAGTTAGTCAATTAAAGGTAATGGGAGTTAGATAAATAAGAATTTTGCAATACCAGCAAAACACAAAGAGGGTGTTAGATATTTTAGGGACACAGTAGTAGTGATTATATGTAGAGAGGTGAGTAAGGTGAATGGTGAATATATTTATTGATGATGATGTTTTGTAGTAAGGGTAGTGGTGTAAGAAGTGATCAGCGTGCGGCGTGGCAAGAGACCAGCGTGCGGCGTTGTGGCAAGTGATAGAGTAGTTTAAGGGAGCGTTTGCCGATATTTTGGAGGGCAAATTGTTAGGTATGTATATGGCCAGGTGGGGAACACACATCCTAGTACAAAGACGAGCGGTGCCAGAGGTAAGTGGAATTAGTGAAGTGGATTTATAATTGAGAGATTGGTGTCATGATATGTAAATCTGGTTGTTAATAGCGGTTGTTGGTATGAAGAAAGGGAGTAAGATTATAAATGTCTATTCAATTGAAAGCATAGCAAATACAGGAGTCACCCAGACGAATCAATGATCTAAATGTGAAGGGTTAAGTAGAAAATTCATAGTAGAAAGGTAATCAGAGATGAAATATAATGTAACATGAATGTTAATAATAAATTTGAAATTGTGAAGAATTAAATGATAACTAGTAAATGATAAATAATTGATGGCTAATTAATAAAAGTTCAATTGAAATTAAAATGTAATTTTTATAATTTTATATGAAAATTTAAAGATGTAGGGTGTGTAAATTTTAATCAAAGTTAAATGTGAATTGTTTATTACTAAAATACTCTAAAATGTAATAATCACAATGTTAATGATGAGTGTATTATTATGTATTATGTTTATTATATATTAGTGTGGGAATTTAAACATGAATTGTATGTATGTATCACATGTTTTATAAGCGATTCCCTACATTTCGGGCGATCTCGGTCTTACCAACCCAGATCGTGGTTTTGGATGACAATCAGCTGTGGGCAGAATTATTGTAAACTGACCACAGTTGGTTGCCTTTGAAATTGGTCAAACCTAGAAATTTAATTGGGTTTAATAAGGGAATCAAAGATTATTTTTGAACACAGGCTATTTTCACCTCAGTAGGGGTGGTAGACCTTAGGGGCATATCATAAGAATAAAAGTAGGGGTACTTACCTCGAAGTTTTTGTAAAGCTGAAGCAAGGATGGGAGAGAGAGAAAAGAAAAAAGTGCTCACTCCTTCTGCCTCAGTCCTTGTGGAGGCAACTGAGCGCAACAGTTCAGGGGGGGAAATAGTGTGTGTGGAGGAGTAAAGGGGATAAGTATTATTAACAGCGCCGGATCACTTACTGTTAATAATAATAATAATAGTAAATTTTTTTTTCTATAAAAGAGAAAATGTTTCAGAATTGTAGAAAGAGGGAGAAATAGATGATTTTATTGGAGTAAATTTTGACTGTGTTTGAATATTTTGAAAGTATTATTGCATTAGTATAAAGATTTGTGTTTCTTCTTGTTAATGTGAAAGGATTAATTATTATCGATTGGAATCGAAAAAATTTTGTAAAGGTAAGGGTAGTGAATTAAGAGAATGGAACTTCTGTATAATTCTTGTTGAGTTAAAGTAAACCCAGTGCTTCTTAACACAAACCAGCACATAGCTAAGGGGAAACAGATCAGTTAGGGGTATGGTATTATATCAGGCCACTATTTTGATATTTTTGATTTATTGTTTCAGTGTTTGGTGATGTTGTGACGGACGTCCTGAGCTGGCCTGCGCGTCAGATCAGGAGCGTAAAGCGCCTGATTGGCCTTATGGTGTTGGGATCTTGAAGGAGAAGTCCAGTAAGGTCATGCAGGTACTGTCACCATCATCGGACCAAGGGTGTTATTATAATTTTTTTTTTATAAACAGTAAGGGGGTGGTGGCGACATATCTCGACTGATCCCTTTAGAAAGTATGAGAGTGTCAATGAGAGTTTTTATGCTTCGGCCTAAAACCTCTCATTGAGGGGGTTTTGTAACGGTACAGACCGATGGGGTCTTGTAAGTGAAATCTTTTCAATATTATTTGCAACTAAGAAATTACAGTGAATAAACTGTAGCGTCGAGATGGGTGTGAGTTGGCATTGGTATGTGGAGGGTGCGCCCGCGCTTTTAACCGCGCACTCGGACGGCCAACTTTCCCAGAGTTTGGTCACGTATTAATATGCATTCTTTCGCTGAGTGTGCGCAGGAAACTCCGCCAGTCGACTAAAAACCACTCCCCGGGCCGGGTGAATACATAGGCTGAAGAGCCTAAATTTTATTAAAATGTATACAAAAGTGAATTAGATAAAACAGTGAGAACAATATATATATCAACAGTGCGGATGTGAGCATTTCAGCTCGCCGCCGGCTGCGCCCGCAACTAAAATGTGAACACAAGTATAAAATATAAAATAAACCACTCACAACTTTATCAGAATGCATTGGCAGTTATAAAATACATAAATCAGTGAACATTAAAAAACCAACATCCGTAGTGCACGTGTAAAGATGCGACGTCTTCTGGACAGATTAGCAGCTAAGTAGCAAATTTATAAAACAAAATTTTAATATTCTATTTAAAATAAAATAAATGAGCTCAGTTAGGGAAGTCAATAAAATTGTACTGCGTGAATGAGTGTGTGATTGCGTGAATAATATAAAATATAAAATTAAGCAGAGCTGGGTTGTGAAATATATATATATAATTCTATAAGTTAAGACATGATTATGTTTATATTTTGGTGGGATTATGTTTATAAAATTATAAATGGGAAAGAAATTTTAATTTGATTCAATAACTACGCCTCATGGCGAATAGCAATGTGCTTTGTTTCCGAAATAGAACCGCATGTAGCTATGTGTGGTTTGTTAATGAAGGTTAATGTTTATGTAGAAACGTTGTAACGTCACAGAACGTTCCATAAAGGAAACCATTTACATAGCAATTTATCATAAGAGGAGAGTGAGGTGGACAGTATCGAACCCAAGTAGCCCTAAAAAATTTTGTAATATTGTCTAATAATTATTACTACTAACATGAAAAACGACCAGACTGTGACTAAGACACAAACCCCATATATATTATTAAAGTGAATAACAGTGAAAAAACCATAAGATACTATGAGAGAGACAAATAATATCAGGATCAACCAAAATGAAGTCATTAATTATTGAGTTTAGTAACTCTGAATAGAGTATAAAGAACTATTTATTGTGAATGAATGGACATGATCCATTATTATATTATATAATGTAAATAAAATAAATGTATTAAATGACTTAAATACATTATTAGAAAGAATCTAAGTTAAAATAAAAATTATATAATTGTTATCACAAAAAATATTAATGTGTTGGATTTGAGACCAAACACTCAGATTTCATGTAAAAATTAATTATTATCAAATTGAAATAAAAACTATATGTAATTGTCAAGCAGACAAAAATGAACAATTTATCTTAGATAAAGAAAGCTGTCAAATGAATAAAAATCAGTCAAAATAGCCAAAAACAGTATTAACTAAAAACATGTGGCAGGCATATAATATTGTATGATTTATGGATTTAATGTTGCCAAAATGCAACCAAATTGCATTAGAAAGTTGAAATATAATATAAAGCGACTATACTAATATATTTGACTAACTTTAACATTGTAATAGTCGAGTTAGCAAAATATTTACCTATACCATGTATGGCTGGGGCCAATCAACCAGTACAAAAAATAGTCATATCTGACTAAATATTTACAAAATGTTGGCAAAAATAAAAGAGAATGGTACAATACTTCAGTATACCTTAAAAACGAACAAACTCAGTTGAAAATAAGATCAATTATGAAAGAATTTAACTTATAAGAGTGAGATTTGTCACACTATGAAAAAGGACATCTCAGACCAACCAATATGATGCTATGTTATCCTGTAATAAAGGTAATATGTGTAAAGAGTAACCAGGTATCACAAAAGACAGACAATATAATAAACTCTGAGTGTACACTAGTGAAATACTATATATGTTAAAGAAAGAGACTAATTATTGTGTCATAACATTGACAACAACATAGGCCATGGGCATGGGCCATGTAAAATTGAAATTATCTGTGTATTATATATGTTAAAATTTGTTTGTTTTGTTATAGGAAGATAGTAATATTATGTGTTCATGTTATGGAAGAAACATAATACTTTCACAACAATTTTTTGTTCTAAAAAATTGAATTTCAATGACAACAACCCAAGGTGAGAGTTGTATATTGTGTTACTTATTAGAGTTAATTTATTTAAAAACCAATCATAATTAGTATCACTAGATTCAGTTGAAAACAGAGAATCTAAATGTAATAATGGCATGCAAATTGTGAGTACTAATGTAAAACTGTTTGACAAATACCAGAGTAATTTTTGAAATATCCTTAGTGTGGAGAATAAGAAATTGTTCTAAAAGCTTCGACGGAAATTAAATTTGTTCCATGACGTTCCATTTCTTTATTCTCGAACAATCTAGAAGGAATTTTTACACAAATATACCGGAAGTCAATGAAAACAATCAGCCTGAATTAGTATAAAAGAGAGACCAAATTCGACCGAAAAAACACTTGAAGCTTGAAATCCGGAACAGACGCATCACCCACGACACTGACCAACGCAGTCAAGGCGAAACTGAAGGCGAGAAATCGACACAAGACCCGAAGAAAGGCTTTTACCGTACATTGACAAACAGACTGACTTAACCTCTACAAGAATCTACGCCAATGTGTTGCTGAAATAGAGCAGCAACACGGCACATTTTAATAGAAATCACGCAGCCAGAACGCCAACGGCCCAGGAGGGACCGAAATTTTAAATAGAGAACCAATTCTGCTGTGTTCGCAAAGACAAACTAACTTGACAAAAAAACTCCCATAATGTATTACATACACAAAGCCTTTCTCGCTACTGCAAGGGTATCAGCGCTGTGACGGCCAATTTGGTAACCAACGCGAAACAGCTGACCTGTAAGCGGCGGGATCCGAAAGAAATTCTACTGCCAAACCGTTTCACAAAAAGTGCGGAAAATGTAAATGATCGCAATTTTGACTTAAAATAAATTCAGTGCACACATGAAGAGGCGAGATTGAAAAACTACCAGAGAGGAGTGTCCAGTGCGAGATTAATTAACCATTGGAACGTGAGTTATCAAAATTAAAGTCATTTTTTACCTGGTTACATTTTGTCACACAGTTGTACTACACATGCCACACACACCTTCAAATCACTTAATTTTTCTTGTAAAGCATCTTATTGATATGTCTTGGTAGTTCAAAGGAGTCACGTCCTGGGAGTAAAGATTTTTCACGTATTAAACTCATGCTTTTCAACTGAGTAAAAAATTGAAAATACTAGCCGATACTTGAATGGAGAAATAAAATTGTCAATAATAATAATAACTTATGAAATTTTTTTTTTGTAACTCTGCAATTTTATAATTTTTTAATGAATGTTAGTCCTTCAGACGATTTGTTGTTTTTTTTGAAGAATCATTAAACTTAACTGATTTTTTCAAACTAAACTGACTTGTTTACATTTTTTTATAGAATTAAGAATTCAACATTTTAATTTCTGTAATAATCACATTTCTTTCTTGGAACAAACGATTCCAAGTGGCGCTCACAAAAAACATAGTATTAAGTTGTGTTACAGGACTACATCACCGCAAAGGATCCAGTCACCGGTAAGTACCAAAAGTGCGCGGAGGTAACGCCCAACATTTTGCAACACATAACCACCCATACACACTGTGCTATTTGTTATAACTTGACGACTCCAATGGGAGGTTGTTGAAGAAGGCAATACAACCACAAGATACCAGTTGAGAGGAGATAGTAGGTTATAACGTAGTAAATCAAATCAAATATAAATGCAGAATATTTAAAATGACTTTGTGTCGAGCTACTTACAGAATTTAAAAATGAAAGTTAATAAATAATTAATTTAGCGGAAGTGTACAGCCGCTGTCTTGTTGTAGGTATACGATTCCATTGTAGTGGTGTAACTGTGAATAATGATAATTTTAGAAAAATTAAAACAAAAGTTTTCTTTTCACCATACATGTCGTTAGAGTCTTTATTTCGTACCCCCACACTGTTTCTGGCCTCGCTTATGAACGAACTCTGGGACCCTAGTGAGAAATTAATAGGGGTAAGTACAAAATATGAAACATTATTATTAATAAATAATAAATGTAATAATTTGTTTTTATACATCTTGTTACCACAAAATTGTTATAAACTAATTATAAACTACTACACACACATATGAATTTTGTGTTTTTACAATCTGTTTTGATAATATTTTGTTTTAAACTTGTTATCTCTCTGTGTTGTGATGTGTCAAGTTTCGTAATATGGTTTCAACTATCTTATGTTAAAGTTTCCTCGGATTCGTCCCGGTTGTAGGATGTCTTCCAGCTGGTACGTAGCCGTTCCTAACTCCTTACATATTTTATACGGTCGTTCAAACTTATTGCAAAATTTTCCTATTACTCTCTTATTTAGGTCGGATATCGGGTATGTTCACAATAGTACATTATCTCCTACTTGAAATTTCATAATTTTGTTTGCTAAATTTAGCTGGTCTGCTCATTTCTTTCCCTTTTATTTAATCCTCAGATAAATGTTTTGGTAGTTGATTTGCTGATGTTCTTGTATCATCTCCCTGTTGATGTATTTAGTCCAGTTACGTTCCGGCTTTCTTCCCCATTGAGCTTCGTATGGTGTGGTTTCGGTAGTCTCATGATAAATTTGGTTAATACAGGATTCAATCAGTTGTAGATATTTTGCCCACTTGGAATGTTTTTCAGATGTGAGTGCTCTGAACATGTTTCCCAACTGTCTGTTAACTCGTTCTGCTAAGTTGGTGCAGGGGTTGCGTATAGCGGTAAATTTTGGTGTGATGTTCAATTCTTTTAATGCCGTTGTCCATCGCTGACTCGTGAATTGGGTTCCGTTATCAGTTAATATTGCTACTGGTTTCCCGACTTCTTCGCAATAGAGTTTAATTTTGTTTATGGTGACTGTTGTGGTAGCTTTTCCTAACTTGTATAATTTTACAAATTTGGTAAAATTATCTATCATAATTAATACATATTTAACTCCACTTGTAGAGGTTGGTAAGGGACCATAGTAATCAATACTAACTCCCCTTTTAATTTTGGTATGACGGGTTGCGTCTCTCCCATCACCCTTCGATAGTAATCCTTATATTTTTGGCATGTCTTACATGTTTTTATGATATTTTGTGTGAGTTTGTTGACGGAATTCCCCGTGAAATATTCTTTAAATAATTGGTATGTCCGTCGGTTTCCCACGTGGCTGTATGCATTGTGCAACTCATAAATCAGAGTTCGGCTCAGGTCCTCTGTCAACATAAGTTTCCAAGCTCCCTTTTCCTTTCTGTAAAGTTTATTGTTGTGTCAAGTGTATTTGTCGGTGAGTTGTGATTCTTATTTGCTTGAATGGTGTCTACAATTTGTTTTAACTTCTGATCCGCTAGTTGGTAATTTTTGATATTCTTCAATTTATCTTGTGCTTCCTTGCTGATACGGATGGTTATATGATTTATTTCTAATTCTTCAGTGTTATCTATTAATCTTCATTGTACATGTCTTCAGGGTGTCTGCTAAGGACATCTGCTACGATGTTATCTCGCCCTTTACAACGATTTATTTCAAAATCATACTCTTGTATCGCGAGAATCCATCTGGTAATGCATGAGTTATTTAAATGACACTTTTTTATGAAGATTAGAGCCTTATTATCCGTAATTATAGTTAAAGGTTTTCCAGACACATATGTTCGAAACTTCTGTAGACAGTGCACTATGCTTAACAACTCCAACTCTGTTGTGAAATAATTCACCTCTGCGCCTCATAACACACGACTGGTGAATGCGACTACGCCAATTTCATTATTGTCATCAAGTTAGTACAGTTGTCCTCCCAGAGCATATTTACTTGCGTCCGTTTGAAGGTAGAACCGCTTGTTTGGGTCCGGGTTTTTAAGAATTACCGTTTCGATAAATAGTTCCTTAACTCTTTCTAAGTGTTGATCCATATCTTTAGTCCATTTGAACGTAGAATTCTTTCTTAATAGGTTCAGCAGTGGTTGGGTAGCTTCAGCATACTTATTAGTAAATCTATTGTAAAAATTTGTCAATCCTAAAAATCCTTTAAGTTGTTTCTGATTCTTTGGTCTTCGGAACTCTTGGATTGCTTTCACCTTATCTGGTGCAGCTGTAATACCTTGAGTCGTTAGACAATACCCCAGATAATTGATTTCCTTACGGAATAATTGCGATTTATTAAAGTTCACTGTAAGATTAGCTTGCTTCAAGTCACGGAATAATAACTTTAAATGTTGCAAATGTTCTTCTACACTATTGGAAATACACAATCATCCACATACAAGATAGTAAAGTTTTTACTTCCATGTTCCTTAAGGAAATGGAAGTATGGTGATGGCAAAAAAAATCGTGTTCGAGATTATTGCAGATTCTGATTGTACTACACTCAAAACATGAAAAAAAGTCGTTTTTCGAAAAGCGTCTGTGTGTCTATCTGTCTGTCTGTAGATTTTTTTTCTATGGCAAACGATAACAGCCACAAATTCAAACAGAGTCAAATAATTTTTTGCATACAGCCCTGATTTGTAGAGTACTCACGACCTATTCTTTTTGGTGAAGATCGGTTGAGGGAAAGGGGTAGTTTACCTGCACCAGTTTTTTTTTTATCAAGGGAAATTTTGTTTTTTTGGCAAACGATAAGAGCCGCAAATTCAAACAGAATTAAATAATGTTTCGCATACAGCCCTGAATTATGGAGTTCTCAAGACCTATTGATTTTGGTGAAGATTGGTTAAGGGAAAAGGGTAGTTTACCTGCAACGTTTTATGTTTTAACAAGGGTATTTTCTATGGCAAACGATAACAGCCGCAAATTCAAACAGAATCAAATAATTTTTTGCATACAGCCCTGAATTGTAGAGTTCTCAAGACCTATTGTTTTTGGTGAAGATCGGTTAAGGGAAAGGGGTAGTTTACCTGCAACTTTTTTTAACAAGGTTATTTTCTATGGCAAACGATAACAGCCGCAAATTCAAACAGAATCAAATAATTTATTGCATACAGTCCTGATTTGTAGAGTACTCAAGACCTATTGTTTTTGGTGAAGATCGGTTAAGGGGAAGGGGTAGTTTACCTGCAACGTTTTTTTATCAAGGGTAATTTTCTATGGCAAACGATAACAGCCGCAAATTCAAACAGAATCAAATAATTTTTTGCATACTTCCCTGAATTGTAGAGATCTCAAGGACTTTCGATTTTGGTGAAGATCGGTTAAGGGGAAGGGGTAGTTTACCTGCAACCTTTTTAAGTTTTAACAACAGTAAAGTACTTGTAAATTCATTTAAACTTTTTGAAACAATGGTAATTGTTAAAAATAAAATAATTTTGTTGCCAGGCAATAAAATTATAATTTTTTCATTTTAATGTAAATTATGTATGAGTTAATATACATGTATAAAATACGAGGGCTATCCAGAAAGTAACAGACGTTTTGAAATAAAAAATTTACAAAATGATAAAACAAAATTTTATTATATACATTTGAAAGGTACACTCTTAAGCTATTTTTCTACATAATCACTATTCAAATTAAGGCACTTATCATACCGTGGCACAAGTTTTTCAATACCGTCTGTGTAGAAATCTGCCGCCTGCGATTTCAACCACTGGTTTACACCGGCATGCAGTTCGGCGTCAGTATCAAAGCGTTGTGTAGCGAGCCATGTCTTCATCGCTGGGAAGAGGTGATAGTTGCTCGGCGCCAAATCCGGGCTGTATGGTGGATGATCGAACACCTCCCATCCAAAACCATCGAAGAGCTCTCGGGTACGATTGGCTGTGTGTGGACGTGCGTTGTCGTGAAAAAACAAAACCTTCGCACTAAGTTTTCCCTGACGCTTGTTTTGTATCGTGCGCCTTAACTTTCTCAGTGTTTCACAATACCTCTCTGAGTTAATTGTTGTGCCACGTTCAAGAAAATCAATGAGAATCACTCCTTCAGAGTCCCAAAACACAGTAGCCATGATCTTTCTTGCTGACAGCGTTTGCAAACACTTCCTTGGTTTCTTGGGAGAATTTGTGTGTCCCCATTCCATTGACTGCCTTTTTGTTTCACTATTGACATGCTTCACCCAAGTCTCGTCCCCAGTTACGATACGATCATTAACTTTGTTACCATTTTTGTCGTAATCTTTGAGGAAAGTTAGTGCTGCAGCCAGTCTCTGTTTTTTGTGGTCTTCCGTTAGGATTTTCGGAATCCACCTAGCACAAAATTTGTGGTAACCAAGCTTTTCCGCCACAATTTCATGCACCAAACTCCGTGAAATTTGGGGAAAATGTTTCGAAAGTTCCGTAATCGTGAAACGACGATCTTCACGAATTTTGTCGTTGATTTTCATCACCAGTTCATCAGTCACAAGGCTAGGTCTACCACTGCGGTCCTCATCGTGAACATTGGTACGGCCATTTTAAAAATCAATGCACCATTGCCTCACTCAGCTTTCACTCATTATTCCTTTTCCGTACACATCACAAAGTTGGCGATAAATTTTAATTGGTTTGTGATTTTTTGCCAACAAAAACCTAATCACAGAACGCACCTCACAAGTGGCGGGATTTTCTATTGCAGCGCACATTTTAACACGTCACAGAGAGCAAAGTAAGAGGGGCACA
The DNA here is from genome assembly GCA_034769895.1 of Magicicada septendecula. Lineage (NCBI taxonomy): Eukaryota > Metazoa > Arthropoda > Insecta > Hemiptera > Cicadidae > Magicicada > Magicicada septendecula. Next base: position 159,749,642 of record CM068373.1, on the reverse strand, counting down.
GACCGCACGCTACCACAGCTGGATGGGTACTGAGTGTAGGAACGTTCTGACACCAAGATGGCGGCTCTATCCCCGCCCACCGCCGCGGTCGGTCAAAACGTCTGTTACTTTCTGGATAGCCCTCGTAATATATCGTTCGTGGCAGGCAAGCATATCTCAGTTATGTAATGTTTACGTTTCCATTTTATTATTATGACTACCGCAATAAAAAGGCAGGGAAGACACACACACACACACAATTCGCATTATTTCTGGCCTCGCTCATGTTTATTTTCTTACATTTGCACGCTTTTTAAATGGTAAGTGCTGAAACCCATACCAACATTACGTGTGCAAGCCGAAAAAGTGTCCAGCATGGATAGCGATTTGCTTCCTGTGGATCGCTGGGCAGTGTAACTGCACGTGTTTACAGAGGAACGATTCATAGACAGACTTTTCATCTTTAGGGAATGAACCCTCTGCAAGATGCTGAGGGTCCATGAGTGACTTCGGAGCGCTCCTTCCTTTTCTCGTGTTTGTTCTGTGAAACATACACTGTAGATTCGCAGCTTTACTCTAAGCAACGCTCAATAGGAAATGTTGAAAATTTTTGTCCACGGTGTACCCTCATACACACTAAACCTGCTCTGATGTTTTAATTACGGACATCATAATATTAAAACTTTGGAAACTTGAGCACTACTTAATGGAGATCAAACATAAACTTATACAAGCCATTAATTTTATGCAATTTTTTATATATATTGTACAACGTTATCAGCAACAAAGAAGTAGTTTTTGTTAAAATTCCTTCCCGGGATGTTTGGCCGTAGTCCAATGTTTTCTACAAAATCAGACGTTTCGGCAATGCCATCGACTTCCATCATCAGTGAAAATCGAGTGCGATAACGTGAGGTGGTATACGTTAGTGATCACAGTACTGTGGTTAAGGCTGAAGCAGTAAGTAGAAAGAAGTAGTTTCTATAGTAATATTTCATTTCGAAAATGATTTAAATATAAATCTTAGAACATGGAAGTCATGTATGGTTCTCCATACCGATATTTTACTTCTTCAGGCAGTACACGATCCAGTCCGCGGGTCAGGCTAGCTAGACTTGTTTTTAAGCCAAATGGAGTCACGGTATACCGATAACATTTACCCTCATAAAGGAATCCGGTGTAATCCCTACTATCCTGGTGCAAAGGAATTTGCCAAAAGGAACTCCGCAGATCAACGGTCAACATAACCTTGATGTTCCCACATTTGGTCAAAACCTCGGTGATCGGGATGGCACCTTCATAATCAAGTATAATTACTGAGTTAAGTTTACAACCGTCCAGACATAATTGAACCGTCTGATCCTTTTTAATTACTGTAACCATTGGATTTATGTAAGGACTTTGTTCTCTTTCTATGATCCCATGCTCTTCCATCTTCTTAATCTCCGCTCTTACCGCATCTTAATACTTCATCGGTATAGGCCAATATGATGTTTTGTCAGTCACCTCGAATTTGTGGCAGTATGCTGTAATTCTTCCTGCTGTATCACAAAACACATTCTTGTTATTTACCAGTACTCTTTGCAGCTCATTCCTTTCGCAATCTGTTATCTCTTCGATGTCTTGAATTTTTTCATTAATTACTTCCTCGATGCCCTCTTCTGCTGATGAAAGTTCTACCTGTAGGATTTCTGTGGTTGTTGCCTCTTCATGGGTGTGATCTCCTTTAATTCTTAGCTGTTTTTTCCTCAGGTCAATCACACAGCCACTTTCCGCTAACATTTCTATCCCTAAGATACACTTCCTTCTCAGGTCAGGTACTACTATGAAGACGCTGTCAAAATTTAAATTTTCAATTTGTACTGTCAGCAACACCTGTTGTGTTATTCTTTTCAATTTATTGCCCGTAGCTCCCTTGATTACTGTGTTGGACAACTTAAAATTTCTACCCTTCCTAAATCCTTTTTATTATTGTTGAACTAGCATTCCGAGATAGCATTGATTTGGCTGCCCGTGTCCACCAATGCATTAATTGGCACACCGTTCAATGTAATTTGGATTTCTGGACATTTATTGTTTTTTAATTTCACATTTATATTATTTTCTATTATTAAATCATCCCTTAAATCTATAAATGCAGTATTCACATACTTAATACTATCGTTTAAGAGATTGCAGCGACCGTTTTGTTACTACCTGTTCCACTTGTCAAAGGAACAACATTCGTTTCTGCTTTAAACTGGTTTTGTCGTTTTGGGTATCGAGAGTATTGTTGTCTCCCATCATGATCCCTCTCCTTGTTTTGTTCATGATTCACAGTCTTCTCTCCCTCTCTCTCTCTTCATCCGTTCGCGCCCACTGTTTATTTTCATGCCTGTGGTCAAATTGTCCCCGGTTCACTGACCTAGTTCCGTTCCATATATTCATAAACTCTAACAGTACCTGCTCAAACTCAGCTATTGTATTTACACCACGCGTAATAATGGCAACCTCGATTTCATGTGGATAGTGGCTCGCAAATTTTCTTATTAGGTGCCTATCCGATATGGGAGGAATCAATTGTCGGTTCTCTAATAGCTTTCTTTCTAAGTACTGGATCATTTCATCCCTGCTTTTTGGTGATATCGTCCAAACTCCAGCTGGTCCCGCACACATTCTTGTATAACGTCGTTCCAGTATTTGTTGACAAAAGCTTCGGTAAATCCCATGAAGGTGTGTATACTGTCTTTAATTAATCTCCACCATATGGCGGCCTCTCCCTCGAGATGTCTTGCTACCCACGTGATATTAATATCTTGATAATACTCTTGTTATAATTGTAACAAAATGTATTAATTTTGTTTGTTAATAAAATAAAAATTTGGTGTTTAATTTTTTGAAAATATTTTGAGAATATTGTTTTGTGGTTTTATTATTTAGTAATTAATTTTCGTAATGTATTGGTGTAAAATCTTAAATCTGTTATTACTGGTTTTGTCAATTATATCACCTTTTGGTAACTAGAATTAAGTTCTGCGTTAACAGGATTGTCTACGTCACTGATCGATTAGCGGTTCTTCTTCTTCTGAGAGTATTCTCCTTTCACCTTTGTAATTGCCGCTTTTCGTGTAGTCCGTGGTTTAAATGTTATCTTATGTTTTTCTAATTATATTTTTTGAAAGAAATATAAGTCAAAATTATGAAATTCCAGTTTTTATTTAACAAATTATTAATGGATCGATATTAAATCGATTATTCAACAAATAATTATCGACTCGTATTGTAACAGTACAGAATTGTGTGCTACCATAGTTTCAATTTCAAATCAGTAAATTTTTAATTGTCAGTATTCACCTGTGAGGTGCCCCTTGTAACCAGTAACATAGTGTTATTGTTGATGTCTGGAGACAGCCAAGCCAGACGTATTACGTAATAGCTCTCCAGCAGTCTTTGTATGTGAATCACAGTAAGCAGATTGTCACCAGAGTGTTTGCATCAGACAGCAGTGGAAGCAGCATACAGTTCAATACGTGAAACTTTATATAGTGGCCTCGGAAATTTTGGTAGGCCAAAGTGAATTGAGTAGCGGAGGTCTACCGAAACTGATAAATTTAATGCCTTTTAAACTTTAAACGAAGTTTTAAAGTCAAACTAAGTAGACAGTGTCAGTGACGACGGGAGTGCACGGGAAGATGGCAGCATAAGTGGAATAGCGAGAAAAGAAGCACAGTGAATACATTGGCCAGTAAGTTTTGAATTTGAAAACAGTAAAGCGCTTAGTAAAAGGGGAATAAAAACTATATGTAGCAATTGCAAAGAGTGAAAGAGTGTGTGTGAGGGATAAGGGGAGCATTAATCAATCAAAGTACTGGTTCTTAGCTAAAAGTAGTTGTTCAAAGAATCTTGATTAAATACGTTTGTTTCTAGTTGTTGAGAAGAAGGGAGTATGATATTGTGAATAAAATAAGATTTGTCTCAATATAAAACATGTGGTAGATTAAGTTATTACGCCATAACCATTTCCTATTCTGTGCTGAAAACCTCGTCTAACATTCTTTGGGATTTTCTGAGTTTTAAGGGGAGTCAGATAGCGGGATTTTTATAAGGGCAAGAGTGTTTAAGTTTACATATTCATCTAAAAAATATGTTGGCGACCTGGGCAATAATAAGGTAAGTTTTGTAAAGGGGAATATGACGGTAAGTGAAATTCTGGCAGCAGTCAGCAGTAAGTATTATTATAATACTGGAATCTTCTGATGGTAATATTTAATAAATGGTGAAAATCAATACCTTTACATTGGCGACTCACTGCCAGGATGTTCATATAAATATTATATGAACTAGACCTGTTTTGAGGCACAGAAAATAGGTTGTGGTAATGGCATATATGTGAATATTTAGTGTAATTTTTATGAAATGGTTATTTGGGAAGTGAGGGCATGTTTGTAAAAAATATAAATGTTTAATGAAGTTTTATATAGTTAATTTAAGAGATCTATAATTGTGTAGACAGTTTATTGTGTATTCAAATTAATTGCCAAAGATGGAAAATATAGAGAATAAAATGAATCTGACCAACTCGGTAGTTACGAGTGAGTCAGGAGGTGGCTTAATGCCAATTATTCCAATTGAATCAGTTGTAGCGAATGATTCGGGGCTGGAGACAACTCCAAGCCGAATAGATGAAAATAGTTTAGATGAAAACAATATAACACAATCCGTAGTAATCAGTGAGGCGGGAGCAAAATCTACTCCCGTAGCGACCAGAATAAAAGAAAAAGGGTTGTCAATGGATGACCTGTATAACCTAATGAGAACAATGTCTGAGAATATAAATAGTAATTTCAATGAAAAGTTTCAAGAACAAAATATAAAGCTAGAAAGTCGTTTTGATAGTAATGACAAAAAATAAAGGAGGATATTGATGTAAAATTTGAGGTACAGAATAGTAATTTTAATGATAAATTCAACCAAATTAAGGGGGAAATAAATGAAATAAACGTTAAAGTAATACAACAGCTAGATAAGCTTGGGAGAAATATTGCAAACAAGGTGAGTAATAATGTTAGTCATGATGACGTAAACAAGAGTGAAATATTCTTGAATAAAAGAAATGGTGATATGTTGAGTAATAGTTGTAGTGATAATGAGAGTAGAAAGTTAGTTGACGTTAGTAATGAAGTAGTAATAAGTACTGATGAGTTGGAGAAAGAATGGAGAGATAGTTTAAATGTAGAGTATGAACAGAGGGCAAATTTTTCTTGTGGTATAGGTGAAGAAAAAGCTTCACCAATGTTGCTGGAGGACAAGAGTTCCTCGATAGTTTTTGTAGAAGACAAAAGGTCTTCAAAATGTCAAATAAGTTGTTTGTGTTTATCTGGTAGGGCCAGATGGTGTTTAAATAATTTAGTGGTGTTGCCCTCTGTGTGGAGTGAGAATGTGAAATGTTGTGGTGATGAAAGTAATTATGAGAGAGAGAAAGAGTTAGAGTGGTTTAAGCTAAATAGAGGTTATGGAGAGTTGATAGAGAAGATGAATATTAAGAGAATTATGATAAATAATGTGGATTTACCCTGTGCAGTAGTAAACAATGACAATGATTATATTGATGATAAATGTGTACCTGTTGGGAGAAGGAGTGTACTGGTAATAGCAGACAATTGTGATAATAACGTAATTTACCTGGGAATAACAAAAAATACTGACGGAGATTTGACAGACAATAATAATGTTGAGTTGGTTTATGACAAAATAATAATGGGAGGTAACCCTATGTATTATTATTATGGTAAAATGGAAAAAATAAATTTGTATGGTTATAACACAAAAATTAGCCATATGATGAATGTAAATAAAATTGAAATGTGTTATGTGAAGATCAGACTAATTTTTGATGATGGGGGTTGAGAAATACTGAATGAACATTTAATTATTTGAGTGTAATAGGTAGAATGACCTGGCTAATTTAGGTAATGAAATGTGGTAACTAGTAATTGGATATGACGAAAATTTGTAAATAAATGTGTTAATGTTAAATGTATTGTGTCCAGATTATATTGATGGAATGCAGACTATAGTTTCTGTAACATATGTTTGTAATAAGAATGAATGGTGTAATAATAATATTTTATTTTACTAAAATAATTAACAGGAGTTAAGGAATTTTATTCTGTACTGTGTGTTTAAATAAAAAAATGTTTAAATAATGTAACTAAAACCAAATTGTTTTTAAGAGAGGTGGAATTAAAGTAATAAAAAGGGTTAATTTTATTAATGAAGCCTAATTAATTTTGGTATGAATTGTAACAGTTAGTACAGTAGTATTAAACAGACATGAATCAGCGCGCAGGTTGTAGTGGGGAGAAGACAGCAGCAGTGAAAGGCACGAGAGAGGAAAATGTCTACTAACGCAGTTGAAAATATTGGTCTACTCTCTGAATTGTTAATAATACGCGAATGTGACAAGAGTAATCTATTTTGACACGGGTTGACTTTTTATACCTAATGTGCCAAATTTACGCTTCTTTAATAATTAAAGATGAAAGATAATAGTTAAATTTACATTTTTCTCTGTAAAAGTAGTAAAATTTGAAAACTGATATCGCTTATAATGACAGCTGAAATAAAGCAGTTACACTGCTTTGTCGATTCACAATTATTTTCATTTTATTATATTTATAACTTTATTTATTTAGTTTTCTATTGTCTATGATTCTTATAGTGTTTTCAATTGTTTATTTTTAATTTTTAATGTTTTTATGTATTTATTGTTTTTACATTTCATTAGCTACATTTTTAATTATATTACTAAATACTTTACCAAACTAAATTTTACAGCCCAACACACACATACATACACACACACACACACGCGTGCATATATGTAACTTACTTGTTACTAACTTACCTAACTTTTTACTAACCAATTATTCTTATAATTTGAAAATTCTTTTGTTATTCTTTTAATTGTTTTTAGGATTTTTTACGTAAAATTTGGTTACCTACAAAATTTGGTTGTAGGTAAGTTTTGATTTCGATTACGACAGTAAACGTGGACATTTTGTAAGACAAAACAAGCGTCAGACACAACAGAAAGAGACAATGTAGGGCTAATAAAGATTTCCATTATTTTGTAAACAGTGACTTGGCGTGTTGTGTCTGTTGCAATGTTTCTCGAAAGTCGAGGCTAGACATCAACAATCGTTGTATATTTTGGAATGTGTACACTTTGTGTACATGTTACGATTCACGAAAAACGTAATAATATATGATCCACATTGCTCTGGCATCTTAATTTGTTTGAATAAGTAACATTAATAACAGCCTCGTACGTGAAATGATTTTGTGTGTGTGTGTGTGTGTGTGTGTGTGTGTGTGTGTGTTTAAAAAACAAGCAGATGTAAACTATCCGTAAAGAACCGGAGAGACAATATTAATGCAACAATTAGACTGAAACTATTTAAGTACCATAGAGCACATTTACTTACATGCAGTTACAATAATTATTTAGGTCAGTTCTTCACCCTACTAATATTTCCGTCACTGTTATCACCGTTAGCCTATTATCACCGTTACTATTATCACAGTTGCCTTCACTGCTACTATCTCGTCTTACATTATGTTCTAAACGATCTGTTACAGTATCCCTTATTTGGTTCGATCTTACGTAGTCATTTTAAATTTTCATTACGTCACGTCTTGATCTCTAGTCTGCAGGAGAAATACAATAAAATTCCTTTGACACTGTCCGCAGAAAAATGCACGGTTTTTCTTTCAACACGCTTCTTCACGGTTGCCCAAGTCAGTTCCATAGGATTAAAATCCGGCTGATAGTGTAGAAGTTGTAAAACAGAATGTCCTTGGTTTGCCAAAATAGCATCTATTTTAAAAGTTTTGTAAGTTGGTTTGTTTTGTTTTATTAGTGCATACAGCTCAGGCTTTAACATAGATGGACTACAAGGAATGTTATGGTTTTTTAACCAGTTAATCATGTCTGCCTTTTTTTGTTAATGATGTTGGAGGTGGATTTATTTGTACATTGTGGTAGGAGGCATTATCTATTACTATTACGCTGTTCTTATTAAAATGAAATGAAACTAAACGCTTCATATTTGATGAATACTGATGTTTTTTGAAAAGTACTCACACAATAACCTCCACAGCGTCTCAGAGAAAACTACGCTATGTTTCTCTGTTGACGCATGCACATTACATAACCTGCGCAGTTAGCACGAAAACGGTTGATTCATGTCTAGTAAACTTTACTGTAATTGAGTAACATATCAACACTGAAAGAGTTGTCTAACTTGAAAATTGAAGGAAGTATTTAGTGGTGTTGTAATAAAAAATGTTGAGACTAAGTTTGTGTTTATAAAACCAGTCTGGCATACAACTGTTAATGTAAACAGGTATGTTGTCTGTTGTGTGACCAATGTTTACAGTCATGCTGTAGTTGACAACAACAAGAATGTTGTATTTTGATGAATCAGTACCATGAGTAAAAAATATTATGAAATAAAAGAAATACCAGATGTGTTGAAATGGAGGTAGCTTTTTATGAATAACAAAAGGAAATGACGTAGTGTTTTGATTGTAATGCAATTAATATTTTGTTCTGAACAAATGAGATTGATATAATGAGGAGTGAAGGAATTAAATTAAATGAAATTGGTAATTATATTAAATTAAAAGGTGAATTTTAATAATGAAATTTAACTTAATTTTGATTGGAATGAAAATTATAAGGTTCATAAATTTTATTTAAATTTCAAAGGTAATAATGCATTTTGTTTGCAGTACGTATCATATAGTAAGGTATTATTATTGTATTTTATGTAATCCATTTGTGATTTTTGGTGGGTGATGGAATCTTGGTAGGAGAAAACAATATGTATATAATTTGTAGGGGATCTATGTGTATTAGCTGTAAGTAGACAGTAAGTTTGTATTACCAAAATTAAAAACTAAACCAGTACTTTTTATAAACTTGAACCAGTACTTTACAGTCAATGAACCAGTACGGCTAAGAGGAAACCAATCAGTTGTGGATATGGAGTAATGGAAGGCCCGTTGTTGATATTTTGCTTAAATGTTTCAGAGTCAGGTGATACTGTGGCGGGGGGTATCTATCTGATTTTATGGTGTTGGGATCTCGAACAGAGAAGTCCAGTAAGGTCGGACGGGTGCGGCCACAGTCGCCGGACTAGGGGGGTTAAGTACCCATGATTTTAGTAAAGAATCTAAGGGTGTTGCGGCGCCATATCCCCACTGATCCTCTTAGGTTTTAGGCAGTGAGAGTTTGTATGCTTCGGCATACAACCTCTCATTGGGGGGGTATTGTAACGGTACAGAATTGTGTGCTACCATAGTTTCAATTTCAAATCAGTAAATTTTTAATTGTCAGTATTCACCAGTGAGGTGCCCCTTGTAACCAGCAACATAGTGTTATTGTTGATGTCTGGAGACAGCCAAGCCAGACGTATTACGTAATAGCTCTCCAGCAGTCTTTGTATGTGAATCACAGTAAGCAGATTGTCACCAGAGTGTTTGCATCAGACAGCAGTGGAAGCAGCATACAGTTCAATAAGTGAAACTTTATACAGTGGCCTCGGAAATTTTGGTAGGCCAAAGTGAATTGAGTAGTGGAGGTCTACCGAAACTGATAAATTTAATGCCTTTTAAACTTTAAACGAAGTTTTAAAGTCAAACTAAGTAGACAGTGTCAGTGACGACAGGAGTGCACGGGAAGATGGCAGCATAAGTGGAATAGCGAGAAAAGAAGCACAGTGAATACATTGGCCAGTAAGTTTTGAATTTGAAAACAGTAAAGCGCTTAGTAAGAGGGGAATAAAAACTATATGTAGCAATTGCAAAGAGTGAAAGAGTGTGTGTGAGGGATAAGGGGAGCATTAATCAATCAAAGTACTGGTTCTTAGCTAAAAGTAGTTGTTCAAAGAATCTTGATTAAATACGTTTGTTTCTAGTTGTTGAGAAGAAGGGAGTATGATATTGTGAATAAAATAAGATTTGTCTCAATATAAAACATGTGGTAGATTAAGTTATTACGCCATAATCATTTCCTATTCTGTGCTGAAAACCTCGCCTAATGTTCTTTGGGAGTTTTCTGAGTTTTAAGGGGAGTCAGATAGCGGGATTTTTATAAGGGCAAGAGTGTTTAAGTTTACATATTCATCTAAAAAATATGTTGGTGACCTGGGCAATAATAAGGTAAGTTTTGTAAAGGGGAAAATGACGGTAGGTAAAATTCTGGCAGCAGTGAGCAGTAAGTATTATTATAATACTGGAATCTTCTGATGGTAATATTTAATAAATGGTAAAAATCAATACCTTTACAGTATCTCATGGGCGAGTGAATAGTTTTATATAAATGGTTGTTATTAATTCACAGGTTCTTTTAACGGTTATATTATATAGTCAGAGAAAGGGCAAGTTCAGGAAAGTTTAACACTTACAATTAATAGCTTAAGAATTAAAAAATACAAAGATTCATTCAATATATATAATGTTTATTAAAGTAAAATTTCGAACCATTTGTCGTTGAAAACGAAGCTGGCAGTAGCGTGTAGAGAGAATTGTGGGAGTTCAAGATGGCTGCCTCAGTACTACATATGTTAAAATGACGACTTCACGACAGAATTCTCTTCAAATAAAAGTGGTTTTTCCAAGTTTCCTCGTCTCAGCAGTAGTGATTATTCTTTCTGGTGTTAGTGTAGTTGTCCTGGTTCAGTGTTCCGTGATTCGCCTCGTTGATTAGTGTTGTATAATGTTTTTAATGCACTTTAGTCAATAAGGTCGATAATGGCACGTTTTGTCTTTATATTCAGGATTATTGTTTTTAGGTGTTTAATTCATTAATTCACTTTGTTCTGTTCAGTATTAGTTTAATTTAATAGTTGTACTGGTTTATTTCACTGAATTTAATTGTTATTTTAAGTTTTCCAAAGTTTGCGATTTTTTACTTTGACTAGGCTAGGTTGATGAAAGCCATTTTCCTTCCTTCGCTATATGTTAATTTTTAGCAAGAGCTCGTCTCACGTTTACTCGATCACGTCTAATAATCAACTGTTCTCACTTCCTTCTTCATCTGAAACGTCTTAGCCAAGTTAATATTAACAAGACATTGTTTTAAATCTCTATCATTTCCGTTACATGGTTGACATTTACATTATATTACTGAATACATTTTTACTATTATTTAACTTTATTAAATATTAAATCTCTTTCTTTAGTTCATTCTGCTTGATTTGATACCAAAGAAGATATTTTTACAAAGTTTTTTATCTAAAATTGCCATATTTACTGTATTTCTAACTGTAGGCCTTAAAATTTTACTTCCTGTCCTCTTAAAAGGTTTGCCATTTGTATTATGTTATAATTATGATTGTACAAAATCTCAGATTGAAATAACATGTTTATTTTCCATTAATTCCTTATAATTTTATTAATTAGTTATCCTTTTTAAATATTATTCTTTAATTTGGGACCCCCCCCCTTGGATTTTTCTGTCATTACATTTGCATTTTTTCCAATAATCTTTCATACCTTTTTACAATATCTTTCTAAAGTATAGTTTCAGTTTTAATATACTGTGTTTGATTTACCTTATACAAATTTCATCAGTGTAATTAACTTACTTGACTTAATTATCAATTATAATGTTGTTGTTTTTTACCATTTGGCCTAGATTTTATCTGTTTTTACATACAAAGTTTTTGGATAATACAGCTTGCTTATACCTCTTCTGACCTTCTATTGTAATACAATATTAATGAAACTTACCTTACTTAACTGCATGAACATTTAGCATTGATAACAAGTATTAACTCCTAACAAATATTTTATAACAAAAAATAGTATTCAAACCCAGACATTTCAGCGTTGAGTTCATTGAACTTAACACAAACAAAACACATATATCCCTTCCTTTTTAACTTATTTCTTAAAATTAATTTTGTGCAGTCTTATCTGTTTTTGTTTTATATTGAGGATGTACCCCTTGTCACTCCACTTATTTATTACCTGCTCTTATTCTATCTATTTCATTTTATAAAATGTTGTTATATAAAGAGTGGCACTTTCTTAAAACATTTGTAGTCTATTTTTATCATAATATTCTACAAAATATTATTTCTGTAATTGGTACACAAACTTTAAAGTTGTGTAAAGGTATACATTTACTTAAATTAAGCATTTAAAACACTGACACTTGAAGTTTATTTATTATAATAAGATAACTTGCACTGGTCCCCTGTTATTCTTGGATCTTATCTCTAAATAAGTTTTATAGTATTCCAAGATCAAGAATCTTGTTTATGGAGGATTATGAAGGTTTGTTTTTTCCATTATAAAATAACTTTCGTGGGTGCACTTTTACTTATACCTCTAAACACTTTTGTCTATATCTACTTCACATTATTTTCTATTTTGGGTGTTATACTTTCATTAGTTATATTTCTTTAGGGGTTTTATTCCTTTATTACTAGGTTTACGTTGGGTATTTCCCTACTTTATCTTGTTCTTCCATGTGGTTTCTTCCATTTCAGTCCTTTTATTTTGGATGTCGGTTTGTTCTGGGTATTGCCTTACTTTAACTTATTCTCCTACTTTGTTTCTTCCATAAAAATAGTTTTATTAGGTATGTCGGTTTGTTTTGGGTATTTTCCTTACTTATTACTATCCTATCTTGTTTCTTCAAAATTAGTACTTTTATCAGGGATGTCGGTTTGTTCTGGGTTTTGCCTTACTTACTCCTATCCTACCTGGGTATTTCCTTACTTACTTTTAGGTTTTTGGTTTATTTTTCATTACTCATAGGTGTTGCTTAGTTGTTTTTAATTTATTTTTATTTCTTCAAATTATGATTGCATTTTCTGTGGTACTTATTTGTTTTTATTTGGATTTTTCCTTGATTTCATTTTATTTTATATTTATTTATGATCATTTTTCATTCATTATAATGTGGATAATCTGTCATGCTGCAGATTGCTCTCCTCCAGAAGTGATTAGTTCAGACCATACCTTGAGTGTGTCTGAAATAATTGCTTATGATATTTGTTAGATATTATATTTCTTGTCTTCCTTCCCATTTCTATCTCTGCTTCTTCACACTTGAGCTTACATATATATTATATATTTTTTTCTTCTTAAATTGATTTTCCTTGATAGTTATTGTTATCTGAGGTTTATTATTATTTATTTTTATTTTTTCCTTAACTTGGTGTTTTATCCTTGGGATATTCATTCCCTAACTTTCTTTAACATGTGAGCTGGGGCAGTTCAGAGAGGCACTTGTGGCTATATATACTCTGCTGGCCATACTACACTACTCATTGAGATCAGAGGCAATTCATCTCTGCTCAAAACATAATAATACTGCTGGAATTATCTACAGAAAGTCATTAATAAAAATTAGATAAGAATAGTCTCTTATACGACTATTAAAAAACATCCTTGGATACCTCACTTCGTATTTGCTCAGATTTGTTAATATTTCTATCTCAGTTATTTTTCTTTCAGTTGTTCTTCTTAATTGTTAGCTCAGCTGATATATTTATTCTTATCATGGTTGGAAGCTCTTTTAATATATTTATTTTCCTCATGGTTGGAAAGTCCGTTGATATAATTATCACTAGTTATTGGGTAATCCTTTCATCTGAATTCTCTTTAACTCTCTTATTGTTAGTACAATCTTCTTCTGGTTATTGGTAGCATATATGTTATTATAATTTTTTTTCTTAGTTCTTATGAATTGTTCCACTGGATTCATGTTATGACAATTATTCGTCGAATTGTCTTTATTATAATTGACATTCAAATTATGATCATAGTTATATTATATATTTATATATATATTTTTTTTTTCTTCAAAAATTATTTCGCTCTTGTTTTCATCCAAATTATTCCTTAATTATATTATTTATGAGGTCATTGCTTCTCCTTGTATTACGTAAAGGTTTTATTATTTTCTTTCCAAAACAAGTTTATTCATTTTATTTGTATCAGTTGTCCTTATAGTGTTTTAGAGGTTGGTAATTCAATAATTACTCAATATTAAATGCTGTTAATTGTGGTAAGTTGATCTTACTTTGTAGTGGTTATTCTAAATTCAAATTCTTCAATTCCAAATTAATTCTCATAAATGATTAGTTTTAAGCTGGTCTTACTTTGTTTCTGAATTTATCTTTTAAATTTTGTTAATTCTATATTTCCATTTCTTCATTTCCAAAATTAAGTTTCATAAATAATTAGTCGTAAGTTGTTCTTACTTTCTTTTTTGAATTTTTTATATTTTTAATAATTCAAAATTCCGTTTCTTTATTTCCAAAATTAAGTTCATAAATAGTTGGTAGTAAGTTGTTCTTACTTTGTTTTTGAATTTTTTATTTTATTACTCGTAATATTTTTTTATGGAAGCCTGGTTATACACGCCTTTGATTTTTCCTGAAACCCTCTCCTTTATTTCATAGGTATTATTGTGGTTTATTTTGGAGACTATATATGGTCCTGTATACAGTAGTAGTAACTTCTTGGTTATTCCTTCTAGCGTGCTGGGTAGTTCACGGTTTTTCAGCAGCATCTTTTCTCCTAGTGTATACGTTATTATTTTTCCAATCGCCTTCTGATACTTGTTTTGCCGCTTCTCCTGGTCTTCGGCTACCTTGTTATAGAATTTTACTTTGTCGAACTTATAAACGTCATTCATAGGGAACTCTATGATTTCTTTGATCTCTCGTGGGGGTGGTTCTCGTACATGGCAGAGTATGGGGTAATTCCTATAGCTGGATGGTAAGCTCAGTTGAGGAATTCCTCCGTGGCTGCTAGATATTCTTGCCATTTTTTCTGCTGATGGTGACAATAAGTCCTTAATATCCTCCCCACTTCTCTTAACACCCTATCTGCCGGATTACTACTCGGGTGGTAGACCGATGTTTTGTACGTTCGAATACCAAGTGATAATAGGGTATCCCGCCATTTTCTCCCCTTAAATTGGGTACCATGATCCGTTATGATCGAAGATGGTTTCCCTATGTTTGGAATATATTGTTCTGTTATTACTCCCAGATCCATTTGTTTTTAGAAGATAGTTGTCTTGTTTGTTCATCATCTTTTTTCACAGCACTACACTTTATATAATAATGAAACTTTCACATGTGAAACTTACTTGTCTTTTTCCGTAGAACGCGTTTCGGCATCGTATTCGCCTTCTTCAGCATTAGAAAAAGCGAATTTTTCTAATACATTTTTCTAATGCTGAAGAAGGCGAATACGACGCCGAAACGCGTTCTACGGAAAAAGACAAGTATGTTTCACATGTGAAAGTTTCATTATTATATGAAGAGAAGATAGTTGTTGAAATTTAGATGTTAGTTCTGAATATTGTTCCTGGATCTTCCTGTAATAATTACAGAGTCCCAGGAATGACTGTAATTGCTTTCTATTCTTAGGTGTAGGGAATTTCTGGATGGCTTCCACTTTTTCCAATGACGGTGAGATACCTTGATCATCCAAATTAAACCCCAAGAATTGAACTTCTCTTACTATGAATTTGGATTTTTCTAATTTAAGTGTGATATTATTTATAGCCAATTTTTCAAGTACGTGTTCCACTCGGTAGCAGTGTTCCTCCCAAGTTTCTGAGGTAATCAGTAGATTGTCTACATACACGGTGGTAAACTGAAGTGCTTCCTGTTCAAGTATCTGGTCCATACAGGCCACAAAGATGGCTACTGAATTCACGAGTCCGAAGGGCAATCTCTTGAATTGGTAATTGTGCCCCACGAATATGAATGCCAGATACTGACGACTCTGTGGGTGCAACTCCACCTGCCAGTAACCACATACCGTGTCCCAGGTACTAATGTACTTGGTACCGTTTCAAGATTTCTTCTATCTCCCCGGGCGATATTCTGGCATTGATGATCATTTTGTTTATTTCGCGCGCATCCAAGCAAAGCTGAACTTGGCCGTTTTTCTTAGGAATAGCCACGATAGGGCTGGTGAATGGAGATTGGCTACTCTCTATGATGTCACTGTTGATCATTTTGTTAATTTCTGCTCTTACAGCCTCTTTTCGTGAATGCGCAATGGGATATGATTTTCGGTTAAACTCCACTGTTTCTCTAAATTTAAGTTTACATTGGTAATTTTTTACCTTACCGGGTTCGTCTAAAAATACTGAGCAGTACTTCTCATATATACTTATTAACTTATTCGCTTGGTGTATGGGCAATTTTTCACTTGTGATTCCGCCCCAGAAATCCCTTATTTCCTGTATCTTTTGTGACCATAAATCCTCGTCCGTGTGATTATATATTATTGGGTTTATTATGGAGTTATTTTCGATACAGTTTATGTTCCAAAGTTGTTGGTGGATACTGCTGGGAAGTACTGTCTCGCTACCTACTAAATCAGCCGTCCAGGTCAGCCCTTCTGCAAATAGTGATACCTTTTCTGTGCGCAAATTGATAATAGCAGAGTTCCTCCTTAGTACATCGCACCCCACCAATATATTAAAGGGCAATCCTGTCTCAATTAAAAATATCATGTTTATAGCTATACCCTTGCTAACCACGTTTACTGAAACTTGCTTCCTTATTGTTTTGTTTTGGCGACCAGTGGCACCTATTAATACAATGTTATTCACTGGTAATATTGGCAATATTTGACCAAATTCTTTTTGGATTCTTTCCAATTCAATAGAGTTAATTATAGATACGTTCGCACCTGTATCAATCATTAATTGGGCGAAAATTCCTCCTACTTCCGCGTTTATGTATATTATTTCGTTGTTTAGACTATTGAGGCTAGTGTCGTCCTCCTCGAATAGTTCGTTTCGGATATTCTTTAGATAGTTACAACTAATGATTGTAATATTATTAGAGTTAGTTGCTCTTTGCAACTCTTGTTGATACCCAGGAGATAGGAGCAGTGAAGGGTCGTGATTATTCATCACTGCCTCCTCCCGTTTAAATTCTCATTTTCATTGTTATTACTGTTAGGACCGACCGAGGCATCAGTCGGGAAACCTTGAGTGGGTTCCTGCCACTCCGTGCGATGATCAAATGGTTGTTCTCGGTTTGTTTGCCGTTCTGGATCATCTAAACTGGTACTTCGCCTTGGTTGATTATACCTTGGACCATCACGTTCTCCGGTTCTCCGCCGATCATCATAGTCGTGGAAACTGTTACGCCGCTGGTAGGTGTATCTTTGTTGACTGTTGTCTTCGGCCCTTATGAAATTTACTCTGGGTCGGGAAAACCTATTGTTATTATTGTTATTGTTTTGTTGGTAACCTCTATTATTATTATAATACCGTTCGGTATTATTTTGATTGGGGTTTCTCTGACTATTATTATTCGGATTTTGGTAATAATTATTTCGATTACCTTGGTAGTGGTTATTATTCCTATTTGGGTTTTGGTTATTAGGAACGTTATTATTATTATTATTAAAGTGGTTGTTATTATAATAATTGGAATTGTTACGGTTCCCTTGGTAGCTATTGCCGTTATGGTTATTACCGTTATTGGGGTACTGATTATTTCTGATTTCCGGCCGATCATTCCTCCTCTGCTTTGCCGATAGTAATCTTCATTCTCATAGTTTTCCAACAATTCGGTCATCGCTTGTATCGTCTTTATCTGGCTACCCCTCCTCGCTCTTATTACGTCTTCATATTAATGGTATGATAGCTTGTTTACGAGGCATTTTTCTGGTATGGCCGGTTCCAAATGCTTCGCCAGACATACTTTTCCGAGGAAGTCATAGTGTTACCTACTTGTGTATTGCATTGGCCATGACAGATGTTGTCCCATATTAAGTTCTGGGTTGTCTCCGACCAGTACTTAGCTTTGAAGAGGTTTTTGAATTGCTGGTAGTCCGCGATCTCACTATGGTTCGCCATCCACCAATTGTCAGTCATCTCCCGGAATGATTCGTCCAACAGTTCCCGGTTGTTAATCCACCTATTGCCCCTACGTTTGGCAAAGTATTCTTCGATTCGGGCCAACAACTTCATCGGCTTCCTTTTATATTGATGGAAATTCAGCCATTCCCGATTCTCGTTCATTGGAATACCCGTAATGTTAGTGGGTCGGTTTCTAATTACTTCCATCTCTTCCTGGCTCTGCCGTACCTGACCGGTGATATTCGTCATCGCTACTTCCATTCCGCCGCACGTTTCCGTAACTTGGTTACGTACCTTCCCTAGTTCCTCCTGTGTTTCCTTTCGGTTTTCTTCCAACTTGGTCTTATTGTGTTCTTCGATATTGGTTATTTTGATGTTTACTACTTCCTTGAATTCCTGTACTTCCCGCTCAGTCTGGCTATGTTTCGTCAACTTCCCTGATTTGTTGTTTTATTACTATGGTTTCTTCTTCCAATTTCTTATTTATAGATTCCTTATTATCGTTGATTTCCTTGCTCAACCCTTCTTTCAACAATTCCATCCTCTCGTCTAACTTGTCTATGTTTTCCTGGTTAACTCCTCTTAATTCTTCTCTTAACAGTTGGTTATCCTCTTTCAATTCTTCCAACTGCTTCCCCATCCTTTCTTCCATCTTCCTATTATTTTCCTCCACCTTGTCTTCCATCTTCTTACTATTCTCCCTTAACTCTTCCTTCAACTGTTGGTTGTCGCTTTCCATCTTCTTACTGTTTTCCTCAATTCTCTTATTTGTATTTTCAATTTTATTACCCAATTCTTCCTTGGTTGTTTTGAATTCTTCCTTTAAAGACTGGTTGTCCTCCTTCCTTTGCTTACTCAATTCTTCCTTAGTGGATTTGATTTCTTCCTTTGTGGATTTGATTTCTTCCTTTGTGGAATCCATTTTCTTACTCATTTCCATCATCAGCCTGAACATTTCTTGCATGTCCCCATTCTCTGTTCGTGTGGACTTTTCTACCTGTTTCTCTGGGATATTTACGTCCCCTGTTTGTGTGGGTACCTCGGGTTGTTCCTTTTGTAACATCGGTTTGGTTGGTTTGATCGGAGGTAGTATCATTTCCACATCTTCCACTGGCGTCGCCTCCTTGTCTTCCATATTGATTTCCTTTTCGGCCTCCGCCGCCCATTTCTTCGATGTTGCTCGATGTTGCATTTTCCTTTTCTTCTGACTTGATAACCGCTGCCAAGCTAAAATTAGGAATTGGGCAAGTTATAGTGGCCTATCAATCACTAATTGAAGCCCCTTCAGTTGGACGCCAAGTTTGTTAACAAAATAAAAATTTGGTGTTTAATTTTTTGAAAATATTTTGAGAATATTGTTTTATGGTTTTATTATTTAGTAATTATTTTGCGTAATGTGTTGGTGTAAGTCTTAAATCTGTTATTACTGGTTTTGTCAATTATATCACCTTTTGGTAACTAGAATTAAGTTCTGCGTTAATAGGATTGTCTACGTCACTGATTGATTAGCGATTCTTCTTCTTCTGAGAGTATTCTCCTTTCACCTTTGTAATTGCCGCTTTTCCGTGTAGTCCGTGGTTTAAATATTATCTTATGTTATTCTAATTATATTTTTTGAAAGAAATATAAGTCAAAATTATGAAATTCCAGTTTTTATTTAACAAATTATTAATGGATCGATATTAAACCGATTATTCAACAAATAATTATCGACTCTTATCTCATGGGTGAGTGAATAGTTTTATATAAATGGTTGTTATTAATTCACAGGTTCTTTTAACGGTTATATTATATAGTCAGAGAAAGGGCAAGTTCAGGAAAGTATAAAACTTACAATTAATAGCTTAAGAATTAAAAAATACAAAGTTTCATTCAATATATATAATGTTTATTAAAGTAAAATTTCGTACCATTTGTCATTGAAGACGAAGCTGGCAGTAGCATGTAGAGAGAATTGTGGGAGTTCAAGATGGCTGCCTCAGTACTGCATATGTTAAAATGACGACTTCATGACAGAATTCTCTTCAAATAAAAGTGGTTTTTCCAAGTTTCCTCGTCTCAGCAGTAGTGATTATTCTTTCTGGCGTTAGTGTAGTTGTCCTGGTTCAGTGTTCCGTGATTCGCCTCGTTGATTAGTGTTGTATAATGTTTTTAATGCACTTTAGTCAATAAGGTCGATAATGGCACGTTTTGTCTTTATGTTCAGGATTATTGTTTTTAGGTGTTTAATTCATTAATTCACTTTGTTCTGTTCAGTATTAGTTTAATTTAATAGTTGTACTGGTTTATTTCACTGAATTTAATTGTTATTTTAAGTTTTCCAAAGTTTGCGATTTTTTACTTTGACTAGGCTAGGTTGATGAAAGCCATTTTCCTTCCTTCGCTATATGTTAAATTTAGCGAGAGCTCGTCTCAAGTTTACTCAATCACGTCTAATAATCAACTGTTCTCACTTCCTTCTTCATCTGAAACGTCTTAGCCAAGTTAATATTAACAAGACATTGTTTTAAATCTGTCATTTCCGTTACATGGTTGACATTTACATTATATTACTGAATACATTTTTACTATTATTTAACTTTATTAAATATTAAATACATAATCTCTTTCTTTAGTTCATTCTGCTTGATTTGATACCAAATAAGATATTTTTACAAAGTTTTTTATCTAAAATTGCCATATTTACTGTATTTCTAACTGTAGGCCTTAAAATTTTACTTCCTGTCCTCTTAAAAGGTTTGCCATTTGTATTATGTTATAATTATGATTGTACAAAATCTCAGATTGAAATAACATGTTAATTTTCCATTAATTCCTTGTAATTTTATTAATTAGTTATCCTTTTTAAATATTATTCTTTAATTTGGAACCCCCCTTGGATTTTTCTGTTATTACATTTGCATTTTTTCCAATAATCTTTCATACCTTTTTACAATATCTTTCTAAAGTATAGTTTCAGTTTTAATATACTGTATTTGATTTACCTTATACAAATTTCATCAGTGTAATTAACTTACTTGACTTAATTATCAATTATAATGTTGTTGTTTTTTACCATTTGGCCTAGATTTTATCTGTTTTTACATACAAAGTTTTTGGATAATACAGCTTGCTTATACCTCTTCTGACCTTCTATTGTAATACAATATTAATGAAACTTACCTTACTTAACTGCATGAACATTTAGCATTGATAACAAGTATTAACTCCTAACAAATATTTTATAACAAAAAATAGTATTCAAACCCAGACATTTCAGCGTTGAGTTCCTTGAACTTAACATAAACAAAACACATATATCCCTTCCTTTTTAACTTATTTCTTAAAATTAATTTTGTGCAGTCTTATCTGTTTTTGTTTTATATTGAGGATGTACCCCTTGTCACTTCACTTATTTATTACCTGCTCTTATTCTATCTATTTCATTTTATAAAATGTTGTTATATAAAGAGTGGCACTTTCTTAAAACATTTGTAGTCTATTTTTATCATAATATTCTACAAAATATTATTTCTGTAATTGGTACACAAACTTTAAAGTTGTGTAAAGGTATACATTTACTTAAATTAAGCATTTAAAACACTGACACTTGAAGTTTATTTATTATAATAAGATAACTTGCACTGGTCCCCTGTTATTCTTGGATCTTATCTCTAAATAAGTTTTATAGTATTCCAAGATCAAGAATCTTGTTTATAGAGGATTATGAAGGTTTGTTTTTTCCATTATAAAATAACTTTCGTGGGTGCACTTTTACTTATACCTCTAAACACTTTTGTCTATATCTACTTCACATTATTTTCTATTTTGGGTGTAATACTTTCATTAGTTATATTTCTTTAGGGGTTTTATTCCTTTATTACTAGGTTTACGTTGGGTATTTCCCTACTTTATCTTGTTCTTCCATGTGGTTTCTTCCATTTCAGTCCTTTTATTTTGGATGTCGGTTTGTTCTGGGTATTGCCTTACTTTAACTTATTCTCCTACTTTGTTTCTTCCATAAAAATAGTTTTATTAGGTATGTCGGTTTGTTTTGGGTATTTTCCTTACTTATTACTATTCTATCTTGTTTCTTCAAAATTAGTACTTTTATCAGGGATGTCGGTTTGTTCTGGGTTTTGCCTTACTTACTCCTGTCCTACCTGGGTATTTCCTTACTTACTTTTAGTTTTTTGGTTTATTTTTCATTACTCATAGGTGTTGCTTAGTTGTTTTTAATTTATTTTTATTTCTTCAAATTATGATTGCTTTTTCTGTGATACTTATTTGTTTTTATTTGGATTTTTCCTTGATTTCATTTTATTTTATATTTATTTATGATCATTTTTCATTCATTATAATGTGGATAATCTGTCAGAAGTGATTAGTTCAGACCATACCTTGAGTGTGTCTGAAATAATTGCTTATGATATTTGTTAGATATTATATTTCTTGTCTTCCTTCCGATTTCTATCTTTGCTTCTTCACACTTGAGCTTACATATATATTATATATTTTTTTTCTTCTTAAATTGATTTTCCTTGATAGTTATTGTTATCTGAGGTTTATTATTATTTATTTTTATTTTTTCCTTAACTTGGTGTTTTATCCTTGGGATATTCATTCCCTAACATTCCCTAACACGTGAGCTGGGGCAGTTCAGAGAGGCACTTGTGGCTACATATACTCTGCTGGCCATACTACACTACTCATTGAGATCAGAGGCAATTCATCTCTGCACAAAACATAATAATACTGCTGGAATTATCTACAGACAGTCATTAATAAAAATTAGATAAGAATAGTCTCTTATACGACTATTAAAAAACATCCTTGGATACCTCACTTCGTATCTGCTCAGATTTGTTAATATTTCTATCTCAGTTATTTTTCTTTCAGTTGTTCTTCTTAATTGTTAGCTCAGCTGATATATTTATTCTTATCATGGTTGGAAGCTCTTTTATATATTTATTTTCCTCTTGGTTGGAAAGTCCGTTGATATAATTATCACTAGTTATTGGGTAATCCTTTCATCTGAATTCTCTTTAACTCTCTTATTGTTAGTACAATCTTCTTCTGGTTATTGGTAGCATATATGTTATTATAATTTTTTTTCTTAGTTCGTATGAATTGTTCCACTGGATTCATGTTATGACAATTATTCGTCGAATTGTCTTTATTATAATTGACATTCAAATTATGATCATAGTTATATTATATATTTATATATATTTTTGTTCTTCAAAAATTATTTCGCTCTTGTTTTCATCCAAATTATTCCTTAATTATATTATTTATGAGGTCATTGCTTCTCCTTGTATTACGTAAAGGTTTTATTATTTTCTTTCCAAAACAAGTTTATTCATTTTATTTGTATCAGTTGTCCTTATAGTTTTTTAGAGGTTGGTAATTCAATAATTACTCAATATTAAATGCTGTTAATTGTGGTAAGTTGATCTTACTTTGTAGTGGTTATTCTAAATTCAAATTCTTCAATTCCAAATTAATTCTCATAAATGATTAGTTTTAAGCTGGTCTTACTTTGTTTCTGAATCCTTTAATCCTTTTCATCTGAATTCTCTTTAACTCTCTTATTGTTAGTACAATCTTCTTCTGGTTATTGGTAGCATATATGTTATTATAATTTTTTTTTCTTAGTTCTTATGAATTGTTCCACTGGATTCATGTTATGACAATTATTCGTTGAATTGTCTTTGTTATAATTGACATTCAAATTATGATCATAGTTATATTATATATTTATATTGTTAAAAGCCGTTTGTCGGTGTTTAAAATATTTTATTAGTATTATTAAGTAGTAATCTCAGGGTTGTTTTTAATTAATACGGGGTCTTGCAATCGGTTGATTATTATTATTCAATTGAACTGTTCTTAATTAATACATAATAAAAATACAAAATAAAATTGAATAAACTTCTACTTACCGTCACTCCGTAGCCTCGGCTTCAGGGTTGCGTCATACGAACGTTAGGATACAGGCGTAATTTTCAAGGTTGTGTGAATGATTTACACAACACATTTTTTATGAAGAGAATTACATTTTAATTTAATTATGAATCATTTAAGAAATTGTTTATAAACTTTACCTCTAAAAAAATTTTGTGAGAATATATATATTGCTTGTTATATGAAGATCATCCTTAATCTAACTTATGCTACGCTTACCTTAATTTTTTACACACACAATACACACAAGACTGCCCAGCCTGCATATTTTGAACACACCCAAACACACAAAAGTTATAAATCCCTTAACATTTTTTTAACTGATATTCCCCCCTGTCGGCCACGCGGTCTTCTCGCACGCACTCATTGTTCTGGTAAAATTTTTTGTTATGGTCCGAAAATAGTTTATATGAGTCCTTCTTTGTAGAATCCGATTAATCGCACTTCGTCCTTTTATTTATTGCACTGGATTTTAATTTAGAAAAGTTCTATTTCTGAGCCCGGTTTGTCGGGCTGCCTGCGCAGGCGAGAGTCGGCAATAGACTGCCAGCGTCTCTCTGTTCCCCACTCCTTGAGCATTTTAGTTGAGACGACGGACATCAATGCCATACAGTTAGTCGTCATAACACTGTCTCATTTAAACCGTGCTTTTTGTGTTGTGTTAGTTCGTATACACTCTTGGTGTGGCACTGGCTAACGTCACAAAAGGGGCCGGACTTAGACCTTATTTCCTGCCGATCGCCAAGGAGACGACGAATAAATTTGTTCTCCAGACATCTTGGTTTTCGGGCTGACGGCGTCCTTCCGAGCACGTACTTGTAATGCTCATGGGCGCGCGATCACACTTATGCACATTTCTGAGAATTTGAGGGTGGTACGAATTCCTTGCCGAGTTACCCAACAGAAATTGCGCCTTGCCTTTGTTTCAACAGTGTCTTACCACGTGTTCTGTTACAATGGAAATAGCGTTCGCCGTAAAATAAAACTTTCACAATAAATTTTTTATAAAATCCCACAAAATGAATTAAATGCAATACAAAGATCCATTAACAGTAATAAATGAAATTACCCAATTTAGACACGTTACAATACACCCTCAATGAGAATTCTGCTGTCCAAAACAGACGAAATCTCATTGATAAACCCCTAAGAGGACCGGTGAGGAACTGGTACCAACAACCCCCTGGTTCTTACGTTTCATGGGTACACGACCCCCCTGGCTTGGCAACTATGGACGCATCTGAACGAGATCACTGGACTTCTCCGTAAGAGATCCCAACACCGAGAAATCGAACAGACAAGTACCACAGCACACCTCACCTTATAACATGCTACCCCCCAAAATCCTCAATCCCTGGCTTAGATTACGCCAGATCCTCCACCGATATGTTTCCCCTTGTATGCAAGCTGGGCTGCCTTTAGCAGATACTGGGCTCACACACACTCACCTTACATATTATACATTGAAAAATTCTTTAAAATTTACTATTTCATCTAAGAAAAAAAATTCAGAATTCAAAATAAAATATTGTATCAAAAAATTCTCTTCCTTATTTTCTGTTTTATTTAAAATGAGTTAATTTAAACATTTCTCCTAATTAAACATATCCTTAACCTAACATGTGAATACTTAAGAGTCTAACAATACAAGTCAATACAATAAATCAGTAAAAATAAACATGGTTAATATACAAACAATAAAATAATCAAAACTTAAAATCCACTAGCTGGCAGGCGAAAAATCAAGATTTTTTTTTTTTCAAAAAAAATTATTCTCCAAAATTTTAAAATTCAAAAAAAAATTTAATTTTATTAAAAGGTTTCCTTTACATGTAGACATTAATTAAAACTCGGTTAAATTGTTTAAAAACACAAGTTGCATTGACTTCCATACTACTAGCTTATATGACCTTACTGTCAGCTGATCGAAACTAGGTCAAGTCCAAAAACCTTGACCCACATATGTTATGTACAAGTGACATCTGTGAATACATTAAACATCTGTAATATTCTAACTTGAGACACAAAATATAATAAAACAAAACATTTAAAATAACAAAATATTATTAGAAATAATAAGCAAATTGACCTTTAAATTATTCAAAATAAACAATTCTTAACTTTACATTATTTTCAAATTCTATCAAAAATTTGTCACTGGTTGTAAACTAAAATTTTATATCTTTATTATAAATCTCTTTCTTTATTTAACAATCTTACTCTCCATTACTGTGGGTGATTTAAATTACGTATTCTCTAACCACTAACAACTGTAACTAACCTGACACCCATCTCTATCAAAATCTCTATCCCATCAATCTCTAACCCCAACTTATCATTAAACTCAATTCGCCACCTTCTCTCTATATATATATAAAAAAATACTCTCTAACCCTTTGTACATAGGATACGTGTTTCCCCCCCAAAACTCATTTCCCTTATCTGGCCCCTGGATTCTACCTAAGGCGGCCCCGTCCCACTAAATCGATCCCAATCCCATCCCAACTTATCATTATGTTGCGGACTCCCACATTACACTACCCCCTACTACAAAATTGCCATCCCCAAAATCTCAATCTCATTACCTTACTACAACCACAAAAAAATAACATCATTACTTATAAACATCAATATATCACTCAAAACTCTACATAAATTCTCCACAACTACTGTGTCAACATCAATACTTCTCAAAACTCTATAACATATATTAACTCAAAACAACATTACATTATTTTCATCTCTACTATTTCAACTTTAACTTTGACTTCAACTTGGACAGATCTATATGTCCCACAAAATATTTATCACCCAAAAACTATCTCTTGTTAACTTGCATAAATTATTACTTTACTTCTCACTTTATCAAATTATTTTTATCATTACTTTAAAACATCTGTAATACATTAAAACATCTGTAATACATTAAAACATTACATTGAACATTAATTACTTGGAACATTTATAAACCATTTTACCAGTGACCTGTTATTGCTGATCAGCTGATCTTCCTAACACAATGAAAACATCTCAAAATTTTACAAATTACATGAAATATATAGGTTTATCAATATTCGCTTCTGACCTCTTTGTTCCCCCTCTCTCTGATTCTGATACTTTGTGTTAACCGCCTGCCAGATGGTTTAATTATCTACTTAGGTTCAAAATACACACATCATGAAAACATATAATTTTTATCAATACCTATATTTAACGTACAACAATAAAATAATACATTTAAAAGCATGCAATGAACACCTTATATTGAGTGTCTGAGCGTATAGTTATTTAAATAGAACACAAGCATTTTCTTGGATCAAAATTTGAATTAGCAAATTTTTATGTTATAAAATTTAAATTCGTGGCTCATCTGAGTCACCCCCTGATCCACACACAAAATTTTCAAATTTATTATTAATAATTATCCTATATCATTTGTCAGTTATTATTAACTTTTTAATTATCACTTTTATTGAACACAATTATTTCAAATAGTCTCACTATTGTATTAAAATCTTAGTTACACCTGTAAACATTTTTATTATACATGATTCATACTGTAAAAGTTCTATATTTACAGTCCATCTAACATGATATACACACAACCTCTACCCCCTACACCCCAATACTTTCACCTCACCTCTGAAACATTTCACAAAATTATTAGTTTACATAAAACAATTTAGCCATCTATTATCAAATTCCAAATCTCGTAAAATAAATTGAATTCATTTAAAGAATTTAATTAATTAGCATTTACATAATCACTCAAAATATTTAAAACATATCAAACTGGTTTGCTTAAATTAATTACTGAAAATACAAATTCCATTATTATTGTTTGCCATTATACAAATTAGCCAATTACTGTTTCCAAAATTAATGTTCTTATTTATTTAAATTGCAAAGTATTAATTTTATTATTATCACTTACCTATATACATACATTGTTTAGCTGACCTTCTACAATACACACACATAAATAAATGCGCTACAATTATTTACAAACTTTAGTTATCAACTGTTCAGTTTTTCTGCACTTCATTGTCCAAGTCTGCCATTTCAGAACCATAAAACATAATGTTTATAACTGTCTTTTATTGTTTTATAATTTAACCTCCATCGTCCCAGATAAGTCTTGGTATTATATAACATTTTTCAATCTCATTAACATACAAATCACTGTTTTGTGTATTATAACCATACAAACTAACTTCACTCATCTTATCAAAATACTCATTAAACCAGTCAACGTTAGGCATTTTTGTTAAGTCTCCGTCATTAAATTCATTCACTATCGGGTTAATTACTTTTGTCACATCATTAGAGTCATTATTATTCAAATATACTTTTAAACTTTCTTTCCATTCGTCATACTTTCTATTCAAATTATACAATTCTGTTACATACCATTCTCTATTTACCTCTCTCTCTTCATAACACCACATCACACTCTCACAATTATTCCGGACAGAGGGTACACAATTACTCAACAAAAATAAACACCTCAATTCATCTATCAATACGGGACTCTTGCCCTTCAACAACAACACTTGTGAACTCATTAAATCATCATAAACATTATCAACAATAAGGGGAAAATTTACCCTCTGTCCCCACTCTGCCACAACATTATTTTTCCTCTCTCTCTCTAACTCATTAACACACCTTAACATCTCATAATCACATTCTAAAAATTCCTCAGTATTTTCATTACCTATTTTCACCGTATCGACCTCCGATACTAATTCTTCAAATGCATTATTATACTCAATATTACTATTCTCATTATTTTCAACATTGTTACACTCGTCATTATAATTTTCATTTGTATTACTATCTCCCCTACATACACACTCTCTTGACTCCTTTGCTTCTCTACATATTTCGGTTAGCTTACTCTCAAGACTACACAGTGAATTAGTTAATACATCAAACTTAGCATCATTTATGTCAAAACGACTATTCATCACATTAAATTTGTTCTCGAAAATTTTTTCATTATTGTCAAAACGTTTATTCAATTTAGTCTCATTTATGTCAAAACGACTATTCATGTCGCTACTCATTACATTGAATTTACTATTCATTTTCTCTAATTGACTGAGTATGATACTCATTATATCGTTATCGGACCTATTACATTTTGTTGAGGTCGGGGTTGCTTGAATCCCTGAATCCTCTGTATTATCTGTTTCATTTGTGTTACTTGCATTCATAGTTTTGTCGTCTTGACCTACATTCGGTGTTGAATGTACTTCAAGACTATTCATCACAGCTGATTCGTCAAATTCAGCTGTTTCGCTTATCACAGTCGAGTCAGACAACTCGACTCCGTTCTCTGTATTTTCCATTATTATATTTTTAAATATGTAATTTATTTCTTATCTGTCTGAACAAATGTTTTTTACTTATTTTACATAACTTTACGTCTTTCCACTCAACCTCTCAATTACGCTTGTATCTTATTTGTAGGTATGGAATTTCATTTTATTAAATTCGTTCCGGTTCGCGGCGCCATTGAACTGTTCTTAATTAATACATAATAAAAATACAAAATAAAATCGAATAAACTTCTACTTACCGTCACTCCGTAGCCTCGGCTTCAGGTTTGCATCATACGAACGTTAGGATACAGGCGTAATTTTCAAGGTTGTGTGAATGATTTACACAACACATTTTTTATGAAGAGAATTACATTTTAATTTAATTTTGAATCATTTAAGAAATTGTTTATAAACTTTACCTCTGAAAAAATTTTGTGAGAATATATATATTGCTTGTTATATGAAGATCATCCTTAATCTAACTTACGCTACGCTTACCTTAATTTTTTACACACACAATACACACAAGACTGCCCAGCCTGCATATTTTGAACACACCCAAACACACAAAAGTTATAAATCCCTTAACATTTTTTTAACTGATATTCCCCCCTGTCGGCCACGCGGTCTTCTCGCACGCACTCATTGTTCTGGTAAAATTTTTTGTTATGGTCCGAAAATAGTTTATATGAGTCCTTCTTTGTAGAATCCGATTAATCGCACTTCGTCCTTTTATTTATTGCACTGGATTTTAATTTAGAAAAGTTCTATTTCTGAGCCCGGTTTGTCGGGCTGCCTGCGCAGGCGAGAGTCGGCAATAGACTGCCAGCGTCTCTCTGTTCCCCACTCCTTGAGCATTTTAGTTGAGACGACGGACATCAATGCCATACAGTTAGTCGTCATAACTCTGTCTCATTTAAACCATGCTTTTGGTGTTGTGTTAGTTCGTATACGCTCTTGGTGTGGCACTGGCTAACGTCACAAAAGGGGCCGGACTTAGACCTTATTTCCTGCCGATCGCCAAGGAGACGACGAATAAATTTGTTCTCCAGACATCTTGGTTTTCGGGCTGACGGCGTCCTTCCGAGCGCGTACTTGTAATGCTCGTGGGCGCGCGATCACACTTATGCACATTTCTGAGAATTTGAGGGTGGTACGAATTCCTTGCCGATTTACCCAACAGAAATTGCGCCTTGCCTTTGTTTCAACACAGTGTCTTACCACGTGTTCTGTTACAATGGAAATAGCGTTCACTGTAAAATAAAACTTTCACAATAAATTTTTTATAAAATCCCACAAAATGAATTAAATGAAATACAAAGATCCATTAACAGTAATAAATGAAATTACCCAATTTAGACACGTTACACAATCTCGTGTTTTATTATTAGTATTTGTTTAGTGACTTATCCCACTCAATTCAACCTATTGTTGAATCCAGTAATGAATAAGTCGGTTACTTACACTCTTTTCGACGTTTTAAGCTGTCAGTTTAATTGGTTTAATTAAATGTATTTTATTTACTGCTTAGAATTGTTCCAATCGAAGTTCCGTTGACTCTCAGTTGATCAGCGTGGGTGAGAAAATCAGTAGTGTCCTGCCTATACACTAACATAAACATACACAAACATGACATTCATGATAACTCATACTTTATAATATTATATATGTAGGTCGGTACGGTTGTAAACAATAATAAAATCACTCAATTTGAATGATTCGCACTGTAAGTATGGTACCAACCGTCTCGTTCCTCTCCTCTAAGCTGTATTTACTGATCACAATAAAAGTCAACTCTTTCACAGGTAAAAATAATAATGGTGATTTATTCAATTCTAAGACAATGAAATTTAGTACAATAATATGTTTTGCTCTTCTTTCTGATTAACAATTAATATGGACATGGACATCAGATCCATATCCATCTGATGGATATCAGATTAATATTTAATCTGATTAAATTTGAACATGGACTCTAAAATATTTGAAAAGCTCAAGTTGGCATGACTGCCTTTGGTTAGTCACACAATGTGTTGACAAACATACAGGTTATGTAGTATTATTAAACTTGTAATGTCTTTAATAATTGTATTGGTAGTAGTAGTAGGTTCTTTGAGTCTGCAAAATACACATATTTGATAAAATTGCTATGGCTATAACAAACATATAAGATAAGAATTCATGGATTGTTAATTAAAAAATATAAAATATGAACGACTGTTCATGGTTAGACATAGGCTTTAAATATCATTTAGTGCAACCTTGTTTGGTTAAAATTTATTAATTAGTTATCCATAATTGATAATAATCGTTATAATCCAGTGTGAAGGATTATGATCATCTCTAAAATTGGATATACCTATTTCAGGTAATGGTAATTCATTGATTGTATTTAACACTCTCTGGTGTAACTCTTACTTAAGTTTAGCAACAAAATATTCAACACTCTTATCTGGTTAATGGCATTAGGGTATATACTCCCTTCATTGATGATACAATGTCTTTACTTATTCTAAACATTCATAGTATACAAATCGTTAAAATTGTCGTTACTTATATCGTTCAACTTTGACATTGTTTATTTGTATTTTTGAGATCCCTTCCTGTAGGAATAGGATATTTACTTGTTTATCGTATGTTAATTCAAATCGCTATTAGCGTTCAGTTATCTTTCTTATCATATAATCATAATATATTAGCTGTGGGTATTTGATACTTGCGTAACTGGTTGTTCGTAGGGTTTACACTTTTTTCTTTTTAAAACTTTTTAATTAATTAAAATTTCTTTTTTTATTAATTAATTAATTAAATTTTATCACTGCACTGCACTCACTCCTATGCGCATGAACTCCGAATTAGATTCACTTAAAAATATACTGCACTATTTCTTCAAAGGATATAACCTACTTTCTCGGTTTGAGGTTAACGTTGTTTACATCTGGTTGCTGTCAAAAGCACGTTTTTCTGGAGACACGACGAGCATGCAGTTCGCTTCGTGGATGTTGAAAGACTGGCTTTGCTTCCTTTGTCGGAATGATGAATCTTGGATTTTTTATATGCTGTGATTGGTCAATTTATTCTAATTCGTTTATCTCCGGTGGGCTTCGTCAAAACAGACGCTTACAAACGCGTCACTTTTTGGTGTTGAGATTAAAAATTCGTGGTCGACATACCCACGCGAAAGTGCACAGCATAATACAATTAATTAACATTTAATTTTGGATAGTACAAAATTTTTCTCAAAGTGACAGTAAACATTGCTTAAAATATCTTAAGTGAGTTCACTAGTTGCTTGTTTTGGTTATGGTTTATTCATTAGATAATAGTTTTTCTTTTTCTCGTTTTACATACAATATTCATTTAACAAACATTTTTCGTTCAATATTTAGTACAATATTTGATTGATAAAACTTCTTCTTTTATATACAATATTCATTTAACAAACATTTTTCGTTCAATATTTAGTACAATATTTGATTGATAAAACTTCTTCTTTTATATACAACATTCATTTAACAAACATTTTTCTTTTTCTTTCTTCCATAATAATAATAGCCTTCTTCTTTTTATTACTCTCTTTGGTTTTCTTCCCCTCTACTCCTTCAAGTGTTGGATTTTTTTCACTTATTCTGGATGGTTTTTTTTTTTTCTTGGTTTAGTGGGGTATACAATATTTGATAATTAAAATTCTTGTTAGACACACTATTCATTTAATAAATATTTTTTCTTTCTTCTCTTTCCATAATAATAGCCTTCTTCTTTTTATTACTATCTTTGGTGTTCTTCCCCTCTACTCCTTCAAGTGTTGGATTTTTTTAACACTTATTCTGGACTGTTTTTATTTCTTGTTTTTGTGTGCCTTGGTCCATTTCCAAAATTTCCGTCCCTTTTTCTCAATGTGTTCGTATTCTGGTTACCCATGGTCAATCATCTTAGGTGTGTCTGTTGTTTGGATCATCTTGGTGTTCGGGTGGTTCCCAGTATTTGTAATGTACCTCATTATCATCTTGTCCTTCCATTTCGTTGTCGTCAAAGTTTCCTTTAATTTGAGGTTTGTGGTTCTGGTTGTATCCAACCCCTTCTCAGTTAATTCTTGGTCAGTTGGTTGGCGTTGCAATTCTTCTTTGGCAGCCTTTCGAATGGTATTACAGGTTGGGTCAATTGTTCCATCATTTGGTTTGCTTCTCACAGGTGTTCCTGTCATCTCCACTATCGACGACGTCATTGATCTGTTGAGGAGTATTTTTTTTCTGGGTGTATTTACTTTGACTACCCTCTTGATAAAATTTCTTTTCCTTGTTACATGGTGATTCACTTCGAACGCCTTTATTAGGTTCTTGTCATACTTCCTACCATTTGTCATTATTTTATTATCAATGATTGGGTGGTTAATGAAATTAATTAGACCACCCCTGGTCATCTCTAATAATTCCTGCGTAAGTCTCACTTTCTTGGGGCGTATCATCCCTCTTACCTTCATCTTCTTCTCTTCCGTTTTCTTAGTTATTTGGTTCTTAATTCCCCTATCTTCTTCGGTTTTCAGATTCACTTGTTCCGTCTTTTCATCCTTTGGTACCTCTTCGGTTTTTGGTTTGCGGTTGTTTTTTAATTCCTGTCTCCATATTTCACTGTCTCTTTGGTATTCTTCTACCATCTGTCTTACTTCTTGTCGTTCGTTATCACTCATTCTCTTACCACATTCATCTATTGCCTTACCGTATTTTTTAAAAAACTCTTCTATCCATCCCGTGGAGCCTTCATCCTTCTTTTGTTGTGGTATTTCCTCCTGTGCTTTTGTTAATCCCGACATTTTCGTTGTGTACTTGCAGCTGCCTCGGAAATTAGGTTGATTATTTTTTATAAATTAGGTTGTATATTTTTCCACCTAATTTCGCCCGAACGTTGTGCGCCAATTTGTTAAAAGACGTTTGTCGGTGTTTAAAATATTTTATTAGTATTATTAAGTAGTAATCTCAGGGTTGTTTTTAATTAATACAGGGTCTTGCAATCGGTTGATTATTATTATTCAATCTCGTATTTTAATATTAGTATTTGTTTAGTGACTTATCCCACTCAATTCAACCTATTGTTGAATCCAGTAATGAATAAGTCGGTTACTTACACTCTTTTCGACGTTTTAAGCTGTCAGTTTAATTGGTTTAAGTAAATGTATTTTATTTACTGCTTAGAATTGTTCCAATCGAAGTTCCGTTGACTCTCAGTTGATCAGCGTGGGTGAGAAAATCAGTAGTGTCCTGCCTATACACTAACATAAACATACACAAACATGACATTCATGATAACTCATACTTTATAATATTCTCATTTTCTATATAAGTAACTCGATGTTTCTTGCAGTAATTATATAATTTGTGATGTTTTCAATTTGTTTCTTCTGCAAGTAGATAATATTGTATATTCTTTTTAACACCTGACGCACGTTTCACTGAAAAATATCAGTATCATCAGAGGTTTCTGAGTGAATTAATAACAATCGTAATAATTCTATTAATATAAAAGTAACGAATAATCGAATTTGTATCGATTTTAACGTAAAATAAAATAACTGATAATCGATTTAGGTCGATTAGTTAACGATTGTTTTAATGTTTATTTCTTCAGCAGCTGTTTTCTCGGTTATATTTGAAATTTTGTTTATATAGTATTTTATTCACATTTATTTTTATTTTTTAGTAAATTTATAATTTTAAATAGATCGTCTTGTTTTGTTTTTATTTGGGTTTGTTCTTTAATTAATAAATTATTGTTATTGTGTTTGTAAATGTTAAGATTTTCCCAAATATTCATTTTTTGACCTTTTTGTATGTTTTTAATTAATTTTATATTTTCAATGTTTGGAAACTGGTGGTTATTATTTAGACAATGTGTGGCTAAATTAGATTTATAAATATTTGGTTTTAAATATGCATTGCGGTGTTGAACGAATCTATCTCGTAGTTTTTTCTTCGTCTGGCCCACGTAAAATTTATTGCAATCTGGACATTCTATTTTATATATTCCATTTTTATTGTGAGTATTGGATTTAGTTTTAGGTTTTATTTTATTAAAAATTATATTATCTGTGTTATAAGATATTTTTAAATTAGTATCTTTAAATATTTTATTTAGTTTTTGAGTTATATTTCCGTAATAAGTGAAGGTTGTATATTTTATATTATTATTAATAGATGAAGTTTTAATTGTAGTGTTTTTAGGAATTTTATTAGTGATTTTATGTTTAATTTTATTTTCTAATTTATTAATAGTTTTTATTTTGTATCCATTTTTAACTGCTAGTTGTTGGATAATTTTTCTTTCTTTGTTTCTTTCTGTGTTATTTAATGGGATCCTAAGCATTCGGTAAATCATGGAATTAAATACTGCCATTTTGTGTTGGGGAGGATGATTAGAAGTATTTGGTATTACTAAGTCAGTTTGAGAAGGTTTCCTGTATATTGCGTATTCAAAATTTGTTTCATTTTTCTTTATTGTTAAGTCTAAATAATTTAATTTATTATTAGATTCTTCTTCTAACGTGAATTTTATTTTAGAATGTAAATTATTTATGGAGTTGAATATTTTATTTATATTTATACCATTGTTTTGGGAAATGTACAGAGTGTCATCAACGTATCTAAAATAACATCCTAATGGGTCGTTTAATTTTATTATATTTATTATTTGTTCGTCGAGTTTTTGTAGGAAGATTTCTGATATGATAGCGGAGGTTGGGGCTCCCATAGCAAGGCCATCTGTTTGATAGTACAATTTGTTGTTGTATTGAAAATAATTTTGATTTAAAATTATTTTTAAAGTATTAGTTAACTGTTTAATGTATGTGTTACTTTCGTTATTTGTTTTCAGATTATTTATTATAATATTTATAGTTTCTTCAATGGGAATGTTTGTATACATGTTTGATATGTCGAATGAATATAATTTTGTATTTCTGTTTACTTCTACGTTTATTAGTTGTTCTGTGAGTTCGATACTATTTTTTATATTGTGTTTTGCTGGAAGTTCAATTTTATGTTTTAAGATTTGAGTTAATAATTTTGATATTTTATAATTTGGTGCGGTCCTAGCGTTTATTAAAGGTCTGATAGGTTTATTGATTTTGTGTAATTTTATTAAAGAATTTAATTTTGGTGCACAAGGATTATCCATTTTATATTTAAAGGAGTCTTTAGGATTTATGATTTGGTTACTATTTTTTAATATATTTGTTATTTGTGTTTGATATTTATTTGTGGGATCTTTATTTAATGTTATGCAATTATTATTAACTATAAATTCTTCTGTTTTATCGTCTAAATCTTTCTGAGAAATTATTATTGTACTATTACTCTTATCAGCTTTGGTTAAAGTGAGGTTATTAGTCGTTAGTTTCTGTTTTATTATATTAATGGTTTTATTTTGTTTATTTTTATTTTTAATATGATGATTTTGGTTATTATATTTTTTGATATATTTTATTATTTCCATTGAGGCTTCTGTTCTTATTTTATCTTGTTTTTCGTGTTCTACATTATTAATTGCGTTTTCAGTTTCGACTATGATATTATCTATTACATATTTGTTTATATTTTTAAGATTTGTTTTGTTTGATGATTCTAGGGTAGCTATTTCGTTTTCCGTGAATTTAATATTAGATAAATTTACGAATTTTGGGTAAAAAGTGTGGTTATTATTTAATGCGTGTAAATTTTGGTTATCTTCTTTAGGTGTACTATTTATTAGTAGATTTTTAAGTTTTTTATTGATTGTGTTAAATTTAATTGTTTTGTGTTTATTTAGTATTTTAAGCATATTAATATATTTATTATTCCATGTATGATAATCAAGTGTGTTGGCTAAAAGAAGATGTAAATTAATTAATTGTTTATTAATGTAGTCGATTTTTCTGTAATTATTTGATATTTCGTCTTTAATCCATTTATATTGGGCTTGAGTAATATATTTGCTTACTTTATTGTTATTGTTGTTTTTTACTATTATTCTTGTGTATTTTGGAAAAATATTAAGGTGTAGGCATTTTTTGTTAAAATATATGTTTCCAAAACAATTAATTAATTGTTTTTTACGTTTAATAAATTGGTTATAGGAATGAGTTACATCACCTTGTATGGTGTTTTCATCCATCATTTTCTATATAAGTAACTCGATGTTTCTTGCAGTAATTATATAATTTGTGATGTTTTCAATTTGTTTCTTCTGCAAGTAGATAATATTGTATATTCTTTTTAACACCTGACGCACGTTTCACTGAAAAATATCAGTATCATCAGAGGTTTCTAAGTGAATTAATAACAATCGTAATAATTCTATTAATATAAAAGTAACGAATAATCGAATTTGTATCGATTTTAACGTACAATAAAATAACTGATAATCGATTTAGGTCGATTAGTTAACGATTGAAACAAATTCTACTTGCAGAAGAAACAAATTGAAAACATCACAAATTTATAATATTATATATGTAGGTCGGTACGGTTGTAAACAAAAATAAAATCACTCAATTTGAATGATTCGCACTGTAAGTATGGTACCAACCGTCTCGTTCCTCTCCTCTAAACTGTATTTACTGATCACAATAAAAGTCAACTCTTTCACAGGTAAAAATAATAATGGTGATTTATTCAATTCTAAGACAATGAAATTTAGTACAAAATATGTTTTGCTCTTCTTTCTGATTAACAATTAATATTTAAATTTGAACATGGACTCTAAAATATTTGAAAAG
The DNA here is from genome assembly GCA_034769895.1 of Magicicada septendecula. Lineage (NCBI taxonomy): Eukaryota > Metazoa > Arthropoda > Insecta > Hemiptera > Cicadidae > Magicicada > Magicicada septendecula. Next base: position 159,711,739 of record CM068373.1, on the reverse strand, counting down.
CTCAAGTTGGCATGACTGCCTTTGGTTAGTCACACAATGTGTTGACAAACATACAGATTATGTAGTATTATTAAACTTGTAATGTCTTTAATAATTGTATTGGTAGTAGTAGTAGGTTCTTTGAGTCTGAAAAATACACATATTTGATAAAATTGCTACGGCTATAACAAACATAAGATAAGAATTCATGGACTGTTAATTAAAAAATATAAAATATGAACGACTGTTCATGGTTAGACATAGGCTTTAAATATCATGTAGTGCAACCTTGTTTGGTTAAAAGTTATTAATTAGTTATCCATAATTGATAATAATCGTTATAATCCAGTGTGAAGGATTATGATCATCTCTAAAATTGGATATATCTATTTCAGGTAATGGTAATTCATTGATTGTATTTAACACTCTCTGGTGTAACTCTTACTTAAGTTTTAGCAACAAAATATTCAACACTCTTATCTGGTTAATGGCATTAGGGTATATACTCCCTTAATTGATGATACAATGTCTTTACTTATTCTAAACATTCATAGTATACAAATCGTTAAAATTGTCGTTACTTATATCGTTCAACTTTGACATTGTTTATTTGTATTTTTGAGATCCCTTCCTGTAGGAATAGGATATTTTCTTGTTTATCGTATGTTAATTCAAATCGCTATTAGCGTTCAGTTATCTTTCTTATCATATAATCATAATATATTAGCTGTGGGTATTGGATACTTGCGTAACTGGTCGTTCGTAGGGTTTACACTTTTTTCTTTTAAAACTTTTTAATTAATTAAAATTTCTTTTTTTATTAATTAATTAATTAAATTTTATCACTGCACTGCACTCACTCCTATGCGCATGAACTCCGAATTAGATTCACTTAAAAATATACTGCACTATTTCTTCAATGGATATAACCTACTTTCTCGATTTGAGGTTAACGTTGTTTACATCTGGTTTCTGTCAAAAGCACGTTTTTCTGGAGACACGACGAGCATGCAGTTCGCTTCGTGGATGTTGAAAGACTGGCTTCGCTTCCTTTGTCGGAATGATGAATCTCGGATTTTTTATATGCTGTGATTGGTCAATTTATTCTGATTCGTTTATCTCCGGTGGGCTTCGTCAAAACAGACGCTTACAAACGCGTCACTTTTTGGTGTTGAGATTAAAAATTCGTGGTCGACATACCCACACGAAAGTGGACAGCATAATACAATTATTTTTAGAAGTCCAATATGTTCCTTATAATTGTACTGATGACATTGTGATTACCCTCATTGTTTATGATTTTTTATGATGATTAATTTGAATCCCCTCATCATATATTTCTGATTCGGGGTTGCTGAATTCGCACTTGGTATTTATACTTAGTGTCCATTAAGCATTAATTATTAATAATATATTGTTTTTATTCCATTTTCCATGGTAATAACTTGTTCTTAATCTACTGTACAATTTTCACTTAAAACTATGCCTTAATATTAACATTATGTCCGTTTTCATAGATTCGAACTTAAGCCTATGATTATACATTTTTGTTTTTCTTATTCTCTGGCAATAATAATATTTATTTAAATTTTAACGTGGTATATTTAAACATTGATGGGTTAAGTCACTATTGGCAGTGTTCTTTTTCCCTACATTATTAGTTTAGTGCCTTAATTATCTTTTATTAATTAGGCTTGTCATACCTTTATGGAGTTACCTTATTGTATGTTTGGTATTCTTCATATATTATTCGGATTATTCTCCAAATGATAATTAAAATAGTCACAATGGTATTGTTATTATTGTGATGCAGTTCACTCTGCATTTGATTCTGTTATTATCTAGGTTTAGTAGCTGTCAACTTTACTTGCAGCTAACTGTTACAATGGTTTTGTTGTAATTACATTTGTATGGATTATTTAGATAGTTATTTTGGTTGCATTTGTTCATCTGAACAGTATTCTGTCTTACTTCAGGTCGTTAGTTGAGTTACTATCTTTGTATAATGTGTTTATAACATAATTTTGGTTGCATAATGTATCTTTGCTATTACAATCATATTGTCATATTTGGATTACATAAATATAGCTTTTATATTCAGTTATTCTATTATCTACTGTGTACAAAACATTCCTTATATGCTCTAGTTACTTCCTAGCTCAATACATTTTGGTTTAATATTGTTTTGATTTAGTTTTCATTAAGTTTTATTGAAAACTGGATGCCCAGATTAGGTTATGTTCTAGGTTCAGTAAGCAGTAATGTCTTGCTGCTGGCTATGTATTTCTACATTAATCTTGTTGACTGGTTTTCATCCAATGTTTGTACATTGGTTATTGGTTATTATTAGTGCACCTTTAGTTTACTCTTGAATTGTCTTATTTATAGTTAATTAGTGGGTTTGTACTAACATCACTCCCACTGTACAATTGGTCATTCATTATTTTGGAACCTAGTCTTCTGTTTATTTTATAACTACACATCATTTAGCTACCATAAACTTATTTTGTCCTTATTCAGTTTACTTGTGACTCTTTATTTACAATATTTAGTCCTTATTTATAATAATGTGTTTTATATAGACAATGAGTGTATTCATTAAATGAGTTGTGGTCAGTGTTGACTTTACCATACAGCGTAGGGATTTATATCATGTAATTAATTAACATTTCTTCTTTCTTCTTAATACAATTATTCTTTCAAAGGTTTATGTTAGTTTGTTATACTTCAATTTCCTTCCCTTGTTTTTGTGTTTGGTCTGGATATCTTCCTTCTTCCTTCTTCACTGATCTCTTTCTCACTCTTATTCATTTTTATACATGATGTGGTTTTCACGTGTCTTCTTCACATTGTTTCTTCCTTCTTCTTTCTTGAAATTGTTATGGTTGTGTTCTCCCTGATTCTTCTTTCTTCTTTTGTTCTCATGTTCTTCTCACTGATTCTTCTTTCTTCCTTTGTTTTCGCTTGTCCTTCTCACTGATTCTTCTTTCTTCCTTTGTTTTCGCTTGTCCTTCTCACTGATCTATTGGGTATGGTATGTCGGTCGTCTCGTCTTTATTTTTCTTTTCTTCTTTATTGGTGCATTTACTAGTGATTTCTTTTCAATGATGCTTCACTTATTCAGACTTATGGTACTTTCTTCTTCTGTATCCATGGTGGTATTCTAGACCTTTTAATGTATTTTTACTAGTGGTGGCTTTTAAATCAATTTTCGGTACATTGATAGATGTGGTGTTATATGTACCGTTACATATTGCCTCCTTATTAGAATTGATTATTTCTGATATCTTTGTTTTATGATTGAAGAAATTATCAATTTTTTTTTCTTTCCATTTCACTCTTAAGTCACATATGGTGTTTTCATATTTTGTATTTACTCTTACACTTGTCTTCAGCTCATTATATTTTCTACATCTCCTCCTTCTTCATAATCTTGGAATCTTGTTTAATTATATTCTTGGCTGATGTGTTTTTTCCCTTAAATATTTAATTTCCCTAACATTTTTTCCCTAACTTAGTAGCTGAAATCGATTCGGGTGGGCTCTATTGGCTTACCTAACTCCGTCGTTCATAACTACACTCTTTTTGAGATCAGGGGAACATCATCCCTGCCCAGTTAAATGATTGCTGGAACTTTTCTACAGTCAATTCATTAAATAATAATACTCATAAGCAGTCTCCTTCGACTAATAATAATAAACACTCTTGGGGTTATTCACTCTTTTGCCTTTTATATTTTATTATACACTCCCTTCTGGATTCCTTCTTCTCTTCTGTAGATCTTCATTAGTTAATGTTGTTGACAAATAGCATGTGTAAATATTCTTCATTTTTCTTCTCTCCTTGTCGTGACAAAATTGTTCTTCATATTGATTGGTTCTTTCTTCTCCTTCTCGGTCATTTTTCCTTCTCACTATCTTCTCTACATAATATTCTCATTAATGGCCTTCTTCTCTCTTCTAGCAAATGTCATATTTTTTAACATTTAATTTTGGATAGTACAAAATTTTTCTCAAAGTGACAGTAAACATTGCTTAAAATATCTTAAGTGAGTTCACTAGTTGCTTGTTTTGGTTATGGTTTATTCATTAGATAATAGTTTTTCTTTTTCTCGTTTTACATACAATATTCATTTAACAAACATTTTTCGTTCAATATTTAGTACAATATTTGATTGATAAAACTTCTTCTTTTACATACAATATTCATTTAACAAACATTTTTCGTTCAATATTTAGTACAATATTTGATTGATAAAACTTCTTCTTTTATATACAACATTCATTTAACAAACATTTTTCTTTTTCTTTCTTCCATAATAATAATAGCCTTCTTCTTTTTATTACTCTCTTTGGTTTTCTTCCCCTCTACTCCTTCAAGTGTTGGATTTTTTTCACTTATTCTGGATGGTTTTATTTTTTTTCTTGGTTTAGTGGGGTATACAATATTTGATAATTAAAATTCTTGTTAGACACACTATTCATTTAATAAATATTTTTTCTTTCTTCTCTTTCCATAATAATAGCCTTCTTCTTTTTATTACTATCTTTGGTGTTCTTCCCCTCTACTCCTTCAAGTGTTGGATTTTTTTAACACTTATTCTGGACTGTTTTTATTTCTTGTTTTTGTGTGCGTTGGTCCATTTCCAAAATTTCCGTCCCTTTTTCTCAATGTGTTCGTATTCTGGTTACCCATGGTCAATCATCTTAGGTGTGTCTGTTGTTTGGATCATCTTGGTGTTCGGGTGGTTCCCAGTATTTGTAATGTACCTCATTATCATCTTGTCCTTCCACTTCGTTGTCGTCAAAGTTTCCTTTAATTTGAGGTTTGTGGTTCTGGTTGTATCCAACCCCTTCTCAGTTAATTCTTGGTCAGTTGGTTGGCGTTGCAATTCTTCTTTGGCAGCCTTTCGAATGGTATTACAGGTTGAGTCAATTGTTCCATCATTTGGTTTGCTTCTCACAGGTGTTCCTGTCATCTCCACTATCGACGACGTCATTGATCTGTTGAGGAGTATTTTTTTTCTGGGTGTATTTACTTTGACTACCCTCTTGATAAAATTTCTTTTCCTTGTTACATGGTGATTCACTTCGAACGCCTTTATTAGGTTCTTGTCATACTTCCTACCATTTGTCATTATTTTATTATCAATGATTGGGTGGTTAATGAAATTAATTAGACCACCCCTGGTCATCTCTAATAATTCCTGCGTAAGTCTCACTTTCTTGGGGCGTATCATCCCTCTTACCTTCATCTTCTTCTCTTCCGTTTTCTTAGTTATTTGGTTCTTAATTCCCCTATCTTCTTCGGTTTTCAGATTCACTTGTTCCGTCTTTTCATCCTTTGGTACCTCTTCGGTTTTTGGTTTGCGGTTGTTTTTTAATTCCTGTCTCCATATTTCACTGTCTCTTTGGTATTCTTCTACCATCTGTCTTACTTCTTGTCGTTCGTTATCACTCATTCTCTTACCACATTCATCTATTGCCTTACCGTATTTTTTAAAAAACTCTTCTATCCATCCCGTGGAGCCTTCATCCTTCTTTTGTTGTGGTATTTCCTCCTGTGCTTTTGTTAATCCCGACATTTTCGTTGTGTACTTGCAGCTGCCTCGGAAATTAGGTTGATTATTTTTTATAAATTAGGTTGTATATTTTTCCACCTAATTTCGCCCGAACGTTGTGCGCCAATTTGTTAAAAGACGTTTGTCGGTGTTTAAAATATTTTATTAGTATTATTAAGTAGTAATCTCAGGGTTGTTTTTAATTAATACAGGGTCTTGCAATCGGTTGATTATTATTATTCAATCTCGTATTTTAATATTAGTATTTGTTTAGTGACTTATCCCACTCAATTCAACCTATTGTTGAATCCAGTAATGAATAAGTCGGTTACTTACACTCTTTTCGACGTTTTAAGCTGTCAGTTTAATTGGTTTAAGTAAATGTATTTTATTTACTGCTTAGAATTGTTCCAATCGAAGTTCCGTTGACTCTCAGTTGATCAGCGTGGGTGAGAAAATCAGTAGTGTCCTGCCTATACACTAACATAAACATACACAAACATGACATTCATGATAACTCATACTTTATAATATTCTCATTTTCTATATAAGTAACTCGATGTTTCTTGCAGTAATTATATAATTTGTGATGTTTTCAATTTGTTTCTTCTGCAAGTAGATAATATTGTATATTCTTTTTAACACCTGACGCACGTTTCACTGAAAAATATCAGTATCATCAGAGGTTTCTGAGTGAATTAATAACAATCGTAATAATTCTATTAATATAAAAGTAACGAATAATCGAATTTGTATCGATTTTAACGTAAAATAAAATAACTGATAATCGATTTAGGTCGATTAGTTAACGATTGTTTTAATGTTTATTTCTTCAGCAGCTGTTTTCTCGGTTATATTTGAAATTTTGTTTATATAGTATTTTATTCACATTTATTTTTATTTTTTAGTAAATTTATAATTTTAAATAGATCGTCTTGTTTTGTTTTTATTTGGGTTTGTTCTTTAATTAATAAATTATTGTTATTGTGTTTGTAAATGTTAAGATTTTCCCAAATATTCATTTTTTGACCTTTTTGTATGTTTTTAATTAATTTTATATTTTCAATGTTTGGAAACTGGTGGTTATTATTTAGACAATGTGTGGCTAAATTAGATTTATAAATATTTGGTTTTAAATATGCATTGCGGTGTTGAACGAATCTATCTCGTAGTTTTTTCTTCGTCTGGCCCACGTAAAATTTATTGCAATCTGGACATTCTATTTTATATATTCCATTTTTATTGTGAGTATTGGATTTAGTTTTAGGTTTTATTTTATTAAAAATTATATTATCTGTGTTATAAGATATTTTTAAATTAGTATCTTTAAATATTTTATTTAGTTTTTGAGTTATATTTCCGTAATAAGTGAAGGTTGTATATTTTATATTATTATTAATAGATGAAGTTTTAATTGTAGTGTTTTTAGGAATTTTATTAGTGATTTTATGTTTAATTTTATTTTCTAATTTATTAATAGTTTTTATTTTGTATCCATTTTTAACTGCTAGTTGTTGGATAATTTTTCTTTCTTTGTTTCTTTCTGTGTTATTTAATGGGATCCTAAGCATTCGGTAAATCATGGAATTAAATACTGCCATTTTGTGTTGGGGAGGATGATTAGAAGTATTTGGTATTACTAAGTCAGTTTGAGAAGGTTTCCTGTATATTGCGTATTCAAAATTTGTTTCATTTTTCTTTATTGTTAAGTCTAAATAATTTAATTTATTATTAGATTCTTCTTCTAACGTGAATTTTATTTTAGAATGTAAATTATTTATGGAGTTGAATATTTTATTTATATTTATACCATTGTTTTGGGAAATGTACAGAGTGTCATCAACGTATCTAAAATAACATCCTAATGGGTCGTTTAATTTTATTATATTTATTATTTGTTCGTCGAGTTTTTGTAGGAAGATTTCTGATATGATAGCGGAGGTTGGGGCTCCCATAGCAAGGCCATCTGTTTGATAGTACAATTTGTTGTTGTATTGAAAATAATTTTGATTTAAAATTATTTTTAAAGTATTAGTTAACTGTTTAATGTATGTGTTACTTTCGTTATTTGTTTTCAGATTATTTATTATAATATTTATAGTTTCTTCAATGGGAATGTTTGTATACATGTTTGATATGTCGAATGAATATAATTTTGTATTTCTGTTTACTTCTACGTTTATTAGTTGTTCCGTGAGTTCGATACTATTTTTTATATTGTGTTTTGCTGGAAGTTCAATTTTATGTTTTAAGATTTGAGTTAATAATTTTGATATTTTATAATTTGGTGCGGTCCTAGCGTTTATTAAAGGTCTGATAGGTTTATTGATTTTGTGTAATTTTATTAAAGAATTTAATTTTGGTGCACAAGGATTATCCATTTTATATTTAAAGGAGTCTTTAGGATTTATGATTTGGTTACTATTTTTTAATATATTTGTTATTTGTGTTTGATATTTATTTGTGGGATCTTTATTTAATGTTATGCAATTATTATTAACTATAAATTCTTCTGTTTTATTGTCTAAATCTTTCTGAGAAATTATTATTGTACTATTACTCTTATCAGCTTTGGTTAAAGTGAGGTTATTAGTCGTTAGTTTCTGTTTTATTATATTAATGGTTTTATTTTGTTTATTTTTATTTTTAATATGATGATTTTGGTTATTATATTTTTTGATATATTTTATTATTTCCATTGAGGCTTCTGTTCTTATTTTATCTTGTTTTTCGTGTTCTACATTATTAATTGCGTTTTCAGTTTCGACTATGATATTATCTATTACATATTTGTTTATATTTTTAAGATTTGTTTTGTTTGATGATTCTAGGGTAGCTATTTCGTTTTCCGTGAATTTAATATTAGATAAATTTACGAATTTTGGGTAAAAAGTGTGGTTATTATTTAATGCGTGTAAATTTTGGTTATCTTCTTTAGGTGTACTATTTATTAGTAGATTTTTAAGTTTTTTATTGATTGTGTTAAATTTAATTGTTTTGTGTTTATTTAGTATTTTAAGCATATTAATATATTTATTATTCCATGTATGATAATCAAGTGTGTTGGCTAAAAGAAGATGTAAATTAATTAATTGTTTATTAATGTAGTCGATTTTTCTGTAATTATTTGATATTTCGTCTTTAATCCATTTATATTGGGCTTGAGTAATATATTTGCTTACTTTATTGTTATTGTTGTTTTTTACTATTATTCTTGTGTATTTTGGAAAAATATTAAGGTGTAGGCATTTTTTGTTAAAATATATGTTTCCAAAACAATTAATTAATTGTTTTTTACGTTTAATAAATTGGTTATAGGAATGAGTTACATCACCTTGTATGGTGTTTTCATCCATCATTTTCTATATAAGTAACTCGATGTTTCTTGCAGTAATTATATAATTTGTGATGTTTTCAATTTGTTTCTTCTGCAAGTAGATAATATTGTATATTCTTTTTAACACCTGACGCACGTTTCACTGAAAAATATCAGTATCATCAGAGGTTTCTAAGTGAATTAATAACAATCGTAATAATTCTATTAATATAAAAGTAACGAATAATCGAATTTGTATCGATTTTAACGTACAATAAAATAACTGATAATCGATTTAGGTCGATTAGTTAACGATTGAAACAAATTCTACTTGCAGAAGAAACAAATTGAAAACATCACAAATTTATAATATTATATATGTAGGTCGGTACGGTTGTAAACAAAAATAAAATCACTCAATTTGAATGATTCGCACTGTAAGTATGGTACCAACCGTCTCGTTCCTCTCCTCTAAACTGTATTTACTGATCACAATAAAAGTCAACTCTTTCACAGGTAAAAATAATAATGGTGATTTATTCAATTCTAAGACAATGAAATTTAGTACAAAATATGTTTTGCTCTTCTTTCTGATTAACAATTAATATTTAAATTTGAACATGGACTCTAAAATATTTGAAAAGCTCAAGTTGGCATGACTGCCTTTGGTTAGTCACACAATGTGTTGACAAACATACAGATTATGTAGTATTATTAAACTTGTAATGTCTTTAATAATTGTATTGGTAGTAGTAGTAGGTTCTTTGAGTCTGAAAAATACACATATTTGATAAAATTGCTACGGCTATAACAAACATAAGATAAGAATTCATGGACTGTTAATTAAAAAATATAAAATATGAACGACTGTTCATGGTTAGACATAGGCTTTAAATATCATTTAGTGCAACCTTGTTTGGTTAAAAGTTATTAATTAGTTATCCATAATTGATAATAATCGTTATAATCCAGTGTGAAGGATTATGATCATCTCTAAAATTGGATATATCTATTTCAGGTAATGGTAATTCATTGATTGTATTTAACACTCTCTGGTGTAACTCTTACTTAAGTTTAGCAACAAAATATTCAACACTCTTATCTGGTTAATGGCATTAGGGTATATACTCCCTTAATTGATGATACAATGTCTTTACTTATTCTAAACATTCATAGTATACAAATCGTTAAAATTGTCGTTACTTATATCGTTCAACTTTGACATTGTTTATTTGTATTTTTGAGATCCCTTCCTGTAGGAATAGGATATTTTCTTGTTTATCGTATGTTAATTCAAATCGCTATTAGCGTTCAGTTATCTTTCTTATCATATAATCATAATATATTAGCTGTGGGTATTGGATACTTGCGTAACTGGTCGTTCGTAGGGTTTACACTTTTTTCTTTTTAAAACTTTTTAATTAATTAAAATTTCTTTTTTTATTAATTAATTAATTAAATTTTATCACTGCACTGCACTCACTCCTATGCGCATGAACTCCGAATTAGATTCACTTAAAAATATACTGCACTATTTCTTCAATGGATATAACCTACTTTCTCGATTTGAGGTTAACGTTGTTTACATCTGGTTTCTGTCAAAAGCACGTTTTTCTGGAGACACGACGAGCATGCAGTTCGCTTCGTGGATGTTGAAAGACTGGCTTCGCTTCCTTTGTCGGAATGATGAATCTCGGATTTTTTATATGCTGTGATTGGTCAATTTATTCTGATTCGTTTATCTCCGGTGGGCTTCGTCAAAACAGACGCTTACAAACGCGTCACTTTTTGGTGTTGAGATTAAAAATTCGTGGTCGACATACCCACACGAAAGTGGACAGCATAATACAATTATTTTTAGAAGTCCAATATGTTCCTTATAATTGTACTGATGACATTGTGATTACCCTCATTGTTTATGATTTTTTATGATGATTAATTTGAATCCCCTCATCATATATTTCTGATTCGGGGTTGCTGAATTCGCACTTGGTATTTATACTTAGTGTCCATTAAGCATTAATTATTAATAATATATTGTTTTTATTCCATTTTCCATGGTAATAACTTGTTCTTAATCTACTGTACAATTTTCACTTAAAACTATGCCTTAATATTAACATTATGTCCGTTTTCATAGATTCGAACTTAAGCCTATGATTATACATTTTTGTTTTTCTTATTCTCTGGCAATAATAATATTTATTTAAATTTTAACATGGTATATTTAAACATTGATGGGTTAAGTCACTATTGGCAGTGTTCTTTTTCCCTACATTATTAGTTTAGTGCCTTAATTATCTTTTATTAATTAGGCTTGTCATACCTTTATGGAGTTACCTTATTGTATGTTTGGTATTCTTCATATATTATTCGGATTATTCTCCAAATGATAATTAAAATAGTCACAATGGTATTGTTATTATTGTGATGCAGTTCACTCTGCATTTGATTCTGTTATTATCTAGGTTTAGTAGCTGTCAACTTTACTTGCAGCTAACTGTTACAATGGTTTTGTTGTAATTACATTTGTATGGATTATTTAGATAGTTATTTTGGTTGCATTTGTTCATCTGAACAGTATTCTGTCTTACTTCAGGTCGTTAGTTGAGTTACTATCTTTGTATAATGTGTTTATAACATAATTTTGGTTGCATAATGTATCTTTGCTATTACAATCATATTGTCATATTTGGATTACATAAATATAGCTTTTATATTCAGTTATTCTATTATCTACTGTGTACAAAACATTCCTTATATGCTCTAGTTACTTCCTAGCTCAATACATTTTGGTTTAATATTGTTTTGATTTAGTTTTCATTAAGTTTTATTGAAAACTGGATGCCCAGATTAGGTTATGTTCTAGGTTCAGTAAGCAGTAATGTCTTGCTGCTGGCTATGTATTTCTACATTAATCTTGTTGACTGGTTTTCATCCAATGTTTGTACATTGGTTATTGGTTATTATTAGTGCACCTTTAGTTTACTCTTGAATTGTCTTATTTATAGTTAATTAGTGGGTTTGTACTAACATCACTCCCACTGTACAATTGGTCATTCATTATTTTGGAACCTAGTCTTCTGTTTATTTTATAACTACACATCATTTAGCTACCATAAACTTATTTTGTCCTTATTCAGTTTACTTGTGACTCTTTATTTACAATATTTAGTCCTTATTTATAATAATGTGTTTTATATAGACAATGAGTGTATTCATTAAATGAGTTGTGGTCAGTGTTGACTTTACCATACAGCGTAGGGATTTATATCATGTAATTAATTAACATTTCTTCTTTCTTCTTAATACAATTATTCTTTCAAAGGTTTATGTTAGTTTGTTATACTTCAATTTCCTTCCCTTGTTTTTGTGTTTGGTCTGGATATCTTCCTTCTTCCTTCTTCACTGATCTCTTTCTCACTCTTATTCATTTTTATACATGATGTGGTTTTCACGTGTCTTCTTCACATTGTTTCTTCCTTCTTCTTTCTTGAAATTGTTATGGTTGTGTTCTCCCTGATTCTTCTTTCTTCTTTTGTTCTCATGTTCTTCTCACTGATTCTTCTTTCTTCCTTTGTTTTCGCTTGTCCTTCTCACTGATTCTTCTTTCTTCCTTTGTTTTCGCTTGTCCTTCTCACTGATCTATTGGGTATGGTATGTCGGTCGTCTCGTCTTTATTTTTCTTTTCTTCTTTATTGGTGCATTTACTAGTGATTTCTTTTCAATGATGCTTCACTTATTCAGACTTATGGTACTTTCTTCTTCTGTATCCATGGTGGTATTCTAGACCTTTTAATGTATTTTTACTAGTGGTGGCTTTTAAATCAATTTTCGGTACATTGATAGATGTGGTGTTATATGTACCGTTACATATTGCCTCCTTATTAGAATTGATTATTTCTGATATCTTTGTTTTATGATTGAAGAAATTATCAATTTTTTTTTCTTTCCATTTCACTCTTAAGTCACATATGGTGTTTTCATATTTTGTATTTACTCTTACACTTGTCTTCAGCTCATTATATTTTCTACATCTCCTCCTTCTTCATAATCTTGGAATCTTGTTTAATTATATTCTTGGCTGATGTGTTTTTTCCCTTAAATATTTAATTTCCCTAACATTTTTTCCCTAACTTAGTAGCTGAAATCGATTCGGGTGGGCTCTATTGGCTTACCTAACTCCGTCGTTCATAACTACACTCTTTTTGAGATCAGGGGAACATCATCCCTGCCCAGTTAAATGATTGCTGGAACTTTTCTACAGTCAATTCATTAAATAATAATACTCATAAGCAGTCTCCTTCGACTAATAATAATAAACACTCTTGGGGTTATTCACTCTTTTGCCTTTTATATTTTATTATACACTCCCTTCTGGATTCCTTCTTCTCTTCTGTAGATCTTCATTAGTTAATGTTGTTGACAAATAGCATGTGTAAATATTCTTCATTTTTCTTCTCTCCTTGTCGTGACAAAATTGTTCTTCATATTGATTGGTTCTTTCTTCTCCTTCTCGGTCATTTTTCCTTCTCACTATCTTCTCTACATAATATTCTCATTAATGGCCTTCTTCTCTCTTCTAGCAAATGTCATATTTTTTAACATTTAATTTTGGATAGTACAAAATTTTTCTCAAAGTGACAGTAAACATTGCTTAAAATATCTTAAGTGAGTTCACTAGTTGCTTGTTTTGGTTATGGTTTATTCATTAGATAATAGTTTTTCTTTTTCTCGTTTTACATACAATATTCATTTAACAAACATTTTTCGTTCAATATTTAGTACAATATTTGATTGATAAAACTTCTTCTTTTACATACAATATTCATTTAACAAACATTTTTCGTTCAATATTTAGTACAATATTTGATTGATAAAACTTCTTCTTTTATATACAACATTCATTTAACAAACATTTTTCTTTTTCTTTCTTCCATAATAATAATAGCCTTCTTCTTTTTATTACTCTCTTTGGTTTTCTTCCCCTCTACTCCTTCAAGTGTTGGATTTTTTTCACTTATTCTGGATGGTTTTATTTTTTTTCTTGGTTTAGTGGGGTATACAATATTTGATAATTAAAATTCTTGTTAGACACACTATTCATTTAATAAATATTTTTTCTTTCTTCTCTTTCCATAATAATAGCCTTCTTCTTTTTATTACTATCTTTGGTGTTCTTCCCCTCTACTCCTTCAAGTGTTGGATTTTTTTAACACTTATTCTGGACTGTTTTTATTTCTTGTTTTTGTGTGCGTTGGTCCATTTCCAAAATTTCCGTCCCTTTTTCTCAATGTGTTCGTATTCTGGTTACCCATGGTCAATCATCTTAGGTGTGTCTGTTGTTTGGATCATCTTGGTGTTCGGGTGGTTCCCAGTATTTGTAATGTACCTCATTATCATCTTGTCCTTCCACTTCGTTGTCGTCAAAGTTTCCTTTAATTTGAGGTTTGTGGTTCTGGTTGTATCCAACCCCTTCTCAGTTAATTCTTGGTCAGTTGGTTGGCGTTGCAATTCTTCTTTGGCAGCCTTTCGAATGGTATTACAGGTTGAGTCAATTGTTCCATCATTTGGTTTGCTTCTCACAGGTGTTCCTGTCATCTCCACTATCGACGACGTCATTGATCTGTTGAGGAGTATTTTTTTTCTGGGTGTATTTACTTTGACTACCCTCTTGATAAAATTTCTTTTCCTTGTTACATGGTGATTCACTTCGAACGCCTTTATTAGGTTCTTGTCATACTTCCTACCATTTGTCATTATTTTATTATCAATGATTGGGTGGTTAATGAAATTAATTAGACCACCCCTGGTCATCTCTAATAATTCCTGCGTAAGTCTCACTTTCTTGGGGCGTATCATCCCTCTTACCTTCATCTTCTTCTCTTCCGTTTTCTTAGTTATTTGGTTCTTAATTCCCCTATCTTCTTCGGTTTTCAGATTCACTTGTTCCGTCTTTTCATCCTTTGGTACCTCTTCGGTTTTTGGTTTGCGGTTGTTTTTTAATTCCTGTCTCCATATTTCACTGTCTCTTTGGTATTCTTCTACCATCTGTCTTACTTCTTGTCGTTCGTTATCACTCATTCTCTTACCACATTCATCTATTGCCTTACCGTATTTTTTAAAAAACTCTTCTATCCATCCCGTGGAGCCTTCATCCTTCTTTTGTTGTGGTATTTCCTCCTGTGCTTTTGTTAATCCCGACATTTTCGTTGTGTACTTGCAGCTGCCTCGGAAATTAGGTTGATTATTTTTTATAAATTAGGTTGTATATTTTTCCACCTAATTTCGCCCGAACGTTGTGCGCCAATTTGTTAAAAGACGTTTGTCGGTGTTTAAAATATTTTATTAGTATTATTAAGTAGTAATCTCAGGGTTGTTTTTAATTAATACAGGGTCTTGCAATCGGTTGATTATTATTATTCAATCTCGTATTTTAATATTAGTATTTGTTTAGTGACTTATCCCACTCAATTCAACCTATTGTTGAATCCAGTAATGAATAAGTCGGTTACTTACACTCTTTTCGACGTTTTAAGCTGTCAGTTTAATTGGTTTAAGTAAATGTATTTTATTTACTGCTTAGAATTGTTCCAATCGAAGTTCCGTTGACTCTCAGTTGATCAGCGTGGGTGAGAAAATCAGTAGTGTCCTGCCTATACACTAACATAAACATACACAAACATGACATTCATGATAACTCATACTTTATAATATTCTCATTTTCTATATAAGTAACTCGATGTTTCTTGCAGTAATTATATAATTTGTGATGTTTTCAATTTGTTTCTTCTGCAAGTAGATAATATTGTATATTCTTTTTAACACCTGACGCACGTTTCACTGAAAAATATCAGTATCATCAGAGGTTTCTGAGTGAATTAATAACAATCGTAATAATTCTATTAATATAAAAGTAACGAATAATCGAATTTGTATCGATTTTAACGTAAAATAAAATAACTGATAATCGATTTAGGTCGATTAGTTAACGATTGTTTTAATGTTTATTTCTTCAGCAGCTGTTTTCTCGGTTATATTTGAAATTTTGTTTATATAGTATTTTATTCACATTTATTTTTATTTTTTAGTAAATTTATAATTTTAAATAGATCGTCTTGTTTTGTTTTTATTTGGGTTTGTTCTTTAATTAATAAATTATTGTTATTGTGTTTGTAAATGTTAAGATTTTCCCAAATATTCATTTTTTGACCTTTTTGTATGTTTTTAATTAATTTTATATTTTCAATGTTTGGAAACTGGTGGTTATTATTTAGACAATGTGTGGCTAAATTAGATTTATAAATATTTGGTTTTAAATATGCATTGCGGTGTTGAACGAATCTATCTCGTAGTTTTTTCTTCGTCTGGCCCACGTAAAATTTATTGCAATCTGGACATTCTATTTTATATATTCCATTTTTATTGTGAGTATTGGATTTAGTTTTAGGTTTTATTTTATTAAAAATTATATTATCTGTGTTATAAGATATTTTTAAATTAGTATCTTTAAATATTTTATTTAGTTTTTGAGTTATATTTCCGTAATAAGTGAAGGTTGTATATTTTATATTATTATTAATAGATGAAGTTTTAATTGTAGTGTTTTTAGGAATTTTATTAGTGATTTTATGTTTAATTTTATTTTCTAATTTATTAATAGTTTTTATTTTGTATCCATTTTTAACTGCTAGTTGTTGGATAATTTTTCTTTCTTTGTTTCTTTCTGTGTTATTTAATGGGATCCTAAGCATTCGGTAAATCATGGAATTAAATACTGCCATTTTGTGTTGGGGAGGATGATTAGAAGTATTTGGTATTACTAAGTCAGTTTGAGAAGGTTTCCTGTATATTGCGTATTCAAAATTTGTTTCATTTTTCTTTATTGTTAAGTCTAAATAATTTAATTTATTATTAGATTCTTCTTCTAACGTGAATTTTATTTTAGAATGTAAATTATTTATGGAGTTGAATATTTTATTTATATTTATACCATTGTTTTGGGAAATGTACAGAGTGTCATCAACGTATCTAAAATAACATCCTAATGGGTCGTTTAATTTTATTATATTTATTATTTGTTCGTCGAGTTTTTGTAGGAAGATTTCTGATATGATAGCGGAGGTTGGGGCTCCCATAGCAAGGCCATCTGTTTGATAGTACAATTTGTTGTTGTATTGAAAATAATTTTGATTTAAAATTATTTTTAAAGTATTAGTTAACTGTTTAATGTATGTGTTACTTTCGTTATTTGTTTTCAGATTATTTATTATAATATTTATAGTTTCTTCAATGGGAATGTTTGTATACATGTTTGATATGTCGAATGAATATAATTTTGTATTTCTGTTTACTTCTACGTTTATTAGTTGTTCCGTGAGTTCGATACTATTTTTTATATTGTGTTTTGCTGGAAGTTCAATTTTATGTTTTAAGATTTGAGTTAATAATTTTGATATTTTATAATTTGGTGCGGTCCTAGCGTTTATTAAAGGTCTGATAGGTTTATTGATTTTGTGTAATTTTATTAAAGAATTTAATTTTGGTGCACAAGGATTATCCATTTTATATTTAAAGGAGTCTTTAGGATTTATGATTTGGTTACTATTTTTTAATATATTTGTTATTTGTGTTTGATATTTATTTGTGGGATCTTTATTTAATGTTATGCAATTATTATTAACTATAAATTCTTCTGTTTTATTGTCTAAATCTTTCTGAGAAATTATTATTGTACTATTACTCTTATCAGCTTTGGTTAAAGTGAGGTTATTAGTCGTTAGTTTCTGTTTTATTATATTAATGGTTTTATTTTGTTTATTTTTATTTTTAATATGATGATTTTGGTTATTATATTTTTTGATATATTTTATTATTTCCATTGAGGCTTCTGTTCTTATTTTATCTTGTTTTTCGTGTTCTACATTATTAATTGCGTTTTCAGTTTCGACTATGATATTATCTATTACATATTTGTTTATATTTTTAAGATTTACTTTGTTTGATATCTAGGGTAGCTATTTCGTTTTCCGTGAATTTAATATTAGATAAATTTACGAATTTTGGGTAAAAAGTGTGGTTATTATTTAATGCGTGTAAATTTTGGTTATCTTCTTTAGGTGTACTATTTATTAGTAGATTTTTAAGTTTTTTATTGATTGTGTTAAATTTAATTGTTTTGTGTTTATTTAGTATTTTAAGCATATTAATATATTTATTATTCCATGTATGATAATCAAGTGTGTTGGCTAAAAGAAGATGTAAATTAATTAATTGTTTATTAATGTAGTCGATTTTTCTGTAATTATTTGATATTTCGTCTTTAATCCATTTATATTGGGCTTGAGTAATATATTTGCTTACTTTATTGTTATTGTTGTTTTTTACTATTATTTTTGTGTATTTTGGAAAAATATTAAGGTGTAGGCATTTTTTGTTAAAATATATGTTTCCAAAACAATTAATTAATTGTTTTTTACGTTTAATAAATTGGTTATAGGAATGAGTTACATCACCTTGTATGGTGTTTTCATCCATCATTTTCTATATAAGTAACTCGATGTTTCTTGCAGTAATTATATAATTTGTGATGTTTTCAATTTGTTTCTTCTGCAAGTAGATAATATTGTATATTCTTTTTAACACCTGACGCACGTTTCACTGAAAAATATCAGTATCATCAGAGGTTTCTAAGTGAATTAATAACAATCGTAATAATTCTATTAATATAAAAGTAACGAATAATCGAATTTGTATCGATTTTAACGTACAATAAAATAACTGATAATCGATTTAGGTCGATTAGTTAACGATTGAAACAAATTCTACTTGCAGAAGAAACAAATTGAAAACATCACAAATTTATAATATTATATATGTAGGTCGGTACGGTTGTAAACAAAAATAAAATCACTCAATTTGAATGATTCGCACTGTAAGTATGGTACCAACCGTCTCGTTCCTCTCCTCTAAACTGTATTTACTGATCACAATAAAAGTCAACTCTTTCACAGGTAAAAATAATAATGGTGATTTATTCAATTCTAAGACAATGAAATTTAGTACAAAATATGTTTTGCTCTTCTTTCTGATTAACAATTAATATTTAAATTTGAACATGGACTCTAAAATATTTGAAAAGCTCAAGTTGGCATGACTGCCTTTGGTTAGTCACACAATGTGTTGACAAACATACAGATTATGTAGTATTATTAAACTTGTAATGTCTTTAATAATTGTATTGGTAGTAGTAGTAGGTTCTTTGAGTCTGAAAAATACACATATTTGATAAAATTGCTACGGCTATAACAAACATATAAGATAAAATTGCTACGGCTATAACAAACATATAAGATAAGAATTCATGGATTGTTAATTAAAAAATATAAAATATGAACGACTGTTCATGGTTAGACATAGGCTTTAAATATCATTTAGTGCAACCTTGTTTGGTTAAAAGTTATTAATTAGTTATCCATAATTGATAATAATCGTTATAATCCAGTGTGAAGGATTATGATCATCTCTAAAATTGGATATATCTATTTCAGGTAATGGTAATTCATTGATTGTATTTAACACTCTCTGGTGTAACTCTTACTTAAGTTTAGCAACAAAATATTCAACACTCTTATCTGGTTAATGGCATTAGGGTATATACTCCCTTCATTGATGATACAATGTCTTTACTTATTCTAAACATTCATGGTATACAAATCGTTAAAATTGTCGTTACTTATATCGTTCAACTTTGACATTGTTTATTTGTATTTTTGAGATCCCTTCCTGTAGGAATAGGATATTTTCTTGTTTATCGTATGTTAATTCAAATCGCTATTAGAGTTCAGTTATCTTTCTTATCATATAATCATAATATATTAGCTGTGGGTATTTGATACTTGCGTAACTGGTTGTTCGTAGGGTTTACACTTTTTTCTTTTTAAAACTTTTTAATTAATTAAAATTTCTTTTTTTATTAATTAATTAATTAAATTTTATCACTGAACTGCACTCACTCCTATGCGCATGAACTCCAAATTAGATTCACTTAAAAATATACTGCACTATTTCTTCAATGGATATAACCTACTTTCTCGATTTGAGGTTAACGTTGTTTACATCTGGTTGCTGTCAAAAGCACGTTTTTCTGGAGACACGATGAGCATGCAGTTCGCTTCGTGGATGTTGAAAGACTGGCTTCGCTTCCTTTGTCGGAATGATGAATCTCGGATTTTTTATATGCTGTGATTGGTCAATTTATTCTAATTCGTTTATCTCCGGTGGGCTTCGTCAAAACAGACGCTTACAAACGCGTCACTTTTTGGTGTTGAGATTAAAAATTCGTGGTCGACATACCCACACGAAAGTGGACAGCATAATAAAATTATTTTTAGAAGTCCAATATGTTCATTATAATTGTACTGATGACATTGTGATTACCCTCATTGTTTATGATTTTTTATGACGATTAATTTGAATCCCCTCATCATATATTTCTGATTCGGGGTTGCTGAATTCGCACTTGGTATTTATACTTAGTGTCCATTAAGCATTAATTATTAATAATATATTGTTTTTATTCCATTTTCCATGGTAATAACTTGTTCTTAATCTACTGTACAATTTTCACTTAAAACTATGCCTTAATATTAACACTATGTCCGTTTTCATAGATTCGAACTTAAGCCTATGATTATACATTTTTGTTTTTCTTATTCTCTGGCAATAATAATATTTATTTAAATTTTAACATGGTATATTTAAACATTGATGGGTTAAGTCACTATTGGCAGTGTTCTTTTTCCCTACATTATTAGTTTAGTGCCTTAATTATCTTTTATTAATTAGGCTTGTCATACCTTTATGGAGTTACCTTATTGTATGTTTGGTATTCTTCATATATTATTCGGATTATTCTCCAAATGATAATTAAAATAGTCACAATGGTATTGTTATTATTGTGATGCAGTTCACTCTGCATTTGATTCTGTTATTATCTAGGTTTAGTAGCTGTCAACTTTACTTGCAGCTAACTGTTACAATGGTTTTGTTGTAATTACATTTGTATGGATTATTTAGATAGTTATTTTGGTTGCATTTGTTCATCTGAACAGTATTCTGTCTTACTTCAGGTCGTTAGTTGAGTTACTATCTTTGTATTATGTGTTTATAACATAATTTTGGTTGCATAATGTATCTTTGCTATTACAATCATATTGTCATATTTGGATTACATAAATATAGCTTTTATATTCAGTTATTCTATTATCTACTGTGTACAAAACATTCCTTATATGCTCTAGTTACTTCCTAGCTCAATACATTTTGGTTTAATATTGTTTTGATTTAGTTTTCATTAAGTTTTATTGAAAACTGGATGCCCAGATTAGGTTATGTTCTAGGTTCAGTAAGCAGTAATGTGTTGCTGCTGGCTGTGTATTTCTACATTAATCTTGTTGACTGGTTTTCATCCAATGTTTGTACATTGGTTATTGGTTATTATTAGTGCACCTTTAGTTTACTCTTGAATTGTCTTATTTATAGTTAATTAGTGGGTTTGTACTAACATCACTCCCACTGTACAATTGGTCATTCATTATTTTGGAACCTAGTCTTCTGTTTATTTTATAACTACACATCATTTAGCTACCATAAACTTATTTTGTCCTTATTCAGTTTACTTGTGACTCTTTATTTACAATATTTAGTCCTTATTTATAATAATGTGTTTTATATAGACAATGAGTGTATTCATTAAATGAGTTGTGGTCAGTGTTGACTTTACCATACAGCGTAGGGATTTATATCATGTAATTAATTAACATTTCTTCTTTCTTCTTAATACAATTATTCTTTCAAAGGTTTATGTTAGTTTGTTATACTTCAATTTCCTTCCCTTGTTTTTGTGTTTGGTCTGGATATCTTCCTTCTTCCTTCTTCACTGATCTCTTTCTCACTCTTATTCATTTTTATACATGATGTGGTTTTCACGTGTCTTCTTCACATTGTTTCTTCCTTCTTCTTTCTTGAAATTGTTATGGTTGTGTTCTCCCTGATTCTTCTTTCTTCTTTTGTTCTCATGTTCTTCTCACTGATTCTTCTTTCTTCCTTTGTTTTCGCTTGTCCTTCTCACTGATTCTTCTTTCTTCCTTTGTTTTCGCTTGTCCTTCTCACTGATCTATTGGGTATGGTATGTCGGTCGTCTCGTCTTTATTTTTCTTTTCTTCTTTATTGGTGCATTTACTAGTGATTTCTTTTCAATGATGCTTCACTTATTCAGACTTATGGTACTTTCTTCTTCTGTATCCATGGTGGTATTCTAGACCTTTTAATGTATTTTTACTAGTGGTGGCTTTTAAATCAATTTTCGGTACATTGATAGATGTGGTGTTATATGTACCGTTACATATTGCCTCCTTATTAGAATTCATTATTTCTGATATCTTTGTTTTATGATTGAAGAAATTATCAATTTTTTTTTCTTTCCATTTCACTCTTAAGTCACATATGGTGTTTTCATATTTTGTATTTACTCTTACACTTGTCTTCAGCTCATTATATTTTCTACATCTCCTCCTTCTTCATAATCTTGGAATCTTGTTTAATTATATTCTTGGCTGTTGTATTTTTTCCCTTAAATATTTAATTTCCCTAACATTTTTTCCCTAACTTAGTAGCTGAAATCGATTCGGGTGGGCTCTATTGGCTTACCTAACTCCGTCGTTCATAACTACACTCTTTTTGAGATCAGGGGAACATCATCCCTGCCCAGTTAAATGATTGCTGGAACTTTTCTACAGTCAATTCATTAAATAATAATACTCATAAGCAGTCTCCTTCGACTAATAATAATAAACACTCTTGGGGTTATTCACTCTTTTGCCTTTTATATTTTATTATACACTCCCTTCTGGATTCCTTCTTCTC
Source organism: Magicicada septendecula (assembly GCA_034769895.1). NCBI lineage: Eukaryota > Metazoa > Arthropoda > Insecta > Hemiptera > Cicadidae > Magicicada > Magicicada septendecula. Next base: position 159,688,958 of record CM068373.1, on the reverse strand, counting down.
TTCTGTAGATCTTCATTAGTTAATGTTGTTGACAAATAGCATGTGTAAATATTCTTGATTTTTCTTCTCTCCTTGTCGTGACAAAATTGTTCTTCATATTGATTGGTTCTTTCTTCTCCTTCTGGGTCAATTCTCCTTCTCACTACCTTCTCTACATAATATTCTCATTAATGGCCTTCTTCTCTCTTCTAGCAAATGTCATATTTTTTAACATTTAATTTTGGATAGTACAAAATTTTTCTCAAAGTGACAGTAAACATTGTTTAAAATATCTTAAGTGCGTTCACTAGTTGCTTTTTTTGGTTATGGTTTATTCATTAGATAATAGTTTTTCTTTTTCTCGTTTTACATACAATATTCATTTAACAAACATTTTTCGTTCAATATTTAGTACAATATTTGATTGATAAAACTTCTTCTTTTACATACAATATTCATTTAACAAACATTTTTCGTTCAATATTTAGTACAATATTTGATTGATAAAACTTCTTCTTTTATATACAACATTCATTTAACAAACATTTTTCTTTTTCTTTCTTCCATAATAATAATAGCCTTCTTCTTTTTATTACTCTCTTTGGTTTTCTTCCCCTCTACTCCTTCAAGTGTTGGATTTTTTTCACTTATTCTGGATGGTTTTATTTTTTTTCTTGGTTTAGTGGGGTATACAATATTTGATAATTAAAATTCTTGTTAGACACACTATTCATTTAATAAATATTTTTTCTTTCTTCTCTTTCCATAATAATAGCCTTCTTCTTTTTATTACTATCTTTGGTGTTCTTCCCCTCTACTCCTTCAAGTGTTGGATTTTTTTAACACTTATTCTGGACTGTTTTTATTTCTTGTTTTTGTGTGCCTTGGTCCATTTCCAAAATTTCCGTCCCTTTTTCTCAATGTGTTCGTATTCTGGTTACCCATGGTCAATCATCTTAGGTGTGTCTGTTGTTTGGATCATCTTGGTGTTCGGGTGGTTCCCAGTATTTGTAATGTACCTCATTATCATCTTGTCCTTCCACTTCGTTGTCGTCAAAGTTTCCTTTAATTTGAGGTTTGTGGTTCTGGTTGTATCCAACCCCTTCTCAGTTAATTCTTGGTCAGTTGGTTGGCGTTGCAATTCTTCTTTGGCAGCCTTTCGAATGGTATTACAGGTTGAGTCAATTGTTCCATCATTTGGTTTGCTTCTCACAGGTGTTCCTGTCATCTCCACTATCGACGACGTCATTGATCTGTTGAGGAGTATTTTTTTTCTGGGTGTATTTACTTTGACTACCCTCTTGATAAAATTTCTTTTCCTTGTTACATGGTGATTCACTTCGAACGCCTTTATTAGGTTCTTGTCATACTTCCTACCATTTGTCATTATTTTATTATCAATGATTGGGTGGTTAATGAAATTAATTAGACCACCCCTGGTCATCTCTAATAATTCCTGCGTAAGTCTCACTTTCTTGGGGCGTATCATCCCTCTTACCTTCATCTTCTTCTCTTCCGTTTTCTTAGTTATTTGGTTCTTAATTCCCCTATCTTCTTCGGTTTTCAGATTCACTTGTTCCGTCTTTTCATCCTTTGGTACCTCTTCGGTTTTTGGTTTGCGGTTGTTTTTTAATTCCTGTCTCCATATTTCACTGTCTCTTTGGTATTCTTCTACCATCTGTCTTACTTCTTGTCGTTCATTATCACTCATTCTCTTACCACATTCATCTATTGCCTTACCGTATTTTTTAAAAAACTCTTCTATCCATCCCGTGGAGCCTTCATCCTTCTTTTGTTGTGGTATTTCCTCCTGTGCTTTTGTTAATCCCGACATTTTCGTTGTATACTTGCAGCTGCCTCGGAAATTAGGTTGATTATTTTTTATAAATTAGGTTGTATATTTTTCCACCTAATTTCGCCCGAACGTTGTGCGCCAATTTGTTAAAAGACGTTTGTCGGTGTTTAAAATATTTTATTAGTATTATTAAGTAGTAATCTCAGGGTTGTTTTTAATTAATACAGGGTCTTGCAATCGGTTGATTATTATTATTCAATCTCGTATTTTAATATTAGTATTTGTTTAGTGACTTATCCCACTCAATTCAACCTATTGTTGAATCCAGTAATGAATAAGTCGGTTACTTACACTCTTTTCGACGTTTTAAGCTGTCAGTTTAATTGGTTTAAGTAAATGTATTTTATTTACTGCTTAGAATTGTTCCAATCGAAGTTCCGTTGACTCTCAGTTGATCAGCGTGGGTGAGAAAATCAGTAGTGTCCTGCCTATACACTAACATAAACATACACAAACATGACATTCATGATAACTCATACTTTATAATATTCTCATTTTCTATATAAGTAACTCGATGTTTCTTGCAGTAATTATATAATTTGTGATGTTTTCAATTTGTTTCTTCTGCAAGTAGATAATATTGTATATTCTTTTTAACACCTGACGCACGTTTCACTGAAAAATATCAGTATCATCAGAGGTTTCTGAGTGAATTAATAACAATCGTAATAATTCTATTAATATAAAAGTAACGAATAATCGAATTTGTATCGATTTTAACGTAAAATAAAATAACTGATAATCGATTTAGGTCGATTAGTTAACGATTGTTTTAATGTTTATTTCTTCAGCAGCTGTTTTCTCGGTTATATTTGAAATTTTGTTTATATAGTATTTTATTCACATTTATTTTTATTTTTTAGTAAATTTATAATTTTAAATAGATCGTCTTGTTTTGTTTTTATTTGGGTTTGTTCTTTAATTAATAAATTATTGTTATTGTGTTTGTAAATGTTAAGATTTTCCCAAATATTCATTTTTTGACCTTTTTGTATGTTTTTAATTAATTTTATATTTTCAATGTTTGGAAACTGGTGGTTATTATTTAGACAATGTGTGGCTAAATTAGATTTATAAATATTTGGTTTTAAATATGCATTGCGGTGTTGAACGAATCTATCTCGTAGTTTTTTCTTCGTCTGGCCCACGTAAAATTTATTGCAATCTGGGACATTCTATTTTATATATTCCATTTTTATTGTGAGTATTGGATTTAGTTTTAGGTTTTATTTTATTAAAAATTATATTATCTGTGTTATAAGATATTTTTAAATTAGTATCTTTAAATATTTTATTTAGTTTTTGAGTTATATTTCCGTAATAAGTGAAGGTTGTATATTTTATATTATTATTAATAGATGAAGTTTTAATTGTAGTGTTTTTAGGAATTTTATTAGTGATTTTATGTTTAATTTTATTTTCTAATTTATTAATAGTTTTTATTTTGTATCCATTTTTAACTGCTAGTTGTTGGATAATTTTTCTTTCTTTGTTTCTTTCTGTGTTATTTAATGGGATCCTAAGCATTCGGTAAATCATGGAATTAAATACTGCCATTTTGTGTTGGGGAGGATGATTAGAAGTATTTGGTATTACTAAGTCAGTTTGAGAAGGTTTCCTGTATATTGCGTATTCAAAATTTGTTTCATTTTTCTTTATTGTTAAGTCTAAATAATTTAATTTATTATTAGATTCTTCTTCTAACGTGAATTTTATTTTAGAATGTAAATTATTTATGGAGTTGAATATTTTATTTATATTTATACCATTGTTTTGGGAAATGTACAGAGTGTCATCAACGTATCTAAAATAACATCCTAATGGGTCGTTTAATTTTATTATATTTATTATTTGTTCGTCAAGTTTTTGTAGGAAGATTTCTGATATGATAGCGGAGGTTGGGGCTCCCATAGCAAGGCCATCTGTTTGATAGTACAATTTGTTGTTGTATTGAAAATAATTTTGATTTAAAATTATTTTTAAAGTATTAGTTAACTGTTTAATGTATGTGTTACTTTCGTTATTTGTTTTCAGATTATTTATTATAATATTTATAGTTTCTTCAATGGGAATGTTTGTATACATGTTTGATATGTCGAATGAATATAATTTTGTATTTCTGTTTACTTCTACGTTTATTAGTTGTTCCGTGAGTTCGATACTATTTTTTATATTGTGTTTTGCTGGAAGTTCAATTTTATGTTTTAAGATTTGAGTTAATAATTTTGATATTTTATAATTTGGTGCGGTCCTAGCGTTTATTAAAGGTCTGATAGGTTTATTGATTTTGTGTAATTTTATTAAAGAATTTAATTTTGGTGCACAAGGATTATCCATTTTATATTTAAAGGAGTCTTTAGGATTTATGATTTGGTTACTATTTTTTAATATATTTGTTATTTGTGTTTGATATTTATTTGTGGGATCTTTATTTAATGTTATGCAATTATTATTAACTATAAATTCTTCTGTTTTATCGTCTAAATCTTTCTGAGAAATTATTATTGTACTATTACTCTTATCAGCTTTGGTTAAAGTGAGGTTATTAGTCGTTAGTTTCTGTTTTATTATATTAATGGTTTTATTTTGTTTATTTTTATTTTTAATATGATGATTTTGGTTATTATATTTTTTGATATATTTTATTATTTCCATTGAGGCTTCTGTTCTTATTTTATCTTGTTTTTCGTGTTCTACATTATTAATTGCGTTTTCAGTTTCGACTATGATATTATCTATTACATATTTGTTTATATTTTTAAGATTTGTTTTGTTTGATGATTCTAGGGTAGCTATTTCGTTTTCCGTGAATTTAATATTAGATAAATTTACGAATTTTGGGTAAAAAGTGTGGTTATTATTTAATGCGTGTAAATTTTGGTTATCTTCTTTAGGTGTACTGTTTATTAGTAGATTTTTAAGTTTTTTATTGATTGTGTTAAATTTAATTGTTTTGTGTTTATTTAGTATTTTAAGCATATTAATATATTTATTATTCCATGTATGATAATCAAGTGTGTTGGCTAAAAGAAGATGTAAATTAATTAATTGTTTATTAATGTAGTCGATTTTTCTGTAATTATTTGATATTTCGTCTTTAATCCATTTATATTGGGCTTGAGTAATATATTTGCTTACTTTATTGTTATTGTTGTTTTTTACTATTATTCTTGTGTATTTTGGAAAAATATTAAGGTGTAGGCATTTTTTGTTAAAATATATGTTTCCAAAACAATTAATTAATTGTTTTTTACGTTTAATAAATTGGTTATAGGAATGAGTTACATCACCTTGTATGGTGTTTTCATCCATCATTTTCTATATAAGTAACTCGATGTTTCTTGCAGTAATTATATAATTTGTGATGTTTTCAATTTGTTTCTTCTGCAAGTAGATAATATTGTATATTCTTTTTAACACCTGACGCACGTTTCACTGAAAAATATCAGTATCATCAGAGGTTTCTAAGTGAATTAATAACAATCGTAATAATTCTATTAATATAAAAGTAACGAATAATCGAATTTGTATCGATTTTAACGTACAATAAAATAACTGATAATCGATTTAGGTCGATTAGTTAACGATTGAAACAAATTCTACTTGCAGAAGAAACAAATTGAAAACATCACAAATTTATAATATTATATATGTAGGTCGGTACGGTTGTAAACAAAAATAAAATCACTCAATTTGAATGATTCGCACTGTAAGTATGGTACCAACCGTCTCGTTCCTCTCCTCTAAACTGTATTTACTGATCACAATAAAAGTCAACTCTTTCACAGGTAAAAATAATAATGGTGATTTATTCAATTCTAAGACAATGAAATTTAGTACAAAATATGTTTTGCTCTTCTTTCTGATTAACAATTAATATTTAAATTTGAACATGGACTCTAAAATATTTGAAAAGCTCAAGTTGGCATGACTGCCTTTGGTTAGTCACACAATGTGTTGACAAACATACAGATTATGTAGTATTATTAAACTTGTAATGTCTTTAATAATTGTATTGGTAGTAGTAGTAGGTTCTTTGAGTCTGAAAAATACACATATTTGATAAAATTGCTACGGCTATAACAAACATATAAGATAAAATTGCTACGGCTATAACAAACATATAAGATAAGAATTCATGGATTGTTAATTAAAAAATATAAAATATGAACGACTGTTCATGGTTAGACATAGGCTTTAAATATCATTTAGTGCAACCTTGTTTGGTTAAAAGTTATTAATTAGTTATCCATAATTGATAATAATCGTTATAATCCAGTGTGAAGGATTATGATCATCTCTAAAATTGGATATATCTATTTCAGGTAATGGTAATTCATTGATTGTATTTAACACTCTCTGGTGTAACTCTTACTTAAGTTTAGCAACAAAATATTCAACACTCTTATCTGGTTAATGGCATTAGGGTATATACTCCCTTCATTGATGATACAATGTCTTTACTTATTCTAAACATTCATGGTATACAAATCGTTAAAATTGTCGTTACTTATATCGTTCAACTTTGACATTGTTTATTTGTATTTTTGAGATCCCTTCCTGTAGGAATAGGATATTTACTTGTTTATCGTATGTTAATTCAAATCGCTATTAGCGTTCAGTTATCTTTCTTATCATATAATCATAATATATTAGCTGTGGGTATTTGATACTTGCGTAACTGGTTGTTCGTAGGGTTTACACTTTTTTCTTTTTAAAACTTTTTAATTAATTAAAATTTCTTTTTTTATTAATTAATTAATTAAATTTTATCACTGCACTGCACTCACTCCTATGCGCATGAACTCCGAATTAGATTCACTTAAAAATATACTGCACTATTTCTTCAATGGATATAACCTACTTTCTCGATTTGAGGTTAACGTTGTTTACATCTGGTTGCTGTCAAAAGCACGTTTTTCTGGAGACACGACGAGCATGCAGTTCGCTTCGTGGATGTTGAAAGACTGGCTTCGCTTCCTTTGTCGGAATGATGAATCTCGGATTTTTTATATGCTGTGATTGGTCAATTTATTCTAATTCGTTTATCTCCGGTGGGCTTCGTCAAAACAGACGCTTACAAACGCGTCACTTTTTGGTGTTGAGATTAAAAATTCGTGGTCGACATACCCACACGAAAGTGGACAGCATAATAAAATTATTTTTAGAAGTCCAATATGTTCCTTATAATTGTACTGATGACATTGTGATTACCCTCATTGTTTATGATTTTTTATGACGATTAATTTGAATCCCCTCATCATATATTTCTGATTCGGGGTTGCTGAATTCGCACTTGGTATTTATACTTAGTGTCCATTAAGCATTAATTATTAATAATATATTGTTTTTATTCCATTTTCCATGGTAATAACTTGTTCTTAATCTACTGTACAATTTTCACTTAAAACTATGCCTTAATATTAACACTATGTCCGTTTTCATAGATTCGAACTTAAGCCTATGATTATACATTTTTGTTTTTCTTATTCTCTGGCAATAATAATATTTATTTAAATTTTAACATGGTATATTTAAACATTGATGGGTTAAGTCACTATTGGCAGTGTTCTTTTTCCCTACATTATTAGTTTAGTGCCTTAATTATCTTTTATTAATTAGGCTTGTCATACCTTTATGGAGTTACCTTATTGTATGTTTGGTATTCTTCATATATTATTCGGATTATTCTCCAAATGATAATTAAAATAGTCACAATGGTATTGTTATTATTGTGATGCAGTTCACTCTGCATTTGATTCTGTTATTATCTAGGTTTAGTAGCTGTCAACTTTACTTGCAGCTAACTGTTACAATGGTTTTGTTGTAATTACATTTATATGGATTATTTAGATAGTTATTTTGGTTGCATTTGTTCATCTGAACAGTATTCTGTCTTACTTCAGGTCGTTAGTTGAGTTACTATCTTTGTATAATGTGTTTATAACATAATTTTGGTTGCATAATGTATCTTTGCTATTACAATCATATTGTCATATTTGGATTACATAAATATAGCTTTTATATTCAGTTATTCTATTATCTACTGTGTACAAAACATTCCTTATATGCTCTAGTTACTTCCTAGCTCAATACATTTTGGTTTAATATTGTTTTGATTTAGTTTTCATTAAGTTTTATTGAAAACTGGATGCCCAGATTAGGTTATGTTCTAGGTTCAGTAAGCAGTAATGTGTTGCTGCTGGCTGTGTATTTCTACATTAATCTTGTTGACTGGTTTTCATCCAATGTTTGTACATTGGTTATTGGTTATTATTAGTGCACCTTTAGTTTACTCTTGAATTGTCTTATTTATAGTTAATTAGTGGGTTTGTACTAACATCACTCCCACTGTACAATTGGTCATTCATTATTTTGGAACCTAGTCTTCTGTTTATTTTATAACTACACATCATTTAGCTACCATAAACTTATTTTGTCCTTATTCAGTTTACTTGTGACTCTTTATTTACAATATTTAGTCCTTATTTATAATAATGTGTTTTATATAGACAATGAGTGTATTCATTAAATGAGTTGTGGTCAGTGTTGACTTTACCATACAGCTTAGGGATTTATATCATGTAATTAATTAACATTTCTTCTTTCTTCTTAACACAATTATTCTTTCAAAGGTTTATGTTAGTTTGTTATACTTCAATTTCCTTCCCTTGTTTTTGTGTTTGGTCTGGATATCTTCCTTCTTCCTTCTTCACTGATCTCTTTCTCACTCTTATTCATTTTTATACATGATGTGGTTTTCACGTGTCTTCTTCACATTGTTTCTTCCTTCTTCTTTCTTGAAATTGTTATGGTTGTGTTCTCCCTGATTCTTCTTTCTTCTTTTGTTCTCATGTTCTTCTCACTGATTCTTCTTTCTTCCTTTGTTTTCGCTTGTCCTTCTCACTGATTCTTCTTTCTTCCTTTGTTTTCGCTTGTCCTTCTCACTGATCTATTGGGTATGGTATGTCGGTCGTCTCGTCTTTATTTTTCTTTTCTTCTTTATTGGTGCATTTACTAGTGATTTCTTTTCAATGATGCTTCACTTATTCAGACTTATGGTACTTTCTTCTTCTGTATCCATGGTGGTATTCTAGACCTTTTAATGTATTTTTACTAGTGGTGGCTTTTAAATCAATTTTCGGTACATTGATAGATGTGGTGTTATATGTACCGTTACATATTGCCTCCTTATTAGAATTCATTATTTCTGATTTCTTTGTTTTATGATTGAAGAAATTATCAATTTTTTTTTTCTTTCCATTTCACTCTTAAGTCACATATGGTGTTTTCATATTTTGTATTTACTCTTACACTTGTCTTCAGCTCATTATATTTTCTACATCTCCTCCTTCTTCATAATCTTGGAATCTTGTTTAATTATATTCTTGGCTGATGTGTTTTTTCCCTTAAATATTTAATTTCCCTAACATTTTTTCCCTAACTTAGTAGCTGAAATCGATTCGGGTGGGCTCTATTGGCTTACCTAACTCCGTCGTTCATAACTACACTCTTTTTGAGATCAGGGGACATCATCCCTGCCCAGTTAAATGATTGCTGGAACTTTTCTACAGTCAATTCATTAAATAATAATACTCATAAGCAGTCTCCTTCGACTAATAATAATAAACACTCTTGGGGTTATTCACTCTTTTGCCTTTTATATTTTATTATACACTCCCTTCTGGATTCCTTCTTCTCTTCTGTAGATCTTCATTAGTTAATGTTGTTGACAAATAGCATGTGTAAATATTCTTGATTTTTCTTCTCTCCTTGTCGTGACAAAATTGTTCTTCATATTGATTGGTTCTTTCTTCTCCTTCTCGGTCAATTCTCCTTCTCACTATCTTCTCTACATAATATTCTCATTAATGGCCTTCTTCTCTCTTCTAGCAAATGTCATATTTTTTAACATTTAATTTTGGATAGTACAAAATTTTTCTCAAAGTGACAGTAAACATTGCTTAAAATATCTTAAGTGAGTTCACTAGTTGCTTGTTTTGGTTATGGTTTATTCATTAGATAATAGTTTTTCTTTTTCTCGTTTTACATACAATATTCATTTAACAAACATTTTTCGTTCAATATTTAGTACAATATTTGATTGATAAAACTTCTTCTTTTACATACAATATTCATTTAACAAACATTTTTCGTTCAATATTTAGTACAATATTTGATTGATAAAACTTCTTCTTTTATATACAACATTCATTTAACAAACATTTTTCTTTTTCTTTCTTCCATAATAATAATAGCCTTCTTCTTTTTATTACTCTCTTTGGTTTTCTTCCCCTCTACTCCTTCAAGTGTTGGATTTTTTTCACTTATTCTGGATGGTTTTATTTTTTTTCTTGGTTTAGTGGGGTATACAATATTTGATAATTAAAATTCTTGTTAGACACACTATTCATTTAATAAATATTTTTTCTTTCTTCTCTTTCCATAATAATAGCCTTCTTCTTTTTATTACTATCTTTGGTGTTCTTCCCCTCTACTCCTTCAAGTGTTGGATTTTTTTAACACTTATTCTGGACTGTTTTTATTTCTTGTTTTTGTGTGCCTTGGTCCATTTCCAAAATTTCCGTCCCTTTTTCTCAATGTGTTCGTATTCTGGTTACCCATGGTCAATCATCTTAGGTGTGTCTGTTGTTTGGATCATCTTGGTGTTCGGGTGGTTCCCAGTATTTGTAATGTACCTCATTATCATCTTGTCCTTCCACTTCGTTGTCGTCAAAGTTTCCTTTAATTTGAGGTTTGTGGTTCTGGTTGTATCCAACCCCTTCTCAGTTAATTCTTGGTCAGTTGGTTGGCGTTGCAATTCTTCTTTGGCAGCCTTTCGAATGGTATTACAGGTTGAGTCAATTGTTCCATCATTTGGTTTGCTTCTCACAGGTGTTCCTGTCATCTCCACTATCGACGACGTCATTGATCTGTTGAGGAGTATTTTTTTTCTGGGTGTATTTACTTTGACTACCCTCTTGATAAAATTTCTTTTCCTTGTTACATGGTGATTCACTTCGAACGCCTTTATTAGGTTCTTGTCATACTTCCTACCATTTGTCATTATTTTATTATCAATGATTGGGTGGTTAATGAAATTAATTAGACCACCCCTGGTCATCTCTAATAATTCCTGCGTAAGTCTCACTTTCTTGGGGCGTATCATCCCTCTTACCTTCATCTTCTTCTCTTCCGTTTTCTTAGTTATTTGGTTCTTAATTCCCCTATCTTCTTCGGTTTTCAGATTCACTTGTTCCGTCTTTTCATCCTTTGGTACCTCTTCGGTTTTTGGTTTGCGGTTGTTTTTTAATTCCTGTCTCCATATTTCACTGTCTCTTTGGTATTCTTCTACCATCTGTCTTACTTCTTGTCGTTCGTTATCACTCATTCTCTTACCACATTCATCTATTGCCTTACCGTATTTTTTAAAAAACTCTTCTATCCATCCCGTGGAGCCTTCATCCTTCTTTTGTTGTGGTATTTCCTCCTGTGCTTTTGTTAATCCCGACATTTTCGTTGTGTACTTGCAGCTGCCTCGGAAATTAGGTTGATTATTTTTTATAAATTAGGTTGTATATTTTTCCACCTAATTTCGCCCGAACGTTGTGCGCCAATTTGTTAAAAGACGTTTGTCGGTGTTTAAAATATTTTATTAGTATTATTAAGTAGTAATCTCAGGGTTGTTTTTAATTAATACAGGGTCTTGCAATCGGTTGATTATTATTATTCAATCTCGTATTTTAATATTAGTATTTGTTTAGTGACTTATCCCACTCAATTCAACCTATTGTTGAATCCAGTAATGAATAAGTCGGTTACTTACACTCTTTTCGACGTTTTAAGCTGTCAGTTTAATTGGTTTAAGTAAATGTATTTTATTTACTGCTTAGAATTGTTCCAATCGAAGTTCCGTTGACTCTCAGTTGATCAGCGTGGGTGAGAAAATCAGTAGTGTCCTGCCTATACACTAACATAAACATACACAAACATGACATTCATGATAACTCATACTTTATAATATTCTCATTTTCTATATAAGTAACTCGATGTTTCTTGCAGTAATTATATAATTTGTGATGTTTTCAATTTGTTTCTTCTGCAAGTAGATAATATTGTATATTCTTTTTAACACCTGACGCACGTTTCACTGAAAAATATCAGTATCATCAGAGGTTTCTGAGTGAATTAATAACAATCGTAATAATTCTATTAATATAAAAGTAACGAATAATCGAATTTGTATCGATTTTAACGTAAAATAAAATAACTGATAATCGATTTAGGTCGATTAGTTAACGATTGTTTTAATGTTTATTTCTTCAGCAGCTGTTTTCTCGGTTATATTTGAAATTTTGTTTATATAGTATTTTATTCACATTTATTTTTATTTTTTAGTAAATTTATAATTTTAAATAGATCGTCTTGTTTTGTTTTTATTTGGGTTTGTTCTTTAATTAATAAATTATTGTTATTGTGTTTGTAAATGTTAAGATTTTCCCAAATATTCATTTTTTGACCTTTTTGTATGTTTTTAATTAATTTTATATTTTCAATGTTTGGAAACTGGTGGTTATTATTTAGACAATGTGTGGCTAAATTAGATTTATAAATATTTGGTTTTAAATATGCATTGCGGTGTTGAACGAATCTATCTCGTAGTTTTTTCTTCGTCTGGCCCACGTAAAATTTATTGCAATCTGGGACATTCTATTTTATATATTCCATTTTTATTGTGAGTATTGGATTTAGTTTTAGGTTTTATTTTATTAAAAATTATATTATCTGTGTTATAAGATATTTTTAAATTAGTATCTTTAAATATTTTATTTAGTTTTTGAGTTATATTTCCGTAATAAGTGAAGGTTGTATATTTTATATTATTATTAATAGATGAAGTTTTAATTGTAGTGTTTTTAGGAATTTTATTAGTGATTTTATGTTTAATTTTATTTTCTAATTTATTAATAGTTTTTATTTTGTATCCATTTTTAACTGCTAGTTGTTGGATAATTTTTCTTTCTTTGTTTCTTTCTGTGTTATTTAATGGGATCCTAAGCATTCGGTAAATCATGGAATTAAATACTGCCATTTTGTGTTGGGGAGGATGATTAGAAGTATTTGGTATTACTAAGTCAGTTTGAGAAGGTTTCCTGTATATTGCGTATTCAAAATTTGTTTCATTTTTCTTTATTGTTAAGTCTAAATAATTTAATTTATTATTAGATTCTTCTTCTAACGTGAATTTTATTTTAGAATGTAAATTATTTATGGAGTTGAATATTTTATTTATATTTATACCATTGTTTTGGGAAATGTACAGAGTGTCATCAACGTATCTAAAATAACATCCTAATGGGTCGTTTAATTTTATTATATTTATTATTTGTTCGTCAAGTTTTTGTAGGAAGATTTCTGATATGATAGCGGAGGTTGGGGCTCCCATAGCAAGGCCATCTGTTTGATAGTACAATTTGTTGTTGTATTGAAAATAATTTTGATTTAAAATTATTTTTAAAGTATTAGTTAACTGTTTAATGTATGTGTTACTTTCGTTATTTGTTTTCAGATTATTTATTATAATATTTATAGTTTCTTCAATGGGAATGTTTGTATACATGTTTGATATGTCGAATGAATATAATTTTGTATTTCTGTTTACTTCTACGTTTATTAGTTGTTCCGTGAGTTCGATACTATTTTTTATATTGTGTTTTGCTGGAAGTTCAATTTTATGTTTTAAGATTTGAGTTAATAATTTTGGTATTTTATAATTTGGTGCGGTCCTAGCGTTTATTAAAGGTCTGATAGGTTTATTGATTTTGTGTAATTTTATTAAAGAATTTAATTTTGGTGCACAAGGATTATCCATTTTATATTTAAAGGAGTCTTTAGGATTTATGATTTGGTTACTATTTTTTAATATATTTGTTATTTGTGTTTGATATTTATTTGTGGGATCTTTATTTAATGTTATGCAATTATTATTAACTATAAATTCTTCTGTTTTATCGTCTAAATCTTTCTGAGAAATTATTATTGTACTATTACTCTTATCAGCTTTGGTTAAAGTGAGGTTATTAGTCGTTAGTTTCTGTTTTATTATATTAATGGTTTTATTTTGTTTATTTTTATTTTTAATATGATGATTTTGGTTATTATATTTTTTGATATATTTTATTATTTCCATTGAGGCTTCTGTTCTTATTTTATCTTGTTTTTCGTGTTCTACATTATTAATTGCGTTTTCAGTTTCGACTATGATATTATCTATTACATATTTGTTTATATTTTTAAGATTTGTTTTGTTTGATGATTCTAGGGTAGCTATTTCGTTTTCCGTGAATTTAATATTAGATAAATTTACGAATTTTGGGTAAAAAGTGTGGTTATTATTTAATGCGTGTAAATTTTGGTTATCTTCTTTAGGTGTACTGTTTATTAGTAGATTTTTAAGTTTTTTATTGATTGTGTTAAATTTAATTGTTTTGTGTTTATTTAGTATTTTAAGCATATTAATATATTTATTATTCCATGTATGATAATCAAGTGTGTTGGCTAAAAGAAGATGTAAATTAATTAATTGTTTATTAATGTAGTCGATTTTTCTGTAATTATTTGATATTTCGTCTTTAATCCATTTATATTGGGCTTGAGTAATATATTTGCTTACTTTATTGTTATTGTTGTTTTTTACTATTATTCTTGTGTATTTTGGAAAAATATTAAGGTGTAGGCATTTTTTGTTAAAATATATGTTTCCAAAACAATTAATTAATTGTTTTTTACGTTTAATAAATTGGTTATAGGAATGAGTTACATCACCTTGTATGGTGTTTTCATCCATCATTTTCTATATAAGTAACTCGATGTTTCTTGCAGTAATTATATAATTTGTGATGTTTTCAATTTGTTTCTTCTGCAAGTAGATAATATTGTATATTCTTTTTAACACCTGACGCACGTTTCACTGAAAAATATCAGTATCATCAGAGGTTTCTAAGTGAATTAATAACAATCGTAATAATTCTATTAATATAAAAGTAACGAATAATCGAATTTGTATCGATTTTAACGTACAATAAAATAACTGATAATCGATTTAGGTCGATTAGTTAACGATTGAAACAAATTCTACTTGCAGATGAAACAAATTGAAAACATCACAAATTTATAATATTATATATGTAGGTCGGTACGGTTGTAAACAAAAATAAAATCACTCAATTTGAATGATTCGCACTGTAAGTATGGTACCAACCGTCTCGTTCCTCTCCTCTAAACTGTATTTACTGATCACAATAAAAGTCAACTCTTTCACAGGTAAAAATAATAATGGTGATTTATTCAATTCTAAGACAATGAAATTTAGTACAAAATATGTTTTGCTCTTCTTTCTGATTAACAATTAATATTTAAATTTGAACATGGACTCTAAAATATTTGAAAAGCTCAAGTTGGCATGACTGCCTTTGGTTAGTCACACAATGTGTTGACAAACATACAGATTATGTAGTATTATTAAACTTGTAATGTCTTTAATAATTGTATTGGTAGTAGTAGTAGGTTCTTTGAGTCTGAAAAATACACATATTTGATAAAATTGCTACGGCTATAACAAACATATAAGATAAAATTGCTACGGCTATAACAAACATATAAGATAAGAATTCATGGATTGTTAATTAAAAAATATAAAATATGAACGACTGTTCATGGTTAGACATAGGCTTTAAATATCATTTAGTGCAACCTTGTTTGGTTAAAAGTTATTAATTAGTTATCCATAATTGATAATAATCGTTATAATCCAGTGTGAAGGATTATGATCATCTCTAAAATTGGATATATCTATTTCAGGTAATGGTAATTCATTGATTGTATTTAACACTCTCTGGTGTAACTCTTACTTAAGTTTAGCAACAAAATATTCAACACTCTTATCTGGTTAATGACATTAGGGTATATACTCCCTTCATTGATGATACAATGTCTTTACTTATTCTAAACATTCATAGTATACAAATCGTTAAAATTGTCGTTACTTATATCGTTCAACTTTCACATTGTTTATTTGTATTTTTGAGATCCCTTCCTGTAGGAATAGGATATTTACTTGTTTATCGTATGTTAATTCAAATCGCTATTAGCGTTCAGTTATCTTTCTTATCATATAATCATAATATATTAGCTGTGGGTATTTGATACTTGCGTAACTGGTTGTTCGTAGGGTTTACACTTTTTTCTTTTTAAAACTTTTTAATTAATTAAAATTTCTTTTTTTATTAATTAATTAATTAAATTTTATCACTGCACTGCACTCACTCCTATGCGCATGAACTCCGAATTAGATTCACTTAAAAATATACTGCACTATTTCTTCAATGGATATAACCTACTTTCTCGATTTGAGGTTAACGTTGTTTACATCTGGTTGCTGTCAAAAGCACGTTTTTCTGGAGACACGACGAGCATGCAGTTCGCTTCGTGGATGTTGAAAGACTGGCTTCGCTTCCTTTGTCGGAATGATGAATCTCGGATTTTTTATATGCTGTGATTGGTCAATTTATTCTAATTCGTTTATCTCCGGTGGGCTTCGTCAAAACAGACGCTTACAAACGCGTCACTTTTTGGTGTTGAGATTAAAAATTCGTGGTCGACATACCCACACGAAAGTGGACAGCATAATACAATTATTTTTAGAAGTCCAATATGTTCCTTATAATTGTACTGATGACATTGTGATTACCCTCATTGTTTATGATTTTTTATGACGATTAATTTGAATCCCCTCATCATATATTTCTGATTCGGGGTTGCTGAATTCGCACTTGGTATTTATACTTAGTGTCCATTAAGCATTAATTATTAATAATATATTGTTTTTATTCCATTTTCCATGGTAATAACTTGTTCTTAATCTACTGTACAATTTTCACTTAAAACTATGCCTTAATATTAACACTATGTCCGTTTTCATAGATTCGAACTTAAGCCTATGATTATACATTTTTGTTTTTCTTATTCTCTGGCAATAATAATATTTATTTAAATTTTAACATGGTATATTTAAACATTGATGGGTTAAGTCACTATTGGCAGTGTTCTTTTTCCCTACATTATTAGTTTAGTGCCTTAATTATCTTTTATTAATTAGGCTTGTCATACCTTTATGGAGTTACCTTATTGTATGTTTGGTATTCTTCATATATTATTCGGATTATTCTCCAAATGATAATTAAAATAGTCACAATGGTATTGTTATTATTGTGATGCAGTTCACTCTGCATTTGATTCTGTTATTATCTAGGTTTAGTAGCTGTCAACTTTACTTGCAGCTAACTGTTACAATGGTTTTGTTGTAATTACATTTATATGGATTATTTAGATAGTTATTTTGGTTGCATTTGTTCATCTGAACAGTATTCTGTCTTACTTCAGGTCGTTAGTTGAGTTACTATCTTTGTATAATGTGTTTATAACATAATTTTGGTTGCATAATGTATCTTTGCTATTACAATCATATTGTCATATTTGGATTACATAAATATAGCTTTTATATTCAGTTATTCTATTATCTACTGTGTACAAAACATTCCTTATATGCTCTAGTTACTTCCTAGCTCAATACATTTTGGTTTAATATTGTTTTGATTTAGTTTTCATTAAGTTTTATTGAAAACTGGATGCCCAGATTAGTTTATGTTCTAGGTTCAGTAAGCAGTAATGTGTTGCTGCTGGCTGTGTATTTCTACATTAATCTTGTTGACTGGTTTTCATCCAATGTTTGTACATTGGTTATTGGTTATTATTAGTGCACCTTTAGTTTACTCTTGAATTGTCTTATTTATAGTTAATTAGTGGGTTTGTACTAACATCACTCCCACTGTACAATTGGTCATTCATTATTTTGGAACCTAGTCTTCTGTTTATTTTATAACTACACATCATTTAGCTACCATAAACTTATTTTGTCCTTATTCAGTTTACTTGTGACTCTTTATTTACAATATTTAGTCCTTATTTATAATAATGTGTTTTATATAGACAATGAGTGTATTCATTAAATGAGTTGTGGTCAGTGTTGACTTTACCATACAGCTTAGGGATTTATATCATGTAATTAATTAACATTTCTTCTTTCTTCTTAACACAGTTATTCTTTCAAAGGTTTATGTTAGTTTGTTATACTTCAATTTCCTTCCCTTGTTTTTGTGTTTGGTCTGGATATCTTCCTTCTTCCTTCTTCACTGATCTCTTTCTCACTCTTATTCATTTTTATACATGATGTGGTTTTCACGTGTCTTCTTCACATTGTTTCTTCCTTCTTCTTTCTTGAAATTGTTATGGTTGTGTTCTCCCTGATTCTTCTTTCTTCTTTTGTTCTCATGTTCTTCTCACTGATTCTTCTTTCTTCCTTTGTTTTCGCTTGTCCTTCTCACTGATTCTTCTTTCTTACTTTGTTTTCGCTTGTCCTTCTCACTGATCTATTGGGTATGGTATGTCGGTCGTCTCGTCTTTATTTTTCTTTTCTTCTTTATTGGTGCATTTACTAGTGATTTCTTTTCAATGATGCTTCACTTATTCAGACTTATGGTACTTTCTTCTTCTGTATCCGTGGTGGTATTCTAGACCTTTTAATGTATTTTTACTAGTGGTGGCTTTTAAATCAATTTTCGGTACATTGATAGATGTGGTGTTATATGTACCGTTACATATTGCCTCCTTATTAGAATTGATTATTTCTGATATCTTTGTTTTATGATTGAAGAAATTATCAATTTTTTTTTTCTTTCCATTTCACTCTTAAGTCACATATGGTGTTTTCATATTTTGTATTTACTCTTACACTTGTCTTCAGCTCATTATATTTTCTACATCTCCTCCTTCTTCATAATCTTGGAATCTTGTTTAATTATATTCTTGGCTGATGTGTTTTTTCCCTTAAATATTTAATTTCCCTAACATTTTTTCCCTAACTTAGTAGCTGAAATCGATTCGGGTGGGCTCTATTGGCTTACCTAACTCCGTCGTTCATAACTACACTCTTTTTGAGATCAGGGGACATCATCCCTGCCCAGTTAAATGATTGCTGGAACTTTTCTACAGTCAATTCATTAAATAATAATACTCATAAGCAGTCTCCTTCGACTAATAATAATAAACACTCTTGGGGTTATTCACTCTTTTGCCTTTTATATTTTATTATACACTCCCTTCTGGATTCCTTCTTCTCTTCTGTAGATCTTCATTAGTTAATGTTGTTGACAAATAGCATGTGTAAATATTCTTCATTTTTCTTCTCTCCTTGTCGTGACAAAATTGTTCTTCATATTGATTGGTTCTTTCTTCTCCTTCTCGGTCAATTCTCCTTCTCACTATCTTCTCTACATAATATTCTCATTAATGGCCTTCTTCTCTCTTCTAGCAAATGTCATATTTTTTAACATTTAATTTTGGATAGTACAAAATTTTTCTCAAAGTGACAGTAAACATTGCTTAAAATATCTTAAGTGAGTTCACTAGTTGCTTGTTTTGGTTATGGTTTATTCATTAGATAATAGTTTTTCTTTTTCTCGTTTTACATACAATATTCATTTAACAAACATTTTTCGTTCAATATTTAGTACAATATTTGATTGATAAAACTTCTTCTTTTACATACAATATTCATTTAACAAACATTTTTCGTTCAATATTTAGTACAATATTTGATTGATAAAACTTCTTCTTTTATATACAACATTCATTTAACAAACATTTTTCTTTTTCTTTCTTCCATAATAATAATAGCCTTCTTCTTTTTATTACTCTCTTTGGTTTTCTTCCCCTCTACTCCTTCAAGTGTTGGATTTTTTTCACTTATTCTGGATGGTTTTATTTTTTTTCTTGGTTTAGTGGGGTATACAATATTTGATAATTAAAATTCTTGTTAGACACACTATTCATTTAATAAATATTTTTTCTTTCTTCTCTTTCCATAATAATAGCCTTCTTCTTTTTATTACTATCTTTGGTGTTCTTCCCCTCTACTCCTTCAAGTGTTGGATTTTTTTAACACTTATTCTGGACTGTTTTTATTTCTTGTTTTTGTGTGCCTTGGTCCATTTCCAAAATTTCCGTCCCTTTTTCTCAATGTGTTCGTATTCTGGTTACCCATGGTCAATCATCTTAGGTGTGTCTGTTGTTTGGATCATCTTGGTGTTCGGGTGGTTCCCAGTATTTGTAATGTACCTCATTATCATCTTGTCCTTCCACTTCGTTGTCGTCAAAGTTTCCTTTAATTTGAGGTTTGTGGTTCTGGTTGTATCCAACCCCTTCTCAGTTAATTCTTGGTCAGTTGGTTGGCGTTGCAATTCTTCTTTGGCAGCCTTTCGAATGGTATTACAGGTTGAGTCAATTGTTCCATCATTTGGTTTGCTTCTCACAGGTGTTCCTGTCATCTCCACTATCGACGACGTCATTGATCTGTTGAGGAGTATTTTTTTTCTGGGTGTATTTACTTTGACTACCCTCTTGATAAAATTTCTTTTCCTTGTTACATGGTGATTCACTTTGAACGCCTTTATTAGGTTCTTGTCATACTTCCTACCATTTGTCATTATTTTATTATCAATGATTGGGTGGTTAATGAAATTAATTAGACCACCCCTGGTCATCTCTAATAATTCCTGCGTAAGTCTCACTTTCTTGGGGCGTATCATCCCTCTTACCTTCATCTTCTTCTCTTCCGTTTTCTTAGTTATTTGGTTCTTAATTCCCCTATCTTCTTCGGTTTTCAGATTCACTTGTTCCGTCTTTTCATCCTTTGGTACCTCTTCGGTTTTTGGTTTGCGGTTGTTTTTTAATTCCTGTCTCCATATTTCACTGTCTCTTTGGTATTCTTCTACCATCTGTCTTACTTCTTGTCGTTCGTTATCACTCATTCTCTTACCACATTCATCTATTGCCTTACCGTATTTTTTAAAAAACTCTTCTATCCATCCCGTGGAGCCTTCATTCTTCTTTTGTTGTGGTATTTCCTCCTGTGCTTTTGTTAATCCCGACATTTTCGTTGTGTACTTGCAGCTGCCTCGGAAATTAGGTTGATTATTTTTTATAAATTAGGTTGTATATTTTTCCACCTAATTTCGCCCGAACGTTGTGCGCCAATTTGTTAAAAGACGTTTGTCGGTGTTTAAAATATTTTATTAGTATTATTAAGTAGTAATCTCAGGGTTGTTTTTAATTAATACAG
The DNA here is from genome assembly GCA_034769895.1 of Magicicada septendecula. Classification (NCBI taxonomy): domain Eukaryota; kingdom Metazoa; phylum Arthropoda; class Insecta; order Hemiptera; family Cicadidae; genus Magicicada; species Magicicada septendecula. The sequence goes on along the minus strand of CM068373.1, from coordinate 159,667,887 downwards.
GGTCTTGCAATCGGTTGATTATTATTATTCAATCTCGTATTTTAATATTAGTATTTGTTTAGTGACTTATCCCACTCAATTCAACCTATTGTTGAATCCAGTAATGAATAAGTCGGTTACTTACACTCTTTTCGACGTTTTAAGCTGTCAGTTTAATTGGTTTAAGTAAATGTATTTTATTTACTGCTTAGAATTGTTCCAATCGAAGTTCCGTTGACTCTCAGTTGATCAGCGTGGGTGAGAAAATCAGTAGTGTCCTGCCTATACACTAACATAAACATACACAAACATGACATTCATGATAACTCATACTTTATAATATTCTCATTTTCTATATAAGTAACTCGATGTTTCTTGCAGTAATTATATAATTTGTGATGTTTTCAATTTGTTTCTTCTGCAAGTAGATAATATTGTATATTCTTTTTAACACCTGACGCACGTTTCACTGAAAAATATCAGTATCATCAGAGGTTTCTGAGTGAATTAATAACAATCGTAATAATTCTATTAATATAAAAGTAACGAATAATCGAATTTGTATCGATTTTAACGTAAAATAAAATAACTGATAATCGATTTAGGTCGATTAGTTAACAATTGTTTTAAATGTTTATTTCTTCAGCAGCTGTTTTCTCGGTTATATTTGAAATTTTGTTTATATAGTATTTTATTCACATTTATTTTTATTTTTTAGTAAATTTATAATTTTAAATAGATCGTCTTGTTTTGTTTTTATTTGGGTTTGTTCTTTAATTAATAAATTATTGTTATTGTGTTTGTAAATGTTAAGATTTTCCCAAATATTCATTTTTTGACCTTTTTGTATGTTTTTAATTAATTTTATATTTTCAATGTTTGGAAACTGGTGGTTATTATTTAGACAATGTGTGGCTAAATTAGATTTATAAATATTTGGTTTTAAATATGCATTGCGGTGTTGAACGAATCTATCTCGTAGTTTTTTCTTCGTCTGGCCCACGTAAAATTTATTGCAATCTGGACATTCTATTTTATATATTCCATTTTTATTGTGAGTATTGGATTTAGTTTTAGGTTTTATTTTATTAAAAATTATATTATCTGTGTTATAAGATATTTTTAAATTAGTATCTTTAAATATTTTATTTAGTTTTTGAGTTATATTTCCGTAATAAGTGAAGGTTGTATATTTTATATTATTATTAATAGATGAAGTTTTAATTGTAGTGTTTTTAGGAATTTTATTAGTGATTTTATGTTTAATTTTATTTTCTAATTTATTAATAGTTTTTATTTTGTATCCATTTTTAACTGCTAGTTGTTGGATAATTTTTCTTTCTTTGTTTCTTTCTGTGTTATTTAATGGGATCCTAAGCATTCGGTAAATCATGGAATTAAATACTGCCATTTTGTGTTGGGGAGGATGATTAGAAGTATTTGGTATTACTAAGTCAGTTTGAGAAGGTTTCCTGTATATTGCGTATTCAAAATTTGTTTCATTTTTCTTTATTGTTAAGTCTAAATAATTTAATTTATTATTAGATTCTTCTTCTAACGTGAATTTTATTTTAGGATGTAAATTATTTATGGAGTTGAATATTTTATTTATATTTATACCATTGTTTTGGGAAATGTACAGAGTGTCATCAACGTATCTAAAATAACATCCTAATGGGTCGTTTAATTTTATTATATTTATTATTTGTTCGTCGAGTTTTTGTAGGAAGATTTCTGATATGATAGCGGAGGTTGGGGCTCCCATAGCAAGGCCATCTGTTTGATAGTACAATTTGTTGTTGTATTGAAAATAATTTTGATTTAAAATTATTTTTAAAGTATTAGTTAACTGTTTAATGTATGTGTTACTTTCGTTATTTGTTTTCAGATTATTTATTATAATATTTATAGTTTCTTCAATGGGAATGTTTGTATACATGTTTGATATGTCGAATGAATATAATTTTGTATTTCTGTTTACTTCTACGTTTATTAGTTGTTCCGTGAGTTCGATACTATTTTTTATATTGTGTTTTGCTGGAAGTTCAATTTTATGTTTTAAGATTTGAGTTAATAATTTTGATATTTTATAATTTGGTGCGGTCCTAGCGTTTATTAAAGGTCTGATAGGTTTATTGATTTTGTGTAATTTTATTAAAGAATTTAATTTTGGTGCACAAGGATTATCCATTTTATATTTAAAGGAGTCTTTAGGATTTATGATTTGGTTACTATTTTTTAATATATTTGTTATTTGTGTTTGATATTTATTTGTGGGATCTTTATTTAATGTTATGCAATTATTATTAACTATAAATTCTTCTGTTTTATCGTCTAAATCTTTCTGAGAAATTATTATTGTACTATTACTCTTATCAGCTTTGGTTAAAGTGAGGTTATTAGTCGTTAGTTTCTGTTTTATTATATTAATGGTTTTATTTTGTTTATTTTTATTTTTAATATGATGATTTTGGTTATTATATTTTTTGATATATTTTATTATTTCCATTGAGGCTTCTGTTCTTATTTTATCTTGTTTTTCGTGTTCTACATTATTAATTGCGTTTTCAGTTTCGACTATGATATTATCTATTACATATTTGTTTATATTTTTAAGATTTGTTTTGTTTGATGATTCTAGGGTAGCTATTTCGTTTTCCGTGAATTTAATATTAGATAAATTTACGAATTTTGGGTAAAAAGTGTGGTTATTATTTAATGCGTGTAAATTTTGGTTATCTTCTTTAGGTGTACTATTTATTAGTAGATTTTTAAGTTTTTTATTGATTGTGTTAAATTTAATTGTTTTGTGTTTATTTAGTATTTTAAGCATATTAATATATTTATTATTCCATGTATGATAATCAAGTGTGTTGGCTAAAAGAAGATGTAAATTAATTAATTGTTTATTAATGTAGTCGATTTTTCTGTAATTATTTGATATTTCGTCTTTAATCCATTTATATTGGGCTTGAGTAATATATTTGCTTACTTTATTGTTATTGTTGTTTTTTACTATTATTCTTGTGTATTTTGGAAAAATATTAAGGTGTAGGCATTTTTTGTTAAAATATATGTTTCCAAAACAATTAATTAATTGTTTTTTACGTTTAATAAATTGGTTATAGGAATGAGTTACATCACCTTGTATGGTGTTTTCATCCATCATTTTCTATATAAGTAACTCGATGTTTCTTGCAGTAATTATATAATTTGTGATGTTTTCAATTTGTTTCTTCTGCAAGTAGATAATATTGTATATTCTTTTTAACACCTGACGCACGTTTCACTGAAAAATATCAGTATCATCAGAGGTTTCTAAGTGAATTAATAACAATCGTAATAATTCTATTAATATAAAAGTAACGAATAATCGAATTTGTATCGATTTTAACGTACAATAAAATAACTGATAATCGATTTAGGTCGATTAGTTAACGATTGAAACAAATTCTACTTGCAGATGAAACAAATTGAAAACATCACAAATTTATAATATTATATATGTAGGTCGGTACGGTTGTAAACAAAAATAAAATCACTCAATTTGAATGATTCGCACTGTAAGTATGGTACCAACCGTCTCGTTCCTCTCCTCTAAACTGTATTTACTGATCACAATAAAAGTCAACTCTTTCACAGGTAAAAATAATAATGGTGATTTATTCAATTCTAAGACAATGAAATTTAGTACAAAATATGTTTTGCTCTTCTTTCTGATTAACAATTAATATTTAAATTTGAACATGGACTCTAAAATATTTGAAAATCTCAAGTTGGCATGACTGCCTTTGGTTAGTCACACAATGTGTTGACAAACATACAGATTATGTAGTATTATTAAACTTGTAATGTCTTTAATAATTGTATTGGTAGTAGTAGTAGGTTCTTTGAGTCTGAAAAATACACATATTTGATAAAATTGCTACGGCTATAACAAACATAAGATAAGAATTCATGGACTGTTAATTAAAAAATATAAAATATGAACGACTGTTCATGGTTAGACATAGGCTTTAAATATCATTTAGTGCAACCTTGTTTGGTTAAAAGTTATTAATTAGTTATCCATAATTGATAATAATCGTTATAATCCAGTGTGAAGGATTATGATCATCTCTAAAATTGGATATATCTATTTCAGGTAATGGTAATTCATTGATTGTATTTAACACTCTCTGGTGTAACTCTTACTTAAGTTTAGCAACAAAATATTCAACACTCTTATCTGGTTAATGGCATTAGGGTATATACTCCCTTCATTGATGATACAATGTCTTTACTTATTCTAAACATTCATAGTATACAAATCGTTAAAATTGTCGTTACTTATATCGTTCAACTTTGACATTGTTTATTTGTATTTTTGAGATCCCTTCCTGTAGGAATAGGATATTTACTTGTTTATCGTATGTTAATTCAAATCGCTATTAGCGTTCAGTTATCTTTCTTATCATATAATCATAATATATTAGCTGTGGGTATTTGATACTTGCGTAACTGGTCGTTCGTAGGGTTTACACTTTTTTCTTTTTAAAAATTTTTAATTAATTAAAATTTCTTTTTTTATTAATTAATTAATTAAATTTTATCACTGCACTGCACTCACTCCTATGCGCATGAACTCCGAATTAGATTCACTTAAAAATATACTGCACTATTTCTTCAATGGATATAACCTACTTTCTCGATTTGAGGTTAACGTTGTTTACATCTGGTTTCTGTCAAAAGCACGTTTTTCTGGAGACACGACGAGCATGCAGTTCGCTTCGTGGATGTTGAAAGACTGGCTTCGCTTCTTTTGTCGGAATGATGAATCTCGGATTTTTTATATGCTGTGATTGGTCAATTTATTCTGATTCGTTTATCTCCTGTGGGCTTCGTCAAAACAGACGCTTACAAACGCGTCACTTTTTGGTGTTGAGATTAAAAATTCGTGGTCGACATACCCACACGAAAGTGGACAGCATAATACAATTATTTTTAGAAGTCCAATATGTTCCTTATAATTGTACTGATGACATTGTGATTACCCTCATTGTTTATGATTTTTTATGACGATTAATTTGAATCCCCTCATCATATATTTCTGATTCGGGGTTGCTGAATTCGCACTTGGTATTTATACTTAGTGTCCATTAAGCATTAATTATTAATAATATATTGTTTTTATTCCATTTTCCATGGTAATAACTTGTTCTTAATCTACTGTACAATTTTCACTTAAAACTATGCCTTAATATTAACACTATGTCCGTTTTCATAGATTCGAACTTAAGCCTATGATTATACATTTTTGTTTTTCTTATTCTCTGGCAATAATAATATTTATTTAAATTTTAACATGGTATATTTAAACATTGATGGGTTAAGTCACTATTGGCAGTATTCTTTTTCCCTACATTATTAGTTTAGTGCCTTAATTATCTTTTATTAATTAGGCTTGTCATACCTTTATGGAGTTACCTTATTGTATGTTTGGTATTCTTCATATATTATTCGGATTATTCTCCAAATGATAATTAAAATAGTCACAATGGTATTGTTATTATTGTGATGCAGTTCACTCTGCATTTGATTCTGTTATTATCTAGGTTTAGTAGCTGTCAACTTTACTTGCAGCTAACTGTTACAATGGTTTTGTTGTAATTACATTTATATGGATTATTTAGATAGTTATTTTGGTTGCATTTGTTCATCTGAACAGTATTCTGTCTTACTTCAGGTCGTTAGTTGAGTTACTATCTTTGTATAATGTGTTTATAACATAATTTTGGTTGCATAATGTATCTTTGCTATTACAATCATATTGTCATATTTGGATTACATAAATATAGCTTTTATATTCAGTTATTCTATTATCTACTGTGTACAAAACATTCCTTATATGCTCTAGTTACTTCCTAGCTCAATACATTTTGGTTTAATATTGTTTTGATTTAGTTTTCATTAAGTTTTATTGAAAACTGGATGCCCAGATTAGGTTATGTTCTAGGTTCAGTAAGCAGTAATGTGTTGCTGCTGGCTGTGTATTTCTACATTAATCTTGTTGACTGGTTTTCATCCAATGTTTGTACATTGGTTATTGGTTATTATTAGTGCACCTTTAGTTTACTCTTGAATTGTCTTATTTATAGTTATTTAGTGGGTTTGTACTAACATCACTCCCACTGTACAATTGGTCATTCATTATTTTGGAACCTAGTCTTCTGTTTATTTTATAACTACACATCATTTAGCTACCATAAACTTATTTTGTCCTTATTCAGTTTACTTGTGACTCTTTATTTACAATATTTAGTCCTTATTTATAATAATGTGTTTTATATAGACAATGAGTGTATTCATTAAATGAGTTGTGGTCAGTGTTGACTTTACCATACAGCTTAGGGATTTATATCATGTAATTAATTAACATTTCTTCTTTCTTCTTAACACAATTATTCTTTCAAAGGTTTATGTTAGTTTGTTATACTTCAATTTCCTTCCCTTGTTCTTGTGTTTGGTCTGGATATATTCCTTCTTCCTTCTTCACTGATCTCTTTCTCACTCTTATTCATTTTTATACATGATGTGGTTTTCACTTGTCTTCTTCACATTGTTTCTTCCTTCTTCTTTCTTGAAATTGTTATGGTTGTGTTCTCCCTGATTCTTCTTTCTTCTTTTGTTCTCATGTTCTTCTCACTGATTCTTCTTTCTTCCTTTGTTTTCGCTTGTCCTTCTCACTGATTCTTCTTTCTTCCTTTCTTTTCGCTTGTCCTTCTCACTGATCTATTGGGTATGGTATGTCGGTCGTCTCGTCTTTATTTTTCTTTTCTTCTTTATTGGTGCATTTACTAGTGATTTCTTTTCAATGATGCTTCACTTATTCAAACTTATGGTACTTTCTTCTTCTGTATCCATGGTGGTATTCTAGACCTTTTAATGTATTTTTACTAGTGGTGGCTTTTAAATGAATTTTCGGTACGTTGATAGATGTGGTGTTATATGTACCGTTACAATATATATTTTTTTTTCTCCAAAAATTATTTCGCTCTTGTTTTCATCCAAATTATTCCTTAATTATATTATTTATGTGGTCATTGCTTCTCCTTGTATTACGTAAAGGTTTTATTATTTTCTTTCCAAAACAAGTTTATTCATTTTATTTGTATCCTTTGTCCTTATAGCTTTTTAGAGGTTGGTAATTCAATAATTACTCAATATTAAATGCTGTTAATTGTGGTAAGTTGATCTTACTTTGTACTGGTTATTCTAAATTCAAATTCTTCAATTCCAAATTAATTCTCATAAATGATTAGTTTTAAGCCGGTCTTACTTTGTTTCTGAATTTATCTTTTAAATTTTGTGAATTCTATATTTCCATTTCTTCATTTCCAAAATTAAGTTTCATAAATAATTAGTCGTAAGTTGTTCTTACTTTCTTTTTTGAATTTTTTGTATTTTAATAATTCAAAATTTCGTTTCTTTATTTCCAAAATTAAGTTCATAAATAGTTGGTAGTAAGTTGTTCTTACTTTGTTTTTGAATTTTTTATTTTATTACTCGTAATATTTTTTTATGGAAGCCTGGTTATACACGCCTTTGATTTTTCCTGAAACCCTCTCCTTTATTTCATAGGTATTATTGTGGTTTATTTTGGAGACTATATATGGTCCTGTATACAGTAGTAGTAACTTCTTGGTTATTCCTTCTAGCGTGCTGGGTAGTTCACGGTTTTTCAGCAGCATCTTTTCTCCTAGTGTATACGTTATTATTTTTCCAATCGCCTTCTGATACTTGTTTTGCTGCTTCTCCTGGTCTTCGGCTACCTTGTTATAGAATTTTACTTTGTCGAACTTATAAACGTCATTCATAGGGAACTCTATGATTTCTTTGATCTCTCGTGGGGGTGGTTCTCGTACATGGCAGAGTATGGGGTAATTCCTGTAGCTGGATGGTAAGCTCAGTTGAGGAATTCCTCCGTGGCTGCTAGATATTCTTGCCATTTTTTCTGCTGATGGTGACAATAAGTCCTTAATATCCTCCCCACTTCTCTTAACACCCTCTCTGCCGGATTACTACTCGGGTGGTAGACCAATGTTTTGTACGTTCGAATACCAAGTGATAATAGGGTATCCCGCCATTTTCTCCCCTTAAATTGGGTTCCATGATCCGTTATGATCGAAGATGGTTTCCCCATGTTTGGAATATATTGTTCTGTTATTACTCCCAGATCCATTTGTTTTTAGAAGATAGTTGTTTTGTTTGTTCATCATCTTTTTTCACAGCACTACACTTTATATAATAATGAAACTTTCACATGTGAAACTTACTTGTCTTTTTCCGTAGAACGCGTTTCGGTGTCGTATTCACCTTCTTCAGCATTAGAAAAGGCGAATTTTTCTCATGCATTTTTCTAATGCTGAAGAAGGCGAATACGACGCCGAAACGCGTTCTACAGAAAAAGACAAGTATGTTTCACATGTGAAAGTTTCATTATTATATAAAGAGAAGATATTTGTTGAAATTTAGATGTTAGTTCTGAATATTGTTCCTGGATCTTCCTGTAATAATTACAGAGTCCCAGGAATGACTGTAATTACTTTCTATTCTTAGGTGTAGGGAATTTCTGGATGGCTTCCACTTTTTCCAATGATGGTGAGATTCCTTGATCATCCAAATTAAACCCCAAGAATTGAACTTCTCTTACTATGAACTTGGATTTTTCTAATTTAAGAGTGATATTATTTATAGCCAATTTTTCAAGTACGTGTTCCACTCGGTAGCAGTGTTCCTCCCAAGTTTCTGAGGTAATCAGTAGATCGTCTACATACACGGTGGTAAACTGAAGTGCTTCCTCTCCAAGTATCTGGTCCATACAGGCCACAAAGATGGCTACTGAATTCACGAGTCCGAAGGGCAATCTCTTGAATTGGTAATTGCGCCCGTCGAATATGAATGCCAGATACTGACGACTCTGTGGGTGCAACTCCACCTGCCAGTAACCGCATACCGTGTCCCAGGTACTAATGTACTTGGTACCGTTTCAAGATTTCTTCTATCTCCCCGGGCGATGTTCTGTCATTGATGATCATTTTGTTTATTTCGCGCGCATCCAAGCAAAGCTGAACTTGGCCGTTTTTCTTAGGAATAGCCACGATAGGGCTGGTGAATGGAGATTGGCTACTCTCTATGATGTCACTGTTGATCATTTTGTTAATTTCTGCTCTTACAGCCTCTTTTCGTGAATGCACAATGGGATATGATTTTCGGATAAACTCCACTGTTTCTCTAAATTTAAGTTTACATTGGTAATTTTTTACCTTACCGGGTTTGTCTGAAAATACTGAGCAGTACTTCTCATATATACTTATTAACTTATTCGCTTGGTGTATGGGCAATTTTTCACTTGTGATTCCGCCCCGGAAATCCCTTATTTCCTGTATCTTTTGTGACCATAAATCCTCGTCCGTGTAATTATATATTATTGGGTTTATTATGGAGTTATTTTCGATACAATTTATGTTCCGAAGTTGTTGGTGGATACTGCTGGGAAGTACTGTCTCGCTACCTACTAAATCAGCCGTCCAGGTCAGCCCTTCTGCAAATAGTGATACCTTTTCTGTGCGCAAATCGATGATAGCAGAGTTCCTCCTTAGTACATCGCACCCCACCAATATATTAAAGGGCAATCCTGTCGCAATTAAAAATATCATGTTTATAGCTATACCCTTGCTAACCACGTTTACTGAAACTTGCTTCCTTATTGTTTTGTTTTGGCGACCAGTGGCACCTATTAATACAATGTTATTCACCGGTAATATTGGCAATATTTGACCACATTCTTTTTGGATTCTTTCCAATTCAATAGAGTTAATTATAGATACGTTCGCACCTGTATCAATCATTAATTGGGCGAAAATTCCCTCTACTTCCGCGTTTATGTATATTATTTCGTTGTTTAGACTATTGAGGCTAGTGTCGTCCTCCTCCAATAGTTCGTTTCGGATATTCTTTAGATAGTTACAACTAATGATTGTAATATTATTAGAGTTAGTTGCTCTTTGCAACTCTTGTTGATACCCAGGAGATAGGTGCAGTGAAGGGTTGTGATTATTCATCACTGCCTCCTCCCGTTTAGATTCTCATTTTCATTGTTATTACTGTTAGGACCGACCGAGGCATCAGTCGGGAAACCTTGAGTGGGTTCCTGCCGCTCCGTGCGATGATCAAATGGTTGTTCTCGGTTTGTTTGCCGTTCTGGATCATCTAAACTGGTACTTCGCCTTGGTTGATTATACCTTGAACCATCACGTTCTCCGGTTCTCCGCCGATCATCATAGTCATGGAAACTGTTACACCGCTGGTGGGTGTATCTTCGTTGACTGTTGTCTTCGGCCCTTATGAAATTTACTCTGGGTCGGGAAAACCTATTGTTATTATTTTTATTGTTTTGTTGGTAACCTCTATTATTATTATAATACCGTTCGGTATTATTTTGATTGGGGTTTCTCTGACTATTATTATTCGGATTTTGGTAATAATTATTTCGATTACATTGGTAGTGGTTATTATTCCTATTTGGGTTTTGGTTATTAGGAACGTTATTATTATTATTATTATTAAAGTGGTTGTTATTATAATAATTGGAATTGTTACGGTTCCCTTGGTAGCTATTGCCGTTATGGTTATTACCATTATTGGGGTACTGATTATTTCTGATTTCCGGCCGATCATTCCTCCTTCTGCTTTGCCGATAGTAATCTTCATTCTCATAGTTTTCCAACAATTCGGTCATCGCTTGTATCGTCTTTATCTGGCTACCCCTCCTCACTCTTATTACGTCTTCATCGTAATGGTATGATAGCTTGTTTATGAGGCATTCTTCTTGTATGGCCGGTTCCAAATGCTTCGCCAGACATACTTTTCCGAGGAAGTAGGCGGTCATAGTGTTACCTACTTGTGTATTGTATCGGCCATGACAGATGTTGTCCCATATTAAGTTCTGGGTTGTCTCCGACCAGTACTTAGCTTTGAAGAGGTTTTTGAATTGCTGGTAGTCCGCGATCTCACTATGGTTCGCCATCCACCAATTGTCAGTCATCTCCCGGAATGATTCGTCCAACAGTTCCCGGTTGTTAGTCCACCTATTGCCCCTACGTTTGGCAAAGTATTCTTCGATTCGGGCCAACAACTCCATCGGCTTCCTTTTATATTGGCGGAAATTCAGCCATTCCTGATTCTCGTTCATTGGAATTCCCGTAATGTTAGTGGGTCGGTTTCTGATTACTTCCATCTCTTCCTGGCTCTGCCGTACCTGACCGGTGATATTCGTCATCGCTACTCCCATTCCGTCGCACCTTTCCGTAACTTGATTACGTACCTTCCCTAGTTCCTCCTGTGTTTCCTTTCGGTTTTCTTCCAACTTGGTCTTATTGTGTTCTTCGATATTGGTTATTTTGATGTTTACTACTTCCTTGAATTCCTGTACTTCCCACTCAGTCTGGCTACATGTTTCGTCAACTTCCCTGATTTGTTGTTTTATTACTATGGTTTCTTCTTCCAATTTCTTATTTATAGATTCCTTATTATCGTTGATTTCCTTGCTCAACCCTTCTTTCAACAATTCCATCCTCTCGTCTAACTTGTCTATGTTTTCCTGGTTAACTCCTCTTAATTCTTCTCTTAACAGTTGGTTATCCTCTTTCAATTCTTCCAACTGCTTCCCCATCCTTTCTTCCATCTTCCTATTATTTTCCTCCACCTACTCTTCCATCTTCTTACTGTTCTCCCTTAACTCTTCCTTCAACTGTTGGTTGTCGCTTTCCATCTTCTTACTGTTTTCCTCAATTCTCTTATTTGTATTTTCAATTTTATTACCCAATTCTTCCTTGGTTGTTTTGAATTCTTCCTTTAAAGACTGGTTGTCCTCCTTCCTTTGCTTACTCAATTCTTCCTTTGTGGATTTGATTTCTTCCTTTGTGAATTTGATTTCTTCCTTTGTGGAATCCATTTTCTTACTCATTTCCATCATCAGCCTGAACATTTCTTGCATGTCCCTATTCTCTGTTCGTGTGGACTTTTCTACCTGTTTCTCTGGGATATTTACGTCCCCTGTTTGTGTGGGTACCTCGGGTTGTTCCTTTTGTAACATCGGTTTGGTTGGTTTGATCGGAGGTAGCATCATTTCCACATCTTCCACTGGCGTCGCCTCCTTGTCTTCCATATTGATTTCCTTTTCGGCCTCTGCCGCCCGTTTCTTCGATGTTGCTTGACGTTGCATTTTCCTTTTCTTCTGACTTGATAACCGCTGCCAAGCTAAAATTAGGAATTGGGCAAGTTATAGTGGCCTATCAATCACTAATTGAAGCCCCTTCAGTTGGACACCAAGTTTGTTAACAAAATAAAAATTTGGTGTTTAATTTTTTGAAAATATTTTGAGAATATTGTTTTATGGTTTTATTATTTAGTAATTAATTTTCGTAATGTATTGGTGTAAGTCTTAAATCTGTTATTACTGGTTTTGTCAATTATATCACCTTTTGGTAACTAGAACTAAGTTCTGCGTTAACAGGATTGTCTACGTCACTGATCAATTAGTGATTCTTCTTCTTCTGAGAGTATTCTCCTTTCACCTTTGTAATTGCCGCTTTTCGTGTAGTCCGTGGTTTAAATATTATCTTATGTTATTCTAATTATATTTTTTGAAAGAAATATAAGTCAAAATTATGAAATTCCAGTTTTTATTTAACAAATTATTAATGGATCGATATTAAACCGATTATTCAACAAATAATTATCGACTCGTATCTCATGGGTGAGTGAATAGTTTTATATAAATGGTTGTTATTAATTCACAGGTTCTTTTAACGGTTATATTATATAGTCAGAGAAAGGGCAAGTTCAGGAAAGTATAACACTTACAATTAATAGCTTAAGAATTAAAAAATACAAAGATTCATTCAATATATATAACGTTTATTAAAGTAAAATTTCGAACCATTTGTCGTTGAAGACGAAGCTGGCAGTAGCATGTAGAGAGAATTGTGGGAGTTCAAGATGGCTGCCTCAGTACTGCATATGTTAAAATGACGACTTCACGACAGAATTCTCTTCAAATAAAAGTGGTTTTTCCAAGTTTCCTCGTCTCAGCAGTAGTGATTATTCTTTCTGGTGTTAGTGTAGTTGTCCTGGTTCAGTGTTCCGTGATTCGCCTCATTGATTAGTGTTGTATAATGTTTTTAATGCACTTTAGTCAATAAGGTCGATAATGGCACGTTTCGTCTTTATATTCAGGATTATTGTTTTTAGGTGTTTAATTCATTAATTCACTTTCTTCTGTTCAGTATTAGTTTAATTTAATAGTTGTACTGGTTTATTTCACTGAATTTAATTGTTATTTTAAGTTTTCCAAAGTTTGCGATTTTTTACTTTGACTAGGCTAGGTTGATGAAAGCCATTTTCCTTCCTTCGCTATATGTTAATTTTTAGCGAGAGCTCGTCTCAAGTCTACTCGATCACGCCTAATAATCAACTGTTCTCACTTCCTTCTTCATCTGAAACGTCTTAGCCAAGTTAATATTAACAAGACATTGTTTTAAATCTCTATCATTTCTGTTACATGGTTGACATTTACATTATATTACTGAATACATTTTTACTATTATTTAACTTTATTAAATATTAAATCTCTTTCTTTAGTTCATTCTGCTTGATTTGATACCAAATAAGATATTTTTACAAAGTTTTTTATCTAAAATTGCCATATTTACTGTATTTCTAACTGTAGGCCTTAAAATTTTACTTCCTGTCCTCTTAAAAGGTTTGTCATTTGTATTATGTTATTATAATTATGATTGTACAAAATCTCAGATTGAAATAACATGTTTATTTTCCATTAATTCCTTGTAATTTTATTAATTAGTTATCCTTTTTAAATATTATTCTTTAATTTGGGACTCCCCCCTTGGATTTTTCTGTTATTACATTTGCATTTTTTCCAATAATCTTGCATACCTTTTTACAATATCTTTCTAAAGTATAGTTTCAGTTATAATATACTGTGTTTGATTTACCTTATACAAATTTCATCAGTGTAATTAACTTACTTGACTTAATTATCAATTATAATGTTGTTGTTTTTTACCATTTGACCTAGATTTTATCTGTTTTTACATACAAAGTTTTTGGATAATACAGCTTGCTTATACCCCTTCTGACCTTCTATTGTAATACAATATTAATGAAACTTACCTTACTTAACTGCATGAACATTTAGCATTGATAACAAGTATTAACTCCTAACAAATATTTTATAACAAAAAATAGTATTCAAACCCAGACATTTCAGCCTTGAGTTCCTTGAACTTAACATAAACAAAACACATATATCCCTTCCTATTTAACTTATTTCTTAAAATTAATTTTGTGCAGTCTTATCTGTTTTTGTTTTATATTGAGGATGTACCCCTTGTCACTCCACTTATTTATTACCTGCTCTTATTCTATCTATTTCATTTTATAAAATGTTGTTATATAAAGAGTGGCACTTTCTTAAAACATTTGTAGTCTATTTTTATCATAATATTCTACAAAATATTATTTCTGTAATTGGTACACAAACTTTAAAGTTGTGTAAAGGTATACATTTACTTAAATTAAGCATTTAAAACACTGACACTTGAAGTTTATTTATTATAATAAGATAACTTGCACTGGTCCCCTGTTATTCTTGGATCTTATCTCTAAATAAGTTTTATAGTATTCCAAGATCAAGAATCTTGTTTATAGAGGATTATGAAGGTTTGTTTTTTCCATTATAAAATAACTTTCGTGGGTGCACTTTTACTTATACCTCTAAACACTTTTGTCTATATCTACTTCACATTATTTTCTATTTTGGGTGTTATACTTTCATTAGTTATATTTCTTTAGGGGTTTTATTCCTTTATTACTAGGTTTATGTTGGGTATTTCCCTACTTTATCTTGTTCTTCCATGTGGTTTCTTCCATTTCAGTCCTTTTATTTTGGATGTCGGTTTGTTCTGGGTATTGCCTTACTTTAACTTATTCTCCTACTTTGTTTCTTCCATAAAAATAGTTTTATTAGGTATGTCGGTTTGTTTTGGGTATTTTCCTTACTTATTACTATCCTATCTTGTTTCTTCAAAATTAGTACTTTTATCAGGGATGTCGGTTTGTTCTGGGTTTTGCCTTACTTACTCCTATCCTACCTGGGTATTTCCTTACTTACTTTTAGTTTTTTGGTTTATTTTTCATTACTCATAGGTGTTGCTTAGTTGTTTTTAATTTATTTTTATTTCTTCAAATTATGATTGCATTTTCTGTGATACTTATTTGTTTTTATTTGGATTTTTCCTTGATTTCATTTTATTTTATATTTATTTATGATCATTTTTCATTCATTATAATGTGGATAATCTGTCAGAAGTGATTAGTTCAGACCATACCTTGAGTGTGTCTGAAATAATTGCTTATGATATTTGTTAGATATTATATTTCTTGTCTTCCTTCCCATTTCTATCTTTGCTTCTTCACACTTGAGCTTACATATATATTATATTTTTTTTTTCTTCTTAAATTGATTTTCCTTGATAGTTATTGTTATCTGAGGTTTATTATTATTTATTTTTATTTTTTCCTTAACTTGGTGTTTTATCCTTGGGATATTCATTCCCTAACATTCCCTAACACGTGAGCTGGGGCAGTTCAGAGAGGCACTTGTGGCTACATATACTCTGCTGGCCATACTACACTACTCATTGAGATCAGAGGCAATTCATCTCTGCACAAAACATAATAATACTGCTGGAATTATCTACAGACAGTCATTAATAAAAATTAGATAAGAATAGTCTCTTATACGACTATTAAAAAACATCCTTGGATACCTCACTTCGTATCTGCTCAGATTTGTTAATATTTCTATCTCAGTTATTTTTCTTTCAGTTGTTCTTCTTAATTGTTAGCTCAGCTGATATATTTATTCTTATCATGGTTGGAAGCTCTTTTAATATATTTATTTTCCTCTTGGTTGGAAAGTCCGTTGATATAATTATCACTAGTTATTGGGTAATCCTTTCATCTGAATTCTCTTTAACTCTCTTATTGTTAGTACAATCTTCTTCTGGTTATTGGTAGCATATATGTTATTATAATTTTTTTTCTTAGTTCTTATGAATTGTTCCACTGGATTCATGTTATGACAATTATTCGTCGAATTGTCTTTATTATAATTGACATTCAAATTATGATCATAGTTATATTATATATTTATATATATTTTTGTTCTTCAAAAATTATTTTGCTCTTGTTTTCATCCAAATTATTCCTTAATTATATTATTTATGTGGTCATTGCTTCTCCTTGTATTACGTAAAGGTTTTATTATTTTCTTTCCAAAACAAGTTTATTCATTTTATTTGTATCAGTTGTCCTTATAGTTTTGTAGAGGTTGGTAAATTCAATAATTACTCAATATTAAATGCTGTTAATTGTGGTAAGTTGATCTTACTTTGTAGTGGTTATTCTAAATTCAAATTCTTCAATTCCAAATTAATTCTCATAAATGATTAGTTTTAAGCTGGTCTTACTTTGTTTCTGAATTTATCTTTTAAATTTTGTTAATTCTATATTTCCATTTCTTCATTTCCAAAATTAAGTTTCATAAATAATTAGTCGTAAGTTGTTCTTACTTCTTTTTTGAATTTTTTATATTTTTAATAATTCAAAATTCCGTTTCTTTATTTCCAAAATTAAGTTCATAAATAGTTGGTAGTAAGTTGTTCTTACTTTGTTTTTGAATTTTTTTATTTTATTACTCGTAATATTTTTTTATGAAAGCCTGGTTATACACGCCTTTGATTTTTCCTGAAACCCTCTCCTTTATTTCATAGGTATTATTGTGGTTTATTTTGGAGACTATATATGGTCCTGTATACAGTAGTAGTAACTTCTTGGTTATTCCTTCTAGCGTGCTGGGTAGTTCACGGTTTTTCAGCAGCATCTTTTCTCCTAGTGTATACGTTATTATTTTTCCAATCGCCTTCTGATACTTGTTTTGCCGCTTCTCCTGGTCTTCGGCTACCTTGTTATAGAATTTTACTTTGTCGAACTTATAAACGTCATTCATAGGGAACTCTATGATTTCTTTGATCTCTCGTGGGGGTGGTTCTCATACATGGCAGAGTATGGGGTAATTCCTATAGCTGGATGGTAAGCTCAGTTGAGGAATTCCTCCATGGCTGCTAGATATTCTTGCCATTTTTTCTGCTGATGGTGACAATAAGTCCTTAATATCCTCCCCACTTCTCTTAACACCCTCTCTGCCGGATTACTACTCGGGTGGTAGACCAATGTTTTGTACGTTCGAATACCAAGTGATAATAGGGTATCCCGCCATTTTCTCCCCTTAAATTGGGTACCATGATCCGTTATGATCGAAGATGGTTTCCCTATGTTTGGAATATATTGTTCTGTTATTACTCCCAGATCCATTTGTTTTTAGAAGATAGTTGTCTTGTTTGTTCATCATCTTTTTTCACAGCACTACACTTTATATAATAATGAAACTTTCACATGTGAAACTACTTGTCTTTTTTCGTAGAACGCGTTTCGGCGTCGTATTCGCCTTCTTCAGCATTAGAAAAGGCGAATTTTTCTAATGCATTTTTCTAATGGTGAAGAAGGCGAATATGACGCCGAAACGCGTTCTACGGAAAAAGACAAGTATGTTTCACATGTGAAAGTTTCATTATTATATAAAGAGAAGATAGTTGTTAAAATTTAGATGTTAGTTCTGAATATTGTTCCTGGATCTTCCTGTAATAATTACATAGTCCCAAGAATGACTGTAATTGCTTTCTATTCTTAGGTGTAGGGAATTTCTGGATGGCATCCACTTTTTCCAATGATGGTGAGATTGCTTGATCATCCAAATTAAACCCCAAGAATTGAACTTCTCTTGCTATGAACTTGGATTTTTCTAATTTAAGAGTGATATTATTTATAGCCAATTTTTCACGTACGTGTTCCACTCGGTAGCAGTGTTCCTCCCAAGTTTCTGAGGTAATCAGTAGATCGTCTACATACACGGTGGTAAACTGAAGTGCTTCCTGTCCAAGTATCTGGTCCATACAGGCCACAAAGACGGCTACTGAATTCACGAGTCCGAAGGGCAATCTCTTGAATTGGTAATTGCGCCCCTCGAATATGAATGCCAGATACTAACGACTCTGTGGGTGCAACTCCACCTGCCAGTAACCGCATACCGTGTCCCAGGTACTAATGTACTTGGTACCGTTTCAAGATTTCTTCTATCTCCCCGGGCGATGTTCTGTCATTGATGATCATTTTGTTTATTTCGCGCGCATCCAAGCAAAGCTGAACTTGGCCGTTTTTCTTAGGAATAGCCACGATAGGGCTGGTGAATGTAGATTGGCTACTCTCTATGATGTCACTGTTGATCATTTTGTTAATTTCTCGTGAATGCACAATGGGATATGATTTTTGGTTAAACTCCACTGTTTCTCTAAATTTAAGTTTACATTGGTAATTTTTTACCTTACCGGGTTCGTCTGAAAATACTGAGCGGTACTTCTCATATATACTTATTAACTTATTCGCTTGGTGTATGGGCAATTTTTCACTTGTGATTCCGCCCCGGAAATCCCTTATTTCCTGTATCTTTTGTGACCATAAATCCTTGTCCGTGTGATTATATATTATTGGGTTTATTATGGAGTTATTTTCGATATAGTTTATGTTCCGAAGTTGTTGGTGGATACTGCTGGGTAGTACTGTCTCGCTACCTACTAAATCAGCCGTCCAGGTCAGATAGTGATACCTTTTCTGTGCGCAAATCGATGATAGCAGAGTTCCTCCTTAGTACATCGCACCCCACCAATATATTAAAGGGGAATCCTGTCGCAATTAAAAATATCATGTTTATAGATATACCCTTGCTAACCACGTTTACTGAAACTTGCTTCCTTATTGTTTTGTTTTGGCGACCAGTGGCACCTATTAATACAATGTTATTTACCGGTAATATTGGCAATATTTGACCACATTCTTTTTGGATTCTTTCCAATTCAATAGAGTTAATTATAGATACGTTCGCACCTGTATCAATCATTAATTGGGCGAAAATTCCCTCTACTTCCGCGTTTATGTATATTATTTCTTTCTGTGTTTCTGGTGTTATCTGCTGTGTTTCTGTTTCTTCGTCGTCTTGTCCCCGTGTCCCTGAATCTTTGTTATCCATTGTAATTTGCTCAAGCGTATTAGTGTCTCCTAATTGGTTGTTGATGTCAAACTGTACTTCGCTATTGTAATTTTCTGTTGTTGCTGTCTCGGTGTTCATTTTGGTGTTTAAATTGTTTGCGTTGTTATGTATGTGTTTTGTTAGCCTACTTCTACTTTGCGTAATCATACAATTTCTCTCTTATAATCTATACTTCTTATTCTATACTTTTCTTATCTTACTTATTCCATTCGCAACTCAATTCTGTCTACCAGGCTTATAAATTAAGCCACACGATGGGTGCCAAATACAACTTTCGTCTCAGGGAATTAAAATAACTTATTAACACAAATATACGAGTATCATAAATTGTTATTTTAATAATTCTCTTGCATTTACTTATTACAGTGATATAAGGTTTTATAATAATTAATATTATTAAAATGTCAGTTTTCTTAGAACGTTTTCTCTTTTCTTATAGTGGATTCTTTTAGATCGGATTGAGTTGCCAATACGAATGTAATATATTTTAAATATGAATACAATACAATTTGAATGTTCTATATGCTTTACTTGTTTGTCGAATTCAGAATCTGCGATGAGGATTATCCACTCGAACGTTGCCTGTCCTGTCGCTCTGTGGTCACCACTGTTGATGTAGATCCTCGTTGGTTGCACTCATTTGATTATCACAAATATATATATATATATACACTGGTATCACATTCACAATAATACATTCACTTCTAATTATCTTAGTTAAACTACGTATATGTCGTATTAATCAATATATCTTCTTAACATCTTGGTATGTATATTAATTAAGATAAGTGCTTGCAACACGGATAGTACAGATCGATACCGTCAGATATTTAGTAACTTGACGAGTCTCTCTGTGGTATTTCTCCGATTCTCTTTTAATTCACAGTTCGAACTTTGATAATGTCTCAGACAAATTACGGTAGATTCTGTAAAGACTGAACACTTTAACTGCTTAATAATTGAGACTTTACAATTTTTTATGTAAATAATAAACTTTTCGAGTCCCTAGTTCGGGGGCCACTGAGACTTTACGTCTTTCTTTCAATTAATACAATCAAGTCCCAGTTCGGGCGCCACTGAGACAATTGAATTTATTTCAAATAATACAATCAAGTCCCTAGTTCGGGGTCACTGAGACTTTACGTCCTTTTATTGCAAATAATAATTTTATTAAATTTATAAAACTTCATTTTTCTTACCTTTGGGTTTCAATCCAGGGTCGTATAGACGAAAACAGTTGCAGAGGGATTATTTGGTTTGAGTTGCGAAATGATCTTAACACAGTTTATGCTGACTAAACAAATTATTTTTCTTTTATTGAATAAAAGTATGTTATTTTCTACACCTATATAATAACGTCTCAAATTCTCCTCTTGTCAACTAATACAGTGATTAAAAGTTTTTTGTTTTGTTGAATGAAAACAACGGATAAAGTTATCAGTATAACAAATGATAATGAAACAATTCTTACAATTACTATTCTTATATGGCTATAACAAGTTACTTAATATGAGTAATGACCCGTACTTTGTCTCACGCACGCTTTCACCCTTTTACATTTTTATATTTATCCCCCGTTATTAGAGCTCTTTATCCGTATTTATTTCATATGTTTATAAAATTTATTTGGTAGTTTATGAATGGTACTTAACCAATCCACGGCGTTCCAAACAGTTTCACCACCGCCACGTGTTGTTCGCTGTTTCACTGATCACTCCGAACTGTTATTTCAAACGTTTATAAGTTTTTCACTGTATCTGTACAAACAGTATTTGGTAGTTTACTACTATTTTAGATTACGTTTTTATAACATTTTGTCGTTTCTATAACAGAACCACATAATAAACAACAACAAATACACTAACAAAATTATATACTGGCACAGGTATGTAGATGATATATTACTTTTATTCAAAGGCAACACAAGACAAGTTGAAAACTTCCACAAATACATAAACACTATACACCACAAATTAAAATTTACACTGGAAATTGAACAAAACAATAGTATAAATTTTCTAGACCTACAATTAACAAAACTAACAATACACACACATACAAAATATACAGGAAACCAACCACAACTGACATGGTTATACACAACACATCAAACCACCCAACACAACATAAACATGCGGCCTTCAACCATATGCTCCATAGACTAACTAAAATACCCTTAAATAAACAAGATTACACCGACGAACTCTACACAATAAAATACATAGCAATCAAAAACGGTTACAACCCTAATTTAATTAACACACTACACAAACGCATCAAAAACAAAAACAACAAAACACAAAATACCATCAACACACAACACAATAAATATATCACACTCACATACCACAACTCCTACACACACAAAATCGCCAACACATTCAGAAAACACAAATACAAAATAGCATACAGAACAACCAATACCCTTAAAAAACACATCAATAATACAAACACAGACATAGACAAATATAACAAAACAGGTGTTTACAAATTAAATTGTAATGACTGCAATAGTTTCTACATCGGCCAGACAGGAAGATCTTTTTCATCCCGTTATTCTGAACACTTAAAAGCTCTAACCAACAACAATATACACTCCGCATTTGCCACACACATACACACAGAAAACCACAGTCACACCAACATAGACACTAATCTCGAAATATTACATTACTTACCTAAAGGTCGAAAACTCAACACAACTGAACAATACGAAATATATAAACACCACACAACACAACCAAACAACATACTCAACGATCAATTACAATATAAATCATACACTTTTTGACACAATTTTACAAAAAACAAACATCAAGTTGAATCCCTGCGCCAATCCCCTTCCTCCACACACCACCCCCACTACACCTTCCACACAACAACCGTTATGAAATGAAGGCAGTCTGGCTAAAAGCTGAAGAAGGCGGATACGTACGCCGAAACGCGTCCGACGAAAAAAGTAAGATTTCACAAGAAAAAGTTCATTTTTAGATAAGTGTTAGTGCTGTGAAAGAAGAGATGAACAATCAAGACAACCCAGTACTTTGTCTCACGCACACTATCACCCTTTTACATTTTTATATTTATCCCCCGTTATTAGAGCTCTTTATCCGTATTTATTTCATATGTTTATAAAATTTATTTGGTAGTTTATGAATGGTACTTAACCAATCCACGGCATTCCAAACAGTTTCACCACCGCCACGTGTTGTTCGCTGTTTCACTGATTACTCCGAACTGTTATTTCAAACGTTTATAAGTTTTTCACTGTAGCTGTACAAACAGAATTTAGTGGTTTACTACTATTTTAGATTATGTTTTTATAACATTTTGTCGGTCGACATTAATTAGGCTCAATCACTTATTGGTTTTTATGACCACGGAATACTCGCACACTCTACTGGATAGGCCGATTATGGTATTTTCGGCCCATCTTAGACGCCCGAAGCCACCGTTGACTTACGCTCACTTGGTTTTAAGACTGCTTTCTGCTCAGCTGTTAGTCAATGACTGGGGTGTTAGGCGTTGGCCCAGCTGCGCACCAACATAATTTTAATTTCGCCTTCTCTGATTGGCCGGTAGGTCCCACCACTCAACCCGGGAATCCTTATATTTTTTCTGCCTGTTGAAACTGGCGTTTTCCGTGATTCACGGCCGACACGAGCTGTAGATGATTACGTAATATGTCTGGACTAGTTGACTCCAGACAAAACACAGACAGGTGTTTTGTAACAACATTATATGTGTAGTTGATTAAAACAAGGTTCCACAAAGGTGCACACTGACTGCCTTTTGAATTATTTTCAAGTATTAAAATTTATTCCCGTCCCTGATCTATCCCGTTACATAATTGTTCTCTGATGACTGATTTAACAATTACGATTACTTATATTATTCAATAACGATTGCGAGTCTAACTGTTGTAAAAACTCTGCTGACTAAAATAACGATTACAAGTCAAATAGTTGTGATTTCTCTGCTGACTTAAAATAAAGGCTACGAGTCTAATTGTTGTAATATCTCCGCTGACTGACTTTACTTTTTCAATCTACGTTTTTTTATACATGAACTACAACTACCCTCACCTAGTATTTACACTAAACATTCCCATTGGACTTAAGTTCCACGATATTCAATTCTATCCAATGTACCAAGAGAGTTTAACTGCTAAAAAACTGACGTGTTTTCTTATTTGCTAACAAACAGCGCATTCCAAAATTTTCTAGACGTAGTGGGAAAAGACGCTTTACTTAGTTTCTCACTCTAACGCTCTCGCTTTAACATAACGGTACCCATTGTTATAAGCACTTAACTTTTACAGCTTTCGCCTATTTTTTGCTGTTGTTTAAATATAATATAATTTTACTGCCTTCTGTCCCATACGTGACTTTTTTTGTACTTTCTGCCGTCCAGCTGTCGCCAGGCACAAGGTTCTTTTGAAAAAACACCGCTCTGATATCTTCTAACAGTATTTCTTTAACATTATTTGTACATATTTGTTTTTGATATCTATTTAATATTGATTATTTCCCATAAAATTGCACTGCATACAATTTTGACGTTATAGCATTCTCAGAGATATAGGTGACACGTCAACTTCAGCTTTGCTACTGAGAATACCATATCACAGAACGGGCAAAATATTTGGCATTAACAATAATATGAAAGTGGTTGGCAGCCTACAAAGTTTTTATTAAAAGTCCCAATTATAAAAGTCTACAAGTACCATAATTAACAATTGAAGGGTGGTTTGGGCTCAGACCATATCGGTCTTGTTTGCCGAGTGAATAAATTCAAGCTTTTGTAGTGCTGTAGTCAGACCTTAGATCCGTTGGTCACAAACTTCACTTGTATGTGCATTGGACAGTTGTCGTTCCTGATACATCAAGGTGGATCAATGGAGTTCCCTAATATGTTATTTTGAATACTGTGTTTTTTTTTTTTAAACCTTCCTTCCATACATGTTTATTTCATAGTGGTTGAGTGGAATTTCTTCCTAGCAGTCAATACAATTTGGATATATTTTGTGTATTTAATTCCAGCCAATTTTGTTTCATTTTGACATGGACCTCCCGTGAAATAGTCTCATGCCAAGTTGTGTTTTGTTTGCATACAGTACTATTTGGTTGTTTATAGTTACTGATGTCTATTCAAATTAAAGCCTGAAATAAAAATAATTTAAAAGTTTTTTAATCTGTAAGAACGTAAATCATCACACAACGGTACTGGGATGCCAGAAAGCTGATGGACTGGAGTCCGGGCCAGCCATAAGCAACAACAGTTTTGATCTGTAAAGTTTTTCATACAGTGTTTTGTTCCAGTTTTGATTAATATCTATTTTGTTGTAACTTTTCAAAGAATGTAATTTCATGGGCTGTCTGGGCAGAGTTTACTATATTGTTACGTAATGCAGAAAAAGTGTTACGCCATTACAGAACGTTCTGGTATATTGGAGAATGATCCCGCAGCAGGTAATGCCTACGTGACACTTGACATGTGAGGAGGCAGTATTACATAATCCGGCACGTCTCATACGTTCGATGGTGTCGTTCTGGAAGCATCTCAATTAGCCCAACGCTGAAGTGTCCTCTAGAATTTTCTTTGGCTTGTTAAGGATGCATGTTATGGAACACAGTAGACTATAAATAGCCCATGCTGCTTAAATAGTAGACTATACCTGCTGCTTAAATAGTAGACTATACCTGCTGCTTAGTTTTCAGTTATTGTTGGGCAATTGCAAGCGATATTGCTCTGTGCGTTCAAGTGGTTAATAGTGAAGTGTTGTGATTTATAATCAGGCGGTATAATTGTAATGCAATTGTGTTTTAATATTAGTTTGACATTTTATTGTGTATGAACAATTTTTATTTGATTTGTTGTAAGAGACTGTGTTGTTAATTACGAACTGTTTAACTGTGCAAATTAAAGCTGGTGATTAGTGACTAAATTGGTGTATTGTATTTTGTTTTCCACTGTACCTACGAAGATCAAGGAGACCGTCATAACAATATATAATAAATAAATTTGGAGTCAGTCTCAGTTAAGCCACTGAGAAATCCTTACAGTAGATTGCACAAAAATAAAACTTGTGTTAAAACAACAAATAAAACAGACACACATACAGAGTTGTTATTAGTAGTGAAAAGCATAGACATGTATTAGGAGAAATTTACAAATGTCCAGTTCCCTTAAGTGTACATGTATGTAGCCAGGCACGGTGTGATAAGAAAGGTGGCTGTGTAGAAAGTTACTAGATTTACACTTTGCTGACAATAACTTTATGTAACTCCCACCTTGCTGTTCTTTTTGTCACATCCACTTTCACCAAATTAAATCTCCCCTTTCTATGTTCTCTGACATATTTTCCTTCCTCTTATGGATTTTCCCTTACTGTGCAGTATTCCATTATCTTTGTCAGTCCTCTTCACTTACAAATTTATCATGTAAAAAAAAAATAGACTGTCAAGATTGCTTTTGCAGGATTAGTACACAATTTTTTTTTTTTTAATGGCTGATTTTTGGAGTCACTGCATTAATCTTTTGGCACCCCAGTATAACTCTTTGTTTTTGGAAGGTGCAGTCCAATTTTGTTTATACAAGGAGGTGTTCTTATCCACAGTTGTACTTAGCTGATTGTGCATTGTACATTACCAGTGACTGAAGATTTTGCAGGTAGAGATATGCAGCAAAACAGTCATGATCAGTATTGAGCGAGAAATTTACAACTGTTGATTTCTGGGTTTGTTTTTATTTCCCTTTTTTTTCTGTATTGGATTGAATGTTTTGCCATCGTTAGTTGCTGGAAAAGGCAATGGAGTCTTCCGAAGATGTTTGTTGTTGTGTTTTGTGAGTCTTTTAACGGTTGATTATCCTCCCTTGTCTGTTATGAAGTCTTATCATATCCCTTGTTTCTTTCACTATTTTGGCTGTAGTCTGTTTATTGGAATTGATGGATTGGATGGTAGACTTTGAATTCACAAGGAAGTCAGCCTTTTTGTAAGCCGATGGTCTGAGAAGCAGCTGTTGGAGTACCATGGCTATGGCTTGAATTTATCCAGGGATGTAACATTGCTCACGTCCACAAATTCTAGTAGAATTCCAGTCAGCTGTGGATTTTCTGTGGATAAGGAGGCTGAAAAGATTGATGGTCCAGAAACCTAATAAAAGCCTTGTGCTTGTGTATAAGAATGTAACACCTCGTTTGGCATGTGCCACAAAGGAGCTCGTGAAAAAACTAATAGGAGGAATGGCAACACTCTCTTTAAAGTCCTGACCTTGTGTCATGCGACTTCCACGTGTTTGGTCCTATGAAAGAGGTCGTGAAGTAGCAATATCACATCGATAAAGAATTCCAAAATGTGATGTGGGTGTGGTTAGCAGACATAGGACAAGACTTTTTCAGCAAAGGCATAAGAAGAAATCTCAGGCACAGAGATGACTGCAATATAAAAACATCTTAAAGTATTAGAAACAGCCATCTCATGGCTTGAAAAATAGTCTGAGAATATACTTACCCAGCTGGTGGTTTTGAAAAGCTTAGAGATATCGCTGCCAAAAGAAAAGTGTTATCTTTGTTCAAAAGTTGATCAAGGATTTTTATCAATCATGGTCATTTAAAAAGCAACAACTTTTGTTTTTCAGTGTCTTCATACTTATATTAATAATGACAGTAACATTAATATTGTTATGACATTACAGAGCATTCTATATGTTTATCGAATGTTCCAGAGGAATATAGCTGAATGTTGTGGTGTACGTGATTCTCATCGCATTTGCTAGACTGTGCCAGAATTCGCACGGCCGCACGCACTGTGTCAAGGCCACAATCAATTACGTCGTAGTGTAGAGCTAATACGTAGTATGTGTATGAATTACTCAGGGACGCTCAGTTCAGTTTATTGTCAGGCGATTACAAGTGATTACTCTGTGCATTCAAGTGGTTAGTGTAGTGAAGTGTTGTGTTTAATAATCGGGCGGGACAATCGTAATATAATTGTGTGTTATATTAGGTCACATTTTATCGTGTGTGAACAAATTTTATTTGATTTGTTGTAAGAGACTGTCTTGTTAATTATGAATGGTTTAATTGTGATAATTAAAGCTGGTGATTAGTGACTTAATTTGTGTCTTGCATTTAGTTTTCCACTGTACCATACGACGATCAAGTAGACCGTCATAACAATATGTAAGGAAATACACGGTTTCCAACAAGGCTACTGAACCTATCATACAGCCCCCTCCATCAAAAAGGGAAAACAAAAATCTCAGCATTGCTAAGGATTGATTTGGAAACCAATTCACTGTTCCTGTTAGACAAAATTTCCTGCAAAAATGTCTCCCTTAAAAAAAATTCTAGGCTCGTGTAGGTGAACTCAATGAACACAGGATACACTATGTTAAAGTGATGTTTGAAATAACTCGTATACATATTAACATACCCTTTTATTGAAAACTGAAATGACACTCAGTTGTACAGTTATTATGATAGGAAATTGTAATACACAAGTATCGTTATTGTTAATTGATTATAAAAAATGCTTATAAAACTTTAAACATTACATTAATATTCAGTCTACTGTTACTATGTACTATTACTACTACTACTCATCAAAGCATCAAACTGTAATGACATGGAATGTGTTTCTCAATTATCAACAATTAAACAGTTAAAAAGAAGTAAGCATTTCAGTAAGCTGGGTTATGGTGTTACATACTTTTATATTTCTTATCGCCTTCAAATTATAATTGAATATGAATCAATTTGTCATAAAAATCTTAAGCTGAACAAATTAGAGACTTTATAACTTGAATACAATGCAGACAGTAAAATTAACCATGAGTAAGCTTAATGATAATTTTCTGTTGTGAAGTTGTATGATAAAATAAAACATATTATTAAACTTTAACCTAACATACCTAATAATTTCATGTTGTTATTATCACTATGATTAACATATGTTTATATCTTCATGTTTAATTTTTTTTTAATGTAACGAACTAAGTTACTTTCTTCTTATATATAAAAAATAAGACTCTAATGAATAATACGGATTACACTCATGTTAGCATAATGTTATGCCATGACACTTGATTGGTTAAGCTGCCTTATTTACAATAAATCAAGTACAATATATACATAGTAAGTACATAATGTACTAATTAACATGTACAAAATAACATATATATTATTTTTGATTCTCCAACACTTATGTTAAGCAGATCAGTGTATGTTACCAAGGGCGCTTCCTCGCTTTCTGAACATGTACACCCTGTCAATCATTGTCACATCGCTGTGTTATCCATGTTATATTTTATGTCCATGTTTCCATTCACAATTCCAACCACCCGTTTTTCCCAACTTGTAAACATAATTTACCCTTCTTTTGGTAGTATTTACATAAATAAATAAAATATCTTTACTTACCACATGGTTCACCATACTTCCGGTTCGTGCACATGGTTCCATAATCAACATTATTTTAATCCTAGGGTCCAAGGTATCGTTAAGCGAGAGTACAGAAATAGTTGGGATTTTGCGAAATAACGGTTCTAACAACAATTGTGTGACATAAAAGCTCTGTTTAATATATCTGAATTTGCATAATTTATACTTATCGAAACCAAAATGGTGTCTTATAAGACCAAAACAAAATGGCGTCTATAGCTACTTCCGCCCATATTAGTTACTCATTTTTTTTATTACTTCTTTCTAGTACTTAATTTGTAGCAAGAGCATTTTTTGTTAATCTGCAGTGTTCTTTGAATTTACTTATTCTGTTTAGATTATATTATTCATAAACCAATGCCTTCTTGTATAGTCATAAATGCCGGCATTCTCTCACACGCATGCACTCTCTCTCTCTCTCTCTCTCTCTCTCTCTCTCTCTCTCTCTCTCTCTCTATACCCATACATTAATTACTGTTACGTGTTTAATTAATAAATTTTTTGAGCTCAGAATAATTGATAGAATTTAGAATTTTAAACTTTCCTGAAATGCTGGGGTAGTTGCTTCTCCTCAGATATTTTCCATTGTTGGAGGCAGATGCTCGGCCGAACTTTACAGTTTGTCTGTTCCTTGGTTCACTGAATTTAAATTACATTTTTTTCTTCTCTGGTTAAATACTGATAACTGTTCACTATTAACTACATCTTGAACTGTTCACTATTAACTACATCTTGGATACTTTTAAAAACACTTGGCTGGCTATACTTTGCCAGCTAATTTTGTTGTGTGTTACTGCATCGAACGTAGATTGAAGACTGAAAACGAATAACCAGCGCAATTCACGCAAGTGGTAGGGTTATATCGTCATCATCCTATTGTTTCAAACGTATGACGCCATTGTTCTGCGTCACATTTGTTACGTTTTCCATGATTGATGACGTTCCAACAGTGTTTTTAACTGGTTTCGTCCAAATATGTGTGTATAACCGCATGTACACCATGACCTTGGAGTCAACTCGTACTGGCAAAACTGCGTTGTGTTTTATTCATTAAGGAAAGTCAACCTAACCATTTTTAAACATCTCAAATACAATAAATTTATTCCTCATGTATCAATAAATCCTTTGACGGACTTTTGTACCGTCACAAACTTTGTCATCGTTTTCATCAGCTGCCACTAGTTCTGGAATAGGACTTCATATTAACTGTCCACTGGATAAAGTCGCAGCTTTTTGCAGCTGCTTCATCTGGTGATCTAACATTACTAAATTTTAGGTTTTGGAATCGCACGTCTCAGACCATACATCAAGTGGTTCTTTCTAGTTTTGTGTGTGGGAACTGAGTTCCTGTTCACCTAAAATGGCTCTTACTGAGCATGTGAAATTTCGCATTGACATCTATAGCAAAATTGGAAGTTAAGGACATGGGAATGCGCGAAACATTTATGGTCAGAGGGGAATGGTGATGTGGTGGGAGTCGCTTTAAGATGCGAGAAGAGAATTGTTGTTATGAGCGTCAGTGGAGCCAGCGTATGAATATTATTTTGAATAGTAACCAAAACTGTCGTGCAAGGTTGTTAGTCATCTGTGTTTCACTTACCACAGATGTCTCCCCCCTCTCTCATACACACACACATATCAAATGTCATATAAACTTAACTCGTCTTTTTTTTAGCCCTGTAATTGTCTGCTGTTGAGACGTACATAACACGGCTCTTATCGGAATGGAATGCACAAACTATGCACATGTGCACTTCTGCTCCTTAATTACACTCTACTATCTCTACAGTTTATCATAAAGGGACGACTTCTTCGTACTAGTATTATCTTACTTGTGAAAATCTTTAATCCTAGACAACAAAAACCTGTTTCAAGAAAAAGGAAAAATGATGTTATTTTAATATAGTATATTAGGTAAATAATCTTTTAGCCCTACAAATGTTACAACTCGTAAAAGTAACGGTCAGACAAACAACAGAGAAATCATTTATGTTTTACCACCTGGCAAAACAACCTTTTATTGTAAATAAAGCAAAAAGTTAAAGTTATAACATGCGATAATAAAAATTTAATAATTTTTTCCATTTCAATATTCTACTTTATTTTATTATTACTCAATCACACACACACACACGCATGCTTGTGTCTTTTTTATCATATTAGAATTAATATTCTACTATTATTTCTGTACTGTTTGTTTTATAATTATTTATTTTTTGTAAAGATATGCAAGGCATTAATAAAAAAACCTTCAGACTCACTCAAGTATGTGCTAAAGCTAGCGTGAATAGTTCCGTTTAAACTATTAAAATGAACTGTAAAACAATGACATAAGTAATAATAAACTGAGATAATAATATGTAGACTGAGGTAGTACGTAACACAGTATTTAACAACGTAACTAAAACGTGACACGCATGTTGGCAACACCTTCACTTGTATAGCAACTGATTCTCCATTACCCTTCCACCATTCACAATTTCAAAGTGGACTCATCCTTGAAGAAACTGGTTTCTGCACTTAAGCCTTTAGCTTTCAATTTTGCTATACATGCATTAGGAAACACACGTTCCCATACCCAAGTCATGTACGCAAACTCCATGCAGTCCAGGGTTGTGATTTACATACGAAAATAATACTTACATGAAGAATACGATACAAAAATGACACCACAAACACCTGCTACAATAGTAATTATAATAATCATTATACAAGAGTACTCACTAAACTCAAGGAATGTGTTTTTATAAATAATTATTTATTCTCATAAAATTATTTTTCTGTCAGCAAATGACAGATTTAATCAATATTTTCAGGTAGGACAAGTCAGAGCTTACCAGACAGGTTGTAAGGACATACAATAATACAAATTGATATAGTTTCTCAATAGCAATAGATAACATGTCTTTAGAACATGTAGTACTAACAGAGTTGTTTGTTTTTATCACAATGCTGACACACAAATGGTCTCTTAGAAGATCAGGCAGATTAAGAGACCAGCAATTACAGAATGAAGGCCAGCATTTATTTCAGTTTTCTGTGCTTGTTTGATGGCCAGTCGCAGCTGATTGTTGATGTAACCCAACTGAGTTAGTGTTGCAGAGTGCAGTTCTGACATCTGCTGTTTCACAATCTGTGCCTTAATCTGGGCAGTTCTCTCCATAATAATCTGTGCTTGGCTGCGTATCTTTTTTGCAGTGCTTAGATCGTGGAAAGCGACATACATCATTTCTGAAGCAAAACACAAAGTACTTGTCCTAACAAAATAGTACATCCCTGTAACCAAGAATAAATATTGGTTAATTTTTGAACAACTTTTGTATTAATCATATTAATATACATTATATTGTCATTAAAAAACTAATTCTTGTCTTCTGAATGTTTGTTAACATTCTCTGTGCACAAAATAACCGTACTTTAATTAGGTGCCACCCAAAGTCCCCCTCCCCAAATTGAAACATCCTGTTTAAAAGTGTGGTACAGAATCATGCCTCCAGTATCACTAGGGAACCAGGCTAGTGGTTATCATTGCTGTAGAAATTATATTTGTTTTGGTATCCATTTTGTGAGGTTAGTTTGTGGTGTTTCATAATAGCCAACACAACTGACTTGACTGAGCAAAAAAATTTGAGTTAAATCTTGTTTTAAACTTGGAAGCAGAGGTACACCAAATGTTGAACAAGCTTTTGCCATTTGGGGGCAGACGGAAGCATAAAAAAGTGGTTTAAGCATTTAAAAAATAGCAGATAGTGAAGAAAATTTATGAAAAAGTGGCTAATGATAATGTGATGTGTTTATTATACACACACTTATTGTTCACTAATGGTACCTATAATCTAAATTTTCTATTGTAGTGTATTTATTGTTCATAGCCTAAAGCTACAATACATATGATTTGCAATAAAGTTTAATTACTCACATTCTTAAATTCGATCGATTTCGGTCATAGACCATCATCAGGTAATATACACTCTGCACTTGCAGTCACAATATCATAAAACAGCCACTATTTACAAAAACAAATTCGTAGACATTGATTATTGAACGTGAAACGTACGTTGTTGGTGTCCAGAGTTTCTTGGGAACTGATTTTGTTACAGAGTGTTTATGTTTACATTAAGTTTTATATATTTTATCAGCTGATTACTCTATATTGATTTTCATTTTGCTGCAATATTTTTAATGTGATATGATATTTGAAGTCCATCATGATGTTTAATAGATTTTCGTGGCTCTCTTCTTTTACATTTTTGTATATTCAGTATTGTTCATATATATTAGATCTTATTTCATCACTGCATGTTTTCAATATGGTCAAATGTGCTATCTTGAACCATATTCACAAGACTGTTGTTTTATGTGTTTGGCTACTGTTGAGTTCGGATTTGAATGTTGAGAATGTTTGGTGTGTTCAATATAATTATCTGTGTTTAAAGGATCTTGAAGTCTTTAGACTGGAAACTGGCCATGACTGTCTCTCAGCGCATCTCTACAAATTAAAAATTTCCACCACAGAAGAATGTGTATTGTGCAGGAGAGAATACTCGAAAATGAACAAAAATCATCTATTGGAGTGTGTGAAGCTGAACCGGGAAATGCAAGAACTCAGAAATTACAGTGGTCTTTATTGGGAAGCTCGGTACCAAATGGGTTAAATGTACCAAGGGGGAGCCATTGGAAAACAACAACAACAACAGGATCTTGAAGTGAATCCTATGTATTTTTTGTTGCACCGCACATTATATTCTGTCGAGTTAGCAGGCTGACATTGATTAGTAAACTCCAGCTTTTTCATAAATGCTTTGCTTTTTTGTATTGCTTATTTTCAGATTGTTGTAGATGTCATTGTTTGTTCTGAATGCTAATTGATAGTTGTATTTTGCAAATGTTCTAGATAATTTTGAGAATTATCGTCAGTGTAATGTGCAGGTATATAGGTTTTCTTCCTCTTTATTGATATGTTATTTGTTTTTGATTTATTCCTTTTTTGTTTTTCAAAGATTTTATCAATCATTTGAGGCTGATATCCATTGCTTTGAACTATTTGATTTTTGATGTGTATCTCTTTTTCATACCGTTTCATACCCTCACATATCCTCTATGCAAGAAACAGTATGAAAAAGAGATACAGTGGAACCTTGGTATAACACCCCTGTGATAAAACGTGACCCTTGATGTAGTGCTCATTTTTCACGGTCCCAGAAAGTTAAATAGTTGAATTTGAGACCTTTATATAAAGCGACCCTCGATATAAAGCGCTTTTTGGCCGGTCCGCAGAAGAGCGTTATATCAAGGTTTCACTGTATTGTGAACACAAGTGCAGAGTGTATATGACCTGACGATGGTCTTTGATCGAATTTAAGAGTGTGAGTAATTAAAACTTTATTGCAAATCATATGTATGGTATCTTTAGGCTATGAACAATGAATACACTACAATAGAAAATTGAAAAAGTGGTATTATTCTATTGAAGAATAATAGAATAATATGTTATGCCCGCCCTTCAACTAGCATCACCAGTCCAAACATTGTCAAAGTTCACAAAACAGTTCGTGAATATTGTTGGTAAACAGTTGACGAGTGTAAAGTTATCACTCCACAGACTTTGTCAGAATCACTTGAATACCCTACATTGGGAGCAAATTTGTGTCTCATCAGTTACAAACTGATGAAAAAGAACACTTGAGTTCACGTTGCAGGGAGCTCAAAGAACTTTGTGTAAATGCACCAAACTTCATTTTAGAGATATTATGCAAATGCACCAAACTGGTGATGAAATATACATTTCCAATGGAAGTCACATAGTTCACTAAGACCAAAAAAAGAAGCATACCAAGTTTGGACCAACATGATGTCAATGCATTGTCAACAAAGAATTTGTTCCATAGGGTCAGATGGTCAATGGCCAATTCTACTGTGATGCTTTGAGGTGGCTTCAAGAACAACTTTTAAGGTTGCAACCAAACATTGCTGTTGCATCAAGACAATACTCATTAATCAGCTCATTTATCAGTCATTATGTGTGAGTTTTCAACTACTTTGAACATAAAGGTTGTCTTTTTCCAATCCCCCCTTGCAACTTCTTTTTCTTCCCAAAAGTGAAAATAGAGGAAACAATTTGAAATGGTACGTATAACAGGATGTGCTGGAGAGGATGACAGAAAATGACTTCCAGCAGTATTCTGCTGACTAGCAGAATTGATTCTGTGACCCGTGCGTCAATGCAATAGACAGTTACTTTGAAGGAGATTAAGTCAGTTATAATTTTTTTGTAAATGTATGATTTTACGTAAATAAATTTTGGGAATTTTTTAGTAGCACCTCATATTGAGTTTTTTTTTACTAAAAACAGTATACCATTGAATAAATATGATAACAAAATTAATGGGCACAAGTAGAAATGTCTACAAGTAGATGCTGTGACTTTGTAGGAGAACTGATCACTACAAATTCTCTTTGTGTCATATACAGCTGAAGGAATAATCAAACAGATGTCATAAATTACAGCAACACTAATCGCAAAGATATTCATATACACTATACCACTATACATTGAATATTTTTTTATTTTGGCAGTAAAGTGAAGTGACTAAGAAAAAAGAAATGCAGTGGCCAAACTACACGATTTAGGATGGAATTAACCCTTTAAGGAGCTTGAACGTTTGAGAATGTGCAGTTAGGGAGCATGCACGTTTCAGAAGGGCATGCAGTGTTTCGCTTAGCATGTGCATTTAAAAACATTATGTTGTTTCCTACGCTGCAGCAGTAATCTAAACTGCTTGAACAGTAAATCCTTCACAGCTATTTTTATCATTTGCATTAGAAATTACTGACCATGTGTTTACAGTCTTCATAGTTATCACTGACTACTTGTTCATAGTTGTATTAAGTTTGTAACATTTTCTGTTTTTAACATGATAATGTTTTTAGGCTGGGGGTTATTCCACAAAAATCGTCATCGAAAAACATAACGCTTCCACACTTTCGATTCCCCACCGTCTAGAAATTTGATATGTAAACGCATCAAGACAGAAATAATCGCTGCTGACATTGAGTTTAGCAAACGTTTTAGTGAGAATCAATTTGGTTTTACACGCGCTGTTTGTGATCGTCTGTGGTTTGGAAATGATTTACGTAATCCACATTATACGTTTCAAAAGCCTAAAAACATTATCATGCTTCGATGTTTCGGTTTCGTCAAAATTCTTTTTTTTAATAATTTTTATTATACTTTTTTTTGTATCATTGTTATTTTTTGTGTAGTAAAGATATATTTTTTATCATTTAGCGATACATTAAGTGATAAAAATAAGTCTATATTTATCTGAAAAAGTAAGATGGGAAATAATTGCTGGGAAGGACTCTAATTTTGAAGAGAGTGAACACGATTTTAGTAGTGTGGAAAGTCAAACCAGTTGTTATTTATTTAAATCAACTATAAGTTACATAAATTAATAATGTAAATTGGAATTAAAGTGTTAACATATTTTCTGAAAAAGCTAAAATTTATTATACAATTGTTGGTAGGTTGACACATTTACAAAAATCCTTGCTTCCAGGGATCAAGCTTCTAGTCCAGTGGTTCCCAGCCTGTGATACACGTACCCCTGGGGGTACACATAATTAATAGTGGTAATGGTGGAAAACCCCAAAACAAGGAGATAAAATAAAAACACAAAAAGAAATTACAGAGTTTTGGTTTACAAAGAGAGACTTATGTGGAAGTTGTCACTAGACCTGCCCACCACTAGTCATATTGTGCGATTGTGAATGTGTTGTCCCCCTCTTCGCCAAAACTGTCACTGTGATTGAAAGCGGTCCATCATTTTAGTGTTTGATTGGGCGTCCAGTAAGTAATGTGTATTAATAGGCTAGCTTCATTCCTTTTTTATGAGTGGTTAATTTAAAGTGTTTAGCTATTATTTATTGTTTTGAGTGACTTTCTATTGATATTGTTTTGTGCCCCAAACTGCAAGTACTTCGAAACAGTCTGATGATTTACAAGCACAAGGGGACCAGGATGCAGTGACTGATGGGCCTCTTCTTGCAAGAAATAAAGTTAAAACTATAAAAAAAAAACTCAAATCAGTGGTCCACCAAAGAAGAGAAAGTATTCTGATGAATACTTGAGATACGGGTTTTCATTCATGGAAGATGAAGACTGTCATTTGTGGAGAGATATTGTATGACAGTAGCATGAAACCCTCTTTATTGACGCGCCATTTTGATCCAATTTATAAACAAAAAACTGTTTGTTTTTCCAGTGACTATCAAACGGCCCAAATCTAACTTATTATTCTTAACTGCAAACAG
The DNA here is from genome assembly GCA_034769895.1 of Magicicada septendecula. Lineage (NCBI taxonomy): Eukaryota > Metazoa > Arthropoda > Insecta > Hemiptera > Cicadidae > Magicicada > Magicicada septendecula. Next base: position 159,630,862 of record CM068373.1, on the reverse strand, counting down.
AGTCAATGAGAATGTGGTTGAAGTATTGTTAACAGAATAAGTTACCATATTGCTAAAAATGGTAAAAATCATATAATCGCTGAAAACTTGATCTCCTTATATCAAAGATGCTGTTCAACGTATGTTCGGTGAAGATCATTTCCAAATAATTAACAATATTCCCATCTCAAACAATACAGTTTCTCAGAGAAGTAAGGACTTGTCCAACAACGTTGTATCTACAGTAATTGAAAGTATAAAAAGGAGTCCCTTCTTTTCAATACAGGTGGATGTAAGCACTGGTGTTTCCAGTCTATCAATTTTCCGTCTATTGCAAGATATATAAATGATAATGTGGCTGAAGAAAATCTTTTACCTTGCTATCCTCTCACTGAAAGATGTAGCGGCAAGGACATATTTAATGCCATTCAGTGTTATTTCTATAAAAAAGAAATTGGTGAGGCTAATTGCTGTGGTGTTTGCATAGATGGTGGAAAATCTGTGTTTGGCTGTTATACAGGTTTGCGCAGTCACATCATAGAAGTCACTCCCCATGTAGCTTGAAGTCATTGCTGTATTCACAGACAAAGCCTAGCGTCCAAACCCCTGCCAGATTCATTGAAGGTAGTGCTCAATCAGTCTGTCAAAGTTGTTAATTGTCATCGTCATCATCATCTTCATGGATAAACCAAGCATGGTTTGTTCCAGTCTCAAATAAGCAAAGATTAGAGCTGGTCACTCCACCGCTTCCTTGGACGTACCACACTTCTCCGTCCCCTTGGCCTGTAGTTGCAGAATACTCAGTATTCTGCTGAGTAGTATATTGGCCTGAGTAGTATACTCAGAATATTCAGTTCCTGCGATATATGTGTGTTGTTGTTAATTGTATTAAGGCCAATTCAGTGAACTCCAGACTATTAAAATCTTTGGAAGAGATGGACAGCTTCCATACTACATTACTTTTATACACAGAAGTGAGGTGGCTTTCACGAGGAAAAGTACAAGATTGTTTGAATTGAGACATGAAGTTCATGTTCTTTTCTTGAAGACAATCCTTTTCAGTTGAGCTCTAAGTTTCATGAAAGTGAATGGCTTCAACAGTTTGCGTACTTATCTGATATTTTTCAGAAATAAATGAGCTAAACTTAGAATTACAGAACAGTTCCATAACCATCTTTAAGATGTTTAACAACATTGAGTCTATGATCAAGAAATTGCATTTTTGGGAATCAAGTAGCAAAAAAACCCAGTGTGAAGTAGTTTTTGTGACACTTCACAGTTTCTTAGCTGAGAACGAGCTGAAATTGTCAAAAGTAGTAAGAAGTAGTATAATAGCTCACTTAAAAGGACTTAAGGTGTTGTTCCAAAGTGAAATAGTAAAGATAATTGAATTTTAAATGCATTCAACAAATTTTTTGTCAACAAGCCGAAAACTATCAGTTTCTGAAAAACAAAAATTGATTGAACTTTCGACTGATTCTTCTGTACACTATGATTAAAAAAAAAGACATTGACTTCTGGGCAGCAGTGAAAAGAGAATACCAAGAACTCAGAGATAAAGCAATAAAATATTTATTACCTCTTACGAACACAGAGCTTGTCGTAGGATCATTCTTGTCTTATGCGTATATTAAGAACAAATATTACAATAAGCTTGACACAGCTCCTGATTTGAGGTTTGTCTGTCTTCGTTTGAACCAGATTTTAAAAAACTCAGATTCATGAAACAAGCTCAAGGATTGCATTAAAATTATTAAGAGCTACGTCGGAAGACATGTATATCAAGATGAATAATTGTTATGTACTTTTATCATAAGTATATAATATGGGTTAAAAATTATTTTAATGCTGTATTTATTTGTTTTGATCTTATGTTAGGTTGCAATTATAAAAAATTGAAATGAATTGTAAAATGTAAAATCAAAAATAAAAGCTTGCAAAACTTCATTAGTTTAATTTTAGTTGTTTGATTATTTAGCTAACCTAAGAAAATTAAACAAAAAAAAAACTTTTTTGAGGGATGGGTACTGAGTTGAGTACTGGGTTTATGAGTTGAGGAGGTACTAATAAATGAAAAGCCTAATCAAGGGGTGTGGGAGAGAAAAAACTTTGGGAACCCTTGTTCTAGTCCAAAATTATGCTCATCAGAGGGTTAATGTTAAAAAATGATGTGACCAGCAACTTGCATATGACATGTCTGTCTGCTGTGTTATGATTCAACAAAAGTAATAAAAGAAAACAAAAATAAAATAAGTCATCATCATCATCACTCCAAGGTATAGGCCTTAGACCTGTTCCGGAACCCATCTCCTCGGTCTACCGACATCTCTCTTCCCAGGAGGGTGATAACCCAAGGCAGCCACAGGTAGACGGATATCAGGCGTCCAATTCAAGTGTTCACACCATCTCCTTCTGTGGTCTTCAATCTTGTGGTACAATGATACAATGTTTAAATCATGTCTAATATCCTCGTTCCGTGTCTGATCCAAGAGAGGAACCTTGCGTCCCTCTTATAAATTTCATTTTAGCTGCCTGCCCTTTTACCAAGAGTCCATGTCTCACTAGCATACAGGAATGTGGGGACAGCCATAGTTTTATAAAATTTCATTAGGGTACCTTCCGTTGTGACGTTTTGTAGTAAATAGAGGAGAAGGAATTAAGCCCCGATACTTTTTTTTTTACCTAAATTCAGTCAGAAAATTCCAAAAGCACCAAAAGCCCCAGGGTCACCACCACATTTTTATTGGAGGAAATGTGGAAACCTTATCACTTTCCCCATGAAAACAATTTAAAAAACAAACAAAACTTTCCCTCACAGAAAAATTCCAAGGCCGTTTAGACGAACTTTTGGACACAGAGAATATGTTATAGGTAGAGTGGCGTAATAAACTAACTTAACACGTTGTAATCAAAATTCTTATTTTATTATAATGAAAAAATATTGTAATGTACTACAAATATAAAAAAGAAAACAAAAACAAAAAGATAAATGTCAGCAAATCAGTACTTTTAAGTTCTTTTGAATAATACCCCCTTTTTTCTCACACTCTATCAGTTTCCCTCTATTTATTTCATAGTTTAGTTTGTTTTTGACACTGTTACTTTTGTTACTTTAAAATGCAATTGACAAATTTTTTTAAACCCTTGTTCCTACTTATCTGTACTGTCGGGGAGTCTCACGGTGGTTGCGCACTTTCCCGACAAAAAACACAAAACAGACGGTTCCAAAACTCCAATTAATTATGCCACACTGTCTTCTTCCATAATTTAGTAAGTTTACATTGCAAATTTAATTGAAAATTCTTCTTCACAAATTTTGAACTCGGTAGGCCTACCTTGGCTGCCCGCGGGCACTAACAAAATACGTCTGTACTGTTTGCTGGCAATTGTGAGACTGCCTTTTTCTTTGTCTTGCACAACAGTCCAGTTCAACTGCGCACTCAAACCAGTTTTCCCCGGTTATAGCCAAGTGTCGCTGCCGTAGACTGATGTCACTTGTTTACAGTTTGATCATCCAAGATGCCACTCTGTCGGGCCTCGCCCAAACAACGATTCTGTTTGTTAAACAAACATTTGGTAAACAAAATGTCTTTTGGTGTGTGTAATTGTGACTCACTCATCACCAGCTAAAAATAGGCTGTATTGCTTAATGTACTGTTACACTGTGTTTTATTTTTCAGGTACCTATGAATCCTTCCACAGATCCATCTAAATATTGTTAGCTCAATATCCGATTCAATAACAATTCCATATGATATATTACAACGCAGGTAATTAAAATGACTAACCTGATCCAAAATCTGATTATTCACGACTATCTTAGTTCTTATAGGATATCTGCCCTGAAATGCCATAGTTTTAGATTTTATAGCACAGATCTGTAGCCCATAGACTTGTTTGATGCTGTTGAACGTAAATATCGCCTGCTGTAAAACTGGTCTTCTGTTTTCTGTATCATTACCTTGTCATCTGCATAAACCAATGCATTCACATGAATATTTCGCTGAAGTGATATTCCTAAGTCAACTTTAGCTGTCCATCGCCGAAATTAAAATAAAATAAATTAAAATGAAAAGTAAATAGAATTTTCTGTGTATTCTAGAGGGTGTTGACGATTATCCACAACGCAGTCGTACTTGTTTTCCATTGCTAGTTTGCTAGTTTCAATAATATTACTGTGCAGTTTTCAAGTTAAGAGTACCAGTTTCTGTTGCTGCTGCAATGCGAACTGTGGCTGCCTCTGTTTTCGTTTGCACCAAACAACAGAAACTTTCAGTGATCTGTTTTTTGTGGCATGATGGTCTATTAGAGGCCAAAATGTAGAAATTGTCAGCACAAGTTGGGACATTTTGCCCCGACAAGAGTGTCCGCTAAAATGGGACATAAAAAAATAGTTGTACAGTTGACATGTACATAGGAGCCATATTGCTGACGAGGCTCACAACTGATGAAACCATTCAAATCAACATAGTTTTGTTAGACTAATGATTGAATATTGATGACATACAAATAGCTTGGAAATTAATCATTGTGCTGCCTATAAAAATATTTACGACTGAGTTCCAGTTCATAAGATTCGTCAAATAGTTCCCAAAACAACCCGGTATCAATAACTCTAGGAAATTGTATACACTTAACTTATTGCTCAAACAGAAGTGTTACTTTTCTTAGAATATATAGACTATATATGACGGTGACGGTTTGTGTTTAAATACAAGAGGACTGTGTGTATGTGTGTTGTGTGTGTGCGCGTGTGAGAGAGAGAGAGAGAGAGAGAGAATTATCTGCTGTTATTGCCGATTCTGGCATACTACTGTCTGTTTTCATCTTTCCAGTCCTCATCTGACAGTTCTTTGGTCATCACTTCAGCATTAACTTTGTCCCTCCGTGATCTTTTTAACTTTTTACTTTTTCCAATTATCCAGTGGACTTATAATGCAATTTTATTAGCACTCATCACCTCTCCAGTGTTAAAGCATTTCTGGGGATCAACATATGAAGAAGTTGTTCAAAATATAACTCGGTATGTTTAATAATTAATATCTCCCTTAACACTCAATCGTTTAATATTGAAATTCACCTAATTTTACAAGCAAAGCAAGTCTTAACTCAGTCGTTTGGCATTTGCCTGTCTGTTTGGAGTATGACTCACGATAACTTCTGAACACATCAAATTTTTGTAAAACTTTATATATGTGTCCATACTTTTACCCTACAGAACCCTATCTGAATGTAATGTTCATTTTTGAAAATTTCAAAGTTTTTACATGCTAGGGCCAAAAAGGTGTATGAAAATTGTGAAACATCGAAAAATTCATTTGATCTATCAAATTAAAGATAATTTAAACTATATAGTATGAATTTTTGAAAATGTCCAAATTGTGTGACCGTAAAATAGATTATAAATTTGAAAAGACTGTAAAAATCCGGCAATATGTCAGACTAAAAGGAATCATAACCCAAATCCGAATGTTTCGACTATTTAGTGTTTATTGAGTGATTGTGCTCTAGAATTGTTACATTACTAGAGAAATAGTAATCAAGATTTTTGTAATCCTTCCTGTAATTTAAAAATTATGTAATAATAAATTGCTTTGTTCAAAATAGTGAGAGAGTTCTGCAGCTCAGGGCACTTACTAATATATATCCTATTTAGAATGTAGTTAGAAAAAAATACACATTTTAATGCAATTTTTGTGTTAACTTTCACCTGAGGAAATGACTTATTGCTAGTTTTAGTTCAATTTCAATTTGCCTTATGAAATTTTTAAAAATTACTTAACTTTCATATCGATAGGATTCTTGATCTCAGTTCTCACTGGTTAAGTGTTCAGTGTCAGGTGTGTACTTGATCATTTTTAACTGTACACAGACTTTGTACTGTTGCTCCAATAAATATTATACATTGACAGTTTCGACTCTTACTATTATTTTTTCACAATCCTTGTTTTTAAGGTATTCATAATTATATTGATTTTGTTCCATAAATAAATAAGTATGCTGGAGGTTGCCTAATTTGAAGACACGCAGAATAGGCAGTTGTATAAAGCAAACAATGATATGATTGACAACAAACACAGAAAATACTGGGATCTTAGTTTGCTTTCATTGTTAGTTCTGAACAGACTGTTTGCTGTACAGAACAAATAACAGTTTGTATGAAATTTGCGTATAATATAATATTACTACATGAAACTGGAAAAAGCATTTAAAAAATGTAAATATAATATTTAAGAAATTTAATAGCACTCAAATCAGATGAAAAACAAATAAAATATTTCTTTCAAATGATAATTAAAAAAATAATAATAAGTAAAATAAGGAATGTCTGTTTAAAAAAATGACCAAAATAAATTATATATAAAAGTACAAAAATATAAGATTTTAAGGATATTTTATGACATTCTAGACATCATAATGGGCAATAATTGGTGTTGATGATAATGAGATAAGATGAATCTTCTGTTGAATCACGAATTGACCTTCAATACTGAAATTAAACCGTATTCAGTGAAATTACTTTTAAATATAATGGTTTACTATAGGTCAGTAAATATTCATATAACATGAACTGTGTAGTAAGTAATAATTATATCAGTGGCGGCCCGTGCTTAGGTTGCACGGTTGCACAACCCCCATTAAATCCCGAATTGTATTTTAAATTATAGAATTATGAATAAAACAATAACTAATAATAGTGTTTTCAAGCTTAATCTTCATAATTAATCATTTGCCGATTGAAAAGCGCTGAGCAATACTAAAAACCATACACGCTCTTGCCACGGTGCATGCACCAACTGTGACACATTTTGTATATGGGGAAATTCAATGGAGTAGTGCTCTGGCTGGTTAGACTTGGGTGTTCCTATAGATTGGGTAACAATATAGGTTCGTTTGGTGTGATTAGGGACTGCAAACCCTGCTTGTACGTGACGGTGCTACCAGTCTGTTTGTTGGTAAATAACACGTGGTACGAAAGGTTGGAATTCGTAAGGTTATATTGTTACTAAAAATTTGTTACGTTAGTTGAATTCGTTAGTCTCAGTCCAATTCATCGTTACATGTAAATAATAGTACACATAAGGTGTCATAATGTAAAATATTTATTATATTTAACTGGTAGGACGTAGTGAATTCTGTTGTAAACTTGAACGAAAATGCTGTTCAGTTTATGTCCTATTAAGGAAAAAATTGAAATTAAGAGAGTAGGTAGGCCTACTGCACCAGACCTTTCAAATTTTAGTCAAAGTGAAAAATCAGGTAACAGAATATTTAATTATAAATTTAAAAAAGATTTATACAATAAATATTTGTCGTTATGTGGGTGTGGCACTAAAATTGCATTATTTTGCTTTTCTTGTATATTGTTTGGAGAGGAGGAGGCTTTGACATTTTCTATAGACAGAATTAAACAATTTAGTACCATCCAACCCAACTGCAACCCCCGAATTTTTCAACCATCAGCCGCCACTGATAATTATTAGCATGACAACTATTATACTAATCATTTTTCTGTTACGTACACCAGGTTTTGTTTCTGATTATAAATTCCAGGAATCTGTGCTTACTTAACAGAAGCAGAATCATAGTGGCAGTTGATTCGTACAACTAATTTAAATCCAAATTAAACAGTTTTCTTCTGTGGTTGTAGTTTTAATGTTGTTCTGAATTTTACGTTATTTTTGTGTCTCAAATGTTTTGTTTTGTCTGAGTGTTTCCAATTAAATTATTAGGTATGAAATCTTAAAACGTTTTGATTTGTGTTGCTATGGTTTTGTATTTTCATATTTTATTGTTATTAAAAAAATTAAATTAAATTACAGTAATAGTTGATAATGTAATAAACTGTAATAGCATGTAAATGATTTCATGTTATCGTTTTTGATTTCTTGTCTTATTTGAATCTCCTACTGTTTAAAAATTTTAAAGCATCCATTTTGTCAAAGTTAATATATATGTGCAAACTTTGAATCCTAAGTTGCAATTGTGGATTATAATTTGGACTAAATCTTTCAGAGCGTGTATCCTGAAAACAAAACACTTCCAGACTTATGCTTATATGAAGTTTTTCTTTATTTTTCATCTATAGAAGATGCCTGTACATATGTTAACATGAAATAGGTAGCAGCTAAATAGAATTTCAAATTCATGATTCACTAAACAAAGGCAGAGGCAAAACACTTGTATTTTTGTATACATTCACAAATCCCTATTTGTAGTTCATAATATTAAATCTTCTTCTCCACATCGAGGTGTAGGCTTACAACCTGTTCTGCCTTCACTGTTCCTCTTCCTTGGTCTACCTATATCTCGTCTTCCTTGAGGTCTGTATCTTATTACTTGTTGAGGTAGTTTCATATCTTCCATTCTCTCGATGTGAATTAAGAAAGTTCTGTTAGTGGTTATAATCACAAACAGAAGTATTACTGTTGCACACTACTATAAAAAAATTATATATAAATTTTTTTTATAGTGGTGTGCAACAGTAATAATTCTGTTTGTGATTAAATTTCTTGACAACTGAAAGTAACGTGATCACCCATCTTCAATCTTTTTTTTGGCATCTTTTCAGTGTTGTGTTATGACAGAATCTGTTAATATATCACGAATACTTTCTATCGCAACACCTCAGACAATTGTGTAAATTGTTTGTGTTTGATTAGTAATTATTCAAGACACTCTAAGTGTTTTTTTCAATAATGGGTAATAGTGTCCAGGTTCCACTACTGATCTCTCTCTCTGTCTCTCTCTCCCCTCCCTCACTCCCTCCACTGCTTGATGTTCTCTGTACCTCGTGCCGTGTTTATATTTTGTGTCTTCATCCTTGCCCCCTCCCAGACATTTTCTTCCTATAATTATAACTATTCTTTCTTCGTCTTACAGGTTTTAATATTTTTATAAGTACAGCAGTCTCCCTGTCTTTAACCAGGATCTTCATTCTTCTTGATTTTGCCACTCTTCCTCTAATGCTTGTCCCCATGTGCACCACTCATGTTGTTCTATTCATTCATCCATTTCCCACTCTCCTTATGTGGTCATATTCTCAGTCTCTTACTCCTTCTATACTTCAGTATACTGATTTCCATTCCCCTTTCTTCTTCTAACATCCTTATTTCTAACACTGTTCTTTTCTAGTTGGTCTCCTGAAGCTTCTCCTAAATTCTAACTCTGTTGCCAGAATGTGGTGCTGGTACTATTTGTTAATCACAGTGTTGTACCATTTCTAATACATTCTTTCTTCACCAGTGGGTTCTCAAAATTCTCTGTAATTCATAAGTAAATTATAAAAAAATTGTAATCGTAATTGTTGTAAGTTCAGAATAACTTATCTGATTAGGTCACAACACACAGCTATTTATTTTTAACCACAGTTGATTTCATAGTATTGTCTCTTCTTCAGCTCAAATAAGAATGCCACCAAAATTTATTAGGAGTGCGTTTGCAGTGTTTCCCTAGTTTGAGGATGAATATATAAAGGTTTTTAAAAATGCATAAACACTTGGTACGTTTCACAGTTTTTATTTAACTCTGACAGCTGTTTCAGCTTCTTAAGTCTTTGTCAAAGAGATGAGTGAACACTAAACAGAGGATGTAAGGGTGGTGAACATGTGTGGGGTGTGAAGATGGAGGGGGGGTTGTAGGATCTAAGAGAAGGTCAAGTGTCTAAAAACTAAAGATAATCTGAATGCAAAATATAAAATTAACTGAACTAAATAACAGCTTTTAATAAAGGGGTTACACAGAATTCAGTTTGTTCATTTGTTAAATTTTTGTTATTTTTTTTATTCCTTTTTTAATTTCTAGAATTTCTAACAGATCCATTTTTTTTATACTTTTTTGTATGTTGGTAGTAGTGTAATTCTTAAGAATATTAGACTCCTTAATTTAAAAAAAAAAAAATTATTTTAAAAGAATTTTATTTCACAGAGCCAGATCAGGGTAACAAAAAATTTCATTTAACAAATTACATTCTGTTTATAACAGATAGGATTATGGATAGGTTAAAAAAGCATGGTCTTAACATGGTATCAGTAAACAAATGTAATCCTTTTTCATTACTAGTCAACAATAAAGAAAAATCAAACACACTAGAGAAAAATGGAATTTATGAAATACACTGTGCAGAATGCGATGCTATTTATATCGGACAGTGTGGCCGTGCTCTAAAACATCGCATTTCTGAACATAAGAAGATGATTTTAACCAATACAGCCATTACAGGTTTTGCGGATCATTGCTTACAACACAATCAATTCATAGATACAAAAACATAACACTACTTTACAACATACAAAAAGGTAAAAAAAATGGATTTGTTAAAAATTCTAGAAATAAAAAACAATTAAAAATAACCAAAATTTAACAAATTAACAAACTGAATTCTGTGTATCCGCTTTATTAACAGCTGTTATTCAGTTTAGTTAATTTTATATTTTGCATTCAGATTATACGTATTTAGTTTTTACAGACACTAGACCTTCCCTTAGCGCCTACAACCCCCTTTCATTTTCACGCCCCACACATCTTTCGATACATGTCCTAAACAGATGTTCACCACCCTTACATCGTCTGTTTAGTGTTCACTCATCTCTTTGACAATTACTTAAGAAGTTGAAACAGCTGTCAGAGTTAAATAAAAACTGTGAAACGTAGCAAGTGTTTATATGTTTTTAAAAACCTTTGTATTAATATTGTTACGACGGTCTACTGATCGTCGTATGGTACAGTGGAAAACTAAATACAAGACACTTATTAAGTCACTATCACCAGCTTTAATTATCACAATTAAACAGTTTGTAATTAACAAGACAGTCTCTTACAACAAATCAAATAAAAATTGTTCACACGCAATAAAAATGTTAACTGATATAAAACACAATTGTATTACAATCGTCCCGCACAATTATAAAACACGTAACACTTTTCCACAATACTCGAACCGCACTGAGATATCGCAACTCAAATTCACAGAGTTTCGCCCAACAATAACTCGCAACTCAGACTGAACTGAACGTCTCTGAGTACTTATATTTATACTCCGCTGAGGTTCCAAAATATTTGCTAATAGGCGTCTACTAGAAAACGCTATACGTAATTCATTGCGGCCTTGACACAGTGCGTGTGGCCGCACGAATTCTAGCACAGTCTAGCAAATGCGCTGAGAATCATGTACACACACACATTGCAGCCGGATACCACTGGATCCTTCGAGAAACACGTAGATTGTTCTGTAATGTTGTAACAATATGTTTCACCAAGTGCCCAACAAGTCATCAATTAATATTGGATTAATATATGTTAGCAACCATGAAGTTGTAAAACAGAGTGGCAGGAACACAAAAATTTTGTCTGTAAGTGATAGCATGATTTGAATGCAAGCAGGCAGTTTGCTGAAATAATTAAAATAGCACTCTACTGCACTCTGTGTGTATTCCAGTTTCAGTTAAATAATTCAACAAGCCGAGTAAGTTCTCAGTTTTAACTCGATCACTTGCCATTTGTTCTGTCTGTTTGGAGTAAGTCTCATGATAACTTAGAACACATAAACTAATTTCTGTAAAACTTGACTAAATCCCATTTGGGGTATCAAATTAGAGTGAATTTTAATGTTAATATAATGTTAATTTTTTTAATTTCAAAATTTTTGGACGTCAGCCAAAAAAAAAGGTGAAAATGGTGATAAAATCGCAAAATTCTATGTGGAGTATCAAATGAAAGATAATTTTAACTAACATCTGAATGTAGTGGTAAGTTTGGAAATTTCAAAATTTTGAGACCTCGTGGCTCATAAAAAGAGTTCAAACATTTGAAAAAATTATGAAATCCCATCAGAGTGTCACACTAAAAGGAATTGTAATCCAAATCCAAATGTTTTGACTATTTAGTGTTTATGTGTGAGTGTGTGGTGTACAAATGCTGTGTTACCAAAGAAACGGTAGAGTAATGGAAATTTTTGTAATTTTTCCTGAAATTGAAAAATTATAATTTTTAAACTTTTGAAATAATAAATGTACTTTGTTCAAAACAGTGAAAGAGTTCTATAGCTCAGAGAGTGTACTAGGCTAGTTTAAACTCTTCTAAGTATTTGTGTGTAGATTAGTAACCACTGTAAAATGGTTAATAATAAATAATACTGTGAAGGTGTTAATAATGCAGAAGTAATAATGTAGTAATTGAATTAAGCATACAAGCTTATTCAAGTAAAGAGACCTTCATAAAAATGTTAAGGAGTTGACATGAAAAGAGAAAAACTCCTAACAGTATTATATTCTTACCAGTGGTGTATTTAGTTTAGAATTTGGTCTTGGAGGGGGGGGGGTCGAGTCAGGTTGGCTTCATACAAAAGAAAAAACAAGTTAAGACTAATTACTATCTTTAAAGTGGCTGAAATCAGTCCCATCAAAGTAAACAGTAATAACTTAATAAAAATACGTGTTGTTGAATCATTGTTAACAAGATACTTATTGACTGAATTGATTTTCCTATATTTTATATGTCAAACGTATACACTAATGGTGTCTAGTAAATCTGTTTGTATATTTAAACAAGAGTAACTACTATTAGTGTACACAGCTGGAAAAGTAATAAAACTGCGAAAAATTAAAAGATTAACAAAATTCATTAACTTTTTCTACCCTCTGGGGGGGGGGTCTCGTTCTTCTCCCTCTCCTGTAAATTGCCCCTGATTCTTTCAAACTAAGTGACACTCAGTTGTGTGTAGGCCTACATACAATTGCTGGCCAGCTTCCCTTCTTTATCACCAGAACTGTTTATCATACTGTTTGTCACTAAACATAACCAAGGTATAAACTAACAGAAACAGAGTATCATCCAGTGCATATATAGGTGTATATCGGATTATTAGATTTATTTCAAAAATTAATTATTTATGAGCTACTAGTTCCTCTTCTAATGTAATTCCCATATCAGAGTCAGACATATTACTTTAACTTCTGAGGGAAATAATAAAATTTATCGTAGTTCCTTCAATTGATTCTTCTTTTGACAGTAGTTATCTTCAAAGAATTTGGTACGAAAAAATTCGTTTTAATGAATACAATATATACAGCATATACATTCTGGATAGGTTACTTAATGTAATGTGTTCTTTTTAAGAAAATGAAATCATAGAAATCCAGTTGTTTTCTTTCTTTTTTTTTACAGTACTTTAAAATCAATTTCTGGTCAAACGTGCCAGAAATTGATAAATGCCTTAAAAGTAGTAAAAAACATTTTTAAAGAATGTGATAACCTTTGTTTTCTGTGTGAGGAAGAGTGCTCATAAATTGAAATCAGTCTGTAATTTGCACTTCAAGGAATGTAAGATCTTGATGTTACTTTATTTTTCAAATTGTTCTGATAATAACGGGAATTGTTTTAGTATTATTTCAAAAAGTGTTGATCATACAGGTCTGATCAGTGCAAAAACAGCAAACTAACATGTATACAGACAAACAAGTGCACTTCCGATAATAAGCAAATCAGACTTACTAGGAGTGTTTACTCTGTTGTTGGAAACGAGTAAATAACTGCCACCACCATTTCTGAAGTGCCTTTGCAACCTCCCCCCCCCCACATGTAGTTGTACAGAATGCGTGACAGTTTGGTTACTCTGCCATGCTGTAGCAAAAATTCTTTTCTTTAGATAGTGCTTTGATGCCCACTGATGTAATATTTTTTTAAATTTTGATTAGTTATGTCTGTATATGGATTAGTGTTGTTTTGTGCGTTTGTTTGCTAGTTCATGTGCTGCTTTATTTTCAGTTCCAACATGTAAGAAGTTTTTTCAGCACTGAAAAAAGTACAAGCCTTTTTCTAGTACTCTGTGTGTGTGTGTGTGTGTGTGTGTGTGTGTGTGTGTGTGTGTGTGTGTGTGTGTGTGTGTGTGTGTGTGTGTGTGTGTGTGTGTGTGTGTGTGTGTGTGTGTGTGTGTGCTGCAGGTGTTTATAGCTAACCCTGCTTCTATCCTTCATCCTAAATACATTCTTCGTTTATCTGCCCAGTTATTTTCACTAAGCCCAGTTTATCTTAGTTATATCATTTCTTTCATCTTCTATTCAGCTTTTTTGTTAATCTGCCTTTCCTCCTTCATACTGCGTTCCAATTTAGTATTTTATAGGACCATTTATTGATTACATCCATCTTGTGTCACTACTCCACTATTTCTCTTTCTAGGCAGTAATATTTTCTTCAGTTTTCATTATGGCTCTTATACCTTCATCTACAGTTCCACCATTTCTTGACGGTCTTCAGCTTTGAAGCAAAACATCAATTTCCTTTGTAAGCAACCTTCCTTTATTTCAAACTGTTAGCTACCCTATCTCAAATAAGTAAGTATAGAGCTATACTTTACACTGTAGTATTTTATATTCTGTTTTTTGTTTCCCCTTTTAGACTACCACAGTGAATTCATTTTTCTAATGCTGACGTCTCTTGAATATTGTTTTATTTACAATGCCCTTATTACTATTTAGTTTCTTTCTGTTGATTGCTTGATCATTATGCTCAGTGATCACACTAAACAAAGTCATCAATTGTTTAGTGCGATCTCTACCCCTCAAGCAACCAAACATTTGAATTTTTAAAATAGGTTAGATACCTGATATTCCTTCATGCAACTTACTTCGGTCGCTATGCACGACGCGTTTCAGGATCAAGGTCCCATCCTCAGGTGATCACTCGGGTCGAGCTCGTCAGTTCATAAAAACACACACGCATAAAACATAAACAACACTGAATTCAAACACTCATACTGCGCGAGAGTGGATGATGCGCATTGTCGAGAAAGTAAACGTGCACTCAAACTGTTTTTATGAACTGACGAGCTCGACCCGAGTGAGCACCTGAAGATGGGACCTTGATCCTGAAACGCGTCGTGCATAGCGACCAAAGTAAGTTGCATGAAGGAATATCAGGTATCTAACCATTTTAAAAATTAACCATTGCAACTTGGTGACCATACACACAACAAACATTTGATTTGTTGAAATTTTGTATATATCACCTACATCATTAATTACTAGTTTTGGGAGCAGAGATTTTTAGTGACTGCAGTAGGTGACATCAAATTATAACATATCCAACCAAATTCAATATAGTGATGATTGTATGTCTTCAGAAGAGTAAAATGGATAACATTCTATGCTGTTATGTTAACAATAATTGTATATAAGGTGTATATATTGTCATTTCTCCACAGGCAGAATGTAGCATGTTGAGATCGGATATAGCTCAGTATGAAAGTTTGACCAAATTTGGTTTGCCTCGTGCCCATAGTTCTTCAGATGAAAGCGATTCAGTGGTACAGCTTGGCATATCAACAAACACATCAAAACGCAAAAATTCCAATATCAATGTCATAGACCAAGACACAAAATTGAAAGAAGAACTACATCGAGCATTGCTTGGTAAGTATAAATGTAATAACAAAAGTGTACTGTACATTTGTGATTGTTAAGTTTAATGAATAAATTAAAGTATACCGAACACAAAGTAAATATTATAGAAATAATAAAAACATACTAAGGTTGTACCTGATAAACTAAGGCTTAACTGGATATTTATAAATTGTACAAAGAAATTAAAAACATGAAATTGAGACGTGGATACTCGTGATTTATTGTTAAGTTGTGTTGCATACTTTATTAGTCTTTATGCTTTATACTTTATGCCAATGGAAGCTAACGCTGTATTGTATAATATCAAGCAGAAATTTGGTAAAAATGTTTTGTGTGCTAACCTAAATACATACTTAAAGTCGCAGAAAATCCCTCTTGGGGGGAAAGCTACCATCTCGAAATGTTGGATTCAATTATAGAATTCTTGAAACAAATGGCACTATGGGCATCGTTTAAAATCTAATTAATTCTGTACTTTTTTAAATAAAAATTGTTTTTTGTTGTTTCAACAGCATTTTATGTTTTTGCATATTAGTAAATAAGAAAAATCAGGTACATTAATCCTTCCAAATACACTTGGGCATGTTTTTGACTGCTTACTTCTCACGGAATTGGAATATTGAATATTAGAATTGTTGAACAGTTCAAATTGCAAGTATCACTTTTGCTCTAAAGTCATTGCTCTGCTCTGGCAAAGTGGCCAGAGCAAAGTCGAGCTACAATCATCATCTTGCTAGCAGTCTAGATAGTATTTGTTAGCATGACGTGGATCCTATAAAAGAGTTTTATCGTGGCCGGAAGTTTTATTGTAGTACTAAGTGCGCACAGATCTATAATTTAGATTTACTCATGATTTTAGTAATGCTATGAAATTAAATCAAAATATAACATGTTCACTTTAGCTATTTAATTACACTACTAGCAGGTACCCGCGGCTTCGCCTGCGTTTATTAATTCAACCGCTAGATGTTTTTTAAATAATTTATTTAACAGCAAAATAATTAAAACATTTATTAACACTTACATCGTATTTACATACATTGCATGGATTACATCATTTTATTTTTAATTATATTGTTACTTTCAATGTTTAACATACCGGGTTGGTGGTGGTACAAATAATAGTAAACAAATATAAAAACCCAATATTATACAAAAACAAACTACTTTTTCATTATAGAGCTTCCGGATAAACTATATTAAGTGTCCTTCCATTTGGAGCTAAGATGTATAGATTGTCTCCATTTCCAACTCTTGTACAACCCACGTACAGTTGACCATGGGAGAAGCACGGTTTCCGAAGATCGAGTCCTACAACTTTAAGTGATTGTCCTTGTGCCTTGTTGATGCTCATAGCGAAACTCAAACGAACGGGGAACTGCAAACATCTAAATTGAAACGGTACATCTGAAGGGATGATTGGGATCCGAGGAATGAATACTACTTTACCCGCGGCGTATCCTGTCATGATGGTGGCTTCAATAATATTCGGCATCAGTTTCTTGATTGAGAGTCGTGTTCCATTGCAGAGGGAAGGAGGATTCAAATTCCTGAGAAGCATAATCCCCCAATCTTTAGCTCCAAGATGTGCGAGGGTACTCCTGGTGGCTCCAAGTTGTTCAAAAACTCTGTCGTGTAGTTGACAGCCTCATCTGTATTACATGTCGTGTCAATAGATTTGTAAATTTGTAGAACACCGGGTAATTCTTGTAAAAGTTGCTTATTGATGATGTTGACAGCTTCATTTCTTGGGGCAAGAATCGCTCTTTGGCACAGCCATGCGTGATCCGTGAAATGCTGTGCCACATTTGGAAACACCGCCTCTTTCAGCTGTTGTTGGGTTGTAACAATTCTTCCTATGCTTTCCATCGCCACATGTCCATCGTGAACATCCGAGATCACAGCACCATTTCCTAGTTGAAGTACATTATCGGCAAACTGCTGTGCAGAGGGATCACCGTTCAGATGAACTTGCATATTTGTTGACAGTCCAAGTCTTTCAATTCAATTCCAAATGTATGAAGATTTGATGCAGGCTTGCATTTCATCTGCCCTGGTTCCACGGGGAATAACCGGAAGCATCTGCCGAAAGTCGGCAGCCAACACCATAGTGATGCCTCCCATTTTATCGTTGTTGCGTCTGAGGTCTTTCAAGGTGACATCCAGTGCCTCGAATGCAGCTTTGTGGGACATGGTACACTCGTCCCAGACAATCAGCCTGCAATCCTGTAGAACCTTGGCCATTCCTGAGTTTCTTGAAATGTTGCATGTAGGAGTCTCCGCGGTTGTCAGATTTAAGGGTAACTTGAAGGCTGAGTGAGCTGTCCTCCCTCCTGTCAAGAGTGTTGAAGCAATGCCGGACGAAGCAACAGCAAGGGCAATCTCATTTCTCTGTCGCACTTTTGCCAAAAAAAGATTAATATGAAAAGTCTTCCCGGTACCACCTGGAGCATCTAAGAAGAATATGCCACCCCACCTATCAAAAACTGCTCTAGTAATCTTGTCAAATGCTTCCTTCTGATCTTGGACCATTTTCGGCTAATTCTCCTCTATGTATGCTGTGAGCAAATCTGTGTCGTAATTTCTTTCTGTATCTGCTTCACTCGGGAGGGTGGAATCTCTGTTCCTAATCGTTTGCGGAAGTCCAAAGCTTTTCAGGCCCGATCCTCCCAATGATATAATCCTATCCTCAATGTAGATTAGAACTTTGTTGAATATGTCCTCATTGTACTCGAGATCCATATTCTGCTGTTCAACTCGTGCTTTTCAGACAGGCTCTCCCTATGGTTCATCCATAACTGCTCCGGACTTGACATAGAGCATGTCTGCAGCATAACAGCAAATAGGTTCCGCATAATCTTAGATTGAGACGCAGCTGCTTCTTCCAACGCTTTGTTCCAGTGATCGTCGTTTTTCAGAAGTCCTCTAAGCTGACAAGCCCCTTCCATCAACTGTTCTCAAATCGTCGAATGATGTTGGACCTCTTATTTCGTGCAGTAGCAGTCGCAGGTGAAAGCATTCAGAGCTGTTTGGGTGGATGGTGTACACCTGGCCGAGGGCATCACTGGAATTAATCCCTTCTTCTTCTGGTACAATTTTACCTTGTCTACATCGGTTCCAAGTCTTGTCTCTGCTGTTCCATGTGTAGTACTTTGGGACTGGTTGTACAGTAGTGTGCGCGCAAACTCATCTTGGATGCAAAGTCTGAAGTAAGACGTGAGTGTCGTTTCTTGAGGTGCTTGGGCCTGTTCAGCTGCATTTTCTGTTGTGAAGTAGGCACTCTGGCCGTTCTCTAGGTGGACGCTTAGATGAATTGTAACGGTCCCGGATTACTCAGCCTAGGGGGTGGGTAGACAATAACTCAAAATATTATCCTCAAGTCACTTCAATAGGTAATCATTTGAGGGCGCTACCTTGTTTTCACACAGTGCTATATTACTACGACCATAACAAGGAAAAGGCGGACACTGCAAGATGACATGAGGAGAAAGTAAAACCTGAGGGTCATCCAAATAAAAGGAAAAAAAAGAAAGCTCTATAATGACCACTATTTATAGTTAACACATTAGGGGTAGTGAGTAGAATTGGAAAATAATTATTAGATTCTAAACAACCAAACAAAATTCTTAAGATGTGTTTTGGTCTGAACTATTTGTGAACTTAATTCTAAAATAAAAGAAAATCCAGTTAAATTGATTACCTTAATGTACAACCACAGGTTTCGAATAACTGTACTCAACATTATAGAGAGCCTGATTTATTACAAAATTATCAAACTGTATCAAAATATCAATTAGGCTTCACCATATAATAATTCAAGATCAAATATGTCAATAAAACCAGGAAACATAATATAATACAATTTAGGTGCCACCCTCCAATATAGCCCTTAATAGGTTTCAATAGATTATAACCAAATAATTAATTAGTTGTACAACCAACGACTCACACCTCAGATAACTTCCTTAAATTATTCCAAAAATTCTAATTACCATACCCCTTATGGATCCTTATTCCCGACAAACCATTACTCATAATACATTGGGTGGCCACCACAACGCTGAAAGAATTAACATTAACAACACATACAAATACACTTAACATTTAATATACAGTTGGACAAATAAATTCATGGTCACAATATTTAACATATAAATAAATTAATGGAGTGGCAGTTAGACAGTTCCTCCACAAGCCGGTGTAGTCAAAGTTAGGTTGCCGCACTAACAAGGTTGCTACTCTTTGTCGGACATAAGAACAGATCCCGCACTCCAGTAGACCAAGTATCAATATGGGAGTTCAATAATTCGAAGTAAGATTAACTACTGAGTCCCGTTTAAGAGAATTTTTAGATAAGTCACTGATACCAGATAACAATTCAGAAATGTTTTAGTAAAGATAAGATATAATGTCCGTTAGAATGATAATTTTCCACTTATCGGTTTGGAGAGCACCAGCCGTTGGCAACCAGGAATGTAGGACAACCACCCAGAGCAGGCAGTCAGGCAGCAACTCCGGCAGTGAAGGGTGAAGGTATAGGCACCAGGTAGATGTGATACCAAAGGACACAGCTCCCGGAGAAATCCCTTAACCAACTGGAACATTGGATTAGGAGGGAGCAGTGCAAAAGTAAGGGTCTGGTGTGGTGATTTCCATGGGCAGCTAACTCACACTGAACTATCCAGAACATCTAGGCAGCAGTCGGGTTGAACAGGTGTTCAGCCGATCAGGCCTCACTTGGCTTGCAGTGATGAACAATAAGCGACAGGAAAAGTAAAGCAAAATTCTTGTTTGGCCAGCTGGAGCTGCAGCATTGTTATCCCAACTGATAAGCTTATCAACAGGTCGATCAGGCCTGTGTGCCGTCTCAAGTTGAATTCAACTTACTTCTCAGTTTTAATTGTTGGTTATTAAAATTAAAAACATTACAACACCCCCTTTCTTCAGCAGAAAATTTCCCAAATTTTCTTCTGGAAGGCTAGTCCAGGTAAGGTCTCAAGTCCGCTGTGTGCCAGGTTCCAGAAATGCTCTTCCCCTCTTCCGATTGCAGAGTGTAAGTGACAGGAGACAGCTTCTTCTTGATCACAAACGGCCCAATGAACTTAGGGAACAGCTTTGCTGACTTGAAGTTGGTAGCATCTGCTTGGGCAAAGTTCCTTTTCCAAACTCGTTGTCCTTCATGAAATTGCTGTTCTCGTCAGCGCCGATTGTATCTCAATGTATTCTTCTCATAAGCCTTTTTCATCCTTTCCTTCACTTCCTTGGAAATCTCTTCTAGACGCATCAGCTTCTGGTGGTGACGATTAAAATCAGTGCATTGAGGCAAATCCTCTTCATGAAGATTTCCTGATCCCTCTCCTGCTAATCTGATCTCCCAACCAAAAACTAGGAAGGTTGGAGAAAACCCTGTGGTTTCATTCACTGCTGTCCGCAAGGCACAGACAATCTGACGCAGCTTTGTATCCCAGTGTCGATGGTTTTCACCAACATAAGCTCTCAACATATTTCCAATGGTGCGATTGGCCCTCTCAGTAGGGTTCGCCTGAGGATGATGGCTAGGTGTGAATATAGTCTTAACTTTGTTCTCCTGAGTTAAGCTGCGGACTGGTCGGCCAATAACTTCTGAACCATTATCAAAGACAATGAAATCTGGAACGCCATAAACTAAAAAAAACATCTTCAAGTGCCTTGCCACCGACTTTGCTGTGGCAGCTCTCAAGGGAAATAGCAGTGTGTATTTGCTAAAAGAGTCAACCACAACCATAAGATACTTGTTACCTTTAAAGGATCTAGCAAGAGGTCCTATTAAATCCACGCTCAGCATCTTCCATGGTCGGTCCACAACTCGCTGTTGGCCCATTAAACCAGCAGGTTTAGATGAGTCAGTCTTTGTTGACAAACCTTGCATCTGGCAACATACGTCGATGTGTCCCTACGCATATTTGGCCAATAGTGGAGTTGCTGAAGCCTACGATAAGTTTTGTATACACCCATGTGTCCAGAAGTAGGGGCATCATGGCATTCTCGAAAAGCCTGAAGCTGCTTCTCCTTAGGCAAAACCAGCTTCCAATCCTCTTCACCATCGCCAACCGAAAAAGAAGGTGGGACATGCTTCCAGAGCTTATCATCCTCCACTTTCCAAGATGAAAATTGACCAGGTTTCTGCTTGGTCGACTCAACCACCCTCAAGTAACATCTGTCCGTTATTTTGACGTCATTCTTCAGGTTGATTGAGTCGATAACTGCCAAAGGCTCAGCAGTCTTGAGGAGGTTTCTTGACAAGAGGTCAGGGCGACATGTTCCCTCCCCTTCCAGTGTATTAAGGTAAAGTTGAATGTCTAAAGGCGCAAAGACCAACGATCCAGTCGGCCTTGTGGGTCCTTTAAGTTGTGCAGCCATAGAAGGCTATGATGATCGGTAATAACAATAAAGTGGGTTCCTTCTATGTAGCGCCGGAATTTCTCTATTGACCATATTACAGCCAGACACTCCCTTTCTGTAGCAGAAAACTTTTGCTCGGTTCTGCTTGCAAATGCTATCATATTTTCGCCACCATCAGAGGATTGTGACAATACAGCTCCCATCCCGACACCTGAAGCGTCACAAGAGATAGTGGATTGCTTTCCAAAATCCGGGCACGACAAGATAGGTGACTGTACTAGACTTCCACGGATGTCATCAAATGCTTCCTGAGCTTCCTTGGTCCATTTGAAGGGTTTATTCTTCCTGAGCATTGATGTTAAGGGATGAAGGCGCGAAGCAAAGTTAGGTATAAACCTACGATACCAACTCGCAGTTCCACAAAATTGCCGGACTTCTTTAGTACTGCAAGGGACAGGAATTTCCAAGATGGCGGTGACCTTTTCTGGATCTACTTTTAACCCTTTTGCATCAACAACATAGCCAAGGTAACACAGCTCTGATTTGCAAAAATGGCATTTTTCTTTATTGAGGGTAAGTTTGGCCGCAACAAGGCGTTTGAAAATTTCTTCCTATACTTCTACATGTTTCTCAAAGGTCTGAGTCACCAAAATAACATCATCTAAGTAGACGAATACATATGGCTCCAGGTCCATACCCAGCACATTGTCTACTAGGCGCTGCCATGTCGCTGGCGCATTATGCAACCCAAAAGGCAATACATTAAAATGGAATAGACCTCTCCCCTGTATCGTAAATGCTGTCTTCTCTTTGCTTGACTCATCTAGAGCTATTTGCCAGTAAGCACTTTTTATGTCTAAGGCCGAGAGAAAGCGAGCATCCCTTAAGGGATCCAGAATCGAAGTAACATGAGGTAGAGGATAGGCATCTCTCTGAGTCACTAAGTTTAGTTTGCGGAAGTCAACACAGAATCTTTTGCCTCCATCCGGCTTGTCAACCAAGATAATGGGTGAAGACCAGGTACTCTTTTATGGTTCCACTATGCCTTGTTCTAACATCTTGTCGAGTTCCTCGTACACCAGTTTCAATCTAGCAGGAGACATCGGATAGTATCGTTATTTTATCGGGGCAGCATCCCCTGTCTCTATCTTGTGCTCCATCAAGTGAGTTCTTCCTAGTGCAGTTGTTGTTTGATCGCTAAGGTAAGTCTCTAGGAGGGCTTCCAAGGTCTTCTTTTGAGATTCAGTTAAGTTGGTCTCGTTTAAAAGTCCAACGGAGAAGATACAGCCAGTTGACTTGCAATTATCGGAAAATTCCCAACTCTTGTTTTAGGCATCCATGACAATGTGCATCTTATTCCAAAAATCCATTCCTAAAATTATTCCTTGGGCCAAGGAGGGTACGACCAAAACAGACAAACACTTAGTTTTATAGGAAAGAGTATGGGGTAGCATAGCTTTTCCTATAACCTTATGCTTTTTATGATCTGCAGTTAATATATATTGATCAGAGAGGCGTTCTAACTTGGCTGGAAATTTATCAAAAAACCCCATGAGTTCTCCACCCATAACGGTGTGCAAAGCACCTGAATATAACAATGCTTTGTAAGGAGTTCCAAAAATGCGAATAGTTAGATAGGGTCGCGGGTCATTCTCTCGTGAATCAACAAGAAAATCTAAAGCAAATCGTTGAGTGACTGACTTAGGAGTAAACTCATAGTTCCTAAACTTATCTGTAGGTCTTCCAGGGAGCACTCCAGAGTTGTCTAAGGAGGGCTCCGACTCTACAAGTTTTTTGAGAGGCACTTGGCACAGGCCGTCTTCTTAACCCCTGCTTCCCCGCATCCAAAGCAGAATGTCTTCTTCTCTCTCTTGCAGTTTCTGTGTGTATGATTTCCTTCTCCGCAGTTCCAACACTTTAAAATGGTCGAGACGATCGATAAGTAGATGACAAAGAGTCCCTGGTGGTGTTCAGGTAGGCCACATTTCCCTGGGCTGGCCTCCGACAATTTGAAGAACAAGCGAGGTCCGGTTCCAGGACACCAGTCGGTCGAGGCGGAGGCTGAAATGTCGATGAACGCAGCCTTCCAACTTCAGCTCTTCGGCCAAGGTGATGAAGTTCCTCAAGGGATGTAATATTAAACATGCAGAGTTTATCTTGTAGAAAGGTATTCACGTTCTTCAAGATGCGTTGAAGTCTAGTCTCTTCAGTTACAGGTTTTGAAAGGTGGCCAAACAAACCATCCATTGCAACGAGATACAGATCCAAACTCTCCATCTCCCCTTGAGTTCGATGCAAAATCTCTAATTGTAGACAACCATCATAGTCAGCGCTTTGGAAGACAACTTTCAGCTCCTCTTTAAGCTCTTCCCAAGTAAATATCCTTCGACAAGCTGAGCGATACCAGATGAGTGCAATTCCACTAAAAAGATCTACCGCACTTTCATAAAGTTTTTGACAGGAGACACCCCTAGCCTTTCCTAGCTCCTCTGCCCTCTCAAGAAATGCTGCTACGCTTTGACTTCCCTCCCCATCGTACTTAAGTCCCCATTTGTAGACTGGCACCATCTTGGGCTTAGAACCAACTTCCAATTCGTGAAGTGCCCCCGAGGGCTCCCGCTTAGTTGATGTAGGTTGAACAGTAGATAAAAGTGAGCCACCTGGTTTTACTGATGATTCCAGAAAAGTATGGTCCTGTCGAGAAACCGAGTCACCACCAAGATGTGACTGCGATGTTGTCAGTGTGGAAGGAAGTTCTAATCCAGCATTTTGAGGCTCAGAGACAATAGGTTTTCCTGGCTTTCCGGTTTTAGGTTCCAATTCTTCCTCATTGCCTTGTAATTGTTCCCTGGAGTCTTTAAGGTTGGTAGACGCATCCACAAGCCGCTTCATCTTCCCCAGAAGGTCACTTTTCCCATCTTCCAAGCCGGTTTCAAAAAAGTCGCAGGTATTGGAATCCTCTCCACGCGCAAGAGCCAGTGCCATAACCTTGCTTGAATGCACTTATACTCATTATCTTTAGCATCCCCTTCATAGTCGGTTACCAAGTTATTGAGATCAGAGAATTTCTCCTCACAATTGTCTAATTCTTCCGAAGGGTCTAGCTGTGCGATAAGTTTTCCATCAACCGGTATGTTGTTTGAAAAACAGTGTGAAAATTTCTTCCTTAAATCATCCGCATTTCCTCAATAGCAACGCCTCTAATTCTCAGTTCATACTCGATTTCCGAGCGACGCAAGTAGTAAGCATTCATGTTAATTGTAGATATCAAGTTCCAAACAGAATTAGGAAAGTGCATAAATCCTCCGAATTTTCTTATTTTGCCAGAAAAATTAAAGTCAAAACATCAATAACAAAATGTAAACAAAGCCAGCACAAGGCATAAGACAGACAACAAAAATTTAATAATAAATAAATTCTCAAAGTGCAACTCCTTAACAAGGTAAATTCCCACCAAAGTTCAAATATTTGTTTTAAAACACAAGGAAATCAAGGAGGAATAGCAGACAGGCCCCACGTTGGGCGCCAAATGTAACGGTCCCGGATTACTCAGCCTAGGGGGTGGGTAGACAATAACTCAAAATATTATCCTCAAGTCACTTCAATAGGTAATCATTTGAGGGCGCCACCTTGTTTTCACACAGTGCTATATTACTAGGACCATAAGGAAAAGGCCGACACTCTAAGATGATGACATGAGGAGAAAGTAAAGCCTGAGGGCCATCCAAATAAAAGGAAAAAAAAAAGAAAGCTCTATAATGACCACTATTTATATTTAACACATTAGGGGTAGTGAGTAGAATTGGAAAATAATTATTAGAGTGTAAACAACCAAACAAAATTCTTATGATGTGTTTTGGTCTGAACTATTTGTGAACTTAATTCTAAAATAAAAGAAAATCCAGTTAAATTGATTACCGTACCTTAATGTGCAACCACAGGTTTCGAATAACTGTACTCAACATTATAGAGAGCCTGATTTATTACAAAATTATCAAACTGTATCAAAATATCAATTAGGCTTCACCATATAATAATTCAAGATCAAATATCTCAATAAAACCAGGAAACATAATATAATACAATTTAGGTGTCACCCTCCAATATAGCCCTTAATAGGTTTCAATAGATTATAACCAAATAATTAAAAGATACATACTACTTATGTATGTATACATATGTACATATGATACATATGTACTTATATATGGCACCATTTCATGCTGATGAATTTCATTAAGCTCATTGCCTCCACTTGTCATATCAAACACGGCCATGTTGGATCCCTTATTCACATATTTGCAAACATATTTGATCGATTTAACAGAATTGCAGTATTCTACGTTGATATGCTCATTGAAAACTTTTAATAACAGGGGACAATACGGAACAATCCACGTATTGTCCACAGACACTTCCGATCCTTGAACATTGACGTTTGCAGTGAATCCTCCGTCTTGTGGGCTTCTACGACGATACAGTGGATATCCGTCCTGCCCCGTCTGAGTCTCTTTCAAAAAACATCGAGGGTATCGCTTCGTGCATGGAGAGCGGAGATTCCTGCATCCGCAGTGACCGTGCACCATCTGCTTCGTTACAGTACTGAAAAGTTCTGGGTCAGGGATTTCCGCACTGATGAAGTCATCAACTCTGTGCACGTGTAAGGTGTCTCTGAGCCAAACCAGAATGTGTGCATGAGGTAGTCCGCGCTTCTGCCACTCTATGGTATACATATGACACCGAACTTCACCAAAAATCTTTGCCTTTGTGATGAGACCCATGAGTACCTTGTGCTTCCGATGAAAGACTCTTGCCAACAAATCATGACGATCCTGGGGTTTTTGTCCGTCGAAAAGTTCTTGCTGTATCTCTATCCAATTCGGATTGCACGTGAAGGTGATGAGGTCAGGTCTACCGTAGTTTCGCACGTAGGTCATGGCATCTTGAGAACGCTCATGCATGTACGTGGGACCACCGGTAAAGCTAGAAGGCAATATAATCAACTGGCCCATGTCGGCAATATTTCCCTCGTTGATGATGGCATCCCTCAAATGCGCATACTGCTCCACTCTCAGTGTCCTCTGGTTAAGTCGAATGTACCTCAACCTTTCAGATTCAATCTTGGCATACATGTCAACGATAAACTGTTGAAACAGTCCTCTCCTTCGCAGTAAAATGTTGAAACTTGAACAGCGCATCATCATTCTGTAAGCGTAGAACTCCATAGCAGAAATCTTCTTGGTTTGCAGCATTCCTGTAGCTGGGTTTCTTTGTCGCAGTTGAAAATGATATCCATCTTCCCCCTGCCAAAAAATTAATGGATACTGCAGTGCATCATACGATCGGTGCGTATCGGAAATTCTTTTGCTGGTGCCACTTCTTTCTTCTAAAACTATGTGTCTTGCTGCATGTTGTTCTCCAGCCATTATTACAGCCACTTCCGCTGTTGTCGGCGCATTGAATCGCCTCTCATGTTCACCTTGTAGAGTTTTGTCTGCTAAGATAACCAGCTTGAACTCAGGACTGATCTTTTCCGTGGCCGATTTGAAGCTATGGACGTAGGAGTTTTCACGACTCAGCATGTCCTGCAACTGAAGTACTATGCCTTGTCTTATTTGTGGCACATTCCTGCAACACTGCTGCGCTTGTTGTGTTCCGTCGCCAACAAAACATACTTGCAGAAATTTAGGATCTTCATTCGGTAGACTCTGTAGACTCCCGATGCGATGATGTACTTGGCCCTGAACCTTGAACGTCGGCATGAATCCTGGCTCTCTAATTTCTTTGGTGGTGCCGAAAGAGGTCATCTGGAAGCATGAGTTGTAACGTCTGATATTTTGCAGGAAATGTTTAGTCTCCATGGAATCGCCAATCAGAAAAGCACTTAGGGGCTCGAGAGGATCCATTAACGGCATCAGTTGAACCTTTCCTCCGCTGCAGCACATACCTGGGGCTCACCTTTCCACTTCTTTCCTTCACAGTGTTGGCATGTTATAGACATTGATCCTATGAGACACAAAGGATCGGAGGCATAATCCGCTGATGGGTCATAATCAAAAGCTGCATTCTCTAAAGTTCTCCAAATGCTCATTCTTGCAGTAGTTGTTGCAGTTCTAACTTGCTGTAGTCTTGATTCTCTTTCTGGGATTGTTTCAGCTTCTCTTCTTCTTTGCTCTCTTTCTCTGCTCTGTTGTTGTCTTGATTCTCTTTCTGGGGTGGATTCCTCTTCTCTTCTTCTTTGTTGTCTTTCTCTGTTTTCTTCTTGTCAAGTTCATACACATTTTTTTTCCGAGTAGGCTGCGCCATATTTTTATCACAGTAAAAATCAAAATGTTATGTTACGTTCAATTTTGAAACCGCAACACATCGGTGTTAAATAATCAGCCAGAAAATCTGAAATAAAAAACATATAAAGGCGGCCGTGGAAATAATTTGAAATGAATTAAACTAATAATTAATATTCTAAATTTCGACATCATAATTAATTTTTTTAAATGTTTACTTGAAAAATCAATTAATTAATAAAATCAAAAGCATATTTGAGTTTAATATACTAACCAATCATTACGCTTTCAAATGAAAATTAAATTATTTAAGCAATTATCTTAATTTTTTTTTTTTTTTGTAACTATGGCATAATTTGTAACCGTGGAAATAATTTCAAAATAAATTAAACTAATAATTAAAATTCTAAATTTTGACATCATAATTAATTTTGAAAAGTTACAATGAAAAAATTGGAACTTCCCATTCAGGCCAACATACATGATCAGCTGTGCGTGTGCTAAAAATAACGTTTTCTACCAGTTTTTCGCTCATAACTCGCGAACGAATGCGAAAATTAAAAATCTGGCTTCAAGGTGCATTCGGGGACCCCCTTCCGTCCACCTATGTTGAAAATTTCAAATCTTTGCGTGCCGTAGATTTGGCTGGGCATCGCACACACACACACAAACACTTCCTTTTATTATTATAGATGCTTATAGGCCTCAGACACAACATTGCCACGCTTAATATTCCGGCCTTCTACTAGAGCTGGGCATGGTTTTATTCAATGGAAGTAAACTTAAGGCCACAGGAATTTATGAAATCACAATGTAGAAGTTTTATACAAACTGCCAAAAAAAACACATCTTTGATGTCATAAGAAATTTTAAAAAACTATGTAAAAGTGTATGTTAGTACATGAACCAAATTTAGACATCAGGTCTGTGTTTATTTCATTCTACATTTGGAATCAGATTATCAGTTTTAACATGGTTGGAATAAATGGTTCAGAAATAGGTATAGAAGCATACAGAAATGTTTATTAAAAACGATAGCATACAGAAATGCAGTTAAAGTGAATTTATTCTCCTGGGCATGAGAACAGACCCATACCAGTTCTCATTGACCTGTTCTATTATAATTTAACCATAAAAAAAGAACTGTAACCAAACGTTTAAAAAAATCTTAGGAATATATTCACAAAGATCATTACTTTATTCTTGTACTTGATGTGAACAGACAGGCCAGTTTGTACTTGTCAAGCCGCTATATGGTGGTGCAGAGTCACATTTCAAACCCCAAAAAGTCATCATTATCACTGTTCTCATCATGAATATCAAAGTGGTTTTCACAGCCATGTCTGACACAATAGCCATATGTAGTCTAACAATTTAGGCCACTCCTTGACATTGGCAATTTCTTCACAGCCAGTAAAGCGTGGAATTGTTTGCAGGCAGTAAGGGTATACCCATCCATTCCTGAACTTGGTGGAAAACATCATATGAATTCTGCTTGGCTGCAGATAGTGATGATGGGAGTGAAAATATGACAAACTTCAACTTCACTGACTGCTTCAACACAGTTCTCACATACTGATGGTATTGTGTTGTAGTGGGGCAAATTAAAAGGTTTTTTTTTATTTTATTAATTTTGGTTTTGATTTTATTAATATTTTAAATTCATTTCATATATGTGGCCAGTCCCCAGTTTGAATCTAACTCGCAGTCTGAACAATGCAAAGGTACGCTGTAACTGTGTTGAAATATTTGAAAAGAATGTGTTGTCAACTGTAGCACACTTCCTAGAACTTTGCGGTTGTGTGACATCCACTCACAAATGCACAAGCACCCACATCTGCGGAGCGCCTAATCCACGCTAAACGTAAGTAAAGGCAGTGAAATATCGTCGACGGCCAACACTCAAAAATCCTATGTGTCAGGTGAACAACTACCAAGACATTGACAATGAAGGCTGTGTGCGGCGACGAAATTTGTTCGCCGGCAAGGCAGTGATGCCCGCCTGGATGTAACATCGTCAAATAAAGTTTTCTCCCCAGTCGACTAACAATATTGGCCACGCGTGGTCCAACTAAATTTTCTGTCCGGACAATTTTAAAAGTCGGCCGACTATAACAGTATGTATGAATAAGAAACTGTAAATCAAAGTTAAAGAGTACAGACAAGTGAAAAAGTGCCGGGAATCAATGGAACAATAGCAATTTTCATCAAAAAGGAAATAGTGTGGGGGACGCGCCATGCAGTCGACTGAGACGCTACGGTAAACTGTATTAAACCAAATAAATGATTTTTTTTATAAATAGGGGTCTAAATAAATTAAGGGATTTTTGAATATGTGTGAATGAGTGGATGGCAATCTGGGTCGCTTTAATAAATGTATACATATAGTAGGATAAGTTAACATGGTAAAATAAATTTTATGTTATATCTGGTTTTTTTTAAAGAAAGAAAGAGTTGCAATAATATGTGAATTAAAGTAGAAGGAGGAGTGAGTGGTGTATTTAAAGAAAGTATAAAATACAATTAAATTAGATTTGTTTCAAATGAAAAGCGAGTTGAGTACGTTATTCAGATAACCTGAAGGTCATACTTGTATGTCGCAGTTTCATGCAACGGACTTTGGAATGAGAGGTAAGGCATAAAATGAATAAAAATTTTAATAATTAAATGTAATAAAAAGTGATTACACAAATGGCGCCCGAACAGGGACTCGACGATATTTCACTGCCTTTACTTTCGTTTAGCGTGGATTAGGCACTCCGCAGATGTGGGTGCTTGTGCATTTGTGAGTGGATGTCACACAACCGCAAAGTTCTAGGAAGTGTGCTACAGTTGCCAACACATTCTTTTCAAATATTTCAACACAGTTACAGCGTACCTTTGCATTGTTTAGACTGCGAGTTAGATTCAAACTGGTGACTGGCCACATATATGAAATGAATTTAAAATATTAATAAAATCAAAACCAAAATTAATAAAATAAAAAAAAAACCTTTTAATTTGCCCCATTACAATACCCCCCCCCCAATGAGATATATTCTGTCGAAACAGAAGAAATCTCATTGCTAATCCCCTAAGAGGACCGGTGAGGATATGGTGCCAACAACCCACCATTTGTTCTTATACATCATGGGTAAACTACCCCCCTGGTTCGGTGACTATGGCCGCATCTGAACGAGATTACTGGACTTCTCTGTACGAGATCCCAACACCATAAAATCGAACAGACACGCACCACAGCGCACCTCACCTTCTAACATGCCGCCCCAAAATCCAAACCCCTGGTCTTGTACCATGCCAGATCCTCAACCGATGTTTCCCCTTTTCATGCACACTGGGTCGCCTTTGGCAGATACTGGGCGTATACATACACCTATAATATTTTCTAAACAAACTCATCATTTAAAATCACAAAATATTCATCTTTAAATTCACTATTCTTTTAAGTTCAAAATCAGATTGTATCAAAACCAAAAAAAAATCTCTTATCTGAATAGATTAATTCTCTTTGTTATTATTACTAATTAGAAAAACAAATAAATTGAATATTTAATTAAAACATGAACTGCCTTATCCTAACATTTGATTATACATATATCCTAAACAGTATAATTCAATAACACTATTAATACACACAAACAATAATACAATCAACAATGCAAAAACATCAATTTGATGGCAGGCACAAAAAATATATATATTTTTTTTTTCTACTACCCCCCTTTTAATCCCTTAACCCCTGATACCCGTTACATATTCATGTGTTCTGCACTAGGCTTCTTGGCCATGCAGACCTCATCCTAGCCGTAAACCACATCTCCCTCGTGACCTGTAACTGGGTCACCGCCCATCCACACTCACTATTTCCCCCCCTGGACTGTAGCGCCCAGTTGCTTTCACAAAGAACTGATGCGGAAGGGGTGGACATTTTTTTCTTTTATTCCATTCCCATCCTTGCTTCGGCGTTACAATAAAATTCAGTGTTACACTTACTAAGAATGAAGATATGCCCCTAATGGACTACCACCCCTATCTGGGTGAAAATAGACCTGTTCCAAAATTTGGTAGATTCCCCCAAAAAATAACCCCCCTACTAAGTCTAACAAACCACCGGGTTGACAAAATAAAACAAACCACAAGCTGGTTATATCAAGTAAAATTTATGATTTCCCACAATTAACTACTTTCACGGTCATGATCCGGTGAGGTCATGGCCGCACTTAGGTGGGGAATCTACAGTTAAACGTAAAATATAGATTGTCATTTATAAAAATTTATATGAACACCAATATACACCTCTAAGTTTCCCAAACATTTTTGATAGCATTCATGCAAAATTTCCTTCAGGTTCCAATTTAAGTAAAGTACATATTCCATTTATTTAACCATTACATTTGAAATTTGAATCAGAATATATATGAATATATTATTAAAATCATCTTTCCAACTAATTTCATTATCAAAATAATTGAATTATATTTAATTTCTCAAACTCTAAGTTGCAATCAATTAATCGCAAAAGTTACAGTAATTACCTCATTATTATTTTGTCTGTAAAAATTAACTTCAATTCTTTTATGTCACAATAGGGTTTTGCTCAAGATACTGATTCATCAAGTTACAACAGTTATCAGCTTCCACACCTGGCTATACGCATTAGTCAAAACATCCAACACACCTGTTTACATTAACAGTTGTCTGCCAGACTTGTGTTATAACCACTGTTATGAACACTCCCACAGTCTAAACATTCTGGTTACATCATATACTGGCATATATACTTCCTTCAACTTTTTGGTTTCTATAAATCTTTTAGTTAACATATTTATCTCTTATTCGTTTCGTTAATAAAATTTACCATTTTGAATTTAATTTAGTCTCTTCATATAGTCAAAACAATTTTAGTTACTTTAATTGCATTTTTCAAAATAACATATTTATCAACTGGTACCAATTCAGATCAGAGTTAATTTTGCTTCATTAATAAAATTGACCCTTTTAAATTATTTGTTTGACTTAAAAGTTATTTAATAACCTCCACTCAAAACAGTTTAACATTAATTACAGCTATATGAAGTTAATGTATAAAATATATAAAATTACAGTTCAATTGGAATCAAAATGAAGTTAAACACATCACTAACCTTCATGTTGTTAAGTTACTCCAGGGACAACTCCAATTTAATTTAGTTTCTTCATACATTCAAAACAATATCAATTACTTTAAATACGTTTATCAAAATGATTCTACGTGGTTTAATGTTTAATTTTTTCTTAGTATTCCAATAAATTTTACAAACATTACATCATTTGTTTCAAATCTCTCCTTGACTTCCTCCATAATCACATTCTATACACCATTTATCCTCTACTCATAACCTAACATAGCAGGTACCGCAAAATAATAATTAAACCTTTTGGTTACATAGCTTTTACTTTAGAAATATTTACAAAATTTATTTTTTCCTCTAACTACCCGTGAATAGGTTGTGCTTTATATGTACAGGATAATCGTCTACAGAGATGTGATTGCAAACAAACAGAACCCAACTCCAATAAATATAATGAACTACCCTTTCCCTTTTTTTTTTCAAAATTATGAAACAAACCACAACCACTAATTTAACACCCCATATCTCAATCCTATTAGACTGTACAGAAATTTGTTATCTCGTTTGTCTACCCAGCCACAAAACTTCTCCACTACCTACCTAATTAAGGGATGAGTTTACAATTCATAAATAACGCCAGTTTATTTAATTTTGAGGATTACCGTAATGTATTATTTAGAATTAAGGTAATCAAATGGTTCGAAAAAGTGTGCCAATATATGTAACTATTGTTTATGTTTTCTCTAAGGGGAGGGTTAGGGAAATCAGGAAGATAAAAAGGGTAAGGATCATTCAAAGGTCAAGAACTAGGACTAAAGGTAAGGACAAAGCTTCCTCCGAAAATAAGGGTAAATGGAGAAAACCAAGGCTCGCGTGGGCAGGGGTGCGTCCCTGAAGTAGACGAACCCCACTGGGACAAGTGGGGAACATCTACCCGCTACCACTTACTGTTTTATATTAACTTCCTAATTTTATAATTATTTAGTTTATATTCAATTACAAGATTTAATGTATTATTTTATTTTAACCAATACTTTTTTAAATTGGTGGCGTTATGGGTACCCACTATTTCCCCCGTCATTTGGTTTCGTAAAACGTAGGCGTTATCCATTTTAATGTCAACAACTTCATACGGTCCTTCATACAACAAAAAGAATTTTTTGATCTCTTTATCTTGTGCACTTGATAAATCATGTCTTCTCACTAATACTAACTGCCCTATCTCATATTTGACCCACTTACCTTTTCCATCATGCTTTTGCTTTCTCCTCTCTCCCTTTGTGAGCAGACTCTCGTTGGCAAGTCGTATTTTTACATCTCTGTCCAAAACTCTTTCCTCCGGTGGATATTCAAAAAGTTGTTCTAATATTCTGGGTGGACGGCTTCCCTTGATTAGTTCGTACGGTGTAAATCCTGTAGAATCGTGGGTTGTGCTGTTTAACCAATCCTCCACTTTCTTCACATACAAAGGCCACTCTGTATGTTTGGAGTGACAATACGCCCTGAATATCCTGCCGATTTCTCGCATCACCCGCTCTGCCTGGTTTGACTGTGGATGGTAAACTGCCGTATGTTTGGGCATGATGCCTTCCCAGCCAAGAGTCTGTCTCCACTTGCCGCTGATGAACTGTGGTCCATGATCAGATAAAATTACCTTCGGCTTCCCTACGTTGATCATGTAGTCCTTGGTGATCTTCTCGCTGAGTACTTTGCTAGTAGCTCTCTTTACACTGTATAACCTAACAAACTTGGTGAAAGTATCCAAAACAACAAAAATATATACCACTCCTCCTCTGCCTTTAGGCAATGGCCCATACAAATCTACTGCAACTAAATCAAAAGGTCTTTCTATTTTAATATACTTCATTTCCCCTTCAACCCTGTAATTTATTACTTTAGACTTTTGACACAGATCGCAAACTCTTAATACTCTTCTAACTCTCTTCTCCATATTTTTAAAAACACAAGATTCTTTTAGTACATTTGCACATTTTTTTGCCCCGAAATGACCATATCTTATGTGGCAATCCCAAATAATTCTATCTACTAATTCATCGGGTATCATTAACCTCCAATCCCGTTCACCCCCTTCTACTTTCTTAAACAGAATTCCCTTATGTATCTGGAAATGTGTATTATACTCTGAACCATTAATATCTGTTTCTAAACTATTTCTTATCTTACCTAATTTATTTTCTAATCTTTGTCTATCTTTAATCTCCCTTAATTCCTCCCCAAAAAATTCTATCTTCCCTAGTTAATCGAAAAATTTCTATTTCTTTCAGATCTCTACCTGTCTTATTATCTATAGTGTCTGCCCTGGACAGAGTGTCCGGTACTTTATTATCTGACCCCTTAATATATTCCCAAGAAAAGTTGTACTCTTGTAAAGCTAATACCCACCTGGTTAATCTGCTATGCGTCAGCTTACATGTATTTAGGAATGATAAGGCCTTATGATCAGTCCTGATGACGGTTTGGTTTCCTAGCAGGTAAGTGCGGAATTTCTTCACAGAAAAGACGATGCTCAGCAATTCCTTTTCGGTAGTGGTGTAATTCTTTTCTGCTGCCAATAAGGTTTGGCTGGCGAAAGCGATGATCCTGTGCTCCTGATCCTCACCCTCCTGGTAAAGCTCTGCGCCGAGGGCTATGTTGCTGGCATCCATCTGTAAATAAAACTTTCTCTGAAAATCGGGGTGATTCATCATTATTGTGTCTATAAATTTCTCTTTAATTTCATTGAAAATAATTCTCTCCTCCTCTCCCCATTTCCATTGCTTATTCTTTTGTAAAACAGCGCTTAATTTAGAGGTAATATGTGCATAATTTCTCTGAAATTTTCTATAAAAATTGCATAATCCTAAAAAGTTCTGCAACTGTTTAATATTTTTTGGTTCTGGAAAACGTATGATAGCTTCTACTTTATCTGGGTTTGCTAAAATTCCTTCAGGAGTTATAATGAAACCCAAAAAATGTATTTTGGTTTGTAAAAATTTCGACTTATCCCAATTAACTGTCAGACCCCCATTCTGTAATTTATCCAACACATACTCAATATGTTCTAAATGTTCCATGAAAGTTCTGGATGCTATTAACATATCATCAACATATACAGTCAGAAAATCTAAGTCTTTTGGTTGTAATATCATGTCTAAACATTTAATAAAACTCGCTACACTAGTGTTAAGTCCAAATGGCAGGCGTTTAAATTGATAGTTTTTTCCATTGAAAAGGAACGCAGTAAATTTACGGCTTTCTGGCGCTAATGGAACTTGCCAGTAGCCCGCCGTTAAATCTAAGGACGTCATATATCTGACTCCACTAAACTTTTGAAAAATTTTGTTCATGGCTTCCGGTGATTCCCGGTCAGGTATTATAATCTGATTAATTTTTCTAGCGTCTAAACACAATCTTACCTTTCCGTCCTTTTTGATGACCACTACCAACGGGTTCGAGTAAGGCGATATGGATCTTTCGATGATGTCCCCTTCCATCATGCGGCCAACTCTTCTTGAACGGCTCTCCTCTTTGAAATGGCACTGGATAACTTCTCTGCATGTAGGGTGAGTGCTCTCGAATCTTCAACTCGCATACATAGTCCCTGGCTTTTCCAGGAAACTCAGCAAACACACCTCTAAAACATTCAATAACTGCCCACAACTCCTGTCGTTGGGAACTCCCTACAACTCCACCCTCATTAAAAAATTTCTCTGCCCTATTTTCCCATACTTTCTCATCATTCTCCATACTCTCACTCTCTTGACACACATTCACTCTTGTTTCTATAATTCCCTCGCCTACTCGGTTTTGTATCATCTTTACACCCGTAACTCTAACCTTATCTAACACCCTCTTAAAATCTACCCTGATTGGTTCATGCCCCTTATTAAATTCCACTATTCTCTGGTTAAAATCAATTACTGCTTTATTTCTCTTCAAAAAATCATTTCCCAGAATTATGTCTAAATTCAACCCCTTAACTACTAGAAAAGTATTCTCAAATTCTATTCCATTAATATTGTAACGTACCGCTTTATTGATGAGGCGTCCACCACTTACGAGTGTATTGCAATTACCAGCTTCGTTAATTCCGCCCCACAGTTGTACGCCAATTCTGTAACGTGCGGTTTCTGCGAGAGGCGGGTGTTAGCGAAACGTACACCTTTAGTCAAGCCCCAAATGTTGGGTTCGCCAATTTGTAACGTCCTGCTTATTTTTTCGTGAGGTGTAATGGAAGTGTTATTATATGCCTCACGCAGTATGCGTCACTTTTGAATTATACTAACTGACGTTTTAAAAGGTATAAATAAAGGATTTTGTTTATCTTGTTTTACTCAATCTAAAAGAAATCGAGAGTTTGTGATTTGGGGTCAAGGAGGTAATTTGTTCAGCCTTATGCAGAAGAGAGAGTAAGTATCATTATTGCCCCTCAGTTGTGACGATTTCTTCTGTATGTTGTGCTGAAATTTTCATTAACTACCCACTACAATAAATTATAACACGTTATAATTCAATATTAATTTTCAATAATATTGCTTTATTGATTATTGACTTTTTTCTCCTGCCACCAAAATATAGGTATCACAATTAATCTTATTTGAAAAAAAAAACATCATCTCGACTTTACCGAGTAAACATAGATCTGTCTAAGGAACAAAACATATATGTTGTTATTTACCCAATATTACGCTATAATAAAAAATATCAGTTATTACATAATTCTTAATAATTCCCCAGGGTTCAGGGTGAATTATTTGTGTTATGAGAGTGTCAGAAATGGATAATTGCTACGCTTTACAAATATCAAAAAATTAATAAATAATTTTGTTTATTTTTCAAATATTACGTAGTTTCCAGAATTGCCGTAAGAGAGCAGCATGTATTTGTTTACTTTGAAAGAAACATATGATAAAATGAATATTTTTTGTTCTATTTCACTGTTAAAAAACGAGTTTTCTTCTGGACTTATTACGAAAAAATGTTTATATTACCTCGCTCCGTGTTGTCCTTACTGGATTGAAGTTTTATTCTGTGATGAGGTACGTCTTGCGTTATTATTTCCTTTTCGTTTGGAGTATTTTCTGATTGTCTACTGGAAGTAGGCCGAACTATATTGGATCCTCAGAATGTTTTCATCCACTGGTTTTTTAATGTATATCACCATTTAATTTGGATTCCTCAGGTATAATTAGTTAGTATTCACTTTGTTTATTACTCTTGCTTGAATTTCGCCTCCTCCAACATCCAAAAAGGTTATTTTTTATAATTTTTGTCGCATCGTTTCTTCAACTCTCCGGTTTAGTTCAAAATTTTTATATCTTATTAACAATACTTGTTATTTTTCATCACTCTTAGTAACACATAGTATTTTTATTATGTAGGCAGTTTGTGATTATTATAAATTTATATTTTATTTATGGAAAAATAATTCCCTTCCATTCCGGTTTCTTTACTAATTTAATTTACATAATATGTTTTGGTTAATTTTTTTTATGCCATTGTATATAAATATTTTATCATTTTATTATCATTAAATAAATTTATATATTATTTATTTAGTCTCGAATAGTGTTCATACCCGGTACTACTTCCTGTTGCCATTTCCTTCATAGGATTATTTTAATTTTATATTATCTTTGGTAGTTAAAATTTTTATGTCTTTTAAAATTAACCCTGGGTTTTCTTACAATCTAACACAATTATTTGAAACAATATAATATTAACTTGGGTATAACAAATTGTGGTTCATACAATATAAATTACAATAAATAAATAAAATTACAAAAATCAATTAGTATTATTACATACTACTTCCATAGTTTTATCCTATCCAAAACATACAGCACAGTTTAGTAATACATTAATTTCACTTTGGTTTTTCACCTCAATGGGTACACTAGAACTCACTTCGCACTATATACCACTCGAATTGTTTATTATGTTGAGTGATATAATTAAATTTTGAGCGAGCTTTAGTTTTACCCATTTCTGACTTTTATTCTCATGATTTACTTTATTGGGACCGGGTTATGTACCGTTACATAAAGCCCCCCCACTAGAACAAATTTATTTTAGTTCAACTCGTTGATAGAAATAAATTGTTGATTTGTTCAAGTCTCCTAATGGTCTTGACTTTGTTTTCATAATAGTGTTTCATTTCC
Source organism: Magicicada septendecula (assembly GCA_034769895.1). Lineage (NCBI taxonomy): Eukaryota > Metazoa > Arthropoda > Insecta > Hemiptera > Cicadidae > Magicicada > Magicicada septendecula. Next base: position 159,591,548 of record CM068373.1, on the reverse strand, counting down.
GACTGATTATACACTCCCTTCATTTTATTATTGGTAATTGTTTTAATTTCGTAAGTATTATTACCCTTCACCTGGGTTATGAGGTAAGGGCCAGTATAAAGTAGCAATAACTTCCGGGCGATACCCTCTATAGAACTGGGTAGTTGTCTATTTTTTATTAGTACTTTATCTCCCAACTGGTATGTATCCAATCTTCTCCTTTTTACTTGATCCCTTTTTTGTTGAAGTTCCACTTTATGTAACACTCTGTTGTGCATTTCCACTTGGTCGAATTCTACTCTCTCTCCTGGAGGGAAATTTATCAATGACATAATTCCTCTTGGTGGTGGTTTATCAAACATTATTTGATAAGGGCTAGTACCGATAGTGTCATGGTATGACCAATTAAGAAAAGTCTCGGCTGGTTCAATATACTGACTCCAGTTTTTATGTTCTTGATGACAGTAGGTGCGTAGAATTCTGCCAACTTCCCTTAATACACGCTCAGCAGGATTGCTACTAGGGTGGTACACGGATGTCTTGTACGTTCTTATTTGCCAATTTCTCAATTCTTCCTTCCACCTTTTCCCCCGAAATTGCGTTCCATGATCCGTTATAATCATTTCCGGTCTTCCCACCTCAGGTAAGTATTTTTTTATAATTACTTCTAGAATTTTCTTCGTTGTAGCTCTACTAATAGCGTAGAGTTTTGTGTATTTCGTATAATGATCAAATAATATGATGATATAGTTATATTTATGTCTTCCTCCACTTCTGGGAAAAGGTCCGCAGATATCCAAAAAAATCTTTTCAAGTTTTTTATTAGATGTTATAGTAATCATGGTGCCTGTTTTCTTCTCATTATTTACTTTTACAAGCTGACAAATGTTACAGGTTTTTACTATCTCTCTTACTCTTTTATTTATAGCTTTCACGTAACAATGTTCAGATAAAGCTTTAATAACTTTGAGTGATCCCATATGGCCATACCTTTCATGATAATCCTGAATCAATGCTACTTCTGTTGCTGCTGGTACATATATCTTCCAGACATGATCCTTAATGGTAGGACGAATAAAAAGGATCTCTTCATAAACACAAAAAAATTTCATTATTATAGGGTCATGTTGTAATATTCTTTCCTTAATTTTTGTTAATTTATTGTCACTTTGTTGATCGATTTTTATTTTATTAATTATATCTTGTAACTCCTTTGCCATCTTAATTATGTGATATATTTTTCCAATGCTTTCTGGTTCTATTTCACAAGTTCCTTTTTCAAAGTTAATCCGGGATAATCGGTCTGCTATTACATTCTTCTTACCTGGAATATATTCCCAGTCTAAATTATATTCTTGAAGTATTAATGCCCATCTAGTAAGTCTGCCGTGATTAAGTTTACAATTCTTTAAAAATGAAATTGATCTGTGATCAGTTCTGATAGTCACTGGGTATCCCAAAATAAATGTTCGAAATTTTATACATGAGAACACAACACTCGGCAGTTCTTTTTCAGTTACTGTATAGTTTCTCTCACAACTGCTTAGTACTCTGCTTGCAAAACTGATAACTCCATGATTTCCTTCTTCATCTTCCTGATATAGCTCACTCCCAAGGCTAATGTTACTAGCATCACAATTTATGAAAAAACGTTTATTAAAATTTGGGTGATGTAACATGATGCAGTCAAGAAATTTATTTTTTACTATCTGGAAATTATTATCTTCACTTTCTTCCCATTTCCACTTGTTTTTCTTTGAAAGTAAATATTGAAATTTAGCTGTTATTTCTGAATAACTCTGTTGAAATTTTCTATAATAGTTGCATATCCCCAAAAAGGATTGTAATTGTTTCAAGTTTCTGGGTTTGGGAAAATCTTGAATAGCCTTTATTTTTTCAGGAGATGGTTTAATTCCAGTAGCAGATAAAATGAACCCTAAAAATGGTAGTTCATGGGTGATAAACTTAGATTTATCCAGTTTTAAAGTTATATTATGTTGCAAAAGTTTATCTAACACTGTTTCCACTCGGTTACAATGCTCCTTCCAAGTACAAGACATAATTAGTATGTCATCCACATATATGGTAGTAAAATCTAAGACTTCCTTACCCAAAATTTGGTCCATGCATTGAATGAACACAGCCACAGAATTTACCAATCCAAAAGGCAAACGCTTAAAATGATAATTTCGTCCTTTGAATATGAAAGCAACATATTGTCTGCTGTTAGGGTGCAATTCTATTTGCCAGTATCCACAGACTGCATCCCAAGTACTCATGTACTTGCATCCAAAAAATCTCTTCATAATCTCCTCAATCTCACCTGGAGACGTGCAATCGTTAATGAGCATTTTATTCAACTCCCGAGCATCGAGACATAGTCTAACTTGACCATCTTTCTTCGGTATAGCCACCAATGGGCTAGTATATGGAGAGTTACTTCTTTCAATTATGTCTTCTAATATCATTCTTTGAATTTCTTTCCTTGCTGCCTCTTTCAAAGCTTGAGCAATAGGGTATGATCGTTTATTAAAATTTACATTTTCTTTAAATTTTAGTTCACACAAGAAGTTTTTAGCTTTTCCTGGTGATTCTGAGAATACTGGTTTATATTTATTATAAATTTTTATAAGTTGTTGTTTCTGTTCTATACTAATTATTTCCGGTGCCTGCCTATTCTGAAACTCCATTATTTCTTCTATCTTCTCTTTCCAAATCTTTGATTCTGTTACTTCTATATTATTACCTAGGGTTAATCTATTATTCTCCCTAACAAAAAATGAGCTCGGACACTGAGGGGCACTTTGGCTACCAATTATCTCAGCCGTTAACTCACCATTTTCTGTGCTCAAGGTTACTATACCCCTGGCCAGATTTATAATTGCAGTGTGTCGCCGTAGCATATCACACCCTATTAACACCCTAAACGGTAGCCCTTTCGCTACTAAAAATCCCATAGGTATTCCTATTCCATTAGTGGTAACATTCAAAGACACTTGTTTTTTGATTGTTTTATTTTGTTTCCCGGTAGCACCAACAATTGTTAAATTGTTAATTGGTAAAGTAGGTATTCTCTCAGTAGTTAACTCAGTAATACGATCTAATTCTAATTGATCAATAATTGAAATATTGGCCCCTGTATCAATCATGGCCTCTGCTGACACTCCATTTAATTTTATTTGTATATAGACTATGTCATTGTTTGGTGATGACTCTTTGATTACTCTTTCTTCCATTAACTCGGACTGTATATTTTTTAGAAAATGATTTCTGATAATGGTTATTGTTTTATTCAAATTAGTATTATAATTGGGTGTATGGTAAATTCTGTGCCCTGTTGTTTCTAGCAGTGACGGGCAATTACATCTTCTCACTGCTGGTACCCGTTTCCCCTATTTATATCATTACTATTGGTTGCTTCAACATTTTCATTATGTTGAATGTTGTTTATCGGTATCCTTTCTTCATCCCTCTCTCTGGATCTAGGTTGATCGATGTTCATACTCCTTTGTGGACCTTCGTCTCTATGATAATAATCATGTCTGTAATTCTGTCGATTATTATTAGACCATCTTCCGCGATATCTGTTATTGAAATAACTGTTGTTAGCATGTACATAATTAACTCGAGGCCTATTCTCTCTTGGTGGTTCATTCCTCCGCTCCTCGGTATTCCCTGACCTCCATCTACTTCTCCTATAATAAGATTCCTGTTCATAATTTTCTAGCAGCGTTTCCATGCCTCCAATAGTTTTGATTTGTCCACTCAAGCGTGCACTTATGATCTTTTCTTCAAAATGATACGCCATTTTGGTCACTAGACACTCTTCAGGTATCTTAGGGTCTAGATACTTGGCGATACACACCTTCCCTAAAAAGTAAGCAGTAGGTGTTTGTCCCACTGTACGGTCATACCTACCATGACAGATATCGTCCCTAATAATGTTTTGTACTGATTCTGACCAGTACTTAAGTTTGAACATAGTTTTGAAACCCTCATAATCACACACCTCGTTCCTAATTGCTGTCCACCAATTATCATTGATATTTTTGAACGATTCGTCTAATAGACCTTTTATCATATTCCATCGATTCTCCTTTGATCTGTTCAAAATTTCATCTACTCTCCCTAAAAATTCAAGTGGGTTTCTGCGATAATCCCGAAAGTTTACACTTTCCTTATTGTCTGGATAAACATGATGACTGCTGCATGCAGATCTAGCACTTATTCTATCTACATCACATTGAAAATTGGTTTGTATTTGTTGCAAACTATCTAATTTCTCTGCTTGGCTATCACATTGATTTTTTACATTCTCTACAGTTTTATGAAACTCTGAAAATTTACAGTTTAGACTGCTTTTAATGCTATCTAACTGGTCATTATTTTCTTGTCGTATGGCCATTACACGAACTTGGTTATCTTGTTCTTCTTTTTCCATTCTTGCCTCAACTCCAATTTTAATTAGTTCCATCTTCTCTTCAGTTGTATCTAATCTTTGGTTAGTTTCTACTAATTTCTTCTCTGCCTCTTCCTTATATGCCTCTACTCTTTGGCTTAACGTATTATTGACCAGTTCAATTTTACCTTCTAGAATTTCTCTTAATTCTTTATTGAAATTCTCCATCTTAACCTCAATTTTGTTTATCTTGTTTTACTCAATCTAAAAGAAATCGAGAGTTTGTGATTTGGGGTCAAGGAGGTAATTTGTTCAGCCTTATGCAGAAGAGAGAGTAAGTATCATTATTGCCCCTCAGTTGTGACGATTTCTTCTGTATGTTGTGCTGAAATTTTCATTAACTACCCACTACAATAAATTATAACACGTTATAATTCAATATTAATTTTCAATAATATTGCTTTATTGATTATTGACTTTTGTCTCCTGCCACCAAAATATAGGTATCACAATTAATCTTATTTGAAAAAAAAAACATCATCTCGACTTTACCGAGTAAACATAGATCTGTCTAAGGAACAAAACATATATGTTGTTATTTACCCAATATTACGCTGTAATAAAAAACATCAGTTATTACATAATTCTTAATAATTCCCCAGGGTTCAGGGTGAATTCTTTGTGTTATGAGAGTGTCAGAAATGGATAATTGCTACGCTTTACAAATATCAAAAAATTAATAAATAATTTTGTTTATTTTTCAAATATTACGTAGTTTCCAGAATTGCCGTAAGAGAGCAGCATGTATTTGTTTACTTTGAAAGAAACATATGATAAAATGAATATTTTTTGTTCTATTTCACTGTTAAAAAACGAGTTTTCTTCTGGACTTATTACGAAAAAATGTTTATATTACCTCGCTCCGTGTTGTCCTTACTGGATTGAAGTTTTATTCTGTGATGAGGTACGTCTTGCGTTATTATTTCCTTTTCGTTTGGAGTATTTTCTGATTGTCTACTGGAAGTAGGCCGAACTATATTGGATCCTCAGAATGTTTTCATCCACTGGTTTTTTAATGTATATCACCATTTAATTTGGATTCCTCAGGTATAATTAGTTAGTATTCACTTTGTTTATTACTCTTGCTTGAATTTCGCCTCCTCCAACGTCCAAAAAGGTTATTTTTTATAATTTTTGTCGCATCGTTTCTTCAACTCTCCGGTTTAGTTCAAAATTTTTATATCTTATTAACAATACTTGTTATTTTTCATCACTCTTAGTAACACATAGTATTTTTATTATGTAGGCAGTTTGTGATTATTATAAATTTATATTTTATTTATGGAAAAATAATTCCCTTCCATTCCGGTTTCTTTACTAATTTAATTTGCATAATATGTTTTGGTTAATTTTTTTTATGCCATTGTATATAAATATTTTATCATTTTATTATCATTAAATAAATTTATATATTATTTATTTAGTCTCAAATAGTGTTCATACCCGGTACTACTTCCTGTTGCCATTTCCTTCATAGGATTATTTTAATTTTATATTATCTTTGGTAGTTAAAATTTTTATGTCTTTTAAAATTAACCCTGGGTTTTCTTACAATCTAACACAATTATTTGAAACAATATAATATTAACTTGGGTATAACAAATTGTGGTTCATACAATATAAATTACAATAAATAAATAAAATTACAAAAATCAATTAGTATTATTACATACTACTTCCATAGTTTTATCCTATCCAAAACATACAGCACAGTTTAGTAATACATTAATTTCACTTTGGTTTTTCACCTCAATGGGTACACTAGAACTCACTTCGCACTATATACCACTCGAATTGTTTATTATGTTGAGTGATATAATTAAATTTTGAGCGAGCTTTAGTTTTACCCATTTCTGACTTTTATTCTCATGATTTACTTTATTGGGACCGGGTTATGTACCGTTACAATATATATGTTTAATTGAACTTGTTTAGTGACTCGTTTACTCCGCACTCCAGTCACCCCCACTACTGTTACCCCCGCAACTGGTAATGATGGAATATTCTTATTTACCCTTTGTAATTCACCCAGTACATTCTCTGAAACTACTGATATCTCACGACCTGTATCAATCAATGTTTTGTAATCCTTACCTTCTATAGTTGTCAATACCTCCGTCAGTCCGGTTTTGATTTCTGTCATTTCGGCAGCGTCCTCCTCCAGTAACTCCTCCGCCATATCTCTGATAATTATGTTGCTGCGGTAGTTATACTCCTCTTGGACCCCCAGGTTCTCCTCCGACAATGGATGGGCCCGGTTCTCCATTGTCTCCTCTAGTTTCCCATGGATGGACCTGCTACTGCCTGGCTGTATCCACCTCTGCCTCTGTTTCCACTTCCATTTCCCCTCGGTGCTCCTCTAGCGTTCTTGCCTCCTCTCTGCGGTTGACTTTGTGGCTGATATGTCCGCTCCCTGCGTTGACATTCTCTTGGTTTGTGACATCTAAAACATGTAGTTCTTATTGAATAATTATCTACATTACAGTCGACACACCTCCAACTCTCGCCTCGATTATCATTATTTCCCCCTCGCGCCCCTCGGTGAAAATTTGGTATTCCCCGGGATTGATTATAATTACCATTCATATGTGTTATTGGTGCGCTTATTCACCTACTCATATCACGTTCCCGTATATTCTGAAAAATATCCAATATTTTCTCTAGTTCTGTAATCTCTAGAATCTCGCGGGTCATTAATGTAATCTGTATTTCCCTGGGCAAATGCTTACTTATGTGACGGACGAATGACCGAAACGGTAATGGTGGCTCTAAATATTTGACCTCATTGTATAATCGCATTACATACATGGTTACGTTGCCCCCTTGGATCCCAAAATTACCTGGTCCCATAATTTTACTCTGCAATATTTCTTGTTCCTCCTCCGACCAATATTTCTCTCTAAAGGCCGTCTCAAAACACTGATAATTTACCCAGTCTACCTTATGTACCTCCGCCCATACCGCGGAATTCCCTCTATAACACTTCATTATTTTTAACAGTTGTACTTCCCAACTACTTCTACAAAACTGATTAAATTCTTTAACTCTATTTAAAAACTGCATAGGGTGTACCCCCCTGTTTTCACAATTAAACAACTCCAAATCAATATCGCTATTCATGTCTTTAGTAATGACTATTTGTTCAGTAACACTATTAAGTTTTTCGTTTATAGCTATATTCAATTCTCTTTAACATTAACTATGCTCTGCTCAATTGATGCAAATATATTGTTATTTAAACCCTCAATTTGTACGTGACGCTTATCTATAATATTCACTGTATTTTGTATAGCTTGTATCTCTGTTTTGCAATTACTTTCTATTTCATTGATTTTGACATTAGTACTAATTTCATATGTTTCAATCTTATCAACTACACAATTCAACTTGTACTCACTACTAACATTACATTCATCTATTTTACGTTCAAAATTTTCGGTTACCTTCTGTATTTGTTTATCGGTGTTTTCTACCATATTACTCTCTATTTCGTCAATTCTATTATTCATACTATTTAATGAATGACTCAACTTCTCGTTTAATTCAAATTTCAATTCGTTAAAATTACTTTCGCATTTCATTTTTACCTCATCAATGTCAAATTTAAGTACATCAAATTTACAATTAAATTCACTTTTAATTTCGGTCTTAATTTCATTAAAACGATTATTTAATTCGTTAAATTTGTTATTCTGTACATCTAATTTCTCATTGACACTACTTTTAAATTCTTGAATTTCGTTTTTCTGTTCATCGAATTTTGTATTGAAATCGCTATTGTTCATATCAAATCTATTGTTAATGAGATTAAATAAGTCATTTAATGACAACTCTTTTTCTCTTGTATTTGTTTTAATTGTTACGGGAGTGGAATTCGCTCCCGGCGTACTAATTACAGGTTCTTCTCCATTACGTTCGTCTATTGAAAGTGACTCTGTTTGAATACCTGAGTCTGTATTTATTTGACTTTCTGTCTGACTGTCAGAGAAGCTGACTTCATTATTGTCTGCCATTTTTATATTGTGAATTTACTAATTTTCTTAATTTACATATACTGCTCTTAGACTTATTTCTACAACATCTTATATTTGCTCTAATCTTAACTCATTGTCTTGCGTACTTTACGTAATTTTTTCGTATCGTTATTTAACCTTCAACCATACTTGTATTCGCTTTTAGGTGCCGATTTATAATTATTTTACAAATCGAGTCTCTGTTCGCAGCGCCATTTGTGTAATCACTTTTTATTACATTTAATTATTAAAATTTTTATTCATTTTATGCCTTACCTCTCATTCCAAAGTCTGTTGCACGAAACTGCGACATACAAGTATGACCTTCAGGTTATCTGAATAACGTACTCAACTCGCTTTTCATTTGAAACAAATCTAATTTAATTGTATTTTTTACTTTCTGTAAATACACCACTCACTCCTCCTTCTACTTTAATTCACATATTATTGCAACTCTTTCTTTCTTTTAAAAAAAAAAACATATAACATAAAATTTATTTTACCATGTTAACTTATCCTACTATATGTATACATTTATTAAAGCGACCCAGATTGCCATCCACTCATTCACACATATTCAAAAATCCCTTAATTTATTTAGACCCCTATTTATAAAAAAAAATCATTTATTTGGTTTAATACAGTTTACCGTAGCGTCTCAGTCGACCGCATGGCGCGTCCCCCACACTATTTCCTTTTTGATGAAAATTGCTATTGTTCCATTGATTCCCGGCACTTTTTCACTTGTGTGTACTCTTTAACTTTGATTTACACTTTCTTATTCATACATACTGTTATAGTCGGCCGACTTTTAAAATTGTCCGGACAGAAAATTTAGTTGGACCACGCGTGGCCAATATTGTTAGTCGACTGGGGAGAAAACTTTATTTGACGATGTTACATCCGGGCGGGCATCACTGCCTTGCCGGTGAACAAATTTCGTCGCCGCACACAGCCTTCATTGTCAATGTCTTGGTAGTTGTTCACCTGACACATAGGATTTTTGAGTGTTGGCCGTCGACGATATTTCACTGCCTTTACTTACGGTTAGCGTGGATTCGGCGCTCCGCAGATGTGGGTGCTTGTGCATTTGTGAGTGGATGTCACACAACCACAAAGTTCTAGGAAGTGTGCTACAGTTGACAACACATTCTTTTCAAATATTTCAACACAGTTACAGCGTACCTTTGCATTGTTTAGACTGCGAGTTAGATTCAAACTGGGGACTGGCCACATATATGAAATGAATTTAAAATATTAATAAAATCAAAACAAAAATTAATAAAATAAAAAAACCTTTTAATTTGCCCCATTACAGTGTTGAGGAAGTTGTCTTCAATATTATAACTGTATATAACAAGAAAAAAGGACTTGCCTGATGCTGCACTTTCTTTGTGATTAAAGTTTGAGTTTCTAGAAATTTCTTGAAGACAGACTCGTTCCCCTTTCTGTCAGACGCAGATATTGTGTTATAACCTGGTGCAGTGTGGAAGATTGAGGAGGACATTTCCTAGGCCACTTCTCATGTTTGCACTACTATACAGTCTTTTTCCCCAGGCATCAGCATCCAAATGTCAGTGTCAATATTAGAGTATGCAGCTAAGAGAACAAGTAAATCAATGTCAACTGTCCCATATTTGTGTTAATATCAGTTCTCGCAATCAATACCAATGTTTTGATTATCAAAAGATCTGCACCAGCTGAAACCTGTAGTACACTGATTTCAAGCCTAACTGAAATCAGACTGATTTGAGACATCTAGTTAATAGTGCTATAACTCTTATGAATAGAAATAGAAATAGTTCGTGGAGTGCTATTTGTGGTGTAAGATTTTCAATAACTGTGTCTATCAGTTCACCTCACCTCGTGTTGCTTATCTTTTGTACTTGGAGTGGAGTAGCCATAATGTTGTCCATAGTGTTTTGGGATGTATTTCATGTATTGCTGATATACCATATATGTTGAAAGTTAGCTGAATGGATCCACACATGACGATGTAAAAGAAAACCTCTGTCGAAGGTGTAAGCTGGATCCAAGAATGTCACAGCGCAATCCAAACAATTTTTCTGTCTCAATTGCAGAAGAGTGAGCTGCCGCATTGTCTTGGTGAAAAAGAACCTTCTTTTCATCAAATGTGGTTGTTTTTATTTCTTTTAGATGATCCAACAGAGATGCATAATATTACCCAGTTATCGTTTTACCCTTCTCCAGAAAGTCAATTAAGATTATGCCACGAGCATCCCAAATAACAGTGGCCGTCATCACCTTACCTGCTGGTGGAACAGTTTTCGGTTTTTTTGGACCACGTTCTCCTACTGCAACCCACTGTTTTGACTGTTCCTTGATTTTAGGTTGGTAGTGATATATCCAATTTCATCACCATTATGAAACGGCGCAAAAATGCTTGATTACGTTGAAACAGCTCCAAACCGTGCTTAGAAATGTTTATTTGTTCACGCTTTTGATCAATTGTGAGCAAACACAGCACCAATCTTGTGGACGTTTTTCACATATGTAAATTTTCATGTAAAATATGATGCACCTGATCATTTGAGATGCCTGTTGTCTTAGAAATTTCGCGCACCTTCAATCTTCTGTCCTCCATCACCATATCACAGATTTTTCAATATTTTCTGCAGTAGTAACCTCAACAGGCCGTCCGGAATGTTCAGCATCGTTTGTGCTCATGTGACCACTACAAAACTAACCAAAACATTTGTAAACTGTTCTAGTCGATAGAGCTGACTCACCGTAATATTTATCCATCTGTGGAGTTTTGCCTTTCAAAAAGTAATGTTTCATCTCCACACAAAATTCTCTTTCATCCATATTTTGCAAATCACAATACTTGATAAATTCAAATTATTGACAATGATAGAATTATGAATGTAAGTGGCTGAAACATGGTGTACGCTCCTAGTGGAAATGAGGGAAACTCAAAATGATGTCATTTACATACTACGAGCGCCATCTCTTGACTTTGCGTGGACTTACTGGGACTGGACTGTACTTAGAATTTGAGATGACGCTGACACTGTCATTTATTCAAGTATTCTAGCAATAAGTTGAGAATTTCAAGCTGCAGTATTTTTAACATAACAGCTTTTTTTCGAGGCAAATGTTTCAGGACGTTATTCAAGATATTAAACATAACATTTTCACCAAATTTCAGCTTGTTATTATAAAATTCCAGGCTTGGGTAATATCTTGTCTAATTCTACTGTACTGTGCAGGTTTTAAACTCAAGATATCATTGTAGTAAAATATCAAAAATAGTAATAGTTATTATTTCAGTACTATGTACAAATTCGTTTAGAGTAATTAATGGTTTGCTAGAGAGTTTACCTTTGAACAATTTATGGTTATAAAAAAACAATTAAAAAAGAATGTTATTATAAACAGCAGGTGGGCATAGTGTTCCAAGATGCAGTGGACTACAGCTATTGTAATAAAAAATAGTTGTATATTAAGTATCTGTCCCTATGGTGTGTCGATAGAAGATACCTGTGGTGCACATATTTATAATCTTTTTTTTAAGTTGAGATGCTGTTTTGAATATTAGAGAAATTTTGTATTATTACAAAATATGTAGCACTGATATACATGCAATTGTAATTGAATAGGAGCATATTCGAATTTTCTTTACAGACAAGCCAGGCACTTACAAACACTACTTATTGTGTGTGTGTGTGTGTGTGTGTGTGTGTGTGTGTGTGTGTGTGTGTGTGTGTGTGTGTGTGTGTGTGTCCACTTTTTGTTCCCATCTTTCCGTCCTGTTACTTTTACAAGTTTCAGTGTTCTAAGTTTGTGCTATTTTAGAATAAGAGTAAATTTATAATTGATTATAGAAGTAGGGATTATATAATAAACAAAGTTGTGTTTACTTTAATACAGGCCAGAAAGCAAAACGCACGGAAATATACAAACTTCAGCAGCAGTTGACTGTAAAAGATGATCAGCTTCAAGAAATGAACAAACAAAAAACAGTTTTACTAAAAGAAATGGAAACACTTAAGGTAACAACAGTAGTAGATCATTTCTTTGTTATGGATGTAAAAAAATATTTTTTTTTAACTGGAAAACCTGAGATATTGAGATATCACAAAATTTATATACGAGTATAAGCTACAGTATGTAGTTGTTATTCCATGGTTGTTGGTACATAATAATAAAAAATTATTCTAAGTGAATGGGAGAGAAGAAACAGAAGTTATGTCAGCAACAAAACTTTATTTTTATTTTTGATAATCCCAAACAAAATTATGTTATTTGTGTTGAGGTGTGAGAAATTAATTTCAGTACAGTAGAAACTCAATTATCTGCAGGGCCGGATGGGGGATTATTTTTACTCTTTGTAGTTATGTTTACACACACACACACACACACACATACACACACACATTTTCAAACACTTTTTCCTACAGTCATTTCTTGATGTATAAAATATATTTACAATATCTTTACCTCAAGATGTTTTTTCCTTATTTGGAACATGTTTCGGGACACATGGTGTTCAATCCTCCGCCTTCTTAATTTTGAATCTTGTGGAGTACTTGTGTGTTGGATAATAATAATAACACAAACCAACAAGAAACCATAACAACAACCAACCAACACACAACTACTCCACAAGATTCAAAATTAAGAAGGCTGAGGATGGGAACACCAAGTGTCCCGAAACATGTTCCTCTTTAGGTAAAGATATATATATTGCAACAATACAGATTATTATTTTCACATAGGATATAGTGTGTGTGAAGAAATTACAAACGAGTCTATAATGGAGGTAATGAAAAATTATTTATTACACACAAGAAATAATAGTTTTTACGGTGTATATTAATTTACATAATTGTCATGGATATTATATTTGAACAAAGTTTATATAGTTCGATTTTAGATCGATTTTACTTGTTAGATGATATCCGTTCACTTGCTGATTTGTCCTCCGGATGTGCGTTCCTCCTCTTCTTAGCGTCGCTCCCGTCCTGGCGTCCTCTTCGTCGGCAGGTTGCTCCAGCGGCGATGCCCCTGTACGTCATGCTGATGATTCCGTCGAACTGCTAACAGAATATAGACTTTTCACACAATTGTCACTCTCACAACTATTAGCGTTCTCACTCACAAAAGTTATTATTAATTTACACGTTAATTTTTATTAGATCTCAGGGTGAATATGGGTATTTATTGTAAAAGCGGTGTATTTAGCTTACACTTTCCGTGGAAGCTTGAAGTGTTCAATAATTCCCTATGCGGACTATCTTGACTACCGCGAAAAGCACTTTAATATGATAATAAATTTTATAGAGGTAGTTAACCTGCTTGGCTCTTTATGCAAAGCTCGCAAAGAGTTCCAAGTTTTATGATAATTTTATATTTCTATAATTCCGTACGAGGAAAACTCTCGTCGACGGACACAACTTCACTTGGCAAATGCTATCGACCAACTATAGCGATGGGTACCTCACAGAGTACAAATATTAATGAAATTAGTGTCTTCCGATTGGTCAATCCAATGTCACATGGTTGGTATTAGCAAAATATATCTGAGTTACAAGCAAAACTTTGTATAAATCCTCAAGAGCTTGCATTGATTTTATCTGTGAATTTTATTACTCTGTCATTGATAAGAGTTAAAAGCTGAGTTTTTTCGTATACAAAAAACTATACTTATAAAATAATTGGACACCTCAGAGTATATACAAACTGTAGCTATTTACATAAACAATCCACTGTCAAAGTTTCAGTCGCTTGGTTGATTACTGTGGAAGATATAGCGAATAAGGTTTATCACACGTGCACCCACGCACAATTTCACACACAAAGTACATGACTTAAAGAACACATTCTTATAAAGAATTTGATATAACCTACGTCCTTATCCATTGCTAAATACAAAACTTGCAGCTAAAAGACAAAATTTTCCATAAAACCATTTTAAACATGTCAATGTTCGTCATCCATGCTCACATACGATAAATACAATACAGCTTATCATCCTGTGTTCTGTTGCAGGATTAACCCCACCACGTGTAAAAAAAATTTGTTACATGGAATACAATTTTTTTTTCTTCCTAACCTAAATGAAATATCCTTCTCCCAATAATAACCCAAATAATAACATAATAAACCCAAAATCAAAATAAATAAATAACTTCTTTCAAAACAACATTCCTCAACTGTCACTTTGACAGTAATGATATCAACAAATGCACGTGGTTTGATTTAACCTATATTCCCATACACAGATAAGCTTATCAACACTTCTGACATCATTTTGCTAATTTAAATGTATACCTCAGTTCATTCAAGACATTTATTCAACATGATCACAATTATTCTTAAACTTTACACATATTTTCATATAATTTCATATCATTCATACCACCTATACCCTGGCATATTAGATTCAATTTTCTTTGCCATAATATTTTCTTAAGGATGATGCATGGAACTTCCCTATCACCCGATTAGTATTTGGGTTAGTTACAATGTATGTGTTTTTACCCACTTGTTACGATAAAATATATGGACCATTGTATAATCTAAAGAGTTTGGCTGCGGTGTTATCCTCCCTGTGCCCTACATGTAAAGCCCGCAAGAGTACCTTCTCGCCAGTTTTGAAAGTTACCAGCTTGTGATCAGCATTAAATTTCTCAATCCGATCTTCGGCACATTTTTTAATGCGTCTCCTGGCTTCTGTCCTTTTTACCTCATTTGGAACAGGCAAATTCTGCGTTGCAATCCTCCTGATGCACCCATCCCAGACACGCTTTGGCATTTCTCCGGTTTGTAACTCGTTAAGCGTAAATCCTGTCGTGTCATTGTAATTCCCGTTGATGGACGCCTCAAAAAACTCGAGATAATCCGGCCACCTACTTTGGTTGGTATTACAATAAGTGCGAAACAGTCGACCTAACTCCCTGGTGACTCTTTCGGCGAGGTTGCCTTGCGTTTCCAGATCGCTGTCAACACTGTCTGTATATTGTGCTTTTCCAATTCGGACTGCTACTTCCTATTGGTGAATTGTTTACCCTGGTCAGATAGAATTTTTTTCACAGGACCATATTTTGTAATGTATTTATTCAATATAACATTTAATACAGTCGTCGTGGTGGGTCGTCCAATTGTATACAAACTTACGTGTTTAGAAAACGCATCCGTACATACTACCAGATTCTTCATACCCCTCGATGCACGTGGTAGCGGACCTAAAAAATCAATACATACTAGATCGTTTTTATTTTTAGTAATGATGTTACCCATTTCCATATAGGTATGTTGATTTGGGTACTTCGCTGTTTAGCATATGTGACAGGTTCGCAGAATAGATTTAACCTTCCTAGTCATGTTCAACCATACAAAGTCTTCACGCATAGCTAAATAACATTTATAAGCCCCCGCATGAGCAAGACTCTCATGGCATGCCCAAGTTAAATCTTCAGCAAGTTCATCAGGAACCATAATTTTCCACTGGCCATCTATGATTTTATATAGTACATTCCTGTCGATCTTATATTTCGGGTTGTCTTGAATTCTTATCTCCTCATTGATTTTTCTTAATTTTGCATCCCACTGTTGTTCAATATTTACAAATTTCAATCTATTTTTTAATTCATCCGGTAATGCATATTTAACTGCCAGAATTTGAATTTCATTCCTGGTTGAGGAGTACTGTTCTTCAATGATGGGGGGGGGGGGGGGATATCTACTTAGAGTATCAGCTGCTTTATTTTCACTGGCTTTACAATACTTTATACTAAAATCGTATTCTTGGATCGCCATGATCCAACGCGATATACACGCATTGGCAAGTTTACATTTTAGCATGAATGATAAAGCCTGATTGTCTGATAGAATTTTAAAGTGTTGACCGACAAGGTAATATCTAAATTTACTTATACAATAAACAATCGCCAGAATCTCCTCCGACGTACAGTAATTCCTCTCCGCCCCTTTTAATGACCTACTTACGTGGGCAATAACCTTATGTTCACCCTTATTATTATGTTGATAAAATACTCCGCCGTTCGCATAGTCCGACGCATCACAATTTAGAACATACGTCCTTTCTTTTTCCGGGTGGAATACATGTAAGTTCTTACTGTGTAGTTCTTTGGTAGCGTTGAATGCTGCCTCATGTCGCTCTTCCCATCTCCACTTGGTGTTTTTTCTTAATAGTTCCAACAGTGGTTCTGTGGTTTTAGAATATTCCGGTGTGAAACGACAAGAATATCCGGTCAATCCAAGGAATGCCCTGATATCTTTTGCTTTCTTTGGATTTGGAAATTCCGTAATGGCCTGGATTTTCTCTGGGTCAGTACTCACCCCATCCGCTGAAATAATATGCCCCAGGAATTTTATTTGGGATTTTCCAAACTCACATTTGCCCAAGTTAAGTGCAAGATTTGCATCTCTTAACTTGCGGAAAACAATATCCAGGTGATGCAGATGCTCCTCGAACGAATTTGATATAATGAGTATGTCATCCACAAACACACTTACAAAATCGTCGACTTCCGGTCCTAGTGCCAATTCAAGACACTTAACCATAGCGGCTAGGCTGGTCACCAATCCAAAAGGCACTACCTTAAACTGGTAACATTTGTTTTTGTATAAAAATGCTGTGAATTTTCGGCATTCATTGGCTAATGGGATCTGCCAAAACCCACTTTTTAAGTCCAGACGCGACATGTATTTGACCCCTTGACACTTTACAAATAAATTTTCATCATTGGGAGCACAATCCCAACTTTTGTGTTATGGTATTATGGTTGTAAGTGGTGACCTTGGTTCACTATTAAGGTCTAAACAAATACGGATGTCATTATTCTTTTTCTTAATGACAACCATAGGATTTTAAAAAATTACTATCCGCTCGTTCAATATTATTATTATCTAATATTTTATTTATTTCTTCTTCAACCTGCTGTTGATAATGTAATGGAATCGGATATGTCTTCCTTATAAATTTATTTTCATCAATAACCTGTATTTTATGTTCATATACATTGGTAATGGTGTGCTTGTTTTGGAAAATTGATTCATATTTATTTAAAATATTATTTAATTGTTTTTGTTGATCAGGTGTTATTACTCCCAGGCGCTTGCCTGTTACTCGCTTTCTTATCTACGTGATTAACAGCTGGTTTCTGTAGATTAACATTCTGCTCGCCTTGATTTATAGTACTGTGCGTATGACCCAGATTAATTGTATGTAGTTCATTTTGAATTACGCATTTTAATGTTTTGTTAGCGAAATTGATTGTGGCGTGTATTTTTCTTAAAGTGTCAGTGCCTAATATAACGTCATAAACTAGATTTTTAACTATAAGAACTGGTATTTCAATTTACATACCTTGCGAAAATATTGTGATAAATGCTTGTTTGCCAATAATTTGTGAGTCGCCCGTAGCAGTAGTGACCATTGTAATATTTACAGGTAAGATCGGTGTTTTCTTAAATTGGTGCTTATGTTTGTTAATAAACGTTTCATTAATTAGGGACACTTGAGCCCCACTATCGAATAATACATTTCCAACACACCCATTAATTTTTGCGCTCACAACGATGTCATTATCATCCTTAATTCTAACATTTTCCACACATTCATCAACACAATTATTATATATTAATTCATCTCTAACGTCTACAGGGTATAGGCCAGATGCGATGTATACTTTCTTATCACTAACCAACGCATTGCCAACGCATGATTTTTGATACTGCCGTTTGTTATGGTATGTTTTACTTGTATTTGTATCCTTATTTTTATTTATATTTTTTAATTTATCACACGGACTCACGCCGTGCAACCTTACTCGTTTTTTGATTGCTCTTCGTTTGCATTTGTTTCGGTAATTGCCGATACGTTGCTTTGATTGAATCTTTGGAAATTCGGTTTGTTTTTAAACTGTTGTGGTTGTTTTTGTTGTTGTTGTTTTTGTGGTTGTTGTGGCTGAAATTGTTTACGGGCTGGTTCACTATTATTATAACCACTACTTTGGCTATCAATATTATCCCACGTAGTTAACAATAGGAGTAGTTCCTCTAATGATTTAATTCCTTGAGTAATCACCGCAATTTGAATTCTGCGTCCAAAATGGTGAGCCAATTTACTTACAATTTCTGGTTCTGACATTTCAGGTTCTAGATATAGTGCTCGGGATATTAGCTGAATTAAATAATTTTCTTTGGATCCTTTTAAACTT
Source organism: Magicicada septendecula (assembly GCA_034769895.1). Taxonomy (NCBI): domain Eukaryota; kingdom Metazoa; phylum Arthropoda; class Insecta; order Hemiptera; family Cicadidae; genus Magicicada; species Magicicada septendecula. Next base: position 159,572,886 of record CM068373.1, on the reverse strand, counting down.
GAATATCTGCCAAACTCCAGCTGTACACGTATCTTTCTCTGTATCTTGCTGTTCCAGTACCTAGCCCTAAAGTGTTGTACCAGTTCTTGATATGTACCAACCTTATCCTGTATGACGGTGAACCACTCAGCTGTGGTACCTTTTAATCTTCTTACTACATAGTTTACCATATCCATCTCGCTCAGGCTGTCACCTATTGCTTCCATGTCTCTCTCGCAATTCTTAAGGAAGTGAAGAGGATTCTCTGTGTCCCTACCATAGAATTTTAACTGCGAATTTGTTTCGTCTAAAGTTCTATAGATATACGTGGTCTGATTCGCTGGTGTCGAGGTACTCTGGAGTCGGGTCAGCTGTTGTTTCAACTCCTGTATCCACTGATCTTGCTCAGCTACGAGCTCATTTACGGTCGATGTATGATGAGTCACTCTTTCCTCTATTCCAGTGATCTTTGCTTCACATTTGCTGATGCGAGAATTATTCGCTTCTAGAGCGGTTTCAATAATACTGCGAATTCTACTTTGTTTCGCTTGGTCATGAACAGCAGTAAAAATTCTTTTATTTTCGTCATGCAGTGACTTAGTTTGTTTTGCTGCTTCGTTTGACATTTTCTCCATAGTGGCTTTACTTTCTTCCGACATTTTCTGCTAATTGGCTTTAGTTTCTTCCGACATTTTGTGCATATTGGCCACTAATGCAGCTAATGTATTTTTTAATTCGAGTGATTCGGCCATATTGATTAGTTATTTATAAATTTAAACAAATATTATAGTTCTTATTTATCGAAACGGCACTATTATTAACACTTATTATGGAATAATGTTCAATTTGTATGTTGTAAAATGTTACAGTCAAGTATCTCAATCAAATGTATACAAAACTTAACCTAACACAAGTACAAATAATAATTCAGCCTCCAATAAAGACAATTACTAATATTGTTCAAATATCTGATAACAGAGAATATTCAAATTTTTATATACACTCCATGATTAAAATAGAACAACACACACAATATATTCAAATGACTATAGTGTATACTCAAATCGAAATAATATTTTTAAATTATTACAAAATCGTGCCCGTAGGCCAGCGCCAAATATCTATGCAACGATACAGATTATTATTTTCGCATAGGATATAGTGTTTGTGAAGAAATTACAAACGAGTCTATAATGGAGGTAATGAAAAATTATTTATTACACACAAGAAATAATAGTTTTTATGATGTATATTAATTTACATAATTGTCAGGCGTGTTATATTTGAACAAAGTTTATATAGATCAATTTTACTTGTTAGATGATATCCGTTCACTTGCTGATTTGTCCTCCGGATGTGCGTTCCTTCTCTTCTTACCATCGCTCCAGTCCTGGTGTCCTCTTCGCCCTGCCATCCTCTTCGTCGGCATGTTGCTCCAGCGGCGATACCTCTGTACATCACGCTGACAATTCCGTCGAACTGCATAACACCAAATAGACTTTTCACACAATTGTCACTCACAATAATTAGCGTTCTCGCTCGCAAAAGTTATTATTAATTTACACGTTAATTATTATTAGATCTCAGGGTGAATATGGGTATTTATTATAAAAGCGGTGTATTTAGCTTACACCTTCCGTGGAAGCTTGAAGTGTTCAATAATTCCGTATGCGGACTATCTTGACTACCGCGAAAAGCACTTTAATATAATAATAAATTTTATAGAGGTAGTTAACCTGCTTGGCTCTTTACACAAAGCTCGCAAAGAGTTCCAAGTTTTATGATAATTTTATATTTCTATAATTCTGTACAAGGAAAACTCGTCGTGTGATACTCTAATTACATTACAAATACAAATAAATAAAATTATTATTATTACACTTACCTTAACACATGTTCTCTTAGCCCAGGGTTACGTCACACGAACGTTTGAATGCAAGCATGATTGTAAGGTTACACTAATAACTTACGCAACTCTTATTTAGGAAGAGAAAACAAATTAATATTTATTAAATTTTTTAGATTTTTTAACATGTTGATTATTACGTCTTGCCAAAATTTTAAAAGAAACAAAACATTCTGACGGCATTTATGACATGGTTATATATTACTAAAATTCTATCACATCTTATCGTAAAGAAAACAGCCCAGACTGCCCATTCTCACATTCACACCATTCAAAACCCTTTTTTAAATATATATACGCCCCATTTTATTACCCCAAAATTAACCAGATACCCCTTGCCGGCACGTGGCATCCCCTCGACCTCGTGTTACCTCATTTATAAAGTTCGTCGATGTCCAAAAACAAGTTATGATTTTATCCTTTTGCCGAAAACTAGCAGCACTGTCACATTTTTTGATAACTAAAACTCACTTTTACTTGTTATTCATAAATTTTTAATGAACCCCGTGAGGCGGTTACCTCACCGGGTAAGCTTCGGTGAGAGAACTGGGAAGAGCCTCTCTAAGTTCCCTCTCTACTAGATTGCGGTCCGACAAGGCGGAAAGCAATGCCTGGTACTTTGTAGCCATAGGGGTGACACATTCACCAAGTGCAAACTCCTGGGTGCTGGACGTCGACGATATTGAGTGTTCACTGGTCGACGTCACAAATGTGGGTTGGACTTAAACTTATTTCCGTCACCTTCGATACACGTGGCGAAAATTATTGTCTCCAAGCCATGTTGTTTTACTAACTTGGCGTCGGTCTGCGCTCTGCTGGTGGTGGTGCGTTTGTGCCGTGTATGTCACACAATCGCAAAGTTCCAAGAATTGTCAACCCGCACATTCCATTACAATTGTTTCATCCCCTTCTACAGCGTACCGTTTCTTTGTTTGAACAAAACTTCTACTCAAACACGTGTCTGGCCACACAGATGAAGTGAATTGTGAAATTTAATAAAATGAAACCCAAAGTTAATAAAATAAAAAGGCCCTCCTTTTTGCCCCGTTACAATACCCCCCCCCCCAATGAGAGATCTTCTGTCGAAACAGAAGAAATCTCATTGCTAAACCCCTAAGAGGACCGGTGAGGATATGGTGCCAACAAACCCCCATTTGTTCTTACACATCATGGGTAAACTACCCCCTGGCTCGGCGACTATGGCCACATCTGAACGAGATCACTGGACTTCTCTATACGAGATCCCAACACCATAAAATCGAACAGACACGCACCACAGTGCACCTAACCTTCTATCATGCCACCCCAAAATCCAAACCCCTGGTCTTATACCATGCCAGATCCTCGACCGATATGTTCCGCCTTTTCATGCACACTGGGCTGCCTTCAGCAGTTACTGGGCTTGTACACACTCACATAATATCTTATAAACAAACTCATCATTTAAAAGTCACAAAATATTTATCTTCAAATTCACCATTCTTTTAAGCTCAAAATCAGATTGTTATATTATTATTATTTTCATCAAAACCAAAAAAAATCTTTTATCTACCTTTATCAATTTTCTTCATTCCTATTAATACTCAGAAAAACAAACAAATTGAACATTTAATTAGAACACTTATCCTAACATGTGATTATTCATATATTCTAAACAATATAATTCAATAAAACCATAGTAATACACCTTAACAACAATACACTTGAAAATTAAAACCTCAATTAGATGGCAGGCACAAAAAATAAAAAATAAATTTTTTTTTTTTTTTCAAAAAAATTTTAAATTTATTAAAATATACTTCTCTCAATATTCAAAATTTTAAAATTATTTAAATTAATTTAAACAGCAAAATTGGCATTACTTCCTTGCCAAAACGGGTCTAGTATATAACATCACCCATCAGCTGATCAAACTGGGTCAAGTCCACAACCTTGACCTACATCGGTTATACAGAGGCTACATCATAAAATACATTAATCATCTTTAACATTTTTACCTTCAAACATAATAAAATAAGACATTTAAAATTAACATAGTATTATTATAATTAACAATAAAATTGACCTTTAAATTACTCAAAATTACACATTTTACAACTTTACTTTATTCTCAAATTCTATTAAAATTGTCACTTGTTTCAATTAAAATGCTATATTTTTTACTATGACTCTCTTTCTTTACTATTCTCAATATCCATTAGTTTGGGTGATTTAATTGTTCATAATAACTTGATTCACAACTTGGTATGTATACATTTATGATCTTCCCTCTGACTCTAACATCACTAACAGCTTTAACTAACATGACACCCATCTCTATCAAAAACGTCTATCAAACACTATCTTAACCCAACTTACTACTCAACTCAATTCGCATCATTCTACCCTTATAAATAAAAAAAATACTCTACCCCTTTGTACTCAGGATGTGTGTTTCCCTCCCAAAGCTCATTCCCTTATTTGGCCCCTGGATTCCATCCCAAGGCAACCCTTTCCGGCGCTAAACGGTCCCTTCCCGTCCCAACCCTTTTGTTGCGGACTCCTACTACACCACCCCTCTTACAAAATTCCCATCAACTCTAATTACCATTCTCATTACATCACTTCAATTACAACAAAATATCTCCATTTACTTATTACATCAATATATCAATCAATACTCTACATATTTTCCCCCTAGCTACTGTGTCACCATTACATCTCAAATTCTACATTACATTAATTCATAACAATATTTATTCATCTCTATTACCACTTTAAACTCAACATGGGCTGATCTACATGTCCTAACAAAATATTAATCACCCAAAATCTACCTTTTTCAAATCATTTAAAATTCTTAACTATATCAAATTATTTTCATCATTTAAAATAAAATCTTTAACACATTAAAATCATTATATTCAAACATTAGTTACATTGAAAATTAGCAAACAACTTATACATGACATTCTACTACTGATCAGCTGATTTTCTTAGCAAGGTGAATGACCTTACCATAAACACATTTCAAAATTATACAAATTATACATTTTATCAACACTTACCTCTAACACAATAAACTAATACATTTATAAGATAGAATAAACACAGCATAATAAACATCTAACGCAATTATTTCTCAAATCATGATACAATTATTTAATTATTTCAGGAGCGAGTCATCATCTTTAGGTTACAAAATTTTAATTTGTTGCTCCCCTGAGCAACCCCCCAGCCACACACACTATTGTTTTTTCTGTTGGACTGTTGCGCCCATTTGCCTCCACAAGGACGGCATTGGTGGAGGAATTTTACATCTCTGTGTCCTTGCTTCAGCGTTACATTTGAAAGATTTAGACATCAACATATCTTTTGTTACATAATTACACACCCTTAATGCAGGTCTACCACCTGGCTTTACTGTTCCTCCTCGAACAGAGTGGCAGCCGCTGTTCCATAGTTCCCGGGATTTCCCCTAATTTCACCCCCCATCAATTTCTAATATCAACCAATTTTCATGCCAGCTATGGTCAAGGTTCTTAATTTATGGCCATAGCTGACCGCTAGCCAAAACCACGATTAGTGCTGGTAAGGCAGTAATCGCCCGAAAAGTCGGGGAAATCAACTCTACTTTCAGGCATGTTATCATCATCATTTATCTACACGGCACGGCAGTTTATCAGTATACAATATAAAATTGTAAAAAAGGGTGTGCCGTGCATTTTACGCCATTTTGGCCTCCGATGGAGGTAACACTCTCTGTTACCCCCAACACTTTCCGCTATCTACTGTGGCACATGCCACCACAGCGATAGCACACTACTAACTACACTAAAACACATAACATCACTTCATTATTGCTCACTCACTACAATTATATTCCTCAAAATTTCCAAATTCATTATTAACATTTATTTTACATCACCTTTCAGTTATTATTACTTTTTAATTATAGTTTCTATTTAGTACAATTATCTCAAATTATTTTCATTATTGAATCAAAATCTTTTCACACCTGTAAACATTTTACTCTATTTAATTGGTATTAGAAATTTTATACTTACAGTACATTATTCACCTACTGACATAAACACAAAATATACACCACACACACCAATACCTCCACGTAACCTCTGAAACATTTAACAACAGTGTTATTTCATACCAAACAATTTCACATTTATTTATTTATTTATTATCAAATTCACATCATAAAATAATTTAAACTCATTAGAAAAATTCAATTATATAACATTTAAATCAATCAAAATATTTAAACATCTCCAATTATTTTAATTAAATTAATTAATGAACCCACAACATTTTTAATTACTCTCACCAATTACAATAATTACAATTCATTTGTTATCTTCTTCAAAATTATTTTTGTTGTTTATTTAGAGTGCAAAATATTATTATTATTATTATTATTAAAACAATTTCCCACACATACACACCTTGTTTACCTAACATTTTACAATACACCCAATTAATTTCACTATCAATTATTTACAATTCTTCACCATTAATTGTTCAATGTTATCACACTTCATTTCCAAAAGCAGCCAGGTCAGAACCATAAATCAAAATATTTAAAATGTCCATCGATTAAGTTTATGTTCAGCCTCCATCATCAAATAATAGTCTGGGTTTCACATAAAATTTTTCAATTTTATTTACATACCTCATATGGCTATCCTGTGTGTAATAACCATAAAATTTAAGTTTATTTGTTTTACCACAATAATCATACATAGGGTTACTTCCCCTTATAATTATTTTATCATAAACCAAGTCAACGCTATTTATTTCTGTCCAGTCTCCATCAGTAGTCATATTCAATATCAGGTCCGTCATTTTCTCATCATAAGGTAAATTCTTATTATTATTTAAACAGGTATCATCAAAATAATTTTCACTCTCTATTTTAACAGGTATCTCTATCACTTCTAACATCTCTTTCAACTCATTATAATCTCTCTTTAATTTATATAATTCTATCTCTCTATCAACACACAAAACTCTCTATCTAAATTTCTCTCATCATAACACCATCTCACACTTTCAACACCATTCCACACAGAGGGTACTAACTTATACAAAAAGGGGTAACAACTTAAAGACCTCATATCTTCTAATAACAAGGGACTCTTGCCCTTCAACAACAACATTTTTGAACACCTTGGTTCATCACAAATAAGGGGAAAATTTACCCTCTGCCCTACATACTCATCTACTCTCTCTTGCCACTCTTTCTCTAATTCATCTACGCTAATTACTACTCCGTTACAACCTATTATTCTCTCACTCTCACTCACTATATCACTATCTATTTTCAACGTCTCACTCTCTTGTAGCGGGTCAAATTTTGGGTGTTTTTATTTTAACCGTTTGGGGCATATATATATATTTTTACTTATTTCGTTTTCGGGCGGACTTGTATAATAAATTTGTAAAACTGTATTATTGTGCAACATATTTGTCAGTATAACAGAACAGTGAAACAAAGAAGTAAGGCGCAGTTGTTGTCAAGGAATGCGGCAGAGAATTCGCGCCACCCTAAAAATTCGCAGAAATCTGTACTGGTGTGGCAGTGCACACACGCCACTATTCGCGCGTGAGCGCCTACCCAAGCCATGGTAAAAAACCAAGATGGCTAGAGAGGATAATATTCATCGCCTTCTTCAAGACCTTGCGGAAGTGCTGCTTTAAGTCCCACCCACTTTTATGACATTAGCCAGTGCCTAGTTGAAATCGTCTGCTATCGTCACTCCAACAATTACATGACTAGCATGAGTCGAAACTGTGACGACTACATACAAGGCAGTGATGTCCGTCGTCTTGTCTAAAATGCTCCTGGAGTGGGGAACTGAGAGACGCCAGCAGTTCTTGGTCGACTCCCGCCTGCACAGGCTGCCCGACAACCAGGGCTCAGAAACAAATTTTTGTTAAAACTGATATAACAGTGAAATAGCTGAAAAAGTTTATGTGACCGCGGTCGGGAAAAATGTAAAATAACATTAAACACCTTTTGGACATTTCACACGAAATTAGAAAAGAAATGGATGTGCGCGAAGACCACGTGGCCGGGGGTTATTTCGTCTACTGAAAGTGTAAGGGTTGGGGTTTTATAAAGGTATGGGGTATCAAATAAATTAAAATTAATTTAAGTGAAAATGGCAGGCTGGGCTCTCTTGTTTAATGTATGTAAGTAGTAGAAAATAAGAATAGTACATAAGACGTAATGATTACACAACCTGTAAAACCATAATATTTTTAAAGTATGTAAAATCTATAGTTGGAGGAAAAGTAAAAATTTCAATTCTGTCAAATGATTTTTAAAAATAAAAGTAAAAGTTAAATTCTCTTCATTCAAAATGGGTATTCAGAATTATTTCGTAACCTCACACTGTTTCTGATCTCGCTTATAGGAGAACTCTGGGGGGACCCTTAGGAACAAAGGTAAGTAGAAGTGAATTAAATGTATAAATAAGTGTGTTTTTATACAAATGGCGGCCCGAACAATGACATTATATAAAATAATTATATAAATAAGCCAGAACCCAGAAACAGAGTGGGTAGCGAAAGAATACAAAATACGTAAAATAAGGTTATGTTGTAACTACACATGGTAGAAATTTTTACAATAATTTTAGATATAATATGAATATGTAATATTTATTATACGAAAACATTTTTGAAAGAAATAGAAATATTTAAAAAAAAAAAAATTAAAATGGCAGATAATAACGAAATAATAAGAATGATGCAAGCGCTTTTTAATGCACAGAATAATAAGTTCGATGAGAAATTTAGTAACTTAGATGAAAAATTTAGCGAACAGAAAAATGAAATTAGAAAAATCCAGAATAATCTTAACGTAAAATTCAATGAAATGAAAAACGAAATTCGGGAACAAAGCTGTATTTATGATAAGAAATTGAGTGATCTAGAGACACGGTTAGGCGAAATAGAATTAGAAAATGAGAAAGTAATAAACAAATTAAAATCGAACAAAGATGACAGAGTAAGTAGTAGTGGAAATGATAATTTAAATAATGAGTTGACAAGTAATAACAATGATAATACAAATAATAAAAATGTGGTGTTAGAAAATGATGGTGTAGATGTTGAGCGTGATAACGTAATTGTAGAAAGAGTAGAAGTTGATAATGAAATGTTAATGTATGTTTATGAGTTAGAGAGAGAGAGAAGAAATAATGTTGTAGTAGAGTGGGAACAGAGGGCAAATTTGCCCTTTATTATTTATGGTGAATTAATGTGGTCACAAGTGTTTTTGAAGGGCAAGGGTCCCGTATTAGTAGAAGATTGGAGTTGTTTATTTTATTTGTATGATATTATACCCTCTGTGTGGAATGATTTTATAAGTATGAGATGGTGTTATGATGAGAGAGATTTAAATAGAGAATTGTGTGTTGAGAGAGAGATAGAATTATATGAATTAAAGAGAGATTATGGTGAGTTGAAAGAAATATTAGAAGAGTATTTAAATAAGAATGATTTGATTTTTAATACAAAAGTAACTGACCCGATATTGAAGAAATTTACTAACGGAGACTTAACAGATATACTTAGTGTTGACTGGTTGCAAGATTATTTTGGTAAGACGGATGACTTTGATTTTTGGGTTTATGACACACAAAGTATCAGTATGTGTGTTAACGAAATCGAAAAGTGTTATGTAGAACCAAGATTAATTTGGAACGATGGAGGCTAAACTATAAACAATCAATGGACAATTTTATATATATTGTTTTATGGTTTTGTGACCTCGCAACCTTTGAACATTGAAGTGTGATATGACTAAATAAATAAGGATGCAGATTTGTAAATAAATGTTTAATAAGTTTAGTTGTGTGTATTGTAGAATGTTAAGTAAACAATATGTGTGTAGATGATTGTTGTAATACTAATATTAATATTTGCAATTTAAACAAATAACCGAATTAATTTTGAAAACTAATTGGCTAATTGTAAATGTTTAATTAACTTAATTAAAATAATTTGAAATGTTTTAAATATTTTGATTAATTCAAAGATTATATAATTGAATTTTCTGATGAATTTAAATGGTTTAACGAGAAGTGAAGTTGGTAATTAAATGATAAATTGTTGATTTGAAATAACTTTTTGTTAAATGTTTCAGAGGTTACTTGGAGTAGTGGTGTATGGTGTATATAGTTGTGTATGTCAGTATAGGAATTATGGACTGTAAGTATAAAATTTTTATGATACAAGTCAAATATAATAAAATGTACACAGATGTTTAACTTAATGGAACGAATTTTAACTTCAACAATGAAAATAACTTGAGATAATGATTTAAAGGGTAATAATAACTGAGAGATGATGGAAAACAAATATTAATAATGAATTTGAAAATTTTAAGTAATCTAATTGTAGAAAGTTATGAAGGATGATTAATGATTGATGATTGATGAAAATGTCACATTAGAATGTTGTATATAAAAAATTCTATTAATTAGCTATTAAGTGGCTACTGCGGGGGTTGCCTGTGCTCTCGTAGGTAGCGAAATGGGTTGGGGGTAGCAGTGAGTGTTACCTCCATCGGAGGCCAAACTGGCGATAAATGTGCGGCACACCTTATCCGTGTAAATAAAAAAAAAAAAATTTTACACACAATACTAAATAACGTGTCGCACATAATGAGATTGATGTGAAACAGGCAGTGAAATGAAAGTTTAGATTTCCTCGACTTTTCGGGCGGTTACTGTCTTACCAGCACTAACCGTGGTTTTGGCTAGCGGCCAGCTATGGTCATACCAAGTCCCTTGACCATAGCTGACTTGAAATTGGTATATATTTGAAATTCATTGGGGGGTGATATTAGAGGAAATCTCTCCGGAACTATGGAACAGCGGCTGCCACTCTGCCCGCTTGGGGGTAGCAAGACCGGTGGCAGATCCGTTTTAAGGGTGTATGATTATAGAACAAGAACATGTTGATGTTCACTACTTTAAAACTTAATAGCGGAAGCAGAGACACGGAGAGGTAAACCCTGCTCCAAAATATACAGTCTCTGTGGAAGCGAATGGGCGCCACAGTCCACCATAATCTGAAATAGTGTGTGTGGCTGGGAGGTGACGCAAAGGAGTCACGAATGTAAAGTTTAATAACATAACATTTTTTTTTATTCAAAGTTGGATCCAATAAAACTGCTTATGCTCTGTTCAATTAACTAGCTGGTCAGATATGTAATATAAGGTGTTCATTACATGCTATGATTTTAAATGTATTATTTTATTGTTGTATGTTAGGTATAGGCATTGATAAGAATATGTGTTTTCATGATATGTGTATGCTTTAAATTAAGCCAATAATTAAACGCCTGGCAGGCAATCAACATAATAGAAGTAAGTATTGATAATGTATTCCATGTAATTTGTTTAATTATGAGATGTGTTTTAATTGTATTAGGAGAGCAGCTGATCAACAATAAGATGTCACTGGTATATTGGTTATAAAGGTTCCAAGTTATTAATGTTCAATGTAATGTTTGCAATGTATTACCGATGTTTTAAAATAATGATACAAATAATTTGATAAAATGAGAAACTAAGTAATAATCTATGCAAATTGATAAAAGATAGTGTTGGGTGATAAATATTTTATGTGACAGATAGATCTGTCAAAGTTAAAGTTGAATTAGTAGAGATGATATAAGGTAATGTTGTTTTGAGTTTATACATGTTATAGTATTTTGAGAAGTATTGATGTTGACACAGTGGTAGTGAGTATATGTAGAGATGAGTAATGTGAATGAGATATAAACATATTTGTTGATGATATTTTGTAGTAAGGGTGAGGTGGTAAGGTGTGAGCAACGTGTGGCGTTGTGGCGAGAATAGAGTAGTTCGCGTGAGTGTTTGCCGATATTTTGGAGGGGCATTGGCTCGTAAGGTTATAGCCAGGTAGGGAACACACATCCTAGTACAAAGATGAGCGGTGCCAGAGGTAAATTGAATTTAGAGTGTTTTGATAGATATTTTTATAGAGAGGGGTGTCATGTAAAAGTTAATAGTAGAGTCAGGGGAATAAAGATTATATATGTATACAGATCTAGTAGTACAGTCAATGAGAATAAATAGTTCAAATCACCCACAGTAGAATAAAGTAAGATTGTCAAATAGAGAGAGTGATTTATGATAAAGATATAAAATTTGCATTTTTTTTGCCAGTGACAAAATTTGGATAGAATTGAAAATAATGTAAAGTTAAGAATTGTTTATTTTATTATTATGTAAAAGTCAATTTGGTTATTATATTAATATTTTGTTCATTTTAAATATTTTATTTTATTGTTTTGTGTTTCACGTTAGACTGTTACAGATATTGTCTGTATTTTCAGACAGAAGTTGTGCATAACATATGTAGGTCAAGGGTTTTGGACTTGACCTAGTTTCGATCAGCTGATGAGGTCATACACCTACTAAGCTTGTGTAGTAGGAAGTCAATTTTAATTTGTTTGTTTAATTAAGTCAAACCAATATTTGAATAATTTTAATAAATATGTTATTTAATAAATAAATTTAATAAAATTTTTTTAATGAATAAATTTAAATTTTTTTTGAATTTTAAAATTTTTGAAAATTTTAATTTTTTTGAAAAAAAAAACTTGATTTTTCGCCTGCCAGCGAGTGAATATTTTTGAGTAATGATTATTTTATTATGTGTGCATTAACCATGTTTATTTTATTGTATTGCATTGTATTGGTAGACTATAAGTGGTTCTCATGTTAGAGTAAGGATGTGTTTAGATTAGTAGAAATGTCTAGGTTAAGTCATTTGAAACAAAAATTAGAAAAACCAGGAAGAGAATTTTTTGATAAAATAATATTTTGAATTTTTAAAATTTTTAATAAATTTTAAAAGAAATTTTTTATTTTTAGTGTGTTATGGCAACATATAAGGTTAGTGTGTGTGAGCCCAGTATTTGCTAAAGGCAGCCCAGCTTGCAAAAAGGGGATCCATATCGGCGGAGGAGCTGGAATAATTTTAGCCAGGGGTTGAGGATTTTGGGGGGTTAGCATGTTAGAAGGTGAGGTGCTCTGTGGTACGAGGCTGTTCGATTTCTCGGTGTTGGGATCTCTTACGGAGAAGTCCAGTGATCTCGTTCAGATGAGTCCATGGTCGCTGAGCCAGGGGGGTCGTGTACCCATGAGATTAAGAACAAGGGGGTTGTTGGCACTAGTTCCTCACCGGTCCTCTTCGGGGTTATCGATGAGATTTCTTCTGTTATGGACAGCAGAATTCTCATCGAGGGGGTATTGTAGCGGGTCAAATTTTGGGTGTTTTTATTTTAACCGTTTGGGGCATATATATATATTTTTACTTATTTCGTTTTCGGGCGGACTTGTATAATAAATTTGTAAAACTGTATTATTGTGCAATGTATTTGTCAGTATAACAGAACAGTGAAACAAAGAAGTAAGGCGCAGTTGTTGTCAAGGAATGCGGCAGAGAATTCGCGCCACCCTAAAAATTCGCAGAAATCTGTACTGGTGTGGCAGTGCACACACGCCACTATTCGCGCGTGAGCGCCTACCCAAGCCATGGTAAAAAACCAAGATGGCTAGAGAGGATAATATTCATCGCCTTCTTCAAGACCTTGCGGAAGTGCTGCTTTAAGTCCCACCCACTTTTATGACATTAGCCAGTGCCTAGTTGAAATCGTCTGCTATCGTCACTCCAACAATTACATGACTAGCATGAGTCGAAACTGTGACGACTACATACAAGGCAGTGATGTCCGTCGTCTTGACTAAAATGCTCCTGGAGTGGGGAACTGAGAGACGCCAGCAGTTCTTGGTCGACTCCCGCCTGCACAGGCTGCCCGACAACCAGGGCTCAGAAACAAATTTTTGTTAAAACTGATATAACAGTGAAATAGCTGAAAAAGTTTATGTGACCGCGGTCGGGAAAAATGTAAAATAACATTAAACACCTTTTGGACATTTCACACGAAATTAGAAAAGAAATGGATGTGCGCGAAGACCACGTGGCCGGGGGTTATTTCGTCTACTGAAAGTGTAAGGGTTGGGGTTTTATAAAGGTATGGGGTATCAAATAAATTAAAATTAATTTAAGTGAAAATGGCAGGCTGGGCTCTCTTGTTTAATGTATGTAAGTAGTAGAAAATAAGAATAGTACATAAGACATAATGATTACACAACCTGTAAAACCATAATATTTTTAAAGTATGTAAAATCTATAGTTGGAGGAAAAGTAAAAATTTCAATTCTGTCAAATGATTTTTAAAAATAAAAGTAAAAGTTAAATTCTCTTCATTCAAAATGGGTATTCAGAATTATTTCGTAACCTCACACTGTTTCTGATCTCGCTTATAGGAGAACTCTGGGGGGACCCTTAGGAACAAAGGTAAGTAGAAGTGAATTAAATGTATAAATAAGTGTGTTTTTATACACTCTGATACTACATTCTTAATTATATTATCCTTTTCAACATTATTTTTATCACTTGTTACTTTTTTATTATCATTATTATTTTTACTTCTATTCTGTTCTCCTACTGACTCTACTATTTTCTCAATATCTCGTTTCAGTTCGTTACAACTACTTTCACATTTCATTTTTACCTTATTAATGTCCAGTTTAAGTACATCAAATTTAGCGTCAAATTTATTCAATTTTATATCGTTCTTGTCAAAACGACTATTTATACCATCAAATTTGGTGTCAAAATTACTATTTTGCTCTAAAATTAATTGCAACATATTCATTACATCATTATTAAATTGACTGTTACATTTTGTTGAGGTTGGGGTTAATTGCACGCCCAAATCTTCAGTTACATTGCTTTGATCTGTTACATTTATTTCTATTTTATCTTGACTCGCACTTGGAGTCGAATCTATCTCAAAATTACTCATAATATTTGATTCATCACAATTTTCGACATTAGTCATTTCATTTATTTCACTTTCATTATTTCCTGCCATATCTATAAGTTTATTAATCTAGATTTTCTTACATAAAAATATCTACCACTTAACTCTTAACCTCTGAACATTGATGTACTATTTTATATGTGCTGCGTAATTTTTACGCAGTTACTTAACCTTCAAATCAAACTTGCATTTTACTTGTAGGTGTGGTTTTTATATTTAAATTTTAATTGATAAAAACAGTCCCTGCTTCGGAAGCGCCAATTGTGATTATATAATTAAATTACATTACAAATAAATAAAATTATTATTATTACACTTACCTTAACACATGTTCTCTTAGCCCAGGGTTACGTCACACGAACGTTTGAATGCAAGCATGATTGTAAGGTTACACTAATAACTTACGCAACTCTTATTTAGGAAGAGAAAACAAATTAAATTTTATTAAATTCTTTAGATTTTTTAACATGTTGATTATTACGTCTTGCCAAAATTTTAAAAGAAACAAAACATTCTGACGACATTTATGACATGGTTATATATTACTAAAATTCTATCACATCTTATCGTAAAGAAAACAGCCCAGACTGCCCATTCTCACATTCACACCATTCAAAACCCTTTTTTAAATATATATACGCCCCATTTTATTACCCCAAAATTAACCAGATACCCCTTGCCGGCACATGGCGTCCCCTCGACCTCGTGTTACCTCATTTATAAAGTTCGTCGATGTCCAAAAACAAGTTATGATTTCATCCTTTTGCCGAAAACTAGCAGCACTGTCACATTTTTTGATAACTAAAACTCACTTTTACTTGATATTCATAAATTTTTAATGAACCCCGTGAGGCGGTTATCTCACCGGGTAAGCTTCGGTGAGAGAACTGGGAAGAGCCTCTCTAAGTTCCCTCTCTACTAGATTGCGGTCCGGCAAGGCGGAAAGCAATGCCTGGTACTTTGTAGCCATAGCAGTGACACATTCACCAAGTGCAAACTCCTGGGTGCTGGACGTCGACGATATTGAGTGTTCACTGGTCGATGTCATAAATGTGGGTTGGACTTAAACTTATTTCCGTCACCTTCGATACACGTGGCGAAAATTATTGTCTCCAAGCCATGTTGTTTTACTAACTTGGCGTCGGTCTGCGCTCTGCTGGTGGTGGCGCGTTTGTGCGTGTATGTCACACAATCGCAAAGTTCCAAGAATTGTCAACCCGCACATTCCTTTACAATTGTTTCATCACCCATCTACAGCGTACCGTTTCTTTGTTTGAACAAAACTTCTACTCAAACACGTGTCTGGCCACACAGATGAAGTGAATTGTGAAATTTCATAAAATGAAACCCAAAGTTAATAAAATAATACGGCCCTCCTTTTTGCCCCGTTACAGTCGACGGACACAACTTCACTCAGCAAATGCTATCGACCACCTGTAGCGATGCATACCTCACAGAGTACGAATATTAATGAAATTAGTGTCTTCCGATTGGTCAATCTGATGTCACATGGCTGATATTAGCAAAAGATATCTGAGTTACAAGCAAAACTTTGTATAAATCCGCAAGAGCTTGCATTGGTTTTATCTATGAATTCTGTTACTCTATCATTGATAAGAGTTAAAAGCGGAGTTTTTTCCTATACAAAAAACCATACTTATAAAATAGTTGGACACCTCAGAGTATATAAAAACTGTAGCTATTTACATAAACAATCCACTGTCAAAGTTTCACATTGATTGGTTGATTACCGCAGAAGATATAGCGAATAAGGTTTATCACACGCGCACCCGTGCACAATTTCACACACAAAGTACATGACATAAAAGAACATATTCTTATAAAGAATTTGATATAACCTACGTCCTTATCCATTGCTAAATACAAAACTTACAGCTAAAAGACAAAATTTTTGCATATAACCATTTTAAACATGTCAGTGTTCGTCATCCATGCTCACATACGATCAATACAGCTTATCATCCTGTGTTCTGTTGCAATATATATATATATTGTAATAAAACAAATTTTTTATTGTTATTGATTTATTTATTATGCCACTCGTTGGCGTCAATTTGTAATAAAACGATGATTATGATTATTATTATGATTCAATTAATTAAAAATAATAAATAGTAATTATGTATGAATTTGTAAAGAAAGATTTGTTTCACCGCGTTAAATAGATTATGTCATAGACAAATCGATTGATGGTAGCTGTCAATTCAACGTCTTTATTTCTTCTTCTGCTCGTCTTTTTCCTTTTTGAGGTCCTGTTTTTTTAATTAAAAATTGATGTATTTTAACTTAGCTACTTAACTATTCAATAAAACGCCAAGTTAAAACAAATAATTATATTTATTTGAATAATGCGATTATTTGACTTGCGTCGACTATTGCTCTCGGAGTCGAGACTGGATCTCAGATCGATTAACACATTTGGGTTAAGTTATATTAAATTAAATTATTATTTAACATGGATTCTTTTAACTGTTTAAATAGTCATGAAAGGCAAGTTAGAGAATTCAATACTTACTATTAGAAAAAACTTATTCATTAACACATAATTATTAAAAAATATAGTATATATTAGTAAAAAGAAATTCGAACCGCATGCAGACTATTCTGACGTCATCCAGTCTTCTTATTGTGCTGGCCGGTCCTCGTTGAAATTAAAAGATGGCTGCCTTCGTGCGTTGTACCACACTGATAATCTGTCTCTAGCATTTTTCTTCAATAAAATGCAGTAGTTGATAAATTCCTCTTCTGTGATGTAGTTATTGAAAGACCTTCAAGTTATTGTGTTTAGGTTTCGTCCTCCACTGGATTTCGTTCGGTAATACATGTGTAGTGTTGAGTGGTTTCTTCAAATCAGTTCGCTGTTCATATATTAGGTTAGATTTATAATTCCATCGTGGCCATTCGTTCTGCTAGTTAGTTTTAGTGTTTTTTAATTTTGCTTTATTATTCCACCGATTATTTAAATTGGGTTCATTGATTTACTGTAGATACTTCATTCCTTCAGAGTTCCATAAGACATCTTGGTTTTAGTTAGTTAAAATTTATTTCAGATTTCTTCTCGATACTCAGACACGTCCGTTCTGCTTGGAGTTTAACAATCGACTAATTTTAATTTGTTTCTTCAAATAGAAAATCCTGTACGATTTTGGTCTCATTTTCCATTGTTCACAATCAGCTGTTTGCTTTATTCCCGATTGTAACGGTACGGAATTGTGAGCCACCCCAGTTTAATTTCATATTAATTCAAATATCATTTTAAGCACTTTCCAAATTGCCAGACTTTCACCTGTAAGGAGCCTCCAGTACAGCAATGCAACATACATACAGTCAGCCAAAACAATTGCCAGACGCATTGCGTAACCGCCAGCAACAGCCTTGTGACACAGTCTCCAGTCTGCTGTGTGTCATC
Organism: Magicicada septendecula; assembly: GCA_034769895.1. Taxonomy (NCBI): domain Eukaryota; kingdom Metazoa; phylum Arthropoda; class Insecta; order Hemiptera; family Cicadidae; genus Magicicada; species Magicicada septendecula. Next base: position 159,554,640 of record CM068373.1, on the reverse strand, counting down.
ATAGAGAGTGGTAATAAGCAGCATACAGTGCAGATAAAAATTACATAGTGGCCTCGGGTGTAAGATAGGCCGCAGTTAAGAGTAGGCCTATCTTTGTAAATACTAAAACTAATATAAAAACTGTATAACGCGCGGCCAACCTAAGCAAGCTAAGTGTTCGAAAATTTATGTCGGCCGACAAAACAACACTAAATGCTATTTTAAAGTGAACTAAAGTAATAGTGGCGCATCAACTTAATATGAAATAGTCAATAACAGTACCGCGGGTAAACACTGTCAAAACTAAATTATGGTGTGTTAAACAGTGCATTCACAGCAGATGTGCAAAACAGCGGAGTTCTTCAGACGTTAAGTATTAACTGAGTTTTAAACAAGATTATTTTCCTTTTTTTCCCAGAGTATAATTCAACATAAATAAATATAAATCTAAAATGTACATCAGAGATCTCGAAGTGGGGTTTAAATAGAACGATAAAATCAAAGAACGAATGTGTGTGAGTGTGTAGCCAAAGCACGTATTGGTTCATTGCAGATAGTAAATAGTTGGGGTATACCATAGTTGTAATAAGCTAGTTAATTAAGAAATATTTTATTACTAAATTTGATTTCACAAATTGTTGCTCATTCTACAAGTATTTGCTCTAAATGTTATGAAAGAGAGACGAAGTAGTTGTTTTGAATAATAAATCAGAGGCAATGTGTTAGCACAAACGGTGTATTTGATCTTTGCCTATATCAAATCCAAATAATCCTTTTTGCAGCTGTTTTCGTCTGAAAGACTTTGGAATAAAAACCCGAAGGTAAGAGATAAATATAATTATAATTTTGTAATTGATTCGTAGAGTTTCATTGGCGCCCGAACAGGGACGGCGAATATAATTTGTGGTTATATTCGCCAGACCTAATTAAGCTGCAGAACGGGTTATTTGGAAGTGAGGGCGTGGTTAAATAAATTAATTTCATAATGGAGAAAATAAATGAAATTGATGTAGTTGTCGGCAGTGAGGCCGAAAATAAATCGATGTATGAAAACACGTCAACTGAGTCGGCCAATAAAGGCGATTCAGGTATTCAAACAGAGTCACTGTTAACGAGTGAAAGTAATGTAGACGAATCGAAAATCATGAATGAAGTTGCAATTCATTCAACACCTATTGTAGTAAATCAAAGTAAGAAGTCCGATGAGGACAATATGTTAACACGATTGTATAATATGATGTATAGTAATTTCAGTGAACTAAGAGGGGATATTAATATTAAATTCGATGAACAGAATAGTCGTTTGGACGTTCAAAATAGCAATTTCAATACCAAATTTGATGAACAGAATAGTAAATTTGATATTATAAATAGTCGTTTTGATGTAAGTGATGTTAAGTTCCATGAGTTAAAGGGCGATATAAATAATATTGACCAAAAATTTGAGAAGCGCTTATATGATATGAAACAACAGAGTGTCAAGTTAGAAGACAATATTAATAAACGTTTAAATGAGACGAATGAATGTTTCAATACATTTAAAGAACAAATAGTAGAGTCAATAGGAGAACAGATTAAAAGTAATAGTAATAATGACAATAAAAAAGTAACAAGTGAGAGAAATAATGATGATATAATTAAGAATGTGGTATCAGAGAGTGATATGCTGAAAATAGATAGTGAAACAGTAAGTGAGAGTGAGAAAATGATAAGTTGTAATGGAGTAATAATTAGTGTTGTTGAATTAGAAAAAGAATGGAAAGAAAGAGTAGATGAATGTGTAGGGCAGAGGGTAAATTTTCCCCTTATTTGTGATGAACCAGAGTGTTCAAATGTGTTATTTTTGGGCAAAAGACCCTTATTAATGAAAGATTTGAGTTGTTTAATTTTGTTGAATAATTTTGTACCCTCTGCGTGGAATGATAAAAGTATGATATGTTGTTATGATGAGAGAACTTTAGATAGAGAATGGTGTATTGACAAAGAGACAGAATTGTATGAATTACAGAGAGATTATGGTGAGTGGAAAGAAATGTTAGAAGTATGTTTAAACAAGAGTAATTTACTGTATGATGAAAAAGTAACTGACCCGATATTGGAAATATTTACCAACGGAGACTTTACAAAGAATACTGATGTTGACCTGGTATATGATTATTATGGTAAAATGAACAAACAGAAATTTTATGGTTACTATATACAAGATAACCGTATACAGAATGTAAATAAAATTGAAAATTGTTATGTGAAACCCCGACTCATTTTTGACGATGGAGGTTGAAATTCATAAATGAACAATTTAAATATGTCAATCTATGATAATGACCTAGCTGATTTTGATATTGAAGTGTGATGTAACTGAATAATTATTGCTGAAGAGTTGTAAATACATGTGTAGTGAAATTAATTGTATGTATTATAAAATGTTGAATTGTTTGTATGAAATAACATTGTTGTTAAATGTTTCAGAGGTTACACGGAGATATTGGTGTGTGTGTGTGTGGTGTGTATTTTGTATTCATGTCAATAAGTGGATTGTAAGTATAAAGTCCATAATACTAATCAGATAGAATAAAATGCTTACAGGTGTGAAAAAAATGTTGATTCAATAATATGAATTGAGATAATAGTATTAAATAGAAATTGTAATTAAAAGAGAAATAATAATTGAAAGGTGAATTAAAATTATATTTGGTTCGAATTGCAACAAATAGATTTTGATAGATATGTTAATAAAAAGATTTATAGAAAGGAAAATTTTTGCAGGAAGTATATATGCCAGTCCATGATGTAACCAGGATGTTTATACTATGTGAGTCTTGCAGACTAGTGTTTATATAAACAGGTGTGGTATGTTGAGACTAATGTCTGGAGTCACGCTTGGTGACAATAACAAAAAATGTTGTAGTCTGCTGAATCAGTATTTTGAGCAAAACCCTATTGTGACATAAAAGAATTGAAATTAAATTTTTACAGACAAAATAACAATGAGGCAATTACTGTAACTTTTGCGATTAATTGAATTAATTAAAGTAAATTAAATACAATTAAATTAATTTAGTAATAAATTTAATAGAAACAATGATTTTTAACAATGAACTTAACTTTATTTTCATTTAAATTCAAATTGGAATTATAAAGTAAATACTAATTGATGTAAATAAGGATTTAACTTATTAAAATATTTATTTAAAATCGAAAACTGAAGGAAATGTTTGAGCTGAAGCGGCGTTTGGAAAATAAGATGTGTACATTACTATCCAAGCAACTTGTATCAATGCCAATCTATATTTTATGTTTTAACTGTAGATTCCCCACCTAAGTGCGGTCATGGCCTCACCGGACCATGACCGTGAAAGTAGTTAATTGTGGCAAATCATAAATTTTACTTGATATAACCGGCTTGTGGTTTGTTTTATTTTGTTAACCCGGTGGTTTGTTAGACTTAGTAGGGGGGTTATTTTTTGGGGAATCTACTAAATTTTGGAACAGGTCTATTTTCACCCAGATAGGGGTGGTAGTCCATTAGGGGTGTATAAATAAAAAATAGTAGGTTATATGTATACCGAATTTTATTGTAACGCCGAAGCAAGGATGGGGGTGGAATAAAAGAAAAAAATGTCCACCCCTTCCGCATCAGTCCTTGTGAAAGCAACTAGACGCCACAGTCTAGGGGGGGTAATAGTGAGTGTGGATGGGCGGTGACCCAGTTACAGGTCACGAGGGAGATGTGGGTTACGGCGAGGATGAGGCTGAAAAAGGCCAAGAAGCCTCGTGCAGACCACATTAAAATGTAACGGGTATCAGGGGGGTTAAGGGATTAAAAGGGGGTTATATATGTATATATACAAAAAAACAAAAAAAACAAAAAAAATTTATAGTAGCTAGGTATGAATGGAGTTGATGTCATTTTATATAATTAAGGCGTTATTTTGGATGGGCAACATTGTATGGGGAATATTATTTAATTTAATTGGAATTTATGTGTATCATTGTAAACCAATATTGTTTTATTAATATTATTCTTTAGGGTCTATAATATAAAATGAGCCAGTACGTTGTCAATGAACCAGTACGGCTAAGAGGAAACAAATCAGTTGTGGGATATGGAGTGATGGAAGGCCGCTTTTCGTTTTTTTAATTGAATGTTCTAAAGTCAGGCGATACTGGGTCGGGTATCTGTTCGATTTTTCGGTGTTGGGATCTCGAACAGAGAAGTCCAGTAAGATCGGATGGGTGCTGTCACAGTCGCCAGACTAGGGGGGTAAGAACCCATGATTTAGTAGAGAGTTCAGGGGGGTTGCGGCGCCATATCCTCACTGATCCTTTTAGGTTAGGCAATAAGAGTTTGAACGCTCCGGCCTTCAATCTCTTATTGGGGGGGTATTGTAACAGTACGGAATTGTGAGCCACCCCAGTTTAATTTCATATTAATTCAAATATCATTTTAAGCACTTTCCAAATTGCCAGACTTTCACCTGTAAGGAGCCTCCAGTACAGCAATGCAACATACATACAGTCAGCCAAAACAATTGCCAGACGCATTGCGTAACCGCCAGCAACAGCCTTGTGACACAGTCTCCAGTCTGCTGTGTGTCATCATAGAGAGTGGTAATAAGCAGCATACAGTGCAGATAAAAATTACATAGTGGCCTCGGGTGTAAGATAGGCCGCAGTTAAGAGTAGGCCTATCTTTGTAAATACTAAAACTAATATAAAAACTCTATAACGCGTGGCCAACCTAAGCAAGCTAAGTGTTCGAAAATTTATGTCGGCCGACAAAACAACACTAAATGCTATTTTCAAGTGAACTAAAGTAATAGTGGCGCATCAACTTAATATGAAATAGTCAATAACAGTACCGCGGGTAAACAGTGTCAAAACTAAATTATGGTGTGTTAAACAGTGCATTCACAGCAGATGTGCAAAACAGCGGAGTTCTTCAGACGTTAAGTATTAACTGAGTTTTAAACAAGATTATTTTCCTTTTTTTGCCCAGAGTATAATTCAACATAAATAAATATAAATCTAAAATGTACATCAGAGATCTCGAAGTGGGGTTTAAATAGAACGATAAAATCAAAGAACGAATGTGTGTGAGTGTGTAGCCAAAGCACGTATTGGTTCATTGCAGATAGTAAATAGTTGGGGTATACCATAGTTGTAATAAGCTAGTTAATTAAGAAATATTTTATTACTAAATTTTATTTCACAAATTGTTGCTCATTCTACAAGTATTTGCTCTAAATGTTATGAAAGAGAGACGAAGTAGTTGTTTTGAATAATAAATCAGAGGCAATGTGTTAGCACAAACGGTGTATTTGATCTTTGCCTATATCAAATCCAAATAATCCTTTTTGCAGCTGTTTTCATCTGAAAGACTTTGGAATAAAAACCCGAAGGTAAGAGATAAATATAATTATAATTTTGTAATTGATTCGTAGAGTTTCACGATTTGATTTTATGGAAATAAATGACATTTTTTTTATATTTTACTGGCTATAATTTAGTTATTTAGTTTTTTTATGAAGTTTTAATTACATAATTATATTCCTGCTTTGATTTTATACAAATTAATATTAAACATGACCTATTTTGGTTTGAATTAAACTCAAAAATTACATCCCTTGAAATTTACTTCTAGGACTTATCATGATTCACATAATTACCCATTAAAAGGTTTACAGTATATTTTATGTTACCATTGTCCTCAAATAAGATTACTAATTAAAGCATTATAATTTGCCTTTACTACTTTGTTATTATACTAAACATTTACTGATTTATTTACATTTTACTTATACTTGGTTTACTGCTTAGGCATTATCTTGTACAATCACTATTTAAGTCAATTTTATCCTCTGACTTTTTTAATTACTACTACAGGTTGTTGTGATAATTATAATAAAGTATTTGCATGCTAAAAGGAATAATTTATATTCATTTGGTCCAGGTTTTCACTAATTTATCTCCTCTGATTTGATTACAGGGTCAAAGTTGAATTTGGCTTGATTATCAATTTTCAGTTTTTCTATCAATATTATAATTATTTTACATTATTATTATTATCTTTTCTGAGTTACTATTTATATAACATTTGAATTAATATATTGCCTTTCCTTCCTTAACAATATTCTGACATAAACTAACATTCTTTAAATACAACAAACACTTATTCTCTACCATTTAGTATATCCTAATATCAACATTGTAGGTAGTGAATACCAATATAATAATTAAACAAATTATGGTCTTAACCTAATTACAGTCTTTTACTGGTATTGTATTCTCTGACTTTGGCCATATGGTTTTCTAATTTTTATATAATAACTATAGTTTATGTTCATTTATTTATTTTGTTTGATTCTGATAGAGTGTTCTGGCTTTAAAATAGGTTTTGTCCCTTTGAGATTTTTATTTTAATTAATTTGTCCATGGTTGTATTTCCTTACTGCTCCTTTTCTTACTGGGTATACTGATGATGTTACTGGGATAATAATCATCCTACATGGTTTAACACATATTGTTCTGAATTGAATTTGTTTAATTTCTTTGGATCAAGAGTTTTTATCGTACTGTTAACGCATTTTATTTATTATAGTGATTATTTCCTTTATGTTATTTTTATTTAGGTTTATTTTACTCATTCCAGATTGCTTCTTCCTTTCATTTTCTAGGTGGTATTAAATTGTAAATAAGGCAAAATTTCTGTTATGCTACAATATATATATATATATATATATATATATATATATATTACAATGATACATGTGTACAAATTTATATGTAATTTATTTTGTTATAGCCCCATGTTCTTTGGGAGCCATTCTATACAACAATATTTAATATAAATTCGATATACTGGAATTTATGCAGGTTGTATAATGATACCAGGTGTAACTATAATAAGAGTATTTTTATTTATCAGTATTTAAAACTCATATTTATTATTTACTCAATATTATAAATATTCATAAACATCATTAATAATTGTCGGTCACTATATTGCTCATTATTAAATGTTTATATCTTATGATATGCAGCGTTACACATATTTAAAAATCTCTTATATCTAGACAGGTTAATAATCTTAATCTAAACATGTTAATAATTTTATATTTAGACATGTTAATAAATTGGTTTATTAATTAAATATAAAATTAAAATGTTTTTTGAAATAAATTTTCTTAACTCAGATCTGACCTCTACTCGCTCAGTCTATACCAATGTTTAAAATTCAGTTTAAATTTATATTAATTGCTTGTAGACTGGCATTTGTTTTAATATTCAACTTTAAATTAATCTTTTCTATAATTCAAATATCAAATCAATTTAACTATTTATTTTGATAATAAACTCTACTCTCTCTACTTTAAATTCTCTTTTATTTATTAATTTTATATGCGATCGCTCATTCTTACGACTAAACATTTATCCACATTTTAAAATATTATTACTAAGTATACATTTTTCTTTGTTTTAATTTACTGTCTTTTGATATAGTCTTTATGAGCTCTTTTTCTTTTTTTAAAAATCATTTAAAATGCATTACGCATGTCACCTCGAGTTCTGATGATCTTATGACTTGTTGTCCGGGGTCCAGCGTTGTCCAGAGTTAGTTTTCCATTCCTCCTGTCCTGGCGTGGTCCTGGATATGTCCAGCGTCGCTCTCCAGCAGTGTGGTCCTCATCAGAGAGTTGTTATCTGCTGCAAGGTAGATCTTAAACATCTTCTAACATCCAGCATCCCTCGTCGCTCTGGTAGCTTTTCCGTATATACTCTTGGTAGACTTACTATTTCGGTATTTACTTTTTCCGGAATATTGTCGTGAATTTAACGAACGTTATTTCTTTCGTTACTGCGACTTGTAATAGAAATAAAAATAAAACTGTTTTGCCGATGGACAGCATGTCCGACTGCAACTGTGTCTTGAAATGAAGAGAAGGGTTTTTGGTCGAACCCTTAATTTATACCCTCTCGAGATTCCACACCAGTTGGCTCCAAAATCGTCCTGTCGATACCTGCATATCGCGTGACAGCCCCCACTCCCGAACCTTTTCATCTATTTGCAATTATTAGCAAATAGCAATGTTTTGCACGGAATCGAGATAGCACAAATCATAGCTAATTCGATTAAGCACTCACTATATTAATTTGAGCGTCTTAGGGTAATTTGCGTATTTTTTGGCACGTTTATTTTGCACTGTCTTCGCATAGCGTGTTCTATTAACGTCATCTTTTCACTGGGGATAAGTCTTTGCATGCATCACTAACACACACAAGATACACGTGTAACACACATACAACTGAGCAGGTGTTCACTACGTGTCGGAACAGGTTAATTTCTCCCCTAATCTAACAATGAAATATTTTTACAATCTCAGACCTGTCCATTTACCCGTAACTTATACAAATTTTATGTTTATTTAAATTAATGCCTAATACAGCGTATGGCTGTATCGTTGCATTATTCCTCTGCCTGAGAAAAAAAATTTAATAAATATTTATTTATTAAATTTTTCTCTATTTGTTCTAGACAAATACAATCGTATTATATTCGCTTAACTTACGTTTACACCAGTTAAACAACACATAATAATTAGTAGTCCATATAACGCTCGCTGTTGGTGGAATGCAAGATTCACCCCCCCATTATAACACCTGATCGGTGCGTTGACCTTGTATCAGTTCAGTGGCATTGCCCCACTCTTACTCTCTCGTCTCATTATTCATATGTAGCTAAAAAAATTTTTTTTCATCGTTCTCCTTTAACCTGGTCCCATCGACCTATTAATTTTTTTTTTTTACGTGTAGCACTTCCTACATGAGTTTGCATTCTTGCACTGGTTTTGCATTTTGCATCTTAACATTTTATGCCATTTTCAATCTGAAATTTTACCATATGCAGGATTATATTTCTGCTACAACTTTAGTTGTGGGTCGCATAATTGGATACAGATAGACAGCTTTGGAAAATACATCTATACAAACAAGTATGTGTTTCACTCCCCGACTTGATCTCGGAAGTGGTCCAAGAAAATCCACTCCATTAGCTCTCCTTTTTGGTCCTTTCGGATACTCTGCATTTCCACATAGGTATGTAGATTCGATGCTTTTGCTGTTTGACACTCATAACATTTCTTACTTTCGTTTTTAATCTTCCTTAACTCTTTTCTTAACATGACATTACTTTATCTTTCTTAACTTTTCTTATATTACTTATACAATACATTAACATTTCTTACATTAATCTTATCCAATACATTAACCTTCATTACCTTCTATTATTACATTTCTTTACTATTACCTTTCTGATCGCTAATAATTTCTTCATCCTTACCATTACTTTCTGAAATACACCTTTTTCGTTAGCTTCGTAGTGAGTCATTATCGGTTACAGATGACTACCTTAGAAACACGTCTATATCCAGACTTTATGTGCTTAACTCTACTCGATGTTTTAATCATAGTATTTGGAGCTCTAAATAATCTCTGCCCTTGACTTTCACTGTCGCTATCTTCTGTGTCCTTGCCTTTCCACTAAGGTATGAAGATTTCGCTTGATCAGCCATTCTGACAATTAACATTGATTGCTCATTCTAATCCTTTCTTCATATTAATAACACATCAATAATAACATTCCTTACCATTTCTTACATAATTCTTTACACATTTCATTTCGTGCCATTCTTTACTTTGAATACTAACATTCCTTACCATTTCTTACAACATAACATTCTTTCTATTATTAATTCTTTCATCTTTTTACACATATTATTTCTTATTAATTAACTCCTTTTCTTATTAATAATAATTGACAGTAATATTTTTTCTTTTAAAAATAATTATTCATTCCCATTCGGGTATTGAGTTTGGTTCGGTGCATCGTTCGATCTTACACCCCTCATTATAACAGTTGTTTGTTGTACACAGGAAATTCATTGTACTCACCCTCGCGACAACATTCCATTGTGTTACTCCCGCGTTACTGTGCGTACTTACCGTGTGAACGTTCGTTTTGCCTGTGTATTTCACCTGTTCGTACGGCAAGAATTTGTTTCTTAGCTGTGACGAATAACCTCTCTCTCCTCTCTCTGCACGTTCCATAATTCTCTCATCATGAATGCACTGCGTACGTTCAGTCTGCTTGAGGCCCATATAAACAGCTGTTGACTGTTTTTTCATTCGCCGTTTATGATAACCTCTGTAGTTTTTATAATTACAGTTATAATTATCGTTTGCTTTATACTTCTCGTGCATATATCTAACATCATACTTACCACAAGTTTGCGTAGTTTTCCTTATAGATAATTTACTACGTTTCTCGTTAGGCCTACAGTGATATTTATCTCCGTAAGTGTGGTGCCTTAAGTGTTTCACGTGTGTTTTTATCTTATGTGATCTACTAGTGTGTGTGTGTTCTACTAGTGGGATATCGCTATTAATAAGGTACGTTTTATTAACCTTTATTTGCTTCTCTTTAATGTTAATTACTTGTTTATGATTATCGTTAGTAATTATGAAAGTTTGTTCTCTCTTACTTTCAATTACAATTGTTTGTTCAGAAACCATCATTTCACATATTTGTTCCGTTTGCTTAACAATTCGTTCACATACATTTTCTGTGATAGTCTCAATATGTGAGTTGGTATCACCAACCTTTTCTGTTAATTCTTTCACTTTGTACGTATTTTTATGGTGTCTTGTTTAAAGTTTTCGGTCTGTTGTTCTAATTTATTATTTATTTCGTCCTTCAGCTGGACATTGTCTTGTCTTAGCTCATTTAAATTTGCTGTTATATTTTCTGTTTGTTCTTTAAGTTTAGCATTTATATTTTCTGTTTGTTTTGTAACTAATTCGTCCATCATGGCCCACATCATTTTTCGAAAGGCCTCCATATCTAAGTTTCCTGGAGTCGTCATGTCGAATTATTACAAATATTTATTTATAATTTATTATTATTATTAGTGAACCGTATGCAAGGTTTTATTTATTTACTGTTGAACTGTTATTTATTTATTTATTTTTATTTACTCCTGTTACAATTACACCTGTTTATTTTGGGTGGGCACCAGTTGCGTTATTACAATACAATGTACACAACAATTTTAAAATACTAACATACAAAATTAATTAAAATATAATATTAGTTATATCATATAACTCATCAAACATTGGTAATCATAGAGCATACATTAATTATTTAATGTAGGCGTGTCGGGCCTCACGTTCAAGGGCGACATAATTATACAACAACATAATTTAATATAATTTAAATTTGTGGAGCCCCACGATCTTGGAGCGCCATTCTTTATACAATGATACATGTGTACAGATTTATATGTAATTTAATTTGTATAGCCCCACGTTCTTTGGGAGCCATTCTATACAACAATATTTAATATAAATTCGATATACTGGAATTTATGCAGGTTGTATATTGATACCAGGTGTAACTATAATAAGAGTATTTTTATTTATCAGTATTTAAAACTCATATTTATTATTTACTCAATATTATAAATATTCATAAACATCATTAATAATTGTCGGTCACGATTGTGCACATTATTAAATGTTTATTTCTTATGATATGCAGCGTTACACATATTTAAAAATCTCATGTCTAGACAGGTTAATAATCTTAATCTAAACATGTTAATAATCTTATATTTAGACATGTTAATAAATTGGTTTATTAATTAAATATAAAATTAAAATGTTTTTTGAAATAAATTTTCTTAACTCATATCTGACCTCTACTCGCTCAGTCTATACCAGTGTTTAAAATTCAATTTAAATTTATATTAATTGCTTGTAGACTGGCATTTGTTTTAATATTCAACTTTAAATTAATCTTTTCTATAATTCAAATATCAAATCAATTTAACTATTTATTTTGATAATAAACTCTACTCTCTCTACTTTAAATTCTCTTTTATTTATTAATTTTATATGCGATCGCTCATTCTTACGACTAAACATTTATCCACATTTTAAAATATTATTACTAAGTATAAATTTTTCTTTGTTTTAATTTACTGTCTTATGATATAGTCTTTATGAGCTCCTTTTCTTTTTTTAAAATTCATTTAAAATGCATTACACATGTCACCTCGAGTTCTGATGATCTTATGACTTGTTGTCCGGGGTCCAGCATTGTCCAGAGTTAGTTTTCCATTCCTCCTGTCCTGGCGTGGTCCTGGATACGTCCAGTGTCGCTCTCCAGCAGTGTGGTCCTCATCAGAGAGTTGTTATCTGCTGCAAGGTAGATCTTAAACATCTTCTAACATCCAGCATCCCTCGTCGCTCTGGTAGCTTTTCCGTATATACTCTTGGTAGACTTACTATTTCGGTATTTACTTTTTCCGGAATATTGTCGTGAATTTAACGAACGTTATTTCTTTCGTTACTGCGACTTGTAATAGAAATAAAAATAAAACTGTTTTGCCGATGGACAGCATGTCCGACTGCAACTGTGTCTTGAAATGAAGAGAAGGGTTTTTGGTCGAACCCTTAATTTATACCCTCTCGAGATTCCACACCAGTTGGCTCCAAAATCGTCCTGTCGATACCTGCATATCGCGTGACAGCCCCCACTCCCGAACCTTTTCATCTATTTGCAATTATTAGCAAATAGCAATGTTTTGCACGGAATCGAGATAGCACAAATCATAGCTAATTCGATTAAGCACTCACTATATTAATTTGAGCGTCTTAGGGTAATTTGCGTATTTTTTGGCACGTTTATTTTGCACTGTCTTTGCATAGCGTGTTCTATTAACGTCCTCTTTTCACTGGGGATAACTATAAATTTTACACACACTTTGGTGCCTTTGGTTTGTTCATACACTAATTAGTTTTCGCACAGTGAATTAAAATAATTATTTTATTAATTGCTTGGGGCAGGTTGCTGAGATTCCTGTCTTTGCATGCATCACTAACACACACAAGATACACGTGTAACACACATACAACTGAGCAGGTGTTCACTACGTGTCGGAACAGGTTAATTTCTCCCCTAATCTAACAATGAAATATTTTTACAATCTCAGACCTGTCCATTTACCCGTAACTTATACAAATTCTACAAATTTTTATTTTTATTCAAATTAATGCCTAGTACAGCGTATGGCTGTATCGTTGCAATATATATATTGTAATGTGACAATAGTAGCCCTGTCCCAAAACCAGAACTGCTCAATTCAGTAGAGATAATAATAGGCAGAGTCGCCTATGCTATCCACATAGACCAAATAAAAATAGACAACCTTTAGTTATTGAAAAGAGAGATTGTCTAATATAAATAATAAGAGAAAAATACAATGCAAATAGTAAATAGACTAATCAAAATGTATCATAAATGTAAAATAAGATACAAACCTTTTTGTGATTAAGTTGACGTGAAGGAGTATGGGATAAAGCTAGTGATCCCTGATATTATATAGTGAAGTACAAGTGATATTCCCAAACTAAAAGTGTCAGTGAGGGGGAAATGGAAAGAGTGTGGGTTAAGTACTTTTATGTAAAAAGAAAACCCATGAACCACGTAAATAGAGAGTTGTGATGGGAGTTTAAAATAATATTAAGATGTTCATAAGAGTTTTGGCATAACTAGATATGTTTATGTTTTATGCCAAGGCTTATGAGTAACATCCATAAACCATGTTATTAGCAATAGTTGGAGACTATGAGCAGAATCAGAATGTGATGAATTAGGAACCAAAAACCCATGAACAATAATCTAATCACTGATTAATAGTACTAGTTAAGATTAGCGGGATGGCTGAATAGTATGCCAGTTAACTAATGTTTGTGTCTAATTGTAAAATACAATATTAAACCATGTAGGCCATGCCTAAAACATAGCATGCCGGATGATTCTGTTCTTAGCAAGTCATTGTTCCTATTAAGTTATTGTATTAACATTAAGTATATTATTTGTCATTTTATAATTGTAAACTAGGCCATAGAGGCAATATATTAAATAATATGTTAAAGGATTTTATTGTAACCATTGTTCAAATAATGTTAAGGGTCCAGACTCGTTTTAGTAAATAGTCAAAAATTAGAAAAGGGTTCAGCATCAGAGATTAAGCAATAATAAATGTAAATTATAAAATAATATTAGAAGACCACTAATGGCCTAAGCCACAAATTCAACATAAAAGAAATATTGTCAGTAAACTAAAAGTGTAGGCCCAAAGTTAGAAATTTTGTAAGGTGGGAAATCACCCTTTATATTAACCAATTTACGTAAATAAGGTATCAAAATGCTCATAATTATATAAAGGAAAACATAATGTAATTTAAATTTAAGGAAATTTAAAGCTAAAAAGGGAGTATTTTTCTTATAGGCAAATGAACGTTTAAATCTTGTAAACTGACCATCTGACCTTATGAACTCTCAGTTTTGACCAATCACAGGCCAGTATTGTAAGGTCACGAAACCGTTGATGAAGAAGCAGGAATTTATAATTGTATTGTTAACCATTGCAGAGGGCAGATGAGCTCTGATGAAGAAAATTTTAATTAAATACCAGTAATGTTTTTTGGACCGTTGGCGATAAAAAATAATTACCAACAGAAGCTGTAAACATTGTGGAAGATAAGAAGACGAAAATAATTAAATTAAAACTACAACTAAATGCAGAAACTCAGAAAATCCTGACTGCCTATAATGAACGCACGTTAGTAACTCATGTAAGTGACGCCAACTTTAAATAATAGCCACACTACAGGTACGATTACACAACACTATCGTAGACACTATCTACACTTACAGAACAGACACCAGTGATCATTTATTGAAAGAAAAGCTTAAAAACTAAAACTGTGAACATTAAAACATTTATTTTAAAATAATTTGAAACAGCACGAGGTTATACGTCTCAGCGGCCATCTTGCCGACACGACCGTAGTTGCTTAGCAATGAAATAATAAAATATAGTATTAAGATTTTAAATTTTACTTACCTTTTGTGATGTATTGTATTTTTAGTATGCATTCTCTGAATTCAATGACAGTCTCAAAGAACCCTTAAACCCTGAGATTTAATACAATTATTATAAATAATTTGTTTATTGAAAGTTGTTAGTGTAATCGTCAAATTGCGCAGTGGAGTCGACCCGACCAATATTTTGTTTCGACACAAGTCGACTGTTCCTTTCTCTGAATATTTTAAATAAAAATAAATATTGTTATTGGAATGAAAAGAGTTGTCATTGTAGAAAATTAGAAAATTTACAGGACAATTACAGGCAAGTCAACAGGAGAGTGAGCAGCGAACGGACCAGAGTATTTAAAAGACGAACAGGGCGCTCAAAGACACAATCGATTGAGGCAACAGATCCGTTTTCACACAAGTGGAGTCAATTTATACTGAAATACTCATCACAATAAATGAGTTAAAAGCAACACGATAAACAAAAAATATCGGTATGGAGAACCATACATGACTTCCATATTCTAAGATTTATATTTAAAATCATTTTCAGCCAAACAGCCAGGCTGTGTCTTACCTGCCTTTTTATTGCTGTATTAAATGAAAAATATTATATTACATTAAAATGAAAAAATTATAATTTTATTGCCTGGCAACAAAATTATTTTATTTTTAACAATTACCATTGTTTCAAAAAGTTTAAATAAATTTTCAAGTACTTTACTCTTGTCAAAACGTAAAAGGTTGCAGGTAAACTACCCCTTCCCCTTAACCGATCTTCACCAAAATCGAAAGTCATTGAGACCTCTACAATTCAGGGATGTATGCAAAAAATTATTTGATTCTGTTTGAATTTGCGGCTGTTATCATTTGCCATAGAAAATACGCTTGATAAAAAAACGTTGCAGGTAAACTACCCCTTTGCCTTAACCGATCTTCACCAAAAACAATAGGTCTTGAGTACTCTACAAATCAGGGCAGTATGCAAAACATTAGTTGATTCTGTTTGAATTTGCGGCTGTTATCGTTTGCCATAGAAAATACCCTTGTTAAAAACACGTTGCAGGTAAACTACCCCTTTCCCTCAACCGATCTTCACCAAAAACAATAGGTCTTGAGAACTCTACAATTTAGGGCTGTATGCAAATAATCTTTTGATTCTGTTTGAATTTACGGCTGTTATCGTTTGCCATAGGAAATACCCTTGTTAAAACATAAAACGTTACAGGTAAACTACCCCTTTCCCGTAACCGATCTTCACCAAAAACAATAGGTCTTGTTCAAAATTATTCAAAATTTCAAAACAAAATTACCCCCACCCTGTTCAACTAACCTCTTCATTTATAGATATTTCATCTACGTTTCTACAGTGGATTATTAAGATCTACTTATCAGGATACTTTATTTATCAAAATTAAGTACTTTACTCTTGTTACAACAAAAAATGTTTCAGGTAAACTACCCTTTCCCAGTAACCGATCGTCACCAAAATAAATAGGCCTTGAGTCCTCTACAACTCAGGCACATATGTAAAAAATTATTTGATTCTGTTTGAATTTATGGCAGTTATCATTCGTCATGGAAAAAATTTCTCTTGTTACAACAAAATGTTGCAGGTAAACTACCCCTTTCCCTTAACCGATCTTCACCAAAAACAATAGGTCTTGAGAACTCTACAATTCAGGGCTGTATGCGAAACATTATTTGTTTCTGTTTGAATTTGTGGCTGTTACTGTTTGCCATAGAAAAATATCGGTATGGAGAACCATACATGACTTCCATGTTCTAAGATTTATATTTAAATATCGGTATGGAGAACCAAACATGACTTCCATATTCTAAGATTTATAATCTGAAATATGCTTGCCTGCCAAGCACGATATATTTTCTAATATATACATAATTTACATTAAAATGAAAAAATTATAATTTTATTGCCTGGCAACAAAATTATTTTATTTTCAACAATTACCATTGTTTGAAAAAGTTTAAATGAATTTTCAAGTACTTTACTCTTGTTAAAACGTAAAAGGTTGCAGGTAAACTACCCCTTCCCCTTAACCGATCTTCACCAAAATCTAATGGCCTTGAGTCCTCTACAATTCACTGACGTATGCAAAAAATTATTTGATTCTGTTTGAATTTGCGGCTGTTATCGTTTGCCATAGAAAATACCCTTGTTAAAAAAACGTTGTAGGTAAACTACCCCTTTCCCTTAACCAATCTTCACCAAAAACAATAGGTCGTGAGAACTCTACAATTTAGGGCTGTATGCAAATAATCTTTTGATTCTGTTTGAATTTGCGGCTGTTATCGTTTGCCATAGGAAATACCCTTGTTAAAACATAAAACGTTACAGGTAAACTACCCCTTTCCCTTAACCGATCTTCACCAAAAACAATAGGTCTTGAGAACTCTACAATTCAGGGCTGTATGCGAAACATTATTTGTTTCTGTTTGAATTTGCGGCTGTTATCGTTTGCCAAAAAAAAAATTTCCCTTGATAAAAAAAACCGTTGCAGGTAAACTACCCCTTTCCCTCAACCGATCTTCACCAAAAACAATAGGTCGCGAGTACTCTACAAATCAGGGCTGTATGCAAACAATTATTTGATTCTGTTTGAATTTGCGGCAGTTATCGTTTGCCATAGAAAAAAAATCTACAGACATACACAGACACTTTTCGGAAAACGACTTTTTTACTTCCATATTCCATAAGGAATGGAAGTATGGTGATGGCAAAAAAAATCGTGTTCGAGATTATTGCAGATTCTGATTCTACTACACTCAAAACATGAAAAAAAAGTCGTTTTCCGAAAAGTGTCTGTGTGTGTGTCTGTAGATTTTTTTTCTATGGCAAACGATAACTGCCGCAAATTCAAACAGAATCAAATAATTTTTTGCATACAGCCCTGATTTGTAGAGGACTCGCGACCTATTGTTTTTGGTGAAGATCGGTTGAGGGAAAGGGGTAGTTTACCTGCAACGGTTTTTTTTTATCAAGGGAAATTTTTTTTTTGGCAAACGATAACAGCCGCAAATTCAAACAGAATCAAACAATGTTTCGCATACAGCCCTGAATTGTAGAGTTCTCAAGACCTATTGTTTTTGGTGAAGATCGGTTAAGGGAAAGGGGTAGTTTTCCTGTAACGTTTTATGTTTTAACAAGGGTATTTCCTATGGCAAACGATAACAGCCGCAAATTCAAACAGAATCAAAAGATTATTTGCATACAGCCCTAAATTGTAGAGTTCTCAAGACCTATTGTTTTTGGTGAAGATCGGTTAAGGGAAAGGGGTAGTTTACCTACAACGTTTTTTTAACAAAGGTATTTTCTATGGCAAACGATAACAGCCGCAAATTCAAACAGAATCAAATAATTTTCTGCATACTGCCCTGATTTGTAGAGTACTCGCGACCTATTGTTTTTGGTGAAGATCGGTTGAGGGGAAGGGGTAGTTTACGTGCAACGGTTTTTTTATCAAGGGAAATTTTTTTTTTTGGCAAACGATAACAGCCGCAAATTCAAACAGAATCAAATAATGTTTCGCATACAGGCCTGTATTGTAGAGTTCTCAAGACCTGTTGTTTTTGGTGAAGATCGGTTAAGGGAAAGGGGTAGTTTACCTACAACGTTTTTTTAACAAGGGTATTTTCTATGGCAAACGATAACAGCCGCAAATTCAAACAGAATCAAATAATTTTCTGCATACAGCCCTGATTTGTAGAGTGCTCAAGACCTATTGTTTTTGGTGAAGATCGGTTGAGGGGAAGGGGTAGTTTACCTGCAACGTTTTTTATCAAGCGTATTTTCTATGACGAACGGTAACAGCCGCAAATTCAAACAGAATCAAATAATTTTTTGCATACGTCCCTGAATTGTAGAGGTCTCAATGCCTTTCGATTTTGGTGAAGATCGGTTAAGGGGAAGGGGTAGTTTACCTGCAACCTTTTACGTTTTAACAAGAGTAAAGTACTTGAAAATTTATTTAAACTTTTTGAAACAATGGTAATTGTTAAAAATAAAATAATTTTGTTGCCAGGCAATTTTTTCATTTTAATGTAATATAATATTTTTCATTTAATACAGCAATAAAAAGGCAGGTAAGACACAGCCTGGCTGTTTGGCTGAAAATGATTTTAAATATAAATCTTAGAATATGGAAGTCATGTATGGTTCTCCATACCGATATTTCATGTTTTGAGTGTAGTAGAATCAGAATCTGCAATAATCTCGAACACGATTTTTTTTGCCATCACCATACTTCCATTCCTTAAGGAATATGGAAGTAAAATCAGTTACGAAATGAAATGTTTCCATAGAAACTACATCTTTGCACTTATTGCTTCAGCCTTAACCACAGTACTGTGGTCACTACCACCACACATTATCGCACTCGATTTTCACTGATGATGGCAGTCGACGGCACTGTAGAAATGTCTGGTTTTGCAGAAAACATTGGACTACGGCCAAACAGCCCGGGAAGGAATTTTAACAGCAAACTACTACTTTGTAGCCGATAACGTAGTACACAGTATCCCCTCCCCCTTCAACTATAATTTTCATTTATAGCAAAATTACCCCCACCCCGTTCAACTAGCCTCTTTATTTATAGATATTTCATCTACGTTTCTACAGTGGATTATTAAGATCTTCTTATCAGGATACTTTATTTATCAAAATTAAGTACTTTACTCTTGTTACAACAAAAAATGTTTCATGTCAACTGCCCTTTCCCCATAACTGATCTTCACCAAAATCAATAGGCCTTGAGTCTTCTACAACTCAGGCACATATTGTAATTAAACCAAGTTGTGGTAGTTTTTATACCTCACGTTGTATTCGTCAATTTGTAATAAAACGTTGTTTGCTGTTCTGTTTGTAGTAAAACAAATTATCTTGATGAATGTTTTTATTTGGGGTTCTGGGGTGCTAACTGCCCGTTTATTTTTGTTTAAAATTTGCAATAACTTTTGTTTAATATTTATTATTATTGACTTATCCGGTTCAATTCAACCTAGCGTTGAATCCAACTTGAATAAGTCCGGTTGATGCACTGAAATTATTTATCGAAGTAATTTTCTACTTCGGTTAGTTTATTTATACGGGTGTTCTTCCGTCGACTCGTTGAAATGGTGGTGTTTGTTCCGTGCTGAAAACACAAATATTTTGCATTAACAATCACTTACTTGGTGAGTCTTGTCGAACTTGCAGGGTCGCTATCACAATCCAATTTGTATACGGACTTACCGTGTTTGTATTCGCCGCTGCTTGTCGAGCTGACCAATGAATTCATTCACCTGTTTTCAACTTAGTCTATTGAAATAAACGAACTGACTCCGTTTTCTTGTGTCAAAGAATATTTTATTCAGTTAATGTACTCTCTTTGAATGATCTGAAGTATCATTTATAATAAAATTCAGAATAAGTAACATGAGATCTTTAGTTTTATAAAATTTGCCTCAGGGTGGCAGAACTGTTGACAAAGTTAGTTTATCTAAATGTTCTTTTTGGTTAAAATTAAATTAATACCTTCGTGGATTCTTTGAGCTGACAGAATACCAAATCATTGAATAGAACTATCATTCAATCGTTATTAAACAGTTTGATGATGACTACAATGCAGTCATCACTTATAACTAACATACAAAATAATAAACATGTGTCTGTTCTGGACATTACAGGTTAGTAGAATTATTAAATTCAATTGATAATAAATGGTTGAAAGAAAGTTAGTTAATGTTAAAATAATTCTTGATAAAATAATTAAAATTGAACAATAATATTATATATTGAAGCAGTGTTATTTAGTAAAACATCTGATTCATTGCTTGGTTCTACATAAAGATAGTTGCATGGCTGTAAGTAATCATGTATCTTAATAACCTTGGTTATTATTCATATTAAGTAAAAACATTGAAATGGTTATAATAGTAGATTCTTTTCCTAAATTATAAAACATACATAACATTGAAATATTTTATTAACTTTCGTTAATTATCTACCAGTTGACAAGTCTCGGTCATTGGTGAATACTGATTAATTCGATTTATATGTAATAATTGACAACTGTCATTACGTGTGGTTAAGTCACACGGAGTATTCGTACATAAAAATTAATTGAAAGTTTAATAAATTCGTAAAATTAGCATATTCAAATATCTGAGGATTGTCGTTACTGTTGATTAGATAATATCATGTATACATCTTAACCTAGGATCATTGTTTGAAAATGTTTCGACTATATCGTTTTTCATTTCTTAACTAAGAATGTAATACTCACTTGTACTCCCTTTTATTTATAATTTAAGTCCCGGAATTGCTCTGGATTATACACTGAGCAATCCTTGTTACGCACTGTTACACTTCACACCTCTGATACTAAAGTATTTACGCTGTCACAATTTGAGGTTAGGTTACACTGTTTACATCAGTGACGCGCACATATCATATGATCAGCTGACTTTTTGCTCTGTTTTGTAGCCGTCTGTTCCCTTCTGATGTTGATTAAAAAGTGACGAGAACACAAGCCTCGCTCTGCCGTTCCGTTTTGCGATCGTCCAAAATTTTGTTAATTTCTTGGATTTGATTGGTTGACGATCTTTAATTTGATGCATATACTCCCCCGGCGAATTATTTCAATTGTTGAAGTTGGCGTGGGGTATTTGGTGTCAAGAGTATAAATGTTTGCTCAATTTGACATGAATTCCTTATAATTGTAATAACTTTGTTAATATTGCTTAGATTTTAAATCTGAGCATATCACTGGATTGGTAACACTCGGCTCTTTATTTTGAGTCCACTCATGGTGTGCTTTGGTCCATTATCAAGGAAGTTAATGTTTGTGATTATCACCATTCACTATACACTATTATTTATATTTAATTTTCGATTAACACTATTTAATGGCACTCATACCCACTTGAGGGCATGCCTTCCAAGTTCTTTTGCACTTCTTAGTTGCTAGTTACTTAAAACTACTGACAAAATACATTTCTTAAACTACCATTGTCTTAGCCTATGTTCCTATATTAGTATTTACATATTTTACATAACAGAAAGTATTTATGCACTTTCTGTACGGCTCCAGTTGATAATAATAAGTGGTTTTAACTACTGATAACCTTTGCTAATTGGAATATTATGTATTCCTTGTCATTTCTTGTTAATTAAGTGGTCTCTATTTTGCATTATGGGATGCATACTTAATGTCACTCTTATTTGGTATTTTTTAGCTCTTTTGTCATTATTATTTAGTTGTAATAGTTGACCAACAATAGTATCTCTGTACTAGGCTTGGTGGTTTTAGTACACTAGTCTGTTCCATATTGTATATTCTTGGATTTCTGATGAAGCCTTCTATAGGTGAAAGCCGGTTTAGGCTGTAAGGTAAAACTTTACGTTTTTACTTATAAAAAACTTAGTGTTCCGAGTCGTCAATATTATAGTGATATTTAATATTGTATATGATTAAATAACATTACTTACACCTGGTGTCACATGACATGTTCACATGACACCTGGTGTTCTTAATTACTATTATAATACATTATATCCTTTCTTATAATCTTCTTATGCTACTACAGTAGTGATGTTACACTCTACTTGTGGTCTAGTCATTAACCTTTTGTTTCTATTTGGTTTCATAGTATGGTTTTATTCAGGTTTTATATAGTGAATTCCATTTTGGTGGGTTTTGGTTCACTTTATTTGCTTATATTCTTACTTAAAACTTATCTTGGGTATCTTATATTGGTACCTGTAGAAAGATTATTATTTCTACTTGGTTTAACACATAAAACATTTTGGTTTGGGTATGTTTTTCCTACTGCTAGTTGTGAATTTAGGTGAATAGTACCTACATCTTAGGTTATGTGATTTTGTCATTTGTGCCAACAATGTGTATGTTAGGTTGATTTACATTTGTATTCTTTTAACCTTATTTTCTTAAGTTTGGTTTTAATTATGATAACTAATAACCTTTAGTTATGCCCTTTTCTTGTCTTACATGATTGTTAGACTATTTGACTAAAATTTGCTATTATTCTGAGACAAATTTGATACTTCTTTATGTTACATTGGTGCTGTGCATAACATGTACTATGCTTTTATTTACAGCTTCTATTCAATAAACAGTATTGTTACTTTCATTCTTTTTATAACATATCTTGTCCTATTCATTTATAACATTATTTGTTGTATATTGGTCATCTCATTTAGTCATTTCTGGTCCATCTCTTCAATCTGTAAGTTGATTAGTTATTGCATATATGGGTAAGATGTTGATTTATAGTTGACTGGCCCTTGGAATCTATACTTTATGCCATGGTTGTTAGATGTCCTTCTCGTAGTATGTTACTTACATGTCTTCCTTGGTTCTTCACTGATTCTTCATTGATTCTTCACTGGTTTGTCATTGATTCTTCACTGACCGAAATTGGGTTGTTGTGGTACAATCATGGTGTGGTGCATCTTCTTTTCATTATAATGTCATTTCACGTGCTAGTTACCATCAGTTTATGAACTCTTATTGTTGTGAGTTTATCTTTGGTTATAGGTAGCTCATGTAGTTTTGATGCTTGGCATGTTAGATAAATTACTTGGTTTGTCTCTGTGACTCAATTATTGACATGTGTAAGTATTTTAGGTTACTGAAATCTTTGGGCTCATATGTCATGGTACAATATGTAAAATTTGATTCTGTTTGAATTTACGGCAGTTATCGTTCGTCATGAAAAAATTTCTCTTGTTACCCAACATAAAATGTTGCAGGTAAACTACCCCTTTCCCTTAACCGATCTTCACCAAAATCAACAGACCTTGAGTTCTCTACAATTTAGGGATGTATCCAAAAACTTATTTGATTATGTTTGAATTTATGGCAGTTATCGTTCATCATAGAAAAAATTAACCTTGTTATCACATAAAACGTTGCAGGTAAACTACCCCTTTCTCTTTACTGATCTTCACCAAAATCAATAGGTCTTGAGTCCTCTACAATTCAGGGATGCATGCAAAACATTATTTGATTCTGTTTGAATGTGCGGCAGTTATCGGTCGTCATAGAAACAAATTACTCTTGTTAAAACATTAAAGGTGGCAGCAGGTAAACTACCCCTTTTCCCTAACCGATCTTCACCAAAATCAATAGACCTTCAGTTCTTTACAATTCAGGAACGTATGCAAAAAATTATTTGATTCTCTTTGAATTTACGGCAGTTATCGTTCGTCATAGAAAAAATTACCCTTGTTACAACATAAAATGTTGACGGTAAACTACCCCTTTCCCTTAACCGATCTTCACTAAAATCAACAGACCTTGAGTACTTAAAACTTCAGGAATGTATGCAAAAAATTATATGATTCTCTTTGAATATGCGTCAGTTATCATTTGTCATAAAAATAAAATTACTCTTTTAAAACATAAAACGTTGCAGGTAAACTACCCTTTTCTCTTAACCGATCTTCACCAAAATCAACTTGAGTACTCTATATAATTCAGTAAGGTGTGCAAAAAGTATTTGATTCTGTTTGAATTTGCGGCTGTTATTGTTTCCCATAGAAAAAAATTACCTTTGTTAAAACAAAACGTTGCAGGTAAACTACCCCTTTCCCTTAACCGATCTTCACCAAAAACAATAGGTCTTGAGTACTCTACAATTCAGGGCTGTATGGAAAAAATTATTTGATTCTGTTTGAGTTTTCGGCTCTTATCGTTTGCCATAGAAAAAATCTACATGTAGACATACAGACAGACACACACAGAGACACTTTTCGAAAAATGACGTTTTTTCATGTTTTGAGGGTAGTACAATCAGAATCTGCAATTATCTCGAACACGATTTTTTTCGCCACCACCGTACTTCCATTTCCTTATGGAACATGGAAGTAAAAATTACCCTTGTTAAAACAAAACGTGGCAGGTAAACTACCCCTTTCCCTTAACCGATCTTCACCAAAAACAATAGGTCTTGAGTACTCTACAATTCAGGGCCGTATGCAAAAAATTATTTGATTCTGTTTGAATTTGCGGCTCTTATCGTTTGCCATAGAAAAAAAATCTACACACACAACACACACACTTTTCGAAAAATGACTTTTTTCATGTTTTGAGTGTAGTACAATCAGAATCTGCAATTATCTTGAACATGATTTTTTTTGCCATCACCATACTTCCATTTCCTTATGGAACATGGAAGTAAAATTTAAAAAATTGACTATTTCAAGACTTTAGTATAAGTACCCAACAAACAAGAAAAAAATTATTATTGAATGTCGTGTACCTTTTTTTTTTCTTTGTGTTGAATATTTTTTCATGATTGCTGAAGCTGTTTGTGACAATGAAATGTTTCAAGTGTGTGTATGTGTGTGTGCGTGTGTTCAAAAACAGTGAATTGGTAAGTGCGCTGGCTTTCACTACAATAATTTTTAAACATAATTAAGCCCAGTGTCGCCTAACCTATCAACAGAGCAACATTATAACTATATGCAAGTATTATGTAAGTATTATTGATGTTTAGATATGTGGACTGCTGCAAAGACATGGGCTAAAGAAGCAGCTGCAGCAGAAAATGCATGTGCAACTCTACACCACCGCCCACTTGATCAATCAATATCCTGTACCACGGTGTACCTTGCCGTTATTGTGTGCTTCTCACCACATAAATTTGTCCACGTTGCTGTCTCTTTCTTCTTCTTCATCTTCATGTAATTTAGCTAAGTCGACTTTGAGAAACTAGTTTAATGATCGATTTATTGTTCTTTTTTTGTTCTGCTTCGGTTTCCCATGCTTACGCATGTTTCATTGATTTGTTCTACACGCATTCATGTTGAAACATCAAGCTCAGTTCAGAATTAAAAAATGCTTTATTCATGCATGCTGTCTGACCTCCATCACTGTTTTTTATGCTTTTTTAACAGCTGAATTTGCAGCTCAGATGCACGTTAAAATAATATTGAATTGTCACAGTTACTTGGTTTTTAGCCTGAGCAACTTGAAATTAATGAAGGGAAGACGGTTTTATACTTCATCTTTTCATATAGTATATTTTTAATTTTGAAAATTTTAATCGTATAAGATATCATCATGGTTTTCAAAAATTATATAAAATTATATTTCGAATTTAGATTGAAGTAGATCGTAATAGCTATTCAACATTTTTGTCATAGCTCTCTATCATGTAGATTAGTTGTAGTTTACATAATCTGTGGAAGATAAAATGAATTTTTTTTGTTTAAATTGTATAAATTATGATTGACTGTATGGGCAAGTTTAAAAATAATGAATTTGAATCATACCTATATGGGAGATAATGCTTATATTTGTTACGTGTCTTTATGATAGTGTCTAGGTAGAATATATGTTGATTTTATTCTTGTGTGGTGAATTGTGGAACATAGTTTAAAATGTTTGTGATAATGTTTCGCCAAAAATTATTATTATATTTAAGATCTATAAACGTCCAATTTCAGAAATAATTTGTATTTGTATGTTTTATTCTTGATCTGATTTTTGTGTCCATTTTCATTCAATTTGATAACATAAAACAGGCTGTTTCGTTTATAAACATTAGTACATTCAATAAACTTAACAGAAAATATTCTTTGTTTTGATTATTTAAATTTGAGTAATTTACATTTTATATTCACAAGTCTGATAATTAGCTTACACAACCGTTGAATCTGTTTTAAATATATTTTTTTTAACAATTAAGTATGTATATTAATAATTTATATTATTATAACTAATGGATTAAATAAAACTTAATGCTTTTTAAGTGTATTGCAAACAGATATTTTTACAATTTAACGTAAACGCTTTTGAGACAGTAATATTTCAATCCTTTCTGACCTACTTCTGTCTTATAGTTGTCTTGTTTGTTCATCATCTTTTTTCACAGCACTACACTTTATATAATATGTAGTATTATATAAAGTGTACTTCTGTCTTTGCAACTTTTCATATATGCAATATGAAAATACAGAAATTCATATATGGAAAATTATTAAATACCTGTATGTCATTATTATTAGGGCATTATGGAATTTCTAAGTCAAAAATATCTGAATAGACAAAGAGAATTTTATTATTAGGTATTTGAATGTGTTTATATGATAAGAAGGGTAATTAAAAAGTTATTTTATTTTTCAGTTGATTAGTGAAACTCCAGAAATATCAAGAGTATTTGTTATCAAAATCCAAGCCTTTATAAAAGTGAACAGTAAATATATGTTCAGATAGATATATAGTGGGTTACGTATAAATCTGTAGATAGATCAATTTAGGGTTGAGTAGCTAGTAGTAAAACTACATGTTCCAAAATAAATTATTCATCACACTTAAAAAAATAAAAACAAATTACATATCCAGGAGGTAAAACATTACTACTTTACAGAAAAATTAGCTAAAGGGTTTCAGTGGAAACTAGTATCCAGCAAATTAGAATTTTCTCTAAAGTTTGGAAGAATTCTTGTTCAGCTCTCCATGAAAATATTCAGATGGGTTTCCTGCTCCCTCCTCCAAGTGGCAACAATATTTAATATCCTAAGGGATTTAAATGTAGGAAAGGATCGAGCAATCTAATTCAGTGTCACTTTACTAATTATTTTAAAGTATTTTTGTTTAAAAGGAATAAATCCCAATTTTAGTACCAAGCCACGTGTTGTTCAATCAAATATATTGCAACTCACCGTCTGTGGCTTTTTGAAACAATGTCTTTACTATAAAGTTGACATATTTCAGGACACTTGTCCCATCCTCAGAACTTAAAATATTCGTGTATCATTTAATGTTGATACAGTTGTCAAATAATTAAAATATTAAAATCCAATATAAATGTTTAAAAACGAGCGCCACGGTTAAACGATGTACATCGTACGGTGACTGACCGCGCACTGAATTACGTCTGGCTCCCACCACGACAATAACGCATGGCAGTGTCGTACAATACATTCGACTTGAAAAGCAGTTGATCATTTAAAACACGCGGTTTGGTATCAGTATTATTATACGCTTTATAAATTTCGTACTCTTCAAGGGCGTTCATATATCGCCCTTTCTTACATATGTGAATAGGTATCAAGTTAGTTTTAAAATTAGTGTAATTATGATTCTCGGAAATGAGGTGTTCTGCAAATTTTGACTTGATATTGTCCAAGCTGTGAAGGTGTGTAGGCGGCCTATGTTCTGTAAATCTTTTTAAAAAACCACGACCTGTCTGGCCCACATAAAAGGCGTCACAATCGTCACATATCAATTTGTAAACACCAGTTTTGTGTTCAAGGCTGGTAGTTCTGCGGACACGAAGATTATTCATAATATTATTAGTGGTTTTGTAAGTGACCTTTATATTGCTGTTTTTATTAAAAATTGACCCAAAAATCTTAGGCATAAGGTGTGTGTACGGTGTTGCAATGTATTTGCGTGTTGTATTCTTGCGAGTTTTATGTCCGTTAATGAGGATGGGACAAGTGTCCTGAAACATGTCAACTTTATAGTGAAGACGTTGTTTCAAAAAGCAGCAGACGGTGAGTTGCAATGAATTTGATTTTAAAGTATTTTGTTTAGCCATTTTTTTAAGCTCTGAAAGAAATTTTTAAAATGTGCCCAATGTATTTTTTCATACAGTCTCCACATACATATCAAAATATTATATTTGATTAATACGTTTTTGGTTTCATTAATGTATAACACGATTTTTCCATTTTTCTGTTGTGTGTGGTTTATGTTTCAAAATTTCTATCCTTTTTATTTCTGCAAAAGCCTTTTTTTTTACGTGAGGAATGAAAGTTCACGTATGTAGAAAAGTGCTTTCATTGCTTATTCTAGTGATTAGCATTCTATGGTACACACTTATAAACTGCTGTGCTTCAAATCCAGGAATGATATTAATTTTAACAAAATGTTAACATTACAAAGTGTGTCATGTGTCCAACCATTTATTATTTTGAGAAAAGTAGCTTATCTAACACAATGAGGTGTTAGTCCGTTTTGGAGTACTCCCTTTGGAACTTGGAAGTACCCTTTGGAACACACTTATTCTAGCATCTGTACCGCTTCTCACAACAGTCTTCAAAATCATCTTTCTGAATTGCCATCAGCTGGCTCATCAGGCTCTGCTGAATCTTGTCCATTGTCTATGCACTCTGAAGCAAAGTCATCAATGTTTTATAGTATTTTACCACTATGTGATATATGCCAAATTATATAACCTATAAATATGAACAACACAGAATTATACAGATTGTTCACATCAGTTGTATCAAACTAAAAACTTCTGTCAGCTAATAGAGTGTAACACAGCATTGTTGTTAGCATTCAAAAGAATTATACAAAATATTTTTTGGCTGTATATAGCACCGTGGATTTTGTATAAGTTGCATATGACCAGGGGCGGATTTAACATTTTTCCGCCCGTAGGCAGTATAAATTTGCCCCCTCCCACAAATCTCTGTTGGGGGGGGGGGGCATCATTATATTCCCTCTTTAGTTTTACAGTCCGCACTAGTGTTCTGTTTAAATCCAAACTTTGCTACATAATCGCGTGTGCTCTCGTTCATTTGCCAATTAATACTATCAGAATCTAAGACCTTTCCTACCTGATTTGATGACATTTCATCATGATTTTTGACGTGAACTGGCTCTTCGTTCTTCAAAAATGAAGGTTCCTCCACAACGGACCTCTCTGGCTGAACTGTGTGAACAGTATCTTCACCTTCACTGCTATCACAGTTATTGTCGGTATCACTAGAATGCCTCGATTCCTTAAATATTACCTTGCCTCGGTTTCTGGAACCAACCTACAATTCGGTATTATATTGACAGATCTACATTTCTCACTTTGATCTGGATTGCCAACATCTAAAATCTCTCGGATGATCAACGCCAAATATTTCAACGGGTGAAAACATAAAAATTCGCCCGTATTACTTTTGGGTGAAAACGATAACTGCGTTATAGCTACAAATTAAGTGAAGATAATTTTTATATTCGTGTGTGCTTAATTCAACTGGCTTTTATACTTGTAAATTTGTTTGAATCTAAAAATATCATTTCTTAACTCAAATTTTGCCGCTCCCCAAAATTTGCGCCTGTGCGTAAATCCGCCCCTGCATATGACATGGGCATGGCATAGCTTACTAAAATTCCAAGTAACTCACCATTCCCAATAATGCCATATTGTTGCATTGATTGCTTAACATTGTGTGCATGATCACAAGTATGTGATGTTAACATAATATTTTTGTTTTGTAAAAGCAAATTTTTGATTCTGTAGTGGCATTTACAAATCCAGGTCTACTTAAAGCAAAATTTTAAATAGTATAAATAACTACTAACAGATTATATTCATAATTCTTTGTATGTTGAGCAAGGATGTATTCATAGGGGAGGAAATCGAGGAATTTTCTCTAACCATCAGAATTGTGCTAAAATCTTTTCTGAAATCATATTGAGGGTAAATAACTGGTCTCTAGCAAACTTAGTTTTCTTTTTAAAATATTTAAAAAGGGCTAATCAAGAAAAAGCAGAAAAATATTTCAAAGAAGGCTGTTTTCTTTTAAAAGAAGAAATTTGTTCCTGTAGTGAGGCATTAAAATTTTAAGTGCTTTTATGAGTTCTGCTGTCTTGTACCTTTTTGTGAGATGCCTATCATAATTCATCATCTCCAACAAGATGTAAAGGGCTGTTATATGTACTTCTGTTAATTACTGTATGTAGTTACTTAGGAGTCATTCCATTGCCATTAGAAATAACATCTCTAAGATGTTAGATTCATAACTGACAGGCATCAAAATTACAGCATACAGAGTAGTGCAAAAGTCAGTTTCCCCATCCGTAATCAAAAATGAAAATAATTAAAGAAACTGCATGTAAGAGATTACACTGGTGAACCTAAAACATGAAAGTTGTCTCTTTCCTTTTCCAAAATAGTCAATTCCAACCAGACATGTGGTGAGAAACAAGAATAGGCATCAGAACACCCTGATATTAAGACACCGAAACATACATGTTCATAAGTATACACCTATGTTAGATCCCATATACATGTTTGGACCTCACACATATTAGTCTGAGGGTTCCTATTTTTTTGTTTTTCATCTGTAATCTACTTCTGGGCCATCTCTTGTCACCTTCTAACAATAATCAGTAAGCATAGATCTGTTCGTATTTGCCCTGATACCTTACTTCCATTGCTGACATGGCTTGGGTAGATATGCGCTTTCCATGCTCATCACTTAATGAACCAGAATCGCTTGGGAAGAAGTCGAGAAAGTGACATATAGCAACCAATTCTTGGTATGTTGTCAAAAGTTTATTAACAGTTATTTCGTAGTTTCAACTCCAAGACGTTGTCAACAGCAGATTTGAACCCTTTCCTAACTGCTTTCTCACTCCCTTCAATAAGCCTATTAAAGGTTTTGTCCTGAAACAGTTTACGAATCTGCAGACCAGCAAAGACTCCCTTCTTCATCTTAGCATCACTCAGATATTGGAATTTTCTCTTTAAATACTAGAAAAGTTTTTCCCGATCCAGTGCCTTAACAAAATTGTCATCAGCCTGTGATATGTAAATGTTTTAATCATAGGCAATTTGGGGGAGTGTACAGGATGTTCTTATTTCCGGGTCCAACAGTGTCTGTCAGGCTAGTGTTTTTCTAATATAGTGTGAAATCCTATCAATGACTATCCTACTCACAGAGAAAACACCAGTATATTTGATATACCCTAATTGCATTCCAAGTAAGATAGCAGTAAATTTAATAT
The DNA here is from genome assembly GCA_034769895.1 of Magicicada septendecula. Lineage (NCBI taxonomy): Eukaryota > Metazoa > Arthropoda > Insecta > Hemiptera > Cicadidae > Magicicada > Magicicada septendecula. Next base: position 159,522,951 of record CM068373.1, on the reverse strand, counting down.
ATTGATGGTCTTCGCATTTAATTTTTTCAAGAAGCAGTTTAACATTTTTATAGGTTCCTTCATATGTACAACAGGACCTGCAAGGAGTTTCCACTGTGAAGCAAAACTGGTTTGGAGCTTAACTTGGATGAGTTTATGAAAAATTTCCAGTTTTGTAAATTATGCTCCATTCTCAAAGAAATCATCAGACTATATATATGACTGCAGGCAATGATGTTGTTTTCTATTTTTGAAACATGGAGTTAACTCTTTTTGTTTGATCTCTATATCCAAGCCGTTCTTTTTATCCTCCAGAAGATTCTACTGTTGTAGCCTGGCAGCAAGAAGTTCAGCTTTGTGTTGGCAAACTAAAGGAAGTGCCTATGGTCAAAATGGCTTCTCTTGGAACAAGATTGTTTACTGAGTGTTGCCAACCCAATTTTCTGAACTCAAAATTTCTTTAGCAAAATTGGAATACTTCACCATATCACAAATGAAACTCCAGTTTTTCATAAAAATTAGAGCAGAGAAACAGATTTTAACATCAAAATCATTTTTCTTGCATCAAAACTATTAGGAATTGACTATTCAAAGTCAGAAAGGTTTTTTTTTATGTTAAAACCACAGATAATTTATTCATATAAATTTTAATTGCATATTACAATTTATACTCCATTTTAATGTTATGTATGTCCATATTTTTCTGTACAATTCCAGTTGATTTCACGATAATTGTTTTATCTCTGTTAACAAATATCAAATACATTTCCAGTTTGTGTAGGTCTTTTAGTAGTGAAGAAATTCCATATTCCTTATATCTCATGAAGCAAAATCTCATGTCAAAGCACATGAACTTCAGTTCCAAGGTGAGATAAGCAATTGATTGATTGTTTTAGAGTTCCAGTAACAATAATTCCTGCAGCATCTCTGAGCAGGCTGCAGAGGTAACTGTTACGTAAAAAAAAAAAATAAGTTCCTCTTAATCCAGTTCATGAAAATCCTCCCAATACAGTTACACCAGACACATTTAGACTGTGTTACACAGTTTCATGCAAACTCTTGGCTGACCAGTAAACCCAGTTATGATGGTTAACCCATCCATCAAGTTTAAAACTTAATTTGTCTGTCCATAAAATTTTCTATTAAAAATGTGGATCTGCTTCTTTACAGAACACAAATAAAACTCACAGAACTACACTCACTTAGTGCATTCATCTATTGCAGTCATCGGCATAGAGTGAAGTAAACATGGACAATGTGGTTCGAACGTTAAATCATTCAGGTGCACTTCTTGAGAATATATCTCATTTAAAGGATGTCTTCCACATGAGTTTATGTTGAAACAAAAGACAGAGCAAGTATGACTGATTGTAGACTGATGTTCGTGTTGATATTAGTTTACAAAAGACAGAGCAACTAACTGTTTATTTTCTTTGGTAGGAGCCAGTTGTGGCCATCCAGTCTATGGATCTGCTATGCTTTCCGTTGTTTCAAATTTCATATATAATTTTCACATCTGCTGCTGAGATGATACTGGTGGATTTGGAAATTAAACACTAATTTCTTCTGTTTTCTGAAATAAGAAGATATTTGTCTTTGAAGATATTTGTGGGCTTTCTTGAACAAGAATCATGCCAAGTACACTAAATTATGTAATTTAAGATTTAAGTTTGCTTTTAACTAAAGTCCATACAGATATTTTAACATATGTTGTGGGTATGACAAATTAGTTTAAATATGAAATCGAAATTATTTTGATTATATTTTTAACAAACAAGAAAGCATAATTAATTGTATTTTTTATTAGTAGTGAAAGTATTGTGTACAATTAATCGAAATTTAAAGTGAAACCAAATGCTGCCACATATTTTTTGCTGAATTTGAATTGTTTTAGTAAAGTAATATAATAAAATAGGTTCACTTTGCAAATGTTGCTTTGTACTTTGTACACAAGGCCACAAGACAGAAGATCTTGTGTAGATGGCGTGTACATATTCTTGTAACTCAGCTGTTCTGTTACAATATTGCATTCTTGAACCTTTTAACATTTTACAGGGAATGGGCATACCATTATAAATATTTGTGTGGGTATTTACAGTGGTATTCACAATTCAAAAAAAAAAACGGTACTCTCTTGTTCCAGTGTAGTAATCTAGTCTGTATATTGATAGGCTTTTTTGGGTTTTTATACTTTACAATTAACTTTATATTCAGTTGTTGTCTTTCTTAACTATTCAGACATTCTGTTTACTGTGCAGAACATAAATTATAATGTAGCTGACATAAGGTGGTTAAAGATTCATATACATGGTGGTCTTTGATATGATATTCCTTTTTCGTTATTCTTCTAGTGAATCCTGTAGACATTTTGTGCATTGGATGTGTTGTACAATTTGGTTTTTGGTACGGGTAGAATCCTGGTGGTTCGAGTTGTGTTCTGTGTTTATGGTCTCTTTAACAGGTCAGGTTTAATCAGTTTCTATTTCAGTTGAGGAGTTGTTTGAATACAACATTTGGGGGGGGCCTGGGCATGCGGAGGGGTAAATATCGTATTGTGTTAGGATTGTGTTGTGTGTAGGTCATGATGGTAAGTTGTAATAAGCAAAATATCTTCAGCCTCTATGTGTGGAAAAGTGTAGCAGTGTGGTTTTTATTTTATAATATTTTTTGTCATTTATGCAAATTTATTTAGATTATCTCGTCCTAGTATGTTTGAATAACCGTTGATGATCAAGACGTTTATTTGCAGTTTATTATGTTACAACAGTTTTGATATTCTCACCTTCAAGTGAGATTCTGCTGATTCTTTCGAATCAATTTCAGGTGAGAAAAGTTCTCAAAGAAGCAGGGAATGTTGTTAATTATGAGTGTCCATGTGACTAGACCATGAAAATGTCATCTGTGAAATGAAATCTGCATGAACATAGGACACTTGCTTCCTCCAGTCTCCCTATGTTGTCTGGCTGTTCTAGTACTAGTCTCCTTTACCCATGTCCGGTACCTTTTACTTTTAGGTAGTTGGTCGTACAAATTAAAAATCTTAATCTGATCAATTCAAGAAAGAGATTGGTTGTGTTGTTTTTGGATGCTGATCCAAAAAGTGTACTATTGCAGGTAGCCCTTGGGTAAGGGGTACTGATATATAATGAAGTAACAATAACAATGATAGTACCTGGCTATATTGTTGAATACAGGAAGTCTGGTGTCCATGAAATTGATTTGACTTTTGTCTGGGAGGGAAAATATGTCGCCAAAGATTGAAGATGGGAGTCAGAAATGAGTGTGCTTTGTGTGATTGAATTGCAAGCATTTATGAGTGGTCACTATGGGGGAGATAAATTTTAATTTTTGGCGCGTGCGTGTGTGTGTAGAATTTGTGTCAATAACATAGTACGCATATAAAACTTCGCTTATGAATGCGACTACATTTAACTTATAATCTGTACATTGGTAAATGAAGAATGAATTCATTGATTGGTGAATGAAGAATGAATTCATTGATTGGTGAATGAACATAAATATATATATTTTTAGATTTATTGAAGCATTTTCAATGCCCTTCTCTGTGCATTGCATTTGTGCAATGCCTGTAAATTTTTTCTATGTACCATAACATTTTTGTAAAAAAGGCATATACTTGTCTGTGTATAATAAAATTCAGATTTCTCATAAAAAGAAATTCTTGCATGTATTTTTGTGTAGTAATAATGATAAAATCAAATGAGTCCATTCCTCCTCAGTAGTACAGCAGGCTATTATAGAGATTCAGTATAGTACTCAAACAATATGTAACTTTTTGCAATAATGTGAAAGTCCAGTAATAGATTAACTTCTTTGAAATAAACTTCTTTTACCATTCTTCACCTAGTAAAATAGCAAACACATTTAGGCTTTAGTTTTTCTCTGTTTGAAGCGAAAATAAATATATGATTATTATATAAACTATAAAAACTTAAGTGTTTTGTAATAATATCACCTACAAAATTTACATAATAAATTTGGACACACCCGAAAACTCATAATAATTAATATTTCTCAATAACTTATCTTTTGGCCTGATATTAAAATTTTATTATTTTGAAGTTCAAGTGTGTTTATGTTTTACATGCATAGCAAAACAAGTGTTGAGTTGACTGTTTCAGAAATAATTTATGCTTTCCTTGACAGGAAACTGTATCAAAAGTGATGGATGAACTGAAGAAGGTGCGAGAAAAAGATAAAGACAGGGAATCTGTAAAACTGCAGTCAGGAACAATAAACACATTAAAGGACAGAGTAAACCAGTTGGAATTGGATAATCGGAAACTTGAAGAAGAAAGAAAGGAAATGGAAAAAGAACTGAACGAGCTGAGGAAGGTGGCTGATGAAGAGAGAGAAAAATATAAAACCGAGTATATGCGGTTCCATGATGAAACAGTGAACCACGTCAGAAAAGAGATGTCTGAGGAAGTGGAACTGAAGTGTAAAGAGTATATGTAAGCTGTCAGTCAAGTTGTAATAGTAGACCTACTTTGTGTGTGTGTGTGTCCACATGCCTAGTGTGATGTCAGAGACACTCTGGACAAAGTGTGAACATGCTTTGCCTTCTCCTTCCTAAACAACCGATATACCAATTTTCATTCTGTAATCTCATATAGCTGTTCCATTATCCACCACCTGTAAACTTCCCAGATCCTATACTGGCTAACTAGCAACTATTAACCCTTTGACGCCGGGCCCTTAAGTTAGTGGTCCTTTGACCATGCAGGGCCATTTTTGCATATATTTAAAATGTTGTATCTTCTAAACTATATGGTAAAAAAATATGCTACCTATGTTTTTATGAAGATCTAAGTGTCTTCTTTAAAGTGGTGTACACTGCATGTCATTGTGTTGGTTATTTTCCCTGAAATTGCTTTTCAAAAAAGTTATGTTTTTGGAAGAAAAAACTGGCCAACACACATGTTACTAGACACAATTTTATTTTTACTTGTTATAATTGGATTAAACAATACATTACATAATGTTTATAATATATATTGGTTTATAAAGATGTACTTTTGTAATTTTTTTACAAGAAATGCTTGTTTCACATTTTGACACATAAGTGGTGTTTAGCCAACTAGCATAACAGTTTGCCGCGTGCTGTTTCATGTCAACTGTACCTACGAAAGAAAGTGAACGCATATGCAATCTAGTGGATGATTTGGGTGCTACAAGGCCTACATCATTTCAAAACAGCTCAAAGGTCATCTTTATTCACCATGCATCTTATATTATGGAAGCATGCAAAACACAGCATCAAAGTGTTAAGAATATACCATATTGGCCCAAATATAAGGTGATGACTTTTTAACATGATAATGTTTTTAGGCTGGGGGTCATTCCACAAAATTTGTGATGCAAAATGTGTAACGTCATCGAAAAATGTAACGCTTCCACACTTCGATTCCCTAAAAAAGCCTAAAAACATTATCATGCTTCGACGTTTCTGTTTCGTCGAAATTCTTTGAATGCTTAGGTGCATAAAATAGAGAGAGGGAGAGAGAGAGAGAGTTTTGAACTAAAACTCTGTATTTTCTCATTAGTATCGTCCTACAAAAAAAGTCACTTTAATTTTCCCTTTGAGACGTCCAATCGACGCTTCCATTCATCTCAGACTCATATCTGTTTTCTTTTTTCTTTAAAATGCCCTTCCAAAAACTGTACCCATCTTATATGCACAACCTAACATATAAAAATTTCGTGTTTGTACCTATTAAAGTGTACCGTATTTTGTATGATTCACCAGCTGCATAGGTTTCCCATGTGTACCATAAATCTACAGGCACGGGTTATAATGAGCTCAAGGTCAAGACATGCCATTAGGGAACACAGGTGAATCCGTTTCGCCTCATTCCGTAATAGATTGTCTGCGAAATACTATACCACCAACTCTCCCTTAATCACATGGGAGTTGCATGAATTCATTTTGCCGAATTTGTTCGTTGAATTTCTGTAAGACTTTAGACATCTCCATCGTCGAGAAAGTTTGACTATTTGGCCGGATTTGGGCACAGATTTTCCATCTGACAGTATGACAATTCCCCTTTGCGTGGTCGCAGCCTCGTGTGTTTCTTTAATAATAAATTGGGTACCAATCCCCAGACAAATGTGAGACCAGTACCATTGTCTTAGTTTTGAAGCCCCGTATAATCTCCAATATGCCGTGGACAAGAAGTGTGCAAAATTGGTTATAGTTAGATCTATAGGCAATGAAAAATTACACATTAATGTGATACTAGGGGTAACTGCCGATGGTAGAAGACTAGAAGACTTCCACCCATACTTTATTTTTAAGAGAAAAATGTTTCCAAAGGAACAGTTACCATCTGAGATTGTTTTTAGAGCACAGGAAAAGGGGCGACTCTAAAATAGATGAATTTATGGCAGATTGGCTTAAAGTTGCTTGGGGACGTCGGCCAGATGTTTTACTAGGGCAGAGAGTAATATTACTTCTTGATGCTTTTTGTGGTCACACAACTGAGAAAAATCAAGAAGCTGGTTGCAGAAATGAACATTGATCTTGTTATATTCCATGGGGAAATGACTTCTCAGCTTGAAGTTCTAGATGTAGTTGTTAATAAACCATTTGAAGGCTACTTTCTGAAGACCTACAGTGACTGGCAACGGAAACCATGCATTGAGTCCGACAGGCAAGCTGAAGAAACCAAGCATACAGCTACTGGCCCAGTGGATAATCATCCTGTGGGAAAATCAAAAGTCAATTCATTGTAAAGGTGTTTAAAAAATGTAGTGTTTCTAAAAACATGATTGGGAGCAAGGATGACATTTTGTGGAAAGGCTCCAGTTATGACTCTTTGATTCGAGTAGTATACTGAAGATGAATTTTGAGAAAAAGGAAACAAGGATAATAACTGGGACTAAAAATAATAAAGCACATTATTACTTATAACTTCACCTTTAATATAAAATAGCAATATTTATTGATTTTCATCTCAAGCCATGGTATTTAGAACATTCGTGTAGAACTCCTCAAAAAATTCAGTGTCGACTTATGTGCAGGCTCTTTTTTTTCTTGTAAAACACCTTCAAAAATCTAGGTTCGTCTTATGTGTGAGGCTGTCTTATATTCGGGGGGGGGGGGCAATACGGTAATCTCCACATAATAGTTGCATTTTGTATGCCACACACTCCAACACAATTTTATCAATTTCCAAATGGATGTAGGCATTAATTAAAATAAAAATTGGGTCAAATGATTGAGTGCATTTCACATGTAGAGTTTTAACAAAGTTGCTTAATTCATTGTGCAAACTTGCTTATCACAGAATAATGAATGCAAATTCTGTCTACATCAATCTACTAAGGATTGGAAATAATTTACTGACACTTTTAATTTTAATTTTCTGTAAAGGTATTATGTATTGCATAGTTTTGTTTGGTTAGTAACAGTCCAGTGTTGGTTTTAAATTACCCCAGATTCTTATCAACAGAATATAAGTCCAGTTAGTGCACCTATGATCACCATATTATTTGGTGTCCCTAGTGTCGAGCACTATTGGGTAAGTGTCTAGTCTACCTACATATAAATAGTATATGGGCCTGTACATTTTTGTGAAAACCTATAGTGATTATTATAAGGCACAGAATTCCTACCCAAAAAACTATATTTCTCGTTTGTAAGTAGAATATTGTGAACATAAGGTACACTGTTGTCAGTCAGTAAACTTAAACACCTTTTGACAATTAAAAAGTCAATTTATTAATGTATATAAACTTTCACGTAATGAACTTACTATTCGTTGTCACTTCCCCAAACATTTCGAGGTGATGTTCCTCTTCCTCAGTGGGAATAATATGAATGTCGATTACAGAATAACCTTTACGGACTATAGGTGTGTGTGGTGGGGTTGATGGTGGGAAGGGATTGGTGCTGAGGTTCAAATTGTGTGTTTATAAAACATGTTTATAAACCCTTCCCACCATCAACCCCCACCACACACACCTATAGTCCGTAAAGGTTATTCTGTAATCGACATTCATATTATTCCCACTGAGGAAGAGGAACATCACCTCGAAACGTTTGGGGAAGTGACAACGAATAGTAAGTCATTACGTGAAAGTTTATATATATTGATAAATTTAATAAAGTGAATGAAGAGGATGAATCAACAAGATAAGTATAAAAAGTCAAGTGTTGCCTTCATCTGTACAGATAAATATTATCATAAATTAATTTTCAGTGTTCCAGTTTCTAGTGTCCATAATTTTATGGCATTCCATAAGTTATCATCAATATTCTCCACCTCTTTTATGTCTTTTCTCCAAATTTTACTTGGTCTGTGTAGTGTCCTTCTAACTTGGGGTTGTAAATTCCAGTGTCAACTAGTGGTATAAAAAAGTTATGGTTGTAGTTGTGATCAGTAAACAGTAAATAGGAAAGCATGCATCTAAGTTAAGACATATTTAAGGGGGATAGAAGAAACTTCCCAACCACAGTCTTCAAAAATTATCCTCTAATAAAAATATAAAGTTGTTATATTTTTCAGGCTGGCTGAAACAAATCACTTACAGTTCAGGTGTCAATTATAGTTATTCCTCCAGAAACAATTCTCCACGTCTGCTCCTGGTAATTATATTCTTCTTCTATGGCATCACAGTCGAACCTTAGCCTCCATAATCATCCGCCTCCATTTTTCCCTGTCCTTGGTGATCGATGTCCAACGTTTTATTTTAAGTAAATTATCAGCATACATACCAGCAGCATCCTGGTAATTATATACATATAATAAAAATCAAGTTAAAATTATAGCCAGTTGAGAAAGAACAGTAACATACTGGCCTAGAAATAAAATATTACACATTTTCTAAGAAACATCTTTTTAATTATTAAATACAAAAACTAGTAACATCATGTACATGAATACAAAACTGAAAACACCAATGATGTGACGGTTAGAAGACAAAACTTTTAAATTAATTCTGTTCCAAGCAGGAGGAGAGCAACTAGGCTGGCACCGTGCAAACAACTGCTCAAAGCAGTGCTTGTGGTTGCAGTTTGCGGTACTTGAGTCCGTTTGCAGTACCAGTGTCCGTATTAAGCCTTCGTCTGTTTTATCCCTACCCATGCTACGTTATAAGCCTGTCAAGAGCTTGAAGTGGTTCCAACTCTCAAACAACATCTAGTCTTCAAATGTCTACTTGTAACTTATCTATGCATATACAATAGGGCTTGGTTTAGCTATCTCTGACCATGACAGAGAGTTTTGCACTATATTAGATTTCAACATTATTTCCAACCTGTGGAAAAAATAACTACTGTACATGCAATCAGCTAGCCCAAAATTATATTTTTATCATTAAAAAAATTGTCTTATATCTAACATATAGATCAAATAGTGATGGTTTGTAACTTTATTAATTTTGGTATTATTAAATCTATTCAGATTAAAACTCCCACTTACCTTACGACTTTGATCTGGCCGGATCGCATAGTGTGGACTAACCCATTTCGTTCGGCGAACTCTGACGATACATATAACGAAATAAGGTTTTGAAAGAATTTAAATCTCAATTTTTTGGAAGAGAAATTATTTTTCTTTTATTGATCAGCAATATTGAATTTATACGTTTTCCATATATAGGTTTTACATGTGTCACATGTTGTGCGCCATTGCACCTTGCTTGTAACTGAACTTACTAACTATGGCTTACCTTATCTTTTCTAGTACACAAACATAAAAGGCAAACACAAATACACACAGAAAGCCGCCCAGCTTTGCCACACACTCTATCATACGGTAAATGATTAAACCCTGAACATTTTGAATTACAAATTCCAAACCCCAAAAGCCGGCCACGCGGTCACCGCACACGCGCATCTTCTCCCGAGAATTGGTGATTTTAAGTTATTCCAACATTATTCTTGATGATGTTTTTTCTAAACACGACCGCGGTCACATAAATTTATACTGTTCTACACTGTTATATTAGTTGTTACATTAATTACAAAAATTTGTTTCCGAGCCCTGGTTGTCGGGCAGCCTGCGTAGGCGGGAGTCGACAACGAACTGCTGGCGTCTCTCAGTTCCCCACTCCGGGAGCATTTTAGTCAAGACGACGGACATCAATGCCTTCCAGTTAGTCGTCCCAGTTTCGACTCATACTAGTCATGTAGTTGTTGGAGTGACGATAGCAGACGATTTCAACTAGGCACTGGCTAATGTCATAAACGTGGGTGGGACTTAAAACAGTGCTTCCGGGGGACCTTGAAGAAAACGACAAATATTATTCTCTCTAGCCATCTTGGTTTTTTGTTAGAGCGTCCTTTGAGCGTGATTGAGTAGTTGCGTATGTGCGCTGCCACACACAGGTACAAAGTTCTCAGAATTTTGTGGAGGTGCAGATGCTCCGCCGCATTCCTCAACAACAACTGCGCCTTACTGCTTTGTTTCGAACTGTTTCTCAACACTGTTCTGTTGTACGGACAAATACGTTGCACAATACAATCCGCCCAAAATGAAATACATAAAAATACCTATGCCCCATACGATAAAAATAAAAACACCCAAAATTCGACCCGTTACAATATACCCCCTCGATGAGAATTCTGCTGTTCATGACAGAAGAAATCTCATCGATAACCCCGAAGAGGACCGGAGAGGAACTGGTGCCACCAACCCCCTTGTTCTTAATCTCATGGGTACACGACCCCCCTGGCTCAGCGACTATGTACTCATCTGAACGAGATCACTGGACTTCTCCGTTAGAGATCCCAACACCGAGAAATTGATCAGACTCGCACCACAGCCCACCTCGCCCTTCAACATACTACCCCCAAAAATCCTCAATCCCTGGCTAAAATCATTCCAGCTCCTCCGCCGATATGGATCCCCTTTTTGCAAGCTGGGCTGCCTTTGGCAAATACTGGGCTCACACACTCTAACATTACATATTACCATAACACATAAGAATAAAACTTTCTTTTAAAATTTTTCAAAAATTTAAAAAATTCAAAATTCAAAAAATAATCGTTTATCAAAAAATTCTCTTCCTCTTTTTTCTAATTTTTGTTTCAATGGCTTAACCTAAACATTTCTAATAATATAAATACATCCTTACTCTAGCATGAGAACAATTTATAGCATACCAATATAAAGCAATACAATAAAAGAAACATCATTAATACATACACAATAAAATAATCATTACTCAACATATTCACTCACTGGCAGGCGAAAAATCAAAAAAAATTTTTTTTTTCTCACAAAAAAATTTTAAAATTTTCAAAATTTTAAAATTCAAAAAAAATTTAAATTTATTCAGTAAAAGATTTTATTAAATTTATTTATTAAATAACATTTCTTAAAATTATTCAAATATTAGTTTGAATTAATCAAACAAACAAATTAAAATTGAATTCCTACTCTACAAGCTTAGTAGGTGTATGAACTCATAACTAGGTCAAGTCCCAAACCCTTGACCTACATATGTTATGTATGATTTTTGAAAACACTTTAAATATCTGTAATATCCTACCTTGAAATACAAAACATAATAACATAAAGTATCTAAAACAGACAAAATATTATTATACATAATAAACAGATTGACATTTAAATTATTTAAAACAAACAATTCTTGACTTTACATTATTTTCAAATTTTATCAAAATTCTGTCACTGGTAAAAAAATAAACAATTGCATATTCTTTATCATGAATCTCTCTTTCTTTTCAACAATCTTACTTTAATATACTGTGGGTGATGTAAATTATTTATTCTCGTTTTTCTGTATGAGATTTCTATACATATATAAACTTTCTCCCTCTGACTCTAATATTTATCAACTACAACTCCCATGACACCCATCTCTATCAAAAATATCTACTAATCAGGACATTCTAAACCCCAACTCACCATTTAACTCAAAACGCCGCCCTCTCTACATATATAAAAAAAAATACTCTCTAACCCTTTGTACATAGGATACGTGTTTCCTTCCCAAAACTCATTTCCCTTATTTGGCCCCCGGATTCTACCTAAGGCGGCCCCTTCCCCACTAAAATCTATTCCTATCCCGTCCCAACCCTTGTTGCGGACTCCCCAAATACACTACCCCCTAATACAAAATTGCCATCCCCAAAAATCTCAATCTCATTACCTCACTACAAATACACAAAATAACCTCATTAACTATAAACATACATATAGATCATTCAAAACTCTACATAAAGTCTCCATTACCACTGTGTCGACCTTAATACTTCACCAACTTCTATAACATACATTAACTCAAAAACAACATTACATCATACTCATCTCTACTATTTCACATTCAACTTTTAATTCAACTTGGACAGGTCTACATGTCCCATAAAACACTTATCACCCATGAATTATCTTTTATTAATCTGCATATTCTTTTTATCTTTACTTCGAAATGTCTGTAGTACACTAAACATTAATTATTTGTAACCTTTACAAACCACTATACCAGTGACATGGTATTGCTGATCAGCTGATATCCTAACATAATAAAAACACAATGAAACTACATCTTAAAATTGAACAAATACATGTAATACATTATCAACACTTACTTCTATTATGTTGATTGCCTGCCAGGCGTCTAATGATTGGCTTAGAAAAAAAATTACACACATAATGAAAATACATTTTATCAACAACTATATCTAACACACAACAATAAAATGATACCTTTAAAATTATAGTATGAACCTTATTTTACGAGTCTGAGCATATAATTATGTGGACAGAGCACAAGCATTTTTGATTGGATTAAACCTTGAATAAGCAAAACTTTTGCGTCATAAAATTTTAAATTCGTGACTCCTTTGCGTCACCTCCCAGCCACACACACTATTTCAGGTTATGGAGGACTGTTTCGCCCTTTCGCTTCCACAGAGACGGTATATTTTGGAGCAGGTTTTTACCTCTCCGTGTCTCTGCTTCCGCTGTTAAGTTAAAATTGGTGAACATCATCATGTTCTCGTTAATAATCATGCACCCTTAAACGGATCTACCACCTGGCTCTGCTGTTCCTTCTCGAACAGAGTGGCAGCCGCTGTTCCATAGTTTGGTGATTCCCCTTTTATTTACCCCCCATCAATTTCAAAATACACCTTTACAACGATAACAGCTATGGCCAGTTATGGTCAGCGCGTAATCGTAATGTGCCCCAACCATAGCTGTTAAAGCTAAACCAATTCCACGGTCAGGGTTCGGTGAGGCCGTGACCGCCCGAAAATTTGGGGAATCACAAGTAAAATATCTTTCGTAATATTACATTTACGAATTTATATTTAAATGACAATATTAATTTAGATGGGGTTTTTACCCACTTTATATGGAAGCTTAACCATTATTAACATAAAATATTAAATACAAAATCTACAACTTTCCCCCATAGCAGTTCCACACTACACTGTTATAATACATCACATAACACAATACACAAATAGCAATAAACCTGGATTATTAGCATACATCAAACAGACAATTCTCTTTTAAATAATTTATATAAAAATTTATAAACATTATTATTTAAAATTTTTCATTAACTCTTTTTATTTATCATCATGATGAATTTATCCTGTGTTGTAATCAGATTTTCAAAAATTCTAAATTTATTATTAACATATTTTTAATCATTATGTTCCACAAAATAGACCATTTAACATTTATTTACTTATTAATTATTATTAAATCAAAATCTCACCAAACAATTTAATTACCTTATAAAATTCAAACACATAATATTCAATCACACTATCTACACATCTCCACTTATTTAATTCAATTTATTATTAAAATTAAATATTCATTTGATTATTAAAATAACATATCTCAATTATTATCAACATTCTACAAATCATTAACTATTGTCTTCGTAATGATTTTGTTATTTAATTAGAGTGCAAAAATATTAATAATATTATTATTATTAATACAACATTTTCTAAAACATATACACACTACATTTCACAATACACACAAATGAATTCAATATTATTTACAAAATATACGTCAAAATTGTTCAAGTGTATCTCACTTCAGATGTCCAAATCAGCAAGGTCATTACCAGAATTTACAGTATCTAACAAGGTCTATACACTGATATTCTAGTTCAGCCACCATCGTCAAAAATTAATCTTGGTTCTAAATAACACTTTTCAATTGTATTGACACACATATTGTTGTCTTGTGTGTCATAACCAGAACAACCAAATTCACTCATTTTACCAGAATACTCATTAAACCAGTCTACGTTAGGTATTTTTGTTAAGTCTCCGTCATTACATTCATTCACTATCGGTCTAATTATTTTTATCAAATCATGGTAATCATTATTATTCAAATATATTTCTAAGCCTTCTTTCCATTCACCATACTTTCTATTCAAATTATACAATTCTGTTACATACCATTCTCTATTTACTTCTCTCTCTTCATAACACCACATTACACTCTCACAATTATTCCGGACAGAGGGTACACAATTACTCCACAAAAATAAACACCTCAATTCATCTACCAATACGGGACTCTTGCCCTTCAACCACAACACTTGTGGACTCAATAAATCATCATAAACATCATAAATAATAAAGGGAAAATTTGCCCTCTGTCCCCACTCTACCACAACATTATTTCTCCACTCTCTCTCTAACTCATTAACACACATTAACATCTCATAATCACTCCATTCTATACTTTCATTATTTATTTTTACCGTATCACTTTCTGATACCAATTTCTCCAACACATTAATATTCTCGTTATTATTAACATCATTATTATTTATTAATTCATTGCCTGACACAACACTGTCATTACAACTTTCGTTTGTATTATTCTTACTCTGTTCTACTTTATTCGAACTATTTCTTGTCATTTCATTGGCATTTTCAAGACATACATTCTTGTCTTGTATGTTATTTATCAACTCGTCAAATTTTATATTTATATTTTGCTGAAGCTGAATATTCTGTTGTTCACATTTTCTTCTCTGTTCATCTAACTTATTATTAAAGTCACTTTTCATTATATTTAAAATTTTATCATTATCATCAAAACGTTTATTTAATTCCTTCTCATTTATGTCAAAACGACTATTCATTATATTGAATTTAGTCTCAAAATTATTATTCATTCTTTCGAATTGACTGAGCATAATACTCATCATATTTGTTTCCTCTGATTGTTTACTTTTATTAATTGAAACGGGGGTCAATTGAATCCCCGAATCAGCATCTGTTTCATTTACTTGTGGTTGAGACGCAATCGGAGTGGAATGAACTATTACATTACTGCCGCCAGCTTTTTCTGTAACAGCACCCGTCTCCCCCCTCAACATACCACTTTCATCCAGCGATTGCGACCCAACGCCAATTTCACTCATAATTGAATTTATTATACTACTATTTTTTTCTGTATTCTCGGACATTTTTACTTTATCTATTTTTTCTTACGTAACAACTGTCAATTAGTAATTTTATTTCAAAACTGATATTTTACCAAATCAATTTGCTTTCATAACCCTACTTCGCTATGCATCGTCAGATGTAGGCCGGTGTTAAAATAACCCCTCTTCACTTATATTAAATCCTGGAAATCACGGCACCAATTGTAACTTTTATTAATTTTGGTATTATTAAATCTATTCAGATTAAAACTCCCACTTACCTTACGACTTTGATCTGGCCGGATCGCATAGTGTGGACTAACCCATTTCGTTCGGCGAACTCTGACGATACATATAACGAAATAAGGTTTTGAAAGAATTTAAATCTCAATTTTTTGGAAGAGAAATTATTTTTCTTTTATTGATCAGCAATATTGAATTTATACGTTTTCCATATATAGGTTTTACATGTGTCACATGTTGTGCGCCATTGCACCTTGCTTGTAACTGAACTTACTAACTATGGCTTACCTTATCTTTTCTAGTACACAAACATAAAAGGCAAACACAAATACACACAGGAAGCCGCCCAGCTTTGCCACACACTCTATCATACGGTAAATGATTAAACCCTGAACATTTTGAATTACAAATTCCAAACCCCAAAAGCCGGCCACGCGGTCACCGCACACGCGCATCTTCTCCCGAGAATTGGTGATTTTAAGTTATTCCAACATTATTCTTGATGATGTTTTTTCTAAACACGACCGCGGTCACATAAATTTATACTGTTCTACACTGTTATATTAGTTGTTACATTAATTACAAAAATTTGTTTCCGAGCCCTGGTTGTCGGGCAGCCTGCGTAGGCGGGAGTCGACAACGAACTGCTGGCGTCTCTCAGTTCCCCACTCCGGGAGCATTTTAGTCAAGACGACGGACATCAATGCCTTCCAGTTAGTCGTCCCAGTTTCGACTCATACTAGTCATGTAGTTGTTGGAGTGACGATAGCAGACGATTTCAACTAGGCACTGGCTAATGTCATAAACGTGGGTGGGACTTAAAACAGTGCTTCCGGGGGACCTTGAAGAAAACGACAAATATTATTCTCTCTAGCCATCTTGGTTTTTTGTTAGAGCGTCCTTTGAGCGTGATTGAGTAGTTGCGTATGTGCGCTGCCACACACAGGTACAAAGTTCTCAGAATTTTGTGGAGGTGCAGATGCTCCGCCGCATTCCTCAACAACAACTGCGCCTTACTGCTTTGTTTCGAACTGTTTCTCAACACTGTTCTGTTGTACGGACAAATACGTTGCACAGTACAATCCGCCCAAAATGAAATACATAAAAATACCTATGCCCCATACGATAAAAATAAAAACACCCAAAATTCGACCCGTTACAGGTTGTGCAGTCATTCGACCCCACCAGCTGCCACTTGCTTTGGGTAAATTGAACGCTTCCTCTGGGGTTCTGTGTTCGGCAATTTGTTGGACATATCTGTACCAGATTAATTGTTCATTTCCTATGTTATCTATAGGTTGTGTTATATCTAACACATAATTCATGTAATTTCTCTTTATCTTTTTCCCCTTAATTTCTGGACCTTCCATTTTGTTTGCTTTTTTTAAGTGTATTTTCTATATAATATTTCAGTAGCCATATCTCAGAATTCAGATAATTACACTCTTATATTTTAAATGTACTTTCCTTTCCCTGTGTAATGCTACCACAGGTAAATGTACGATTAAAAATTGATGTATAAACAAAAAAAGATTTTGTTAAAAAAATAACATAAAAGTATAATTCTACTGTATTACCAACCTGGACATTACCAGTCACAGTGACATGTAATGGGTATGTTTATGATATTCTATGCCTTGTAAGAAAAACATTTTTAGTTATAAATTTCTTGAGCCCTTTTTTGTAGAAATTGCACAGTATCAAGCTTTAAAATATGAAATTTGTTGTGGCGTTTAAGCTGAATGAACATTTCAGGGGTGCTATAGTATTCCAAGCAATGCTGAAATGGGGGGGGGGGGGGGCTGTGAAGCCAAAAGGTGTGGAACAGCTTCCTTAGGGCAACTTACATTAATTTTCACAATTGATGATTTTCAAAAATTTACTAAACTGTTATCACGTCTTGCTTAAACCAAGATTAAATCAGAGGTGAAGAGACCTCTCTTCTTTTTCCTTTTTTAATTGATTACTGAATGTACTTATTTAAACTAATTTAAAATTAAATTTTAAGAAGTCTTAAGTTTTATAAGAAAATTTAATTTTATCACCTTTAAAACACTTTTTTTGTACATTTCAAAGTAATTTATCCAAATATGTACCAATAACTATTTTAAACTCTGTACATAGAAGCTTCAATATGCAGAAAATAGAATAATTATTGTTGGGGGCAAATGACCGTGTTTGATGACACATTTCAGGATTCGATTGGAGGAGAGTCTGAAAGAGTTGGATGAAGTGAAAGAGCTGTACGTGAATATCTGCACAACAAAAGATCATTTGGCATTACAGCTGGATACCGAACGCGCAATAATGACAGAGATTAGAAAAGAAAGGGACGCTGCACAAGCAGAACTACAGAAAAGTTTGCAAGTTTGCGATCAGTTGGCCAGACGAGTCAATCACTCAAAACGGGGTAATAACAAGTTCTTGTATTTATAAGAGTTGAACATGTGTGGCTGGTTTTGTTATATAAACATGTAACTTGCTTCCATTTCCAGTTTTGTTAGTTTTATTAGCAGCCATCTTAACATCAACTTTGTAACTACTTATTGCCACACTGCTAAATACTTCGTTCTTGACGAAGCCTTTTGGTGTCTCCACCATCTTCAGGTCTTGAACGACAATTTTTTACCTCTACAAACACATGTATATCTCTGGAAACCCCCCCTAATTGTTTGAATTCGCTCGGAATCAACTAACCAAGTATTCTGTGTTCCAACTAGGCCACGCCCCTCACCGAGCATCGACACTACCTACTTTCCTATTGGTCCACCCTTCACCGAGACTGCTTTAAGAAACATGATTGACTAGAGTAATTCTAGATACCGGGAGGGACTAGGGGGTGAGAACGGGTAGTGACGAAGTTCGGTAAGGGCAGACCAATGTGAAAGTAGGTAGTGACGATGCTCGGTGAGGGGTGTGGCCTAGTTGGAACACCCAATATGACGTTGGTTGATTCCGAGCGAATTCAAACAATTAGGGGGGTCTCTAGGTATATATTGTAACGTAATCCTTTTCTGTTACTTATTGATTATATTTGAGAATATTCAAAAGCCCCAATGTTGGGTTCGCCATCTTGTAACGTCTCGCGGTTAATCTCTCGGAGTCTTATAGATAGACGTTTCCTAAAAAGGTTTCTTATCGTCTATCTATGCTCTTCGAAAATCTCGCTTCAATGAGAGTCACAGAATTCGTTATAATTTATGTTTAAAGTTTCCAAGAAAAGAAATCGAGTGTGTGTGATTATGCAGATATTTCCCTTAGATTTTATTTGGGTGAATTCAATGAAGTTGTTTGACCGTCGTTAGGAGAGAGAGTGCAAAAAGAATTATCCTCTTGGCATACAATTAATTAATTTAAATTTCTCCGCTCATGAGACCAGCTGATTGTGACATTTACAAACACATTGGAGGTTAAATTAACACCAATGGTATGTAATATTTTCTGGTTGTCCGTTCTCTTCTCTGTCTCCAGACAATCTGTAAACAACTACCCTCTACTGAAAATAATACACATTTTTATTCAAATAACAAAGTATTCATTGTATTTATTTAGTAAATTTTTGTTTTATCTTATCCCAAAACAGAAAGGTATAATCGATTCTTACTGATGACACAACATTATTCAATCTTATTTTTTAAACATATAATGTATAACAAATATTTTTATTTTTTATTTCAAAAAAAAAAAACAATAAAGAAATAATTTATTAATTTCCCAGGGTTATTTTTGAGTTCTTTGTACTATGAGACGGTCAGAAATGAATATTTTAATACCAAGCTTTACATTAATTAATTTATAATAATTTGTAGTATGTAGTTCCGAGGTTATCCGCCAGAGCGCAGATATGTTTCTTCACTAAAACCACGAAACTTATTTAATGGCGGCTAGCAATTCACAGGGATCCATTATGCTGATTTTTTGGTTAACAAAAATAATAAATCCTTAAATTTTTAGTGACCGTCAATCAGTGAATGTTTTAGTGGATGGTTAGTGAGGATCGGTCAAATTGACCGATCCTCACTAACCATCCACTAAAAAATAATAAAGTTTGTTTTCAACTCTTTTCCTGAAGTGTTTAAAGATATGGTGCTGTTTCTAGTGTTAAGAAGTTATAGTTGAGATGTAATTTAGTTAAATTTACTTGGATACGATCTCACCAAAAATATCGACATGCTGTAGACTAGGCCTGGATCTAGTAGTATGATTTTTTCAAAGTTTCATCAAATTAAGGGCGTGAATGGTTCTACTTGAAGGAGTTCTAATATAAGGTGGACATCACTCGTCAATTTTATTAAATTTCGCACTAATTATTCCAAAAAGTATTCATTAATTTCCAAAATTTTAATAGGCATTACACTTTTCAAAACGTTCACTTCCCAATCGTTTTAACAAATTTCAAATCTTGTTAGTTGGTTACTCGTAGTAACCAAGAATTTTTTATGGTTTTTTATTGGTGAATCTATATACTTTTTAGTATATAGGCTATTATTAATTATTATAAATTTATTTCTTCTTTTTAGAAAAATAATCCTTTTAAAATTTTGTTTATAATCCAATTTAATTTATGTAAGGTTGTTACCTTCGATATTATTTGACATAATAATAATACAAAACAAACATTGAGAAACTCTTACTTACCATCACTCGGCTTCAAGGTTACGTCATACGTATTTTAGGATGCAGGCGTAATTTCTTAAGGTTGTGTGAATAATTTGCACAACACATTGGTATGAAGAGAATTGAAATTTTAATTTTGATTAAGTCATCTAAATTTAAATATAAAAAAACAAATATTATCCTGCTTTCTGCATCTTACTCATAATCACCTACAATTATGGCTTACCTTATGTTTGATACTTACACAATTTGATTTATACACAAATACAGAACACAATTAGAAAACACAAACAAAAACAGCCCAGCTTTGCCCACGCTCACATTCACACTGTAAATTATAAACCCCTTTATCATTTTACATTATAACTCCCAGACCCCAAACGCCGGCCACGCGGTCACCGCACACACGCATCTTCTCACGAAAATTGCTTGTTCTATATTATTCAAACGTTATAACTGATACAGTTTCTTTTTAAAACCGACCGCGGTCACATGAATTTATACTGTTTTACACCCTTTACTGGAAAAATTAAAATATTTGTGACGAGCCTACTTGGGCCAGCCCGGTACCGGGGACTGCAGCTTGTAGACTGGGAACGGTAACGTAACAGGTACTGCTTGCTTCCGTGGGCGGGAACGGCGGTTCACGGCCACCAGGTTTTCGTCGCCGTTCATGCTTAGTTGTTGTGTGGTAACCACTTTATGCTTGGCATAGAGCCGGTATATGTGTGTGACCAGAGGACAATATTGACTTCGGCTCTGCTGATGTCATTAATAGTAGGCGGGGCATTAGCAGTATTTCCGGATGACCGATGAAGAGATGATGAATAATTCTTCGCTCTAGCCATCTTGGTTTTTAGTCAAGAGCGTCACTTGGAGCACCTGCGTGAGTGGTGGCGTGTGTGCACTGCCACACACGTACAGAGTTCTTAGAAATTCGTTGAGATGCAAATTCCTTAGCCGAATGACACAATGGAAATTGCGTATCGCCTTTGTCTCAAACTGTTCAGTCAACACGTGGTCTTTCGTAACCGAAATAACGTTGCCCTGCGTTCTGTTGTAATCGGATTAACAGTTGTAGCATAATAAAATTTCACAATATCTTCCTAAAACTCCCGCACAAAAACGAAATAAATAAAATATAAATGCCCCACACGGTAAAAATAAAAATACCCAAAAATTGACACGCTACAATACCCCCTCGATGAGAATTCTGCTGTTCACAACAGAAGAAATCTCATCGATAAAACCCCGAAGAGGACCGGTGAGGAACTGGTGCCAACAACCCCCTTGTTCTTAATCTGCATGGGTACACTACCCCCCTGGCTCAGCGACTATGGACTCATCTGAACGAGATCACTGGACTTCTCCGTAAGAGATCCCAACACCGAGAAATCGAACAGACTCGTACCACAGCGCACCTCACCTTCTAACATGCTACCCCCAAAATCCTCAATCCCTGGCTCCGATTATTCCAGATCCTCAGCCGATATGGTTCCCCTTGTATGAAAGCTGGGCTGCCTTTAGCAAATACTGGGCTCACCCACACTCACATTACATATTGAAAACTGAAAACTTCTTTAAAATTTCGTTAAAATTACAACCCACTGGTTGTTTCCATGTAAAATTGAATCACAAATTTTGTATATATTTTAAATTATTCTCTTCATTGGGTTTTTCTGTTATTTAAAATAAATCAATTTAAACATTTCTTACAACTAAGAACTTCCTTAACCTAACCTGTGACTACCTAAAGTCTAACAATACAATTCAACAAAATAAATCAATAATAATAAACATGGTTAGAACACAAACAATAAAATAATCAAAGCTGAAAATATCCCTTATCTGGCAGGCGCAAAATTCTTTTTTTTTTTTTTTTTTTTTTTTTTTTTTTTTTTTTTTTTTTTTTCAAAAAAATATTTTCCAACAAATTTTAAAATTCAAAGAAAAAATTTAAATTTATTTATATATTTCCTTCATATGTAAATTTATTTAAAAATTGTTTTAAATTAATTAAATGAACAAATAAAATTGACTTCCTACTATACAAGCTTAGTAGGTGTATGACCTCATCAGCTGATCGAACTAGGTCAAGTTCAAGACCCTTGACCTACATATGTTGTGTATACTTTCTGCACCTACATTAAACATCTGTAACAATCTAACTGAAAGCACAAAACGTAATAAAATAAAATATTTAAAATGAACAAAATATTAATATAAATAATAAACAAATTGACATTTAAATTATTTAAAATAAACACCTTAATTTTATATTATTTCAAAGTTTTGTCACTGGTTTAAAAAACAATCAATTGTATATTCTTTATCATAAATCTCTCTTTATTTAATAATCTGATTCTCCCTTGCTGTGGGTGATTTAAATTATTTGTCCTCATTGACTGTATTAGATCTGTATACACATATAATCTTTATCTCTCCTTGACTCTAACCACTAACAACTGTAACTCACATGGCACCCATCTCTATCAAAATCTCTACTAATCAAGACACTCTCTAAACCCCAACTTATCATTAAACTCAATTCGTCGCCTTCTATACATATAAAAAAAAATACTCTCTAACCCTTTGTACATAGGATACGTGTTTCCCCTACACAAAACTCAATTCCCTTATTTGGCGGCCTGGATTCTACCTAAGGCGGCCCCTCCTCACTAAAATCTATCCCTATCCCGTCCCAACCCTTGTTGCGGACTCCTACATTACACTACCCTCCAATACAAAATTGCCATCCCCAAAAAATCTCAATCTCGCTACCTCACTACAAATACAACAAAATAACAACATTAATTATAAACAACCATGTATCACTCAAAACCCCACATAAATTCTCCATTACAACTGTGTCAAACTCAATCCTTCTCAAAACTACATTCCTTCAACACAACATTACATTATCTCATTTCTACTATTTCTCTAACTTCACTTAGAATTCAATTTTGGACAGATCTATATGTCCCATAAAACATTTATCACCCAAAACTATCTTTTGTTAGCTTGCATAAATTATTACTTTATTTCTCAAATTCTTTTTATCATTACTTTAAAACATCTGTAATACATTAAAAACATTACATTGAACATTAATCACTTAAAACATTTATAACTAATATACCAGTGACATGTTATTGCTGATCAGCTGATATCCTAACATAATGAAAACACATCTCAAATTTGAACAAATTACATGGAATATACACATTTATTCATCATTACTCCTCACCTTCTTGTTTCCCATTTCTCTGATTCTGATAATTCATATTGATTGCCTGCCAGACAATTTAATTATTGGCTTAGAAAAAAAATATACACATATAATAAAAACACTTATTATTATCAACACCTATATCTAACGTACAACAATAAAATGGTACATTTAAAATTATAGCATGAACACCTTGTATTGAGTGTCTGAGCAACTAGTTACTTAACAGAGCACAAGCAGTTTTATTTGATCAAACTTCGAATGAGCAAAAAGCAAAAAAAAATTTTCTATGTTATAAAATTTAAGTTCGTGACTCGTTTGAGTCACCTCCCAGCCACACACACTATTTCAAATTATGGAGGACTGTGGCGCCCTGGCGCTTCGACAAAGACTGTATATTTTGGAGCAGGTCTTACCTCTCCGTGTCTTTGCTTCCGCTGTTACGTTTTAAAATTACTGAACATCAACATGTTCGGGTCTATAATTATACACCCTTAATGCGGGTCTACCACCTTTCTCTGCTACCCCCAAGCGGGCAGAGTGGCAGCCGCTGTTTCATAGTTCCGGAGATTTCCCCTCGTGTCTCCCCCCATTGAATTTCTAATATGTACCAATTTCAAGTCAGCTATGGTCAAGGGACTTGATATGACCATAGCTAACCGCTAGCCAAATCCACGATTAGTGCTGGTAAGGCAGTAATCGCCCGAAAAGTCGGGGAAATCTAAACTTGCATTGCACTGCCTGTTACACATCAATCTAGTTATGTGCGACACGGTCGTTTAGCAGTGTGTAAATTTTAATTTACACGAATAAGGTGTGCCGCACATTTGCGCCATTTTGGCCTCCGATGGAGGTAACACTCTCTGTTACCCCCAACCCATTCCACTATTTACGAGAGCACAGGCCACCCCCGCAATAGCCACTTAATAGCTAATTAATTAATTAACAATTGAAAACTAAACTTTTCTACCATTGCATTTCCACACTCCCTTGTTATTATCACTTCATTGAGCACCAAACTACCCCCCAAATTATCCCCACATCTTGTATTGACAACAAGTTTTTATTTTGTTACACATCTTTTCAAAACGTTCCCATACTCACTGATACTAAAACTTGACAATTATATTTGGTCACTTAATTCTAAAATTTATTTAAATTTAAAATTATGCACATCCAAAATTACTTTGGTATTTTTTTTTTTTTTTTTTTCCAAAATTCTATTTACACTGGAGGCTGACTAACATTCCAAAATCGAGATTAGTGCTGGTAGACAGTAACCGCCCGAAAAGTCGGGTTTCGCCGCAAGGTAAAATTGGAGGCAAAATAGAGCCACTACGTGAATTCACGTCCCCCCTCTAAACCAAACTTAACCCCCTTCTACTACCATTTATTCTACCCCGCTGTCTATTTTCCCTCCGATCACCTTGCCACAAAATTCGTCTTTTCAGACTAAACAGAAACTATTGTCAAGGGCTCAATTTTAATTTTGCCCTTGACACTAAAATATTTAAGTTAGTATGCACTGCCCTGTATTTAGGTGCAGCCTCCATTATGTACAACACTCTAAGGCAGTGCAGGCACGTGACAGGTACACCGGGTTGGTGTACCATGAGTGTATATGATAAAATCATGTATGTCACGTACCTTTGGGGTCCCCCTCCCCGTTCAAGTGTGTAGTTAAATTTCTAGTTTGTACCAATTTTGGTGGAGCCGGACCATCGTTGCTTTCACCGCCCGAAGGAAGATCCATCAACCATGGCCCGCCTCCGATTTCCGAATTCCACGGCCAGGACTGGTAAGATCGTGACCGCCTGAAAATGGGGGAGGAGCCCTCCTAGAAACATAAAAGAATAATTAAATAACATTCATACATTTACAATTTAATAAAATCCTTATGCTGACCAAAATAATTTCAAATTTGTAGCGTTGTGCGTACCCACTATCTCCCTGGTTTCTCTATTCTGTAACACATACGAATTTTTCATTTTTATTTCTACTATCTCGTACGGCCCCTCGTACAATAAGAAAAATTTCTTGATCTCCTTATCTTGGGCGCTTGATAAATCGTGCCGTCGCACCAATACCATCTGTCCAACCTCGTACTGCGTCCACTTACCTTTCATATCATGTCTCTGTTTCCTCCTCTCTCCCTTCGTCCACAAACTTTCATTCGCTAGCCTAAGTTTAATATCGTGGCCAATAGTGTTGGTTTCCGGTGGATATTCAATTAATTGTTCCAAAATTCTCTGTGGACGCTTTCCTCTTATTAACTCATAAGGTGTGAACCCCGTCGACTCGTGGGTGGTGCAGTTAAGCCAATTTTCAATCTTCTGGACATAGAGTGGCCACTCGCTGTGTTTGGCGTGGCAGTATGTTCGAAAAATTCTGCCCAACTCCCTCATGACTCTCTCCGCCTGATTGGACTGTGGATGATACACTGCGGTGTGCTTTAGGATGATACCTTCCCATCCGAGAGTCTGGCGCCATCTTCCGCTGATGAACTGCTGCCCATGGTCGGATAATATCACCTTCGGCTTTCCCACGTTGATCATGTAGTCGCGTGTGATCTTCTCGCTCAGCACCTTACTTGTCGCTCGCTTTACGCTATATAACCTGACATATTTGGAAAAAGTATCAAGTACAACAAAAATATGCATCACTCCACCCCTACCTTTCGGCAACGGGCCGTATAAATCTACAGCTACTAAATCGAATGGTTTTTCCACTTTAATATAATTTAGTTCTCCTTCTAACCTATAATTTACAACTTTAGATTTCTGACATAACTCACAAACTCTAAGTATTTTTCCGACTCGTTTCTCCATATTCTTAAATAGACAGGACTCCTTCAACACATTCACACACTTCCGTGCCCCAAAATGTCCATATCTAAGGTGACAGTCCCACACTATTTTCTCTATCAACCCTTCAGGTATAACTAACCTCCAATCTCTCTCTCTCCCCTCTATTTTTTTAAACAAACTACCTTTAAACACTTGAAAATATTGTTTGTACCCAAATTCATCTACATCTGATTCTAGGCTAGTAATGATTTTATTTAATTTACTATCAGCTCTTTGCATTATATTTATATCCTTTAATTCTTCCCCAAAAAGTTTATCTTCCCTGGACAATCTATAAATCTCTATTTCTTTGATATCTCTACCCGTTCTATTTCTGTCTATGTCTACTCGTGATAGTGTGTCTGGCACCCTGTTCTCTACACCCTTAATGTATTCCCAAGAAAAATTATACTCTTGAAGAGCTAACACCCACCTGGTTATCCGGCTGTGTGTAAGTTTGCAAGTATTCAAGAACGACAGCGCTTTATGGTCCGTCCTGATGATGGTTCTATTACCCAGCAGGTACGTTCGGAACTTCCTCACGACGAACACTATACTGAGGAGCTCCTTCTCGGTGGTCGTGTAGTTACGTTCTGCGGCTAGCAACGTCCGGCTGGCGAAGGCGATGGTTTTATGTTCCTTCGCCTCGTCCTCTTGGTATAGTTCTGCTCCAAGTGCTATATTGCTTGCGTCTGTCTGTAAATAAAATTTTTCATTAAAATTGGGATGATTCATTAATATCATATCAGCGAACTTATTTTTTATTTCGTTGAACGCCGCTCTTTCGTTATCGCCCCATCTCCATTGTTTATTCTTTTGCAGCACTGCGCTGAGTCGGGCCGTCGTCTGGGCGTAGTTCCGCTGGAACTTCCTGTAAAAATTACAGAGGCCAAGAAAACTTTGCAATTGTTTTATATTTTTAGGCTCCGGGAACGTTAGGATGGATTCTACTTTATCCGGATTAGCACGTATTCCTGTAGGTGTTATTATGAAACCTAAAAAATGTATCTCAGTTTGCAAGAATTTTGATTTCTCCCAATTCACTGTCAAACCTCCCTGGTGTAACCTCTCCAATACATACTCTAAATGTTCGACATGCTCCTCAAACGTTCTAGAAGCGATTAGTATGTCATCCACATATATTGTTAAAAAGTCTAAGTTATGGGGTTGCAAAATCTCATCAAGACACTTAATAAAGCTGGCTACTCTGGTGTTCAGACCAAACGGCAAACGCTTAAATTGATAATTTTTTCCGTTGAACAAGAACGCGGTATACTTCCTGCTATTTACTGCCAACGGGACTTGCCAATACCCTGCAGTCAGGTCTAAAGAGGTCATATATTTCACACCGCTGAATTTCTGAAAAATCTCTTCTATCGCCTCAGGTGACTCCCGGTCTGGAATGATTATTTGATTGATTTTGCGGGCATCTAGACATAACCTCACTCTCCCGTCTTTTTTGATCACTACTACTAACGGGTTGGAATAAGTTGATACCGACCTTTCTATAATGTCCCCAGCTAACATCCTATCTAATTCTAACTGTACGGCCTCCCTTTTCGAATATGGTACCGGATAACTACGTTGGACATATGGCGCATGCTCCCTTACCTTTAACTCGCATTCATAACCTTTTGCCCTTCCTGGTTCCCCGGCAAACACTCCCCTATAATCCTCAACTACCCGCCACAGCGCTTTACGCTGAGAACTCCCTATTACGCCACCTTCCCTGCAAAATTTAACCTCTCTATCCGCCCATATCCTCTCCCCATTCTCTTCACTCACACTCTCTCTACACGCATGTATACTAAATTCCATATCCCTATTTATAGTCTTACCTGGTATAACCCTTATACCCGAAATCTTTACTGTGTCTAAAACCCTTTCAAAATTAACCGTTATTTGTTTATTTTCATTACTCAACTCTAAAATTCTTTTTCTAAAATTAATGACCGCATTATTCCTTAATAAAAAATCATTACCCAAAATCACTTCTAAATTTAAACCCCTTACAACTAGAAATGTATTCTCATAGCTTTCCCCATTTATTAACATGTTCAACTGGACTTGTGTTGTAACCCGCTTACTTCTAACACCCGTAATGCCTACAATGGTTACCCCCGCTACTGGCAAAGACGGAATATGTTTGTTAGTTTCTTTCAATTTATTCAGTACATGTTCTGCTATTACAGATATTTCACTATCTGTATCTATAAGTGTCAAGACTGACTTACCTTCTATCTCCAGTTTTACCTCAGTCAACCACGCCTCTTGTCTCCTCGTTTCCGCCTCCTCTTCTTCCATCAATTCCGTAGCCAAGTCCGTGTGGATCGTGTTATTCCTGTACTTATTTTCGTGGACCCCGTGATTATTCCTCGACAATGGCCGGGCCTCCTCATCCATTGTCCTCCTTAGTTTCCCGTCCTTTCGTCTGCATTACGGGGCGTATACACTCTACCCATATGCTGATTTCCTCCTTCGTTTCTCAGATTCTCTGCTCGTCGGTCCCCGTTCCTCTGCTGTGGGTTGTTGAATCTCTGTGGTGTCCTCTGCTGCTGTCCGGGCCTTGCCCTTCTACATCTATAACAAAAATTACGGTCAGCATAATTTTCCACCAGACACCCGTCACATTTCCACATCGGGTATCGTCTGTCCCGTTCTCGACCATTTTGTGTGGTTCCCCCGTTTGGTCCTCCTCTTGGTATATAATTACCTCCATTTTGTATATTAACTTGTTGTATGCGTCTGCTTTCTTCCTGGTCCTTAATATTCTGAAAAACATCTAATATTTTTTCTAATTCATTTATGTCGCTTACCTCTCTGGTCATTAATGTGATCTGCACTTCCCTCGGTAGGTGCTTACTGATGTGGCGTACAAACGACTGGAATGGCAACGGTGGTTCTAAATACTTCGCTTCGTTGTATAGCTTCATCGTATAAACTGTAATATTACGGTTGTTCCTTCCAAAGCTCCCGGTTCCCATTATTTGGCTTCGTAGTATCTCCTGCTCCTCCTCCGACCAGTATTTATTTCGAAAGGCTTTTTCGAAATCTCCATACCTCTCCCATTCGTTTCGATGTGTCTCCGCCCATATCTCCGAATCACCTTTAAAACATTTCAAAATTTTTATAAGTTTAACCTCCCAACTACTACCATTAAATCTGTCAAATTCCCGTACTCGATTCAAAAATTGCATTGGATGCACTCTCCTATTTTCACTACTAAAAGTTTCTAATTCTATTTCATTGTTTGTGTCGCGTGTCATAAATATGCGTTCAGTAACATTGTTTACATTTTGATTTTTTACTAAACTTAATTCGTCTCTCATACTACTAATGTTTTGTTCAAGTGAATATAATTTTTTGTCATTACTATATTCAGACTGTACACTACTTTTTGATATGACTTCAATAGATTCATTTACTGCTTGTATTTCTGTTGTCTTGTAATTATTTTCAATTTCATTTATTTTAGAGTGTATCTTATTTTGGTGTTCATCAAAGTTCTGACTAATTTTTTCAACTGTCATTACTACGCTACTCAACTTACATTCAGTTTCAGTATTAC
The DNA here is from genome assembly GCA_034769895.1 of Magicicada septendecula. NCBI lineage: Eukaryota > Metazoa > Arthropoda > Insecta > Hemiptera > Cicadidae > Magicicada > Magicicada septendecula. The sequence goes on along the minus strand of CM068373.1, from coordinate 159,493,061 downwards.
ATTTATTAATTTTAAATTCTATGTCATTGTTATGCTCATTCATTGTATTTATTAATATTTCATTATTCTCAGTTATCTGCTTCTCAACTCTATCTATCTGACTATCTATTTCAGTAAATTTAACATCTGTCTTTTATATTGAATTATCTAACTTGGTTTCTACTTGGTTGGTTAATTTTATCAGTACATTCTACTTTGGTATTTTCACAACGTCTATTAATTTCTTGAATGTCATTCTTTAATTCATTAAAATTGTGATTTTGTATTTCAAATTTAATATTCTGTTGCTCCAAAATTAACTGCAACATATTCATAACTTTCTCCTCTTTATCTATCTCTTGTTTACTTTGGACAGGTGTCGCTAGATTTTCTATTTTGTCGTCAGTGATGCCGACTTCATTGTCATTATTTTTATTTTCTCTATTTGATTTTGGGGTCGTTTGGATCCCCGAATCATCTGTATTATTTGATTCATTTATACTACTTGTGTTCAAAGTTTTGTCGCCTTGACCTACATTCGGCGTTGAATGTAATTCAAAACTATTCATAACAACTGATTCATTTAATTCAGCTATTTCGCTTATCACAGTCGAGTCGGACAAATCGACTCCGTTCTCTGCTGTATTTTCCATTATTATTATTTTTAGATATGTACTCTGTTTCTTATGTGAACAAATATTCTTTACTTATTTTGCGTAACTTTACATAAGTACCTTTTGCGTATTTTCACTCAACCTCCAAATTACGATTGCATCCCATTTATAGGTATGGAATTTATATTATTAAATTCGTCCCGTTCGTGGCGCCATTGTTACCTTCGATATTATTTGACATAATAATAATACAAAACAAACATTGAGAAACTCTTACTTACCATCACTCGGCTTCAAGGTTACGTCATACGTATTTTAGGATGCAGGCGTAATTTCTTAAGGTTGTGTGAATAATTTGCACAACACATTGGTATGAAGAGAATTGAAATTTTAATTTTGATTAAGTCATCTAAATTTAAATATAAAAAAACAAATATTATCCTGCTTTCTGCATCTTACTCATAATCACCTACAATTATGGCTTACCTTATGTTTGATACTTACACAATTTGATTTATACACAAATACAGAACACAATTAGAAAACACAAACAAAAACAGCCCAGCTTTGCCCACGCTCACATTCACACTGTAAATTATAAACCCCTTATCATTTTATATTATAACTCCCAGACCCCAAACGCCGGCCACGCGGTCACCGCACACACGCATCTTCTCACGAAAATTGCTTGTTCTATATTATTCAAACGTTATAACTGATACAGTTTCTTTTTAAAACCGACCGCGGTCACATGAATTTATACTGTTTTACACCCTTTACTGGAAAAATTAAAATATTTGTGACGAGCCTACTTGGGCCAGCCCGGTACCGGGGACTGCAGCTTGTAGACTGGGAACGGTAACGTAACAGGTACTGCTTGCTTCCGTGGGCGGGAACGGCGGTTCACGGCCACCAGGTTTTCGTCGCCGTTCATGCTTAGTTGTTGTGTGGTAACCACTTTATGCTTGGCATAGAGCCGGTATATGTGTGTGACCAGAGGACAATATTGACTTCGGCTCTGCTGATGTCATTAATAGTAGGCGGGGCTTTAGCAGTATTTCCGGATGACCGATGAAGAGATGATGAATAATTCTTCGCTCTAGCCATCTTGGTTTTTAGTCAAGAGCGTCACTTGGAGCACCTGCGTGAGTGGTGGCGTGTGTGCACTGCCACACACGTACAGAGTTCTTAGAAATTCGTTGAGATGCAAATTCCTTAGCCGAATGACACAATGGAAATTGCGTATCGCCTTTGTCTCAAACTGTTCAGTCAACACGTGGTCTTTCGTAACCGAAATAACGTTGCCCTGCGTTCTGTTGTAATCGGATTAACAGTTGTAGCATAATAAAATTTCACAATATCTTCCTAAAACTCCCGCACAAAAACGAAATAAATAAAATATAAATGCCCCACACGGTAAAAATAAAAATACCCAAAAATTGACACGCTACAAGGTTTTTCTTTATATTTTTCCTTAAGCTTGTACATTGGTATTTTATATTTTAATCTCTTTTAATTTGATTTATTTATTATTTATCATTTACTGAATGTATCCTTACTCTAGACTATTTTTCCTATGCCATCTTGCTAACATAGTAGTATTTTATATTATTATTACTTTATATTTAACCCTGGGTTATCTTATATTTAAACAAAATCATTATATTAAACACAAAGATTAATCCTAGGTACAAGACCTTTGTGGCCTACACAATAAAAAATTACACAAAATACAAAAAAAAAATACAAAATTTGTCAGCAGCAATATAGTCCACTGCTACAATTGATTGTTTTTTCATCTACAGTACCAATCTGTGAGATGCTCTTTTTTTAAAAGTTTACACTCTCACTATGTACACTATATTTCACTTTGTTTACAGTGTTTTGTAGTACAAAATTTTTTATAGCTTGGTACATAATACCCATTTCTGACTTTTAGAATGGGGTGATGACTGGTTTTAACGATGGTAACTGCATTATCATATTTGGGCATGAGTTATGTAACGTTACAATATATGGGTTTGTAGAGGTAAAAAATTGTCGTTTAAGAACTGACTATGGTGGAGACACTGAAAGGCCTCGTCAAGATCAAAGTATTTAGCAGTGCGGCAATAAATAGTGACAAAGTTGATGTAAACATGTAAGTTTTATTTTAAGCAGGAACCATGATTTTCTTCTTGGGGGGGGGGGGTCTGAGGGGGTTTAGATTTTTTGAATAAAAATTTCAAAATTAGGAAAAATAACTCGTTAATTGATATTCATGTTGTTGTAATCCATAAGATTTTATGGAAACATAAAAGTTACATTAACATACATCTAAAATTTAAGAAACTCATGAAACAAAGATGACATCTTGCATAACAAAATAAATAAAATAAATGCTACCAGAAAAATCAATACAATTATATTGTTTACAATTACAACATCCCACCTTCTGCAGATGCTGATCGTGTTAAGTGTTTTACACTAATTTTTTTAAACTTCCCCTTAGCGAGTATGAGTCTTTAAATATTTGCTGCAAATGGGATTCAATTTACATTCTCGTTTTGTCATAGAAGAATAGGCATTACAGGTCCTCAACCAAATATTTCAGAATCATGCTACAGGGTGCCTACAGTGTGGTTGGCCACACATTTCATTGAAGTTGGGATACAAATCAGTTTACTGGTAGAGATTATGGAACACTTGTAAATAGTGTTCCAATGCCATGGTTTCTTGGGTTTATGTATGTACAGAATAATAAACATGCTTTCAAGTTTTTAATTTTTGACTTGTTTTTGAAATGGTAAATAAAGCATTAAATTAAAAATACAACAAAATTATTAAATACAGATCGAAAAACGTACAATAATAGACACATCTATGTAAGATTCAATTAGCAAGCAAACAAACTACTTAATACTGAAAGATTTTAAGTTGATGTGGAATCAGTGACTACCTTACAAATATTGTAAACCAAGTTGTGTGAACATAGAAAGGCTATCTCTTTCCTACTCGCTAAAAACATGTAACCTGTACTATCCCTTAACTGTTAGACAGCTAGCAATGTTTTCACAGAGCAATTTTGTACTCGCAGTATGGCTGTAGTGTACCGCAATTAAAAGCGTTTATACTCACACAAATAATTAGCCTCTATTTTAACTACATTTACGTGCCTATATTTTCCCAGCACAATTTTTTACCGACACCACTAGATTATTATTGTACTCACAAGATGTATGTAGCGTACCACAAACAATAAAGTCTGTACTCAGTTAAATAATTAATTATTTAAATTCAATTTATATGACTATATTTTTAACAAGACATTTTGCACACTCGTTTTTCTTTAACACTCTGGATCCACCCTCTGACTGTGCCACTGGTAATATATAATATTAAGCATATACATTAAGCTGTAACAAAATAAACAGGCTCCTCTGTCTGTGTTGGATAACCACCAAAAAATGTTTCTTTAATATTGGTAACTCCAGTGGTGTGTGGTGGGTAAAAATGTTTGTGAAGCTGAGGTATATCCGATACCGTACTTTGGTCTGTACTTCATTTAAATTTCCTGCCATTGTTGCTGCTCCATCATACGCTTAAGAGACTAGTTTTTCACTGCAAATTCAAATTCAGTCAGCAACTGGCAAATGAGCTCTGTAATAGCCTGGGCATGTCGATCACAACTTACGTCAGTAAATTCTAAAAATCTCTCTTTTAATTTTCCATCGTAAGGATACTGATAATGCAAAACTGCAGATAAGTGTGTTTTATTTGAAAGTTTCATAGACTAATACAGCTACAAAGTTTGCCTCCTTATTTCGTTTTTTTATAACCACTAAAGGAGCGGAGCTAACCACTTCAATGAGATCATTTTTCATTCAATTAGGTAGTCCCCTGAATACAGTAGATACTATCCGCAAAAAGAAGGCCATATTTGGCTGGTGCTTTAGAAGTCCTACGTAATTGCCTCGATTAACTGACTTTTCCATTTTGTCATGTCCCCAAATGGTAATTCTTGTTTATCTAGCAAACAGACAGCATTAATTAGTCTCGTAAGAATGTCTATATTACGTCAAACCTTCCGCTTGTGAGCCGATATCTATGACTTAAATTGGTCGTCTAAAGCAGTTTCGATTCTACTCTGATCGACAGCAGTAAAACACAATGATGAACGAAGATAATTCACAGCAATTTCATTGCCAGCAATAGATTTAACTAGGTTTTCTAAATGTTTGAATCAAGTATTGGCTCAGCTATTGTTCCTGTCCTTTCCAAACAACAAACAATACCAGCAAAATGCTGCATTTAGATCAGCTCTACCAGCCAACCACTCACATTTCCTGTCCATTTGTTGCGTTTTTGAAAGATCCAGTGTCGACCTATCAGTTTTATAATGTCAGTTTTTCATTAAATAAGGAAGAAAAAGACTTTGTGAAATGGGATATTCAATTGATTATGCTCTTTAGTTTGCTACTCATCTGGTCAATGCAATCCACAATTTCCGCCACCACGTTTTACGCACTTTTTGTTTGTAGAACACTCCGAAAACTGATTTTATACTGTTTAACTTGGATTATTTTCTCAATCACAAATTTTAAGGCTGTTTCACAAATAACATCACTATTCTTTTCAATCGGTCAGCTTACATTGTTCGCAAGCACATTTTTTGGCAAACTGCGCGTTAACACTTTACTTGATAGGCCGATTAGATTATTTTCGGCCTATCTTGCGCCCGAGGCCACTATTTAACTTACGACCGCTCTGGTTGAAGACTGCTATCTGCTACTGGCTGATGCAACAACTGGTGATAGACTGCATACTGTGTCACAAGGACTGCTGCTTACTACTGTTCACTCTCTGATGACAAACTGCAGACTGGGATTCACAAAAAGCCTGCTGCTGGGGCAGTTATGCAATATGTCTGGGCAATTGTTTAGGCTAACAATGTGCATTTCTGTACTGGGGCTCCTCACAGGTGAAAGTTAACAATGTATTAATTACTGAATTACTGAATTAAATACTGATTAAAACTGGATCACACACTTCTGTACCGTTACATGGGATGTCCACTCTTTGTGAATCCTCTGGAAGCAAAATGGACAAGGACCACCTCCTGGTCTGCGAAAAACTGGATAAAGAAAGACAAAACAGAAAAGACTTATCTGGTCTTTATTGGGAAGCTAGGTCAAGAATGGCGTGAGCCAAATTGAGCCATTGAAAACAACAACAACAATATTAACATAGCTGGAGATAAATATTAGTCTTTTTAAAAAAAGTACTTAGGCTTTTACTGTTGCTTTGTTAACAAGGATTTATAACACAAAAAATGAAATATGGAACAACAGAATAGAACAGTCAGAATCGAATAATCAGAATTCTGTGATAATAAGGATTTAAGTGGGGCCATACACATTGGCTTGAATCGGATTGGAAACGTTGCATCTGACTTGAATGAATGAGTTAGTTTGCCAAAAAGGGAATATTTTGATGGATTCGTTATGCTTATGCTGTGGCCAACCAACAAGCTTCTATGACAGTTGTACCAAAATGTGGTTCTTTTTTGTTCTCATTTATTTTATATTTTTGTCATTGCGTGCTTTTTAAAATGAGTTATAAAAAGTTAATTAATTTAGCACAGAAATAGTTATTTATGACATTTCCAGTAAACATGTATTCCATTTCTAATTATAACATTTCTGATAGTCTTAAAGATACATTTAAGTCTTTGAAGAGGAGGACCTCTTCTTCATCGACAGCAAGGAACAAAAGAGTTACTGTTGGTTCTTCTTCACTCCTCCAATACTCATTATCAACCGTCTAACACTCAATGATATATCTTTTCTGTTTCCTGCTTTCATACTGACATAAATTCTGAATGCGAGTGTGATGCGAAAATACTGATTCCTTGGTAGTTGTGAAAATTTCGCAGTTAGGTTAATTTTGTTACCAGTTTCTGTAATTCCAACTTTGGCTCACGTTGTTACCAAATTGCTAATTGTTTCTTATTAGATGAGGTCTTTTGGTGTTTCCACCATTATCAAATCCTAAACGATTACCTCGGGTGCGTATCTAGTACAAAATAATTACCCGATTTGCAACAACCTATGACAAAGGTGGTAATAGATACAGTATTTGTATATTAACCCTAGTCTCAAAAATACATTAATTGTGTGTTTATATATATATATATATATATATATATATATATTGTAACAAGACCCTGTATGCCGGTCGTTACAAAAGAATAAAATGTATATGGAAAATTCAATAAAAATAGAATTTTCAAATAATAAAATAATTTTGTTATGTTAATAAGTGTGTTTAAATGAAAAATACATTTGTTTTAAAAGGTTCTTTTAAAATTTTAATAACAGGTAGGTATTTATTGACCTTCGAGCACTTCTTGAAGATTTGAACCAAGTCTGGAGTTAAATAGATTAACTCCAGTTAATAATCGATTGGTGACTTTTCTGACTGGTCCAATATCTTGTTCAAATAGAATATATTCTTCTTACTTAAGTCCTTCAGTCTTATAAATACCCTTAAATTACCCTGTGAAATAAGTAACAGATACGAAATAATGGAGATATAAAGATTTATTGACAAATTAAATAAGTAATCGATATTTTATCGATGGAGAGCAATTATCGACTCTGTCTCGGGAATTATCGATTGTGTCATACAGAACAAATTTATGATATATTATATTAAAAGACAGGTTCTTTGAGCGATTAGAATTAATAGTCAGAGAAGGGTGACGAGAAAGTATAACATTAACAATTAAAAATAAATACAATAATTACTATTCAATAGTATTTAAATAATTCCAGTATATAATATTGTAATAAATGTTTTGTCAAACCAATGAAGACTGACGTCACTGCGATGTGGTAAGCAGACTCCGTTTTCAAGATGGCCGCTACTCGAGTTGGACTAAGTTACAGCAAATGCGTCGTGTCAGAAAATCACTATAAAATTACCTTCATTAAGGTTTAAAATGTCCCCGCACTGGTGTAATATGTCTGTTAATCTGTTTGGTGTATTCTAGCGAAGTGTTCTGTGTAAACTGGTGTTAGTTAGTTTATTTTCTATGTGTTCAACTTCTGCAGTTAAGTTTTCAAGTTATGGTTAGGAATTGCAGAATAAATCAGTTGAAATATAGTGTTTTACTTGTTTCTATTGCTCGTATTATGGAGTTAAGTGTTTGTTTTCACTATTGTCGTGAATGAATTAACAGCTTTAGCTTTAAAAAGTGTCTAATTCGACTAACTCTCGTTTCATATTTTAATGGCTAAACGCTAGTACCATTTTTCTCGATTTAAAGAAACGTTCTTTACACAACTGTCCAGCTTGATATTCAACAAAAGACTAATTAACTTGGTCATAAATCTGGCCCAGTTAATCTTTGAAAAAGTATTGTTAACATATTCGATTACCTGTACACATGATAAAATATTACATTATATATAGAATTTATCTATTTTATTCATCTCTTTTATGAATTATGAACCTTATTATCGGTTTAACCATCTCATTCCCTTTAAATTGATGTATTATAGTCCATATCTGTGGACATTTTGTGGAAATTAACAAATTTTGTTCACATTTTGGAAATATAGGCTCAAAATTGGATTTCCGTCTTTATATAAAATTCCTCCATTTTAAATATTATTAATACTATTATAATAAATTTTAATTAGTCATATTCCTCTTCCTTTCCTTAAATACATATAAATTACACCTTTGAACTGGTTTTTTGTGTTAATCTGTAAATTTGACATTGCTCTTTAAAATTAATTAATTTATATATTTCGAAAATTTACAATGTTTTAAGGTATATTTCCTTATTATCATTTTAACTCATAGGATCATTTCCAGTAGTGGTTAATTGAGTTATCTTATATAAATCTTGGTAGTTTACCGGATTTATAAGTGAATTATACTAGTTTATATTGGTTCTGTGATTTCACCAAATGGCCTAGATTTTAGAATTTTATATTTCTTTCTTTCCCAAATAATTTAAACTTAATTCCTCCTCTGACTTTACATAATTACAATTATATGAAAATAACATGGTTTATAACTTATTGTGTGGTGTAGTAGTTAATTAACACTACAGTTATTAAAATAATTAATTATGAACATTATTTAGCAATCTGCACAATTTAACATATTGCAGATATGGTTTGAACATATATCTTTTAACTATTCTTGAGCTAACATAGCATACCTATTAGAACATTATTAATGGTATGTCGGTTATTATTTATCAAACATAATTCCTTTTAAAACACATAACATAAATCTTATTTTCTAAAAACCCTTATAAATACATTTTATTAACACATTGATTTTAGGACTGTGAAATAACAGTCTATTTAAACATTTTACACTTATTAATACTATATTAATGCCAGTCCTTTCTGGTTTAAACCATTATTATTGTGATCCCCTACATCAGTAAACATTAACTCCCATACTCTATTTATTATCATTTTTTACAAATGTCTTGTAAATAAAGATTTACCTCAAAACAATAAAATACTGGAAATCTTCCATTTTATTATTTTATTATGCTGTTTATTATTAGATATTAAAGTTGTGATATAGCATACTGATAAGTTATAGTATCACCAACTTTAAGTTTATTGCATTTTTTAAAAAACACTTACACAAATTCACTTTCACTGTTGGTTCTGATATTTTGAGTCTTATTATCTCAGACCAGACCTTTAGTAATCATGGACTGTTAAGACTAGTTTATTTTCTTTATTACACAATAGCTTTAGTCGGTTCACTTCTTATAACGCTATACAGCACTTTAGTTTTTCAAAATAATTACATTTTTATAGGATTTTGGGTATGTTATACTTTCTTTTGCATAGTTTTTGTGGGTTTGGGGTTGATAGTAGTTTACATAATAATAGGTTTTACTACAGTGTTTCTTTCATACTATTTCTTCCTCTCCTCCTGTCTTCTTTCTTGTCCTTCTTCGTATCTTCCTTCTGGTCTTCATTCTTGTCCTTCTAGTCTTCATTCTTGTCCCTCGTCTAGTCTTCACTCTTCTGGTCTTCCTTCCTCATTCTTGGGTAAACCAAGGTACTTGGTGTTATCTCGACTGAGGTTTAGTTTGGAGCATTTAATTTATTCACTGAACTGACTTTATTCTTCTATACAGGTTTCAGGGTATTGTTTTCTTCCTGTTCACAAACTTTATTCTTCCCTCTTCTTGTTTTTGGGGTATTTTGGTATTCACCACTCTGAAATTGAGTCTCTTTTTTCTTGATATGGTCTTATATAACTGGTTTACTGCTCTGAGCTTCCTGGGTAACTTACTGATATTATACTATGAGTTGCTTCGATACTTTCTTTGGTTTTTTAAACAGTTGTTTTTATATATAATGTAATGAGGATTTTTATTTTATCGTGGTTCATTCCTCTGATTTATTTAAATGTCATTCAATATTATTATAACATTTGTTGGTGTAATTAAACTTTATGATTTCATATGACTTAAGATGTAGTGGATTTTCTGTCACGCTACAGAATATATATATATGTTGTGACAGGACGAATAGTCACAATATGACAACCGTCACATATGCGTATAGCAAAATAGAAAATACAGTGCATTAAGCAATGCTCTGCTTAGTATAATAAGAAACAATGTATAAGATTAAGTAAATAGAGTTAAGAAAGTATAATAATAAGAATTGTGTATCAATATTTCAAATGTAAAAACAGTTTAAAAAGAACCTATCAGAGCGTGAACAACAACCCGTGACAGTGATAAACCAATAAGGGTAGAGTGTCATTAAACTAGCAGGAAAATACAGGGCGACGTCGCTAACGTGCTCATAGCACGTCAGTCTGCATTAAACCACTGGTTCAAGTAGTCCGCTTTAAAACACTAGTTCGGAAAGTCTATGTTAAACAAACCAGTTCGAATAGTTTGCAGTAAAACACTAATACGGAACATCGGTTGTGAATTACTAGCCCGAGCAGTGCGTAGTGAGAAAAATCACACAACAAGTTAAACGTAAAAACACTCGAACTTAACGTGGAAGCGACTCCGTTCATAGAAATCAACCATAGTGTAAAAAAACAGCATCTGAACGTAAAAATTCCACACAGGGAGGCAGTACAATTCCACATCAGGGAGGCTGTTCACACCAGAATCCAGGGAAGTTGAGAACACTCCACATCAGGGAAGCTGTACACATATCCACACCACGGAGACGGTATGAACAAGAAGAGGAACAATTGGAACATTCAAACCCAGAAACGCCTATGAGATAGACGCCGGAACTACAGTAACAAGTAGAGTATTAAATATTTAAGTTTGAATTAAAAAGACAGTAGACAAGAAAGAGAACAATTTCAGAGACTATAAAAAAATAAATTTATGTAATTATTAAAGTAAGATAACAGAGCAAATTGAAGTCGAGTCATATAAATAGTTAAAGTAAAGTAAAATAAAAAGACAAACATTAAACACAATTTTTATAATAACTAAAGAGTTAGAAGTCATTATTTCAAAAATAACACCCACCCATCACATTCTCACACACAGGTCTACAGAATATAAGTATAGCAGAGAAGTAAAAGTAAATTCAGTTAAGGTAAGTCTAATTAAAATTGCATTAGTCTTTGTGTGTGTAAACTGAACAGTATTAATACTCGCTGTTGCCAAAAATTGGCGATACCAGTAAAACATACCAACAAAGTCCAGTTGCAAAATGGCGGCCCAAAGCATGGGGCGCGATTAATTAAATTTACATAAAATAAATAAAATTAAAAATCTAATAATTGTCATAAAATAAATAGTTGCATGAAAATATTATATTTGTTTATGACTGGCGCCCAGATAAATAACAAACATATATAAAGAACAAACCAAGAAAATATAAAATTAAAATAAATTGTAATAATTATTTGAAGTAAAAAATATAGAAACCGTTAGAAGCCTTAACTGAATTATAAGAGTCAGACCAGTGTGAGAACGGATGAGAGGTGAAGTTTAAACCGGAAACAACATCCGGAGTAGTAATAATTTTAAGGGATACAAGTTAAGTATCAGTAGAACAATACAGGGAATTAGATCTAAGAAAGTTTCGGTCTGAACAAAGACCTATTGTTAATATTGTATAACCATTGTTAGTTATAAGGGGAGGAAATTGTCAGCGCTGAGAAAATATTTTATAGACTATTAGATGTGTAATTTTGAAATACTAGGTCAATAATTAAACCGCGAAAATGGCAGAACCGCAAACACCTACCGACATAATGGCAGCAATACAGCAAATGCTACAACAACAACGAGAAGAAGAGAAAGCAGAAAAAGAAAAACGAAGAAAAGAAAAAGAATCAATACGGACGGAAACGACACCGCTAGAGGAAGAGATAAGTGAGGTGGTACAGTCAAAAAACGGACAATAAGGGGCGTTCACAAGACGTCCAGTAATAATAATTATAAATGTAAAAATAAAATTAACACTAATGAAATATGTATGCAAATAAACAATGTGTATCCACCGGAAATTAGGGATGAACTATTGCGAATAGACGACAAACCTAGCAATACAGTGAAACGTAAGTGCCCATGCATAATAGCATATATAAATAATGTGTTGCCAATATACTAATTGATACAGGAGCCGAACTGTCAGCTATAAGCCAGACATTTATAAATGCAAATAAAAAACAATTTAATAAGGCACCAGTGCTACCATTAAATAATATGTGTGTACAAATGGCCGTAAACCAGAAAGAGAAAGTCGATCAGCAAATGTTTATAAACATAAATAAAGACGAGATGAATTTAGAAATACCAGTTCTTATTATAAAGAATTTAATTTATGATGCAATTATTGGGATGGATCAACTTAAACAAATAAATCCAATAATAAACACACAACAAGACACCATGCAGTGCGAGATAAAAAAGACAACATATATAATCAAACTAAATGAAAATTTAAATAAATATGAGAATAATAAAAGTACTTTGAAGATTCAGAGGCCGGAAATAAAAGTAGCACCACCAACTCGTAAAACAGCAACAAAACATGACACACGAGACTAGTGAATTAAAACGACTAATACAACAAAATCAAGATGTATTCAGTGAAAGACCAAGAATAACAAATGTGTACGAACACCAGATAAAAACGACCGATGAAGATAAATTTGTGCGTCGAACATATCCAGTACCGATAAAATATCAAAATCAGGTAGTCATCGAAATAAACAATATGTTAAAACACCAAATTATTGAACGTTCAAACAGTAACTTTATAAACCCAATGGTTATAGTTAAAAAGAAGAACGATGAAATTAGATTGTCTTGACATGCGAAATGTAAACAGTATTATGCAGAAAATTTTTGATTGTGCACCAAACGCCGATGAATTGTTTATAAAGTGTCAAGGGATTAAGTATATGAGTAAATTAGACCTTACAGCAAGTTTCTGGCAAATTCCACTAGAACAACACAGTAGAAAATACACCGCTTTCATGTACAGAAACAAGTGCTTTCAATTCAAAGTAGTACCATTTGGATTGGTAACAAGCCTAGCAGCTATGGTAAGATGTTTAGAACTAGCATTAGGACCGGAAGTAGAACAGTCTGTAGTAATATTTGTAGACGACATTCTGGTTATTTCTAAATCATTGAAGGAACATATTGAACACTTAAACATAATCTTTGATAAGTTTAGAAAAGCAAATTTAGTATTAAAGCAAGATAAGTGCGAATTTATGAAATCGTCAATGAAATTTTTAGGACATATTATATCAGCTGAAGGAGTGAGTACCGACCCAGACAAGATAAAGAGCATCACCGAATTTCCAGTCCCTACAAATGTAAAAGGAGTACGAGCATTTTTAGGTCTTACGGGGTATTACAGACGATTTTCAGAAAAATATTCTAATTATATAAACCCGTTATTAACATTATTACGGCAAGGAGTAAAATGGAAATGGAAGCCAGAACACCAGCAAGCGTTCCAGGATGTCAAGAATTTATTCAACGATAATATGCAGCTATATCATCCGAAAGCAGAGGGGACGTATGTATTGTACACGGATGCGAGTGACCTAGCCATAGGAGGTGTATTGTATCAACGCAGAAAGAATGGAGAACATTACGTCATTGCCTATACAAATAGAACACTGAAGGAGGCAGAGAAAAATTATTTCACTTCAGAGAAAGAAATATTAGCAATTGTAAATGCGTTAACAAAATTTAGGTACTATTTGTATGGAAACCATTTTGAAATTCACACAGACAACCAGGCATTGTCTTTCATTCTAAAATTTCGACTCTTAAACGCCCGACCGACCAGATGGATCTTAGCAATAGAGGAATATTCATTTACTGTAAAATACTGCAAAGCATCGGAAAATAAAATAGCCGACATCCTCAGCAGATACACACCTAATGAAGAAGAAGAAGAAGAAGAAGAACATAAATGCCACACCAGTGAAGTGAAAATATTAGCAATGAAATATGAAATGACAAATGAGTTAAAGATACGACTACAAAACATACACCAAGAACAGAAAGATGACGACAGAGTTATGGAGCTACGAAGAAAGTATATTCAAAAAGAAGATCCAAGGTATAAGCTAGAAAACGAGATACTATATAAACTCTGGGAGGGTGAATGGAAAGTAGTAATGCCAAACGACCTATTAAGTGAAGTAACGTGGGTATGCCATGAGAGTCTAGGGCATGCGGGACCATACCGCTGTTATTTAGCGTTAAGAGAAGATTTTATTTGTAATAACATGTATAGAAAAGTAAGAAGTATTTTAAAAGTGTGTTATAACTGTCAAACGGCAAACCCACATATGTCATAACTCCGAACCTACATACGTACGTGGAAATGCAGAATATTATTGTCAACGGTAAGAACGAAATGTTATGTGTGGATTTCTTAGGACCGCTCCCTCGAGGTAGTCGAAGGCTTAGGCACCTACTAGTTTGCACAGACGCATTCACCAAGGTAGTAAGACTACACCCTGTCACCAGACCAACCACCAAGGCAGTGTTAAACATAATATTCAAAAAGTATATCCCACAGTATGGACAAATAAAACATATACTGTCAGACCAAGGTAAACAATTCCAGACTCAAGCGTGGACAAACACCTTAGAGCAGAATGGAATCCAGCCGATACTCACAGCAATACGGAGACCACAGGGAAACCTGGACGAAAGAATAAATAAAGAGCTAGGAAAATTATTTAGGTTATATTGCTACGACAAACATAGCACCTGGCCACAATACGTTGAATTCTTTGAAAAAACTTTAAATGAAAATTACAATCACACAACTGAATATACACCAAAGGAGTTGGAAACAGGCGAACGACCGAACAGAGTGTGGTCTAAATATGTAAAGAAAATACCAACTGCCAGTATGCTTAAACCTTAGCATATGAAGATCGGAAGATCGAGGATGCAAAAGTTAACATCAAAAACAAAGCAGCAAAGCGAACACAGAAATTTAACGCAGCTCACAAATTGCAACAGTTCCAAATAGGAGAAACCGTATTATTAAAAATGAACCCTGTTGGTAAAAGTGAGGACAATACTGCGACCAAATTCTTTAAATTATACGATGGACCTTACACACTAACTGAGAGAGTGGGTAGGAACACGTTTATGGTGACCGACACTAGAAGAAATAAATGTCTAGGAAAATACCACGTGTCGTCACTACGAAAATACTTTAATAAAACATAAAAGTAAGTAAATAAATAGTCATATGATTTGTATGTATAAACAACATGTGAAAATTTAAACAAAGAATTATGGTACGAAGTAAATGCATACAAAACGAAACAGCTGACGAGAGAGATGTTCACTCGCACACACAGCTGACGGCAGACAACGAGGAGAGAGAGGGGGGACACGCTATGTCACTTAGAGGCAACCCTCAAACGCAACCAAGAAATGTTTACAGCGGAAATGAAAAGAAATGAATGCAGCAACTTGATGACAAGGCGTTCTCCCACCAGCTGGTAGTGTTTCAACACAGGAAGGGATTAGTAAATGTCAACAACATACCCGAATTACCTACTAACCTATAGAAAATGTGGGGTGGAATGGGAAAGCATTTATGTAAATAATAATTAGTAAAGTAAGGATAGGATTATAATAACAATATTACAATATATGTAAAAGAGTATTAATAACAAATAAATATGTAAAATGTATACCATAACAAACATGTAAAACAAAGTAGGAAAAAAAACATTTCTTATGAGAGAAATTTTTTTTTTTATTATGGCTGTAGGTGTATGTGACAGGACGAATAGTCACAATATGACAACCTTCACATATGCGTATAGCAAAATAGAAAATACAGTGCATAAAGCAATGCTCTGCTTACTATAATAAGAAACAATGTATAAGATTAAGTAAATAGAGTTAAGAAAGTATAATAATAAGAATTGTGTATCAATATTTCAAATGTAAAAACAGTTTAAAAAGAACCTATCAGAGCGTGAACAACAACCCGTGACAGTGATAAACCAATAAGGGTAGAGTGTCATTAAACTAGCGGGAAAATACAGGGCGACGTCGCTAACGCGCTCATAGCACGTCAGTCTGCATTAAACCACCAGTTCGAGTAGTCCGCTTTAAAACACTAGTTCGGAAAGTCTATGTTAAACAAACCAGTTCGAATAGTTTGCAGTAAAACACTAATACGGAACATCGGTTGTGAATTACTAGCCCGAGCAGTGCGTAGTGAGAAAAATCACACAACAAGTTAAACGTAAAAACACTCGAACTTAACGTGGAAGCGACTCCGTTCATAGAAATCAACCATAGTGTAAAAAAACAGCATCTGAACGTAAAAATTCCACACAGGGAGGCAGTACAATTCCACATCAGGGAGGCTGTTCACACCAGAATCCAGGGAAGTTGAGAACACTCCACATCAGGGAAGCTGTACACATATCCACACCACGGAGACGGTATGAACAAGAAGAGGAACAATTGGAACATTCAAACCCAGAAACGCCTATGAGATAGACGCCGGAACTACAGTAACAAGTAGAGTATTAAATATTTAAGTTTGAATTAAAAAGACAGTAGACAAGAAAGAGAACAATTTCAGAGACTATAAAAAAATAAATTTATGTAATTATTAAAGTAAGATAACAGAGCAAATTGAAGTCGAGTCATATAAATAGTTAAAGTAAAGTAAAATAAAAAGACAAACATTAAACACAATTTTTATAATAACTAAAGAGTTAGAAGTCATTATTTCAAAAATAACACCCACCCATCACATTCTCACACACAGGTCTACAGAATATAAGTATAGCAGAGAAGTAAAAGTAAATTCAGTTAAGGTAAGTCTAATTAAAATTGCATTAGTCTTTGTGTGTGTAAACTGAACAGTATTAATACTCGCTGTTGCCAAAAATTGGCGATACCAGTAAAACATACCAACAAAGTCCAGTTGCAAAATGGCGGCCCAAAGCATGGGGCGCGATTAATTAAATTTACATAAAATAAATAAAATTAAAAATCTAATAATTGTCATAAAATAAATAGTTGCATGAAAATATTATATTTGTTTATGACTGGCGCCCAGATAAATAACAAACATATATAAAGAACAAACCAAGAAAATATAAAATTAAAATAAATTGTAATAATTATTTGAAGTAAAAAATATAGAAACCGTTAGAAGCCTTAACTGAATTATAAGAGTCAGACCAGTGTGAGAACGGATGAGAGGTGAAGTTTAAACCGGAAACAACATCCGGAGTAGTAATAATTTTAAGGGATACAAGTTAAGTATCAGTAGAACAATACAGGGAATTAGATCTAAGAAAGTTTCTGTCTGAACAAAGACCTATTGTTAATATTGTATAACCATTGTTAGTTATAAGGGGAGGAAATTGTCAGCGCTGAGAAAATATTTTATAGACTATTAGATGTGTAATTTTGAAATACTAGGTCAATAATTAAACCGCGAAAATGGCAGAACCGCAAACACCTACCGACATAATGGCAGCAATACAGCAAATGCTACAACAACAACGAGAAGAAGAGAAAGCAGAAAAAGAAAAACGAAGAAAAGAAAAAGAATCAATACGGACGGAAACGACACCGCTAGAGGAAGAGATAAGTGAGGTGGTACAGTCAAAAAACGGACAATAAGGGGCGTTCACAAGACGTCCAGTAATAATAATTATAAATGTAAAAATAAAATTAACACTAATGAAATATGTATGCAAATAAACAATGTGTATCCACCGGAAATTAGGGATGAACTATTGCGAATAGATGACAAACCTAGCAATACAGTGAAACGTAAGTGCCCATGCATAATAGCATATATAAATAATGTGTTAGCCAATATACTAATTGATACAGGAGCCGAACTGTCAGCTATAAGCCAGACATTTATAAATGCAAATAAAAAACAATTTAATAAGGCACCAGTGCTACCATTAAACAATATGTGTGTACAAATGGCCGTAAACCAGAAAGAGAAAGTCGATCAGCAAATGTTTATAAACATAAATAAAGACGAGATGAATTTAGAAATACCAGTTATTATTATAAAGAATTTAATTTATGATGCAATTATTGGGATGGATCAACTTAAACAAATAAATGCAATAATAAACACACAACAAGACACCATGCAGTGCGAGATAAAAAAGACAACATATATAATCAAACTAAATGAAAATTTAAATAAATATGAGAATAATAAAAGTACTTTGAAGATTCAGAGGCCGGAAATAAAAGTAGCACCACCAACTCGTAAAACAGCAACAAAACATGACACACGAGACTAGTGAATTAAAACGACTAATACAACAAAATCAAGATGTATTCAGTGAAAGACCAAGAATAACAAATGTGTACGAACACCAGATAAAAACGACCGATGAAAATAAATTTGTGCGTCGAACATATCCAGTACCGATAAAATATCAAAATCAGGTAGTCATCGAAATAAACAATATGTTAAAACACCAAATTATTGAACGTTCAAACAGTAACTTTATAAACCCAATGGTTATAGTTAAAAAGAAGAACGATGAAATTAGATTGTCTTGACATGCGAAATGTAAACAGTATTATGCAGAAAATTTTTGATTGTGCACCAAACGCCGATGAATTGTTTATAAAGTGTCAAGGGATTAAGTATATGAGTAAATTAGACCTTACAGCAAGTTTCTGGCAAATTCCACTAGAACAACACAGTAGAAAATACACCGCTTTCATGTACAGAAACAAGTGCTTTCAATTCAAAGTAGTACCATTTGGATTGGTAACAAGCCTAGCAGCTATGGTAAGATGTTTAGAACTAGCATTAGGACCGGAAGTAGAACAGTCTGTAGTAATATTTGTAGACGACATTCTGGTTATTTCTAAATCATTGAAGGAACATATTGAACACTTAAACATAATCTTTGATAAGTTTAGAAAAGCAAATTTAGTATTAAAGCAAGATAAGTGCGAATTTATGAAATCGTCAATGAAATTTTTAGGACATATTATATCAGCTGAAGGAGTGAGTACCGACCCAGACAAGATAAAGAGCATCACCGAATTTCCAGTCCCTACAAATGTAAAAGGAGTACGAGCATTTTTAGGTCTTACGGGGTATTACAGACGATTTTCAGAAAAATATTCTAATTATATAAACCCGTTATTAACATTATTACGGCAAGGAGTAAAATGGAAATGGAAGCCAGAACACCAGCAAGCGTTCCAGGATGTCAAGAATTTATTCAACGATAATATGCAGCTATATCATCCGGAAGCAGAGGGGACGTATGTATTGTACACGGATGCGAGTGACCTAGCCATAGGAGGTGTATTGTATCAACGCAGAAAGAATGGAGAACATTACGTCATTGCCTATACAAATAGAACACTGAAGGAGGCAGAGAAAAATTATTTCACTTCAGAGAAAGAAATATTAGCAATTGTAAATGCGTTAACAAAATTTAGGTACTATTTGTATGGAAACCATTTTGAAATTCACACAGACAACCAGGCATTGTCTTTCATTCTAAAATTTCGACTCTTAAACGCCCGACTGACCAGATGGATCTTAGCAATAGAGGAATATTCATTTACTGTAAAATACTGCAAAGCATCGGAAAATAAAATAGCCGACATCCTCAGCAGATACACACCTAATGAAGAAGAAGAAGAAGAAGAAGAACATAAATGCCACACCAGTGAAGTGAAAATATTAGCAATGAAATATGAAATGACAAATGAGTTAAAGATACGACTACAAAACATACACCAAGAACAGAAAGATGACGACAGAGTTATGGAGCTACGAAGAAAGTATATTCAAAAAGAAGATCCAAGGTATAAGCTAGAAAACGAGATACTATATAAACTCTGGGAGGGTGAATGGAAAGTAGTAATGCCAAACGACCTATTAAGTGAAGTAACGTGGGCATGCCATGAGAGTCTAGGGCATGCGGGACCATACCGCTGTTATTTAGCGTTAAGAGAAGATTTTATTTGTAATAACATGTATAGAAAAGTAAGAAGTATTTTAAAAGTGTGTCATAACTGTCAAACGGCAAACCCACATATGTCATAACTCCGAACCTACATACGTACGTGGAAATGCAGAATATTATTGTCAACGGTAAGAACGAAATGTTATGTGTGGATTTCTTAGGACCGCTCCCTCGAGGTAGTCGAAGGCTTAGGCACCTACTAGTTTGCACAGACGCATTCACCAAGGTAGTAAGACTACACCCTGTCACCAGACCAACCACCAAGGCAGTGTTAAACATAATATTCAAAACGTATATCCCACAGTATGGACAAATAAAACATATACTGTCAGACCAAGGTAAACAATTCCAGACTCAAGCGTGGACAAACACCTTAGAGCAGAATGGAATCCAGCCGATACTCACAGCAATACGGAGACCACAGGGAAACCTGGCCGAAAGAATAAATAAAGAGCTAGGAAAATTATTTAGGTTATATTGCTACGACAAACATAGCACCTGGCCACAATACGTTGAATTCTTTGAAAAAACTTTAAATGAAAATTACAATCACACAACTGAATATACACCAAAGGAGTTGGAAACAGGCGAACGACCGAACAGAGTGTGGTCTAAATATGTAAAGAAAATACCAACTGCCAGTATGCTTAAACCTTAGCATATGAAGATCGGAAGATCGAGGATGCAAAAGTTAACATCAAAAATAAAGCAGCAAAGTGAACACAGAAATTTAACGCAGCTCACAAATTGCAACAGTTCCAAATAGGAGAAACCGTATTATTAAAAATGAACCCTGTTGGTAAAAGTGAGGACAATACTGCGACCAAATTCTTTAAATTATACGATGGACCTTACACACTAACTGAGAGAGTGGGTAGGAACACGTTTATGGTGACCGACACTAGAAGAAATAAATGTCTAGGAAAGTACCACGTGTCGTCACTACGAAAATACTTTAATAAAACATAAAAGTAAGTAAATAAATAGTCATATGATTTGTATGTATAAACAACATGTGAAAATTTAAACAAAGAATTATGGTACGAAGTAAATGCATACAAAACGAAACAGCTGACGAGAGAGATGTTCACTCGCACACACAGCTGACGGCAGACAACGAGGAGAGAGAGGGGGGACACGCTATGTCACTTAGAGGCAACCCTCAAACGCAACCAAGAATTGTTTACAGCGGAAATGAAAAGAAATGAATGCAGCAACTTGATGACAAGGCGTTCTCCCACCAGCTGGTAGTGTTTCAACACAGGAAGGGATTAGTAAATGTCAACAACATACCCGAATGACCTACTAACCTATAGAAAATGTGGGGTGGAATGGGAAAGCATTTATGTAAATAATAATTAGTAAAGTAAGGATAGGATTATAATAACAATATTACAATATATGTAAAAGAGTATTAATAACAAATAAATATGTAAAATGTATACCATAACAAACATGTAAAACAAAGTAGGAAAAAAAACATTTCTTATGAGAGAAATTTTTTTTTTTATTATGGCTGTAGGTGTATGTGACAGGACGAATAGTCACAATATGACAACCTTCACATATGCGTATAGCAAAATAGAAAATACAGTGCATAAAGCAATGCTCTGCTTACTATAATAAGAAACAATGTATAAGATTAAGTAAATAGAGTTAAGAAAGTATAATAATAAGAATTGTGTATCAATATTTCAAATGTAAAAACAGTTTAAAAAGAACCTATCAGAGCGTGAACAACAACCCGTGACAGTGATAAACCAATAAGGGTAGAGTGTCATTAAACTAGCGGGAAAATACAGGGCGACGTCGCTAACGCGCTCATAGCACGTCAGTCTGCATTAAACCACCGGTTCGAGTAGTCCGCTTTAAAACACTAGTTCGGAAAGTCTATGTTAAACAAACCAGTTCGAATAGTTTGCAGTAAAACACTAATACGGAACATCAGTTGTGAATTACTAGCCCGAGCAGTGCGTAGTGAGAAAAATCACGCGACAAGTTAAACGTAAAAACACTCAAACTTAACGTGGAAGCGACTCCGTTCATAGAAATCAACCATAGTGTAAAAAAATAGCATCTGAACGTAAAAATTCCACACAGGGAGGCAGTACAATTCCACATCAGGGAGGCTGAGGACATATCCACATCAGGGAGGCTGTTCACACCAGAATCCAGGGAAGCTGAGAACACTCCACATCAGGGAAGCTGTACACATATCCACACCACGGAGACGGGATGAACAAGAAGAGGAACAATTGGAACATTCAAACCCAGAAACGCCCATGAGATAGACGCCGGAACTACAGTAACAAGTAGAGTATTAAATATTTAAGTTTGAATTCAAAAGACAGTAGACAAGAAAGAGAACAATTTCAGAGACTATAAAAAAATAAATTTATGTAATTAGTAAAGTAAGATAACGGAGCAAATTGAAGTAGAGTCATATAAAGAGTTAAAGTAAAGTAAAATAAAAAGACAAACATTAAACACAATTTTTATAATAACTAAAGAGTTTGAAGTCATTATTTCAAAAATAACACCCATCCATCACATTCTCACATACAGGTCTACAGAATATAAGTATAGCAGAGAAGTAAAAGTAAATTCAGTTAAGGTAAGTCTAATTAAAATTGCATTGGTCTTTGTGTGTGTAAACTGAACAGTATTAATACTCGCTGTTGCCAAAAATTGGCGATACCAGTAAAACACACCAACAAAGTCCAGTTGCAAAATATATATATATATATATTGTTACAAATATAACAAATTACTTTATGAATGTTTAAATAAGCTCCATGTTGGAAACGCCAATTTGTTACAAATAATAAATGTAGTTTAAGTGATTATTGTTGTTGATGATTATTGATTTAATAAATCAAAATTTTCCGTATCAGTCTTAATCTTAAGCCCTCACTGTTGGGCTCCAATTTGTTACCAAAACCTAATTTGTAGTTAATTATGCTACACGTTGTTGGTGACATTTGTTATATAATTCTCAATGTAGATACTATTATTATTCAGCCTCACTGTTGAGATCGCCAATTTGTAATATATTAAATAAATTCAGGTTATTTATGCTACACGTGGTAGTGTTAATTTGTAATCTAATCAAATATTGAGAGATATGATGTGTTCTTAACTATAATGTATTATAATAAGTAAATTCGCCCTGAACCAGTAGCGTACAATATTAGTTTAGTATATTTGGTGGTTATATCTTTACTATTAAGGCCTAGTCTGTACACAACATTAAGAGAGGAGAGTATAAGCCGTGAATTGTTTTTCTCTTCTCTCACAGTTCGACTGCTGGACGCGGGCTTATGCTGTGGTTTATAGTCAGCCGGTTATTAGAGGTTAAGTTGTTCCAATCGCTGTATATCTCTCGTTTCTCTCTCTGTAAACTACAAATTATCTAAAACGCACTAAATAGTCAGCAAATAATAATAAGTCATCATTTTCTGGAAGGATTCTTTATTTTTATATTTTTTTAACAGATGTTCTCTCTTCGCTTGGGTCCAACAGATCGACCACACTTAAATGAATCGACTAGGTTATAGAATTCGATTTTCAGATATTAAATTTTAATTATATTATTATATAATTAGTAAAATAGTTTACCTTTTTCTTGTCCGTCTGGTGGCCTTTTTTCTATATTTAATTCAACGCGTTTCGGGACATATGCCCCATCATCAGGATTATCCCTTGTTGAAGTTCGTCGATCGTTAAAATATTAAAAACACTGTATATACAATTTTACACATAACAATAAATATAATATAAACATAAAAAAACACACATAAAATACCCAAACTTGAGACACACGCGATATCGGTAGTGCGCACCACGACATGCTATAGTCGACTGCCAGTATACGAATGTCCCTGTTCAAGAAACTCTCACTATCCTTAAAGAAAATCTTATTAACGCCAAAATATGTAACTCTGAAGAAATCAATGATTTAGTTAATTTATTGGAAGTTGTACTTGACCAAAATTATTTTACATTTAATAATAATTATTACATCCAAGAAAACGGCCTAGCCATGGGGTCACCTTTATCTGGTTTATTAGCTGACATATACTTAAACCACTATGAGAGGCAGTCGACTATAGCATGTCGTGGTGCGCACCACCGATATCGCGTGTGTCTCAAGTTTGGGTATTTTATGTGTTTCTTTATGTTTATATTATATTTATTGTTATGTGTAAAATTGTTGTTGTTTTCTAATGGCAGGACATTGAATCATTCCATTTGTCTTCTGGCATCCCAATAGAGTTTTGGTAGATTCCCTGTCTCTTGATAAGAGTGATCCAATCCCGAACACACAAGAAGATGGTCTCTGTTCATCACTGTATTCAGCTGCTTACAAATTGTGCAGTGGTGGGATTTGTAGATCTTAATACGATGGAGGTGTTCAGCAAGGCAGTCGTGACCAGTATTGAGTCTGAAGTTCGCTACTGCTTGGTTTCTGGGTATATTTTTGTTTTTGTCCCAAGTGTTTCCAATGTTTTCCCACCGTTTACCACTACACGCAAGGCTGGCCTCATTGGTGAACATCTCTTGTGTTTTGTTTTTAACAAGTCTTTTGATTGTTCTTGTGCTGTGTAGTGTTTTTCTCCCTTGCAATGTTGTACCCTTTTTAGCTAGCAGGTCGGCTGTTTCATTCCCACTTATTCCTACATGTGAGGGAATCCACTGGAGAATTATTGTTTTCCCTTGTTTACTGAGAAGGTTTATTGCATCCTTTGTTTCTTTTACAGTGCTATCTATAGGCTGTCTGTTTGATGCGATAGACTGGATTGCAGACTTGGAGTCAACAAGAAAAACGGCTTTTTTAAAAGCTAGTGGTCTGAGTAAGAGTTGTTGTAATGCCATATGTATTGCCTTTATTTCTCCGTCAAAACTGGTTTTATTTTCTCCCACTGAAATGTAGTGGGAGAACAGTTCACAATGTACTCCTGCGCCAGCCTTTCCATGTTTTCCTATGAGCGATCCGTCTGTATAGATTCTAAGGTACTCATCCTGGGGATATCTTTCATTGATGGTTGCTAGTGCCATCTGGTGCAAGATTGTGGGAGGTGCATCTTGCTTTTTCATATCAGACAGAAGAGAGAGATTGGTGTTGATTGTTTGGTATTCTGTAGGTTTAATTTTTGGGCAAAAAGGTTCTATTTCAGTTGTGATGCCCAGCAGTGTCAAGTACTTGTTGGCAGTATTAACTGGTAATGTCTGGGTCTTCAGATGTGTTCCGTCTTGGCTATTTTTTGCCCATTTTGCTTGTGGTAAGGCTTTTATTTTGGCCAGAGAGATGGCAGCTTGTTGGTTTATTTCTGAAGTGATCGGTAAGTGGCCTGTGTACAACTGAAGAGAAAGGGCAGGTGTGGTCTTCACACCTCCGCTAATCAGCCATAGGGCATTGTTTTGTGTTGTTTCCAATGTCTTCAGATTAGAGTTGCTGGCTGTTACAAGTATCTCACTTCCATATGTCATGACTGGTTTTATATAGGTTTTGTATGTGGTATTCAGAGTGTCCTGCGTACATCCCCAGGTAGCTCCAGCAAGACGCTTTATAAGTCTCAGTTTTTGATTGACTTTATTTGCTATGTTTGTCACATGGTCCTTCCAAGATAGTTTGTTATCCATGTATACACCTAAGTATTTTGTACATTCGCTTTTCGGAAGGTTTAGGTTGTTGATCTTCAAATTGAAGTTGTAATTTTTATGGCGCATCGTGAAAAATTGGTAAGCAGTCTTTGAGATGTTAATTTTCATGTTGTTCTCAGAGGCCCAGTTGTGCAAGGAGTCCAAGGTTTCGTTCATTCTTTGTTCTAATATATTCTGCTGCTTGGCATTGTTTTTGGCTGAGGTCCAAATGACTGTCATCAGCGAACATTCCCATTTTGACATTTTTATCTTTTAAAATTTTTGGGAGGTCATTTATGAAAACATTGAAGAGTGTGGTGCTCAGTACTGCTCCTTGGGGTAGACCTACTTTTGTCTGTTTGTATTTGGAGAAGGATTCACCGAATTTGACTCTGGCCCATCTCTGGTCCAGAAATCTTGAAAGCCAAAACAGCATGTTTCCCTCTATATTGATATCTTTTAGTTTTTCAATTAGTCTAGTTCTCCACACGGAATCGTATGCTCCACTAAAATCGACGAACACTGCCAGGGTGCTTTCCTTTCGATTAAATGCTGCTTTTATCTCTTGAGAGAGTTTTATCAGTTGGTATGTTGTAGAGCGATTTTGACGGAAGCCTGCTTGTTCTTCTGTAAGCAGATTTTGGTTTTCTAGATACCAGCAGTCTGGCTGAGATCATTCTCTCCTGGATTTTTGCTAGTACAGATGTTAATGCTATAGGTCTGTATGAACTTAGAATGTTTGTTGGTTTGCCAGGTTTTAATATGGGGACTATTATTGATTTCCTCCACTCATCAGGCAGACTATCTCTGGAGTTCCAAAGTTTATTATATACCAATAGTAATGTCGTAAGGGCTTTTGGTCCCAAGTTATGAATAAATTCTGCGAAGATGTTGTCTGGTCCCGGTTGTTTTCTCTTCTTGGTGTTACTGATTGCCTCTTTCAACTCCTCTTCTGTAAAATCTTGGGTGAAAATCTGCCTCAGTCTGTCATTGTTATTTGTTGTTTTGTTCCTGATGTTTGTTTTGATATGCTTTCTTGTTTTTTTAAGTTTGTGTGACAGTTTATGGGCATTGCAAAAGTGGGTGTTAAAGTAATTTGCTATTTTACTGTCATCTGTAATCTCCTTGTTTTGAATTTTAAATGGTTGGGATTGGTTTTCTGGATGTTTGTTGTTTAGTCTACTTATAAATTTATGTGCCTTTCCTCCATCTGTTCTATAATTCAATGTTTTTAAGAATTTGCTCCAAGAATCTCTTTTTGCCTTCACCACTTGCTGCTTCATTTTGGTACTTTCTCTTCTCCACATTTTGAAATCTTCCTGTGTTTTTGTTTGTTCGGTTTTCTTTCTAGCTTGGTCTCTGATCTGTTTTTGTTGGGCTAGTTCACTCGTCCAAAAGGGTTTGTAATTGTACTGTTTCCCTCTGGGGATATTGTTCTTTGCACTCTGTTGGATGTAGTTGCACAGATTTCTGAGAATTAAATGGGGTGTTTCTTCTCTTTTAATTGAACTTGATTTAGTCTCCACCTGTTCTTGAAACTTCTTCCAATCGGCCTTCTTGAAGTTCCATGTGGTACGGGTGATTGGTTTTCCATTAGGAACCTTTAACGAGATAGATAGTAGGAGAGCTCGATGGTTTCCTCCTAAGTCTTCCAGTACTTGTTTTTTACTGTTATCGTAGAGATCAGAGGATACTATAGCAAGGTCAGGGTTTGTGGAGTCTCCTGTATAATGTAGAAATGTCTTTTTATCTTCTTTTTTGTACAACAGCTCCAAGTTATGGCTGTTGAGAAATTCTTCAGCAGTTCTTCCTGCTTGGTTATAATATTTGTATCCCCAATTCGGGGAGGCAGCGTTAAAGTCTCCTACTATGATAGTGGCTGGGGAGATGTCAAGTATATCCAGGCACAAGTTTTTGTTTCCAGGCGGGCTGTATATGCCGTATATTGTAAATTTCTTAGCTCCTTCCCAAGTTGTCAACCTCACTATTTCTGCGGTATCATGAGCATTCATTCCTTTTATGGTTTTGAATTCTGATTTTAGCGAATTTCTGACTGATACAAGTATTCCACTAGCTATTTGTCTTGCCTTGAAGAGTGTGTATGCTGTGTAGTATGGGATGTTGTAATATTGGGTGTTTTCTGCCGTGATGTTGGCTTCGTTAATTATAAGAATATCCACTTTATTTTGGTTAACCATCTTTTTTAGTTCTGTCATTTTTGTAGAAGAAAGGCCTCCTGCATTCCACTGGAGAATGTTCAGAGTTGTCACTGTCTTTTTTGCCCTCATAAGGACAGTTTTGTTTGTAACTCTTTTTTTCATATTTTGGCTTTGGACGTCAGATCTGCCAGCACTGTTACTCATTTAGTACCACCCAGGGGACACGTACAGCTTAAGGATGCTGCGGACGCGAGTAACTTTGTCCCCCATGTGTAAAATTGTATATACAGTGTTTTTAATATTTTAACGATCGACGAACTTCAACAAGGGATAATCCTGATGATGGGGCATATGTCCCGAAACGCGTTGAATTAAATATAGAAAAAAGGCCACCAGACGGACAAGAAAAAGGTAAACTATTTTACTAATTATATACTATAAGTGGCCTGGATACCGAAAAACATGGATCTATATTATTATTCTTTCTTAATCTCAGGGTTCGAAAGGTTCTTGTGACTATTAGGAAGGTCAGAAAATGCAAAATAAAAGTACAAGGTATTACAAATTTAAATATAAAATCTTATTAATTAATATCTTACACGTAAGTTGGTTTTACCGTCTGTCGATGAAGTTCACTCGTAATGGCAGCGCAACGATAATTTCGTGATGGTTGGTTAACTAGTCTACAGATGTCTGAATCATTTCCAGTCTCCAGTTCCGAAAATAAAAGTTTGGTGTTTTTGTCCCTGGATGGAGTATAATTTCCAATTCTTAATCTTCGCTAATGTTGAAGTTTCTTGTGGTTACGGGTTCCAATGGATTTTGTGTAGCAATAGTTTTCTTCACTTGATCGTAAGAAAGTGAGGTTCAGCATTCAATTTTAATTTTTCTTTTTTTGTCTTTTACTGTACTTGATTACATTAATTTCTTTGAGTCATTTGTCTTCTTCATTTATTTATCATTTAATACTTTCATTATGAATCATGTTGCTTGGATTAACTGGGAAATTTATTTCTTTAGATTTTTTCTTTCTTTAATTTTATTCATAAGCTGAACTATACTCTTTCACAGATAACAATCGAGTAAACAAAATTTCTTGCCTTTATGTCATCCTTGACAACCAATCTTTGTTCTGTTATTGGTTAATATTGTTAAAAGACGAGCCTCTCTCGTTTCTAATTATTATTCTCAGGGTTAATTATTTAATATGGGATCTTGTAATTTGTTTATTATTATTATTATTCAAAAGCTCGTTCTTTATTATTAAATCGTGGGTTAGTGATTTATTCCACCCAATTCAACCTATTGTTGAATCCGGTAGTGAATAAATCGGTTACTTACACTTTTTTTCGTTGTTTTAATTATCAATTTATTTGGTTAAAAAATGTTTTTTATTTCACTTCTTCGAGTTGATTCGTTTGAAGTTCCGTTGGCTCTTCGAATATCAGCTGTGGTGAGCTGATCAGTAATGCCCTGCCTATACACTAAGATAAACATACACAAACATGATATTTACTCTAATTTATAGTGTGTAATAATATATATAGGACGGTGCGGTTGGAAAAAATCATTCCATTTGAATGTCCGCTCTCGAAATCTGGTACCAACCGTCTCGGTTTTCTCACTAAGCTGTATCTACTGATTACAATAAAAGCCAACTCTTTAAAAGGTTCATATGACAATAATGGTTTATTCAACTCTAGAACAATAAAATTTGATACAATAATATAATTTACTTTCCTTTTGGTTAACAGTTAAATTAGAACATGGACTCTAAAACATTTAAAAATCTCAGGTTGGTATGACTGCATTTGGATAGTCGAATAATTTTTGTTAGTAAACAAATAGGTTATGATGTGTTAATAAACTTGTAATGTTAATAATAGTAGTGGTAGTAGTAGTTGTAGGTTCTTTGAGTCTGCAAAATACACATATCTAATAAAAATGCTACTGTTATAATAAGTAGATAAAACATAAACTCATTGATTATTAATTTGAAAGAATATAAAATATGAACAACTGTTCATGGTTAAACATTGAAATTATTATAGGTTCTTGTAACCTTGTTTGTTTAAAATTTATTAATTATTTTCCATTGATGCATTAATTAGTTAACAAGTGATAATAATTATTAGAATTCAGTGTCATGGATTATAATCATCTCCTGGATTGGATATACATAACACAGGTATTGGTAACTCATTTGATCTATTTACGTTACCCTCTGGTGTGACTCTTATTTAATTATTGAAACAAAATATATAACATTCTTATCTTCCTAATGGTTAGGGCACATTTTCCCTTCATTGATTGTACAATGTTTTTGCTTATACTAATACATTAGAATCATATAAATAGTTAAAATTGTCGTTAATGAAAGCGTTCAATTTTATCATTGTTTATCTATGCATCTGAGTTCCCTTCCTTTTGGAATTGGGCATTTAATCGATTAACTGATGTTAATTCAAATCGCTATTAGCGTTCTGTTACTTAATATTACTAGACAAGCATAATATAATAGTTGTGGGTATTTGATACTTGTGTAACTGGTCGTTCGTAGGGTTTACACTTTTTCGTAATTTTTACAATTAATTAAAATTCTTTAATTAATTAATTAAACTTTTATAACCGCACTACACTCATTCCTATGCGCATATACTCCGAATTATTTCACTTGAAAATATACTGCACTATTTGCTTCAGTAGTCATAACCTCCACTCATGGTTTGAGGTTAGCGTATGTTTACAGCTGACCACTGTCAAACGCACGTTTTGCTGGATGAACGTGTATGTAGCTCGTCTCGTTGTTGGTGATAGACTGTTTTCGCTTCCTCTGTCGGAATGATGCATTTCGTATTTTTTATGGGATCTGATTGGTCAATATTTTTTTATTCATTTAATCTCGGCGAACTTCGTTAAAATAGACGCTTAGAACCACGTCACTCGCTGGCGTCGAGATTATGAATTTGTGGTCGACATACCCACGCGCAAGGGCTAAGCATCACACAATTATTTTTATAAGTCCAATATCTTACTTATAAGTGCACTGATATCATTTTAATTACCCTTATCGTTTCTAACTTTTAATGACAATTATTTTGAATCCCCTCATCATATATTTTGGATTCGGGGTTGCTGAAATCGCACTTGGTATACACACTTAGTGTCCATTAAGCTATTAATTATTTTTAATACATTGTTTTTATTCCATATTTGATGGTAATAACGTATTCTTATCCTACTGTACACTTTTCACTTAAAACTATGCCTTAATATTAACACTATGTCTGTTTTCATAGGTTCAATCCTAGGTCTATGGCTATACATATTTGTTTTTACTTATATTTTAATAATACTAACGTTTAACTAATTTCTAATAGGTCCTATTTACATATTATTGGGTTTAGTCACCATTGATAGCGTTCTTTTTCCCTATATTATTGGTTTATTGCCTTAATCATAGTTTGTCAGGTAGGTTTGGCATACTTCATGGAGATACCTTATTGTATGCTTGGCACTCTTTACATATTATCCTTATCGTTATTTAAATGACAATTATAATGGTTTCAATGACATGGTTATCAATGTGCTGCAGTTCATTCTGCATTGTTACTGGTTATCACCTTGGTTTAGTTGTTATCAAAATTGCTTGCAGCTAGTTGTTACTATAGTTTTGTTGTCATTATTGTTATTTTTATTATTTAGATAGTTATCTAGGTTGAATTTATTCATTTGAACAGTATTCTGTCCCACTTAATGTTGTTAACTGAGTTACTACCTTTGTATAATAAGTTTACAACATAATTTGGTTGCATCATGCATCTTTGTTATTATAAGCATATAGTTATATTGGATTACATTAATATAGCTTTTATATTTAGTTATTATATCATCTATTGTGTATAAAACGTTCCTTATATCATCTAGTTACTTCCCAGCTTAATACATTTTGGTTTGACATTATTTTGGCTTTGTTTTTCTTAAGTTTTAGTGAAAACTGGTTGCCCAGATTAGGTTATGTTGCATATTGGGTAAACAGTAATGTGTTGTTGCTGGCTGTGTAATTCTGCATTAGTCTGGTTGATTGGCTTTTATTCAATGATGGTACATGGGTTATTGGTTATTATTATCGTACTTTTGGTTTACTCTTTTATTGTCTTAATTATTGTTAATTAGTGGGTTTTTACTAACATCAATCCCACTGTACAACTGGTCATTTGTATTTTGGAACCTAGTCTTCTTCTTTATGTCTGCACATCATTTAGCTAATATAAACTTATCCTATTCTTATTCAGTTTGTTGGTGATTCTTTATTTACAATATTTAGTCCTTATTGTTTACAGTTTATTTTACTTGGACAAGGAATGTATTCATCAAATGAGTTGTGGTCAGTGTTGACTTTACCATACAGCTTAGGGATTTATATCATGTAATTAATTAACATTTCTTCTTTCTTCTTAGTACAATTATTCCTTCATAGGTTTATGTTAGTTTGTCATGTTTCAATTTCTTTCCCTTTTTTCTTGTGTCTGGTCTGGATATCTTCCTTCTTCTTTTCTTCACTGATCTCTTTCTCACTCTTATTTATTTTATACATGATGTTGTTTTCACTTGTCTCCTTCGCATTGTTTCTTCTTTCTTCTTTCTTGAGGTCGTTATTGTTGTGTCCTTCTCACTGATTTTCATTCTTCTTTTGTTGGGTTTTCATTGTGTTCTTCTCACTGATCTATTGGGTAAGGTATGTCAGTCGTCTCGTCTTTAGTCTTCTTTTCTTCTTTATGGGCACATTTACTAGTAATTTCTTTTTCATGATACTTCACTTAGTTCAGCATATGATACTTTCTCCTTCTGTATCCATGGTGGTATTCTTAACCTTTTATGTATTCTTAACAGTAGTGGCTTTCAAATTAATTTTCGGTACATTGGTGGATGTAGTGTTATATGTACTGTTACAATATTTGTAATCCTGGAGCCATAGTTAAAAAATGTTTTTGCACTTACTTAATAAAATACTCCTTTCCTAAAGTCACATTATATCATATTAAATTCTCACATATTCTTTGTTATAAAATTACATACATTTTGCTACCTTTTTCCTCTTAATCTTATCATTCTAACAAGTACTATCTTCTCATTACAAAATACTAATTTTGGGCCTATTTTTCTATTACATATATTATAATTTTATTGTAATTCCTGACACTTCTCTGCTATTAACAACTACTATTACTTTCTTCTAATTCATTATAAAACATTTAGTGTCTTTACATTTTTTAGTTACCTAAGTTTTCTGACATGGCTTCCTGTACAATGTGTCACTGGCGTAGGGCCAATAATTCAATTGTTCACTCCATTCTGATTTTTTTAATTTATTATTACATAATTTTTTTTTAGTATAGAACCCTTTGGCATTTTATCACCAATTATTGCCTTCCTGGCCAGGTTTACAATTATAATCTAACAACACAACCATTATCTATTCAATGTGAGTATAAAATATTTACTCTATATAAATTTTAACATAAATTCCATAGTGACATGTTCATTACCATAAACTAACTTAACATCAATTATTTAATACACTCTTAATGCATTTGCTTAACACCTCCTACATACAAAACTCCAACATAAATGCCATGATGACATGTTCATTATTATAAATTAAATTAACATCAATTATTTAATACACTCTTAATGTAATTGCTTAACACCTCCTACATACAAAACTCCAACATAAATGCCATGATGACATGTTCATTATTATAAATTAAATTAACATCAGTTTTTTAATACACTCTTAATGTAATCATTTTTTAGCATTGAATAAACTGTTTATACTATTTTTCATATTATTTAAAACTGTACTTATCACTCACTCTTTGCACTGACCCCTTCATAGTTTGTATTTCTATACATTTATCTGTGACTCTACTACCTTGTAATTTTATTTAATATCATTTATTTTTTACTCAGTCAGGGTTACACTTACCTGACCTTCGTTACAATGAATAACTATCGAAAATTCCAAAAGAATTATTCACAATTAACCACAAGGTTCAAACACTTACTATCATCTAAACATAAATGGAAATGGAGTGAAAGAGATGATGAAACATTCGATTTAATCAAGGAAAATTTTTTACAAAACGTCATTCTGTATCACCCTGATTTTAATAAGGAATTTATTATAAATTGTGACGCAAGTGATGTGAGTCTGGGTGCCGAACTATACCAGGAAGACGGGGAAGGAAATCACCAAGTAATAAGCTTTGCCAGCCGGGTGTTGAATCAATGTGAACGAAATTACAATGTCACAGAGAAAGAATTATTGAGTGTGGTATTTGCATGCGGTAAATTTCGCACATACATATTGGGTTATCCTCTGACGGTGCGGTCCGACCATAAGTCCATATCATTCATACAAAGGTGTAAGTTAAGCCATGGGAGACTAACTCGATGGATTTTGGCTCTCCAAGAATATAATATAATGTGGGAATATGTGCCGGGCAAGCAGAACACAGTAGCCGATGCTCTATCTAGAGTGAACCTGGAGAGTGGTACTTTTGAGATTGAAAGGGAGGACGTTGGAAGGGTGTATCATGTGGTGACAGCCAGAGACGAACTAGTAGATGTATTAAGTAAAATTCAGGAAGAGCAGTCAAGAGATCAAAGATTTATCTACCATCCGAGAGCGCCTTGTCAATGACGATACCCTAATTGTACAATATTATCAAATATATAATGGTTTAGTTTTCATAAAATCCCCTGCCAGGAATAATAGGTGGAAATTGTATATTCCCAAGATAATAGAGTCATCAATAATAAATAATTACCATCAAATGTATGGACATATGGGTCCTACTAAGGTAGTAAAGGCAATGGAAGAGCATGTGTATATTAAGGGTTTAAACAAAAAGGTAAGAAAAATAGTGAGAAAGTGTGTGATATGCCAGAAGGTAAAAGTAAACAACGAGCGAAAGGAAGGGACTTTAATAACAATAACATCGTTGAGAAAATTAGAAAAAACAAGCGAAAGGAAGGGACTTTGTGCTATTATTAATAAATACACAATTATAAAATAATATTTATTGTCTCACCTACCTTAATTAAGTCCCGGTTCGTCACACGAACTGTGAATATCAACGTGATTTTAAGGTTACATCAATAACGTACACTACTCTCTTTTATATAATATAACTCACATTTATTCCTTCAAATTTCTTTACTATATCATTTCTCAATTATTCATAAAACGTTTATAAAAAAAAGAACTCATAAAAACATTTATTGCCAAAGCTTGACTTCACTCTGACTTATTTATTCTAATTTATTAAAGCTACGTAAGACGACCCAGTTTGCTACACTCACTCATTCGCTCAATTTTGCCCCCATTTAATTAAATTTAGAGATCTCTGTGATTTTATGATTTTAAAAGGAAGATTATACAACTTTACATGTCCCTCGGTGTCGACTCCCGTCACATGTCACACTTCGGATGTTTGTCTGTTCGCCACATTATCGATTTATTCAGTGCACTTATTTCATTTTGATACTGTCACTAATTTGATTCGGTTGTTGTTTTCTATTAAATTTTACAAGAACTTATTTTCGATCCACGCATCTCGTGGTCGACCCGGCCGGGTTCAAAACTGTTAGGTGACTGGGAAGAGCGTTAACACAGTGCCCACCTCCACCTGTTGCTCAAGACGGAAATGCACAGCCTGCCTGCTACGAACTGTTCGTCAATTTACACAAAGTCTGGCTTCGTCCACGTGCTTCAGGTGTTGACGATATTCCATCGCCCCGAGGCAGGCAACTCAGATGGGCGGAGTCATCACGGTACTTCCGTCATGTTCCAAACACGTGTTGAAAGAAATTTTATAATTTAGCCATCTTGTTGGCGTCCCTTCTGCGCGCATTATGGTGTTGCGCATATGAGTGCGTAACACCAAGCTTGATTTCCCAGAACCGTATTGCGTTGTTACCACACCCGCTACAGTCACAATAACACACTCCCAGAAATGATTGCAACTGCCGAATGTTTCTTGGTCTGGGGAAGTTTTGAATGGCTTCCACCTTCTCTGGGGATGTGGATATCCCAGTTTCCGAGAGTATAAAACCGAGGAATTGTAACTTATTAGTTATTAATTTGGATTTATTCAATTTAAGAGTAATGTTGTTTCTTTCTAATTTACTTAATATCATTTCCACACGTTGACAATGTTCTTCCCACGTGGTGGAAGTTACCAATATGTCATCTGTCAATACACCGTTGTGAATTCCAACACTTCCCTACCCAGGACCTGGTCCATGCATTTGATGAAACCGCAACAGAGTTTACCAACCCGAAAGGAAGACGTTTAAAATGGTAGTTTCTACCCTCAAATATAAATGCAACATATTTTCGACTTTTGGGGTGCAACTCTACTTGCCAGTACCCACAAACGGCATCCCAAATGCTCATATACTTACAACCCTTAAATTTCTTCATTAATTCCTCAATTTCTCCTGGTGAAGTTCTATCATTAATTATATGTTTGTTAATCTCTCGGGCATCTAAACATAGGCATACTGTACCGTCCTTTTTCTTTATGGCTACTATTGGGTTGGTGTATGGGGATGAGCTATACTCAATTATATCCTGTTCTATCATACGCTGTATTTCCCTTCTCACTGCTGGTTTTAGGGATTGGGGTATAGGATATGATTTTCTATTAAAATTAATGGGTTGTTTGAATGACAATTCACAAATGAAATCCTTAGCTTTTCCAGGCAAATCTGAAAATACTTTTTTATATTTATTGTATATTTTTACTAATTGAGTTTTTTGTTCTGGTGTCACTTCGCTCGTACTGGTGGCTTTAAACAAATAAATTTCTTGTAGTTTCTCCTTCCATTCATTATCCTTAACATAGGCTGATTCCTCAAAGAGTGTTTTATAATCCGTTCCGTCATCACGTATTAGGGTAAATGAATGTCGGTTGTGAGTGGCACTTTTTCGATCCACTATTTCACTTGACCATTCCCCAGTTTCATGGTACAGGGTTATTTTTCCCCTGCCCATATCAATAATTGCTGAGTGGCGCCGCAGCGTATCACACCCCAGCATTGGTTTAAATGGCAATCCTTGCGCTACCATAAACACTATAGGAATAGTTTTGCCTCTGCTGGTCACTTCCATCATTACTTGTTGTCGTATCGTTTTGTTTGGCCTGCCAGTAGCACCTATTATTACCATGTTATTGACTGGTAGTGTTGGTATATCTTTCTTATACACTTCTTTTATTCTGTTATACTCTACTTTGTCTAATAGTGACACGTTCGCCCCGGTGTCAATCACCATCTCGGTTATAACTCCTTGTAACTCCGCCGTTATATATATTATTTGATTGTCATTTGGATTTTCTGACGGTGACCCTTCTTCAGTTAGATCCTCTCGTATATTTTTCAAATAATTGTTTTCTGTAATTATTGTAATTTCGTTCTTGTCCTTTTTTGTTTGTGTATACCCTTCCAATCCCAGCAGTGAGGGGCTACTTGACATTTCCACTGCCGAATTTAGTTTTCCACCCTTTCCTGCGGACGATCATCTCGAGCAGTGTTTCCTGGGTTGCCATCATCTGGTCTAAACTCTCTACTATTTTCTCTGTTCCTAGACAGGTCATCCTCTCGGCTTCTATTCCTGGGTTGATTTCGTCTGTCATCGTTCCCTCAGTTACTGTTCCAATAATCTCTTCCATTGTCAAAATTCCTTCTACCTGTACTGTACCGGTTATTGTTATTGTTATTATAGTGGTTATAATTTTGATAATTATTATTGTGATAGTTATTATTCATATGATTGCTATTATTATTTCGGTTAAAATTACTATAGTTGTTCCTATTTACTCCCTGACGTTGGTCTCTATTTTGGCTTCTCTTCTATTGTTCGGACAGTCATTTTGTCTTCTAGACCTCTGATAATAATCTTCCATTTCATAACTTCCTAACAATGTTTCCATAGCTCCTATTGTCTTTACTTGACCACTGCGTCTAGCACGAACTATTTCTTCCTCGAAATGATATGACAGTTTGTTCACCAAACACTCCTCTGGTATACGCGGCACTAAATGACGCGCCAGACACACTTTTCCCAAAAAGTAGGTAGTTGGGGACTGTTCTTGGTTAATGTTGAACCTTCCGTTGGTGATATTGTCTCTAATTATATTTTGTACGGAGTCCGACCAATATTTCGACCTAAAAACTTTCTTAAATTCTTCATAGTTATTTGTTTTGTTAAGAACCGCAGACCACCAATTATCGTTTATGTTTTTGAAACAGTCATCTAACAATATCTTAATTATATTCCATCGGGTCTATTTTATTCTACAAAACCATTCGTCTATCCTATCTAAAAATTCAGTGGGGTTTCCTCTATAATTCTTAAAATTAATGTTTTCCTTTTGGTCAGGTGCTATGTGGTGGGCCAGGTACATTGGTCTACTTTGTAAATTCTCAATGGACTCTTATATTAATTAAATCTTGATTTTGTATATTTTCAATGCATCCTTTATTATGATCCACTTGAGTTTTCATTTGTATCATTTCATTGTTAACCAGTTCTATTCTTCCGGCTATGTTGATCTGTACTTCGTCTAATTTTTCTTGTGTTTCTGCTTGTACCTCCATTATACTAATTTTGTTATTATTTTCAATGTTATTTACTCGGGTAGTCACCTTCTACTTGAACACTAGAAGTTCCTCTTTTGTTTGGTCGACTCTTTGACTGATTCTTTCATTAATATTCTTTATCTTCTCATCCGTATTATCATTAATTTTGTCTATCTTTTCATTTATGCTTTCATTTACACTATTTATTTTCTCATGTATTTCTCTAACCTCTTCTTTAGCACTTTCATTGGTACTGTCGATTTTCTCATTTATTTGTCTGAAATCTGCCTTCATTTGTTTATTATTTTCATTTATAGTTTGCCTTAAGGTT
The DNA here is from genome assembly GCA_034769895.1 of Magicicada septendecula. Classification (NCBI taxonomy): domain Eukaryota; kingdom Metazoa; phylum Arthropoda; class Insecta; order Hemiptera; family Cicadidae; genus Magicicada; species Magicicada septendecula. The sequence goes on along the minus strand of CM068373.1, from coordinate 159,454,167 downwards.
TCACTAGTACTTTCCTTAATACTATCTATTTTTTCATTTATCAGTTTATTTTCCTCCTTAATTTGTCTTAAACTCTCATTAGTGTTCTCGTTTTGTTTCCTAAAATTTTCATTAGTTTCTTCTTTATTCTTGTCAAATCTTTCCTCCATTTGTTTTATTAAATTTTCGCTCGGAGCCTCGTTTTGTTTCTTTGAGTTTTCCTTTATTTTTCCCTCCATTTTGCCTATTTTCTCATTAGTTTGTTTATTTTGCTCCTTCATGCTACTCATTAATTCCATTAATTTTTCCCAATTTAGTCCTCCTCTAGCTTCCTCTTTATCGCCCGCCTGTTGTTCCATTTCGGTGTCTGTAACTATCTCTGCTTCTTCTTCCCATCTATCTTCTTCCGTTTCTTGGTCCTTCGCCATCCTTTTAGAAACCCCTCTTGTATGCATTCCTGTGCCACTAATAGTCGCCTGCTCAAGTTAAGTAATAGCGATGAATTCGATGTTTTACTTAACTCAAGCCCCACGTTGGGCGCCAATTTGTTACAAATATAACAAATTACTTGATGAATGTTTAAATAAGCTCCACGTTGGAAACGCCAATTTGTTACAAATAATAAATGTAGTTTAAGTGATTATTGTTGTTGATGATTATTGGTTTAATAAATCAAAATTTTCCGTATCAGTCTTAATCTTAAGCCCCCACTGTTGGGCTCCAATTTGTTACCAAAACCTAATTTGTAGTTAATTTTGCTACACGTTGTTGGTGTCAATTTGTTATATAATTCTCAATGTAGATACTATTATTATTCAGCCTCACTGTTGAGATCGCCAATTTGTAATATATTAAATAAATATCAAGTTATTTATGCTACATGTGGTAGTGTTAATTTGTAAACTAATCAAATATTGAGAGATATGATGTGTTCTTAACTATAATGTATTATAATAAGTAAATTCGCCCTGAACCAGTAGCGTACAATATTAGTTTAGTATATTTGGTGGTTATATCGTTACTATTAAGGCCTAGTCTGTACACAACATTAAGAGAGGAGAGTATAAGCCATGAATTGTTTTTCTCTTCTCTCACAGTTCGACTGCTGGACGCGGGCTTGTGCTGTGGTTTATAGTTAGCCGGTTATTAGAGGTTAAGTTATTCCAATCGCTGTATATCTCTCGTTTCTCTCTCTGTAAACTACAAATTATCTAAAACACACTAAATAGTCAGCAAATAATAATAAGTCATCATTTTCTGGAAGGATTCTTTATTTTTATATTTTTTTAACAGATGTTCTCTCTTCGCTTGGGTCCAACAGATTGACCACACTTAAATGAATCGACTAGGTTATAGAATTCGATTTTCAGATATTAAATTTTAATTATATTATTATTCTTTCTTAATCTCAGGGTTCGAAAGGTTCTTGTGACTATTAGGAAGGTCAGAAAATGTAAAATAAAAGTACAAGGTATTACAAATTTAAATATAAAATCTTTTTAATTAATATCTTACACGTAAGTTGGTTTTACCGTCTGTCGACGAAGTTCACTCGTAATGGCAGCGCACCGATAATTTCGTGATGGTTGGTTAACTAGTCTACAGATGTCTGAATCATTTCCAGTCTCCAGTTCCGAAAATAAAAGTTTGGTGTTTTTGTCCCTGGATGGAGTATAATTTCCAATTCTTAATCTTCGCTAATGTTGAAGTTTCTTGTGGTTACGGGTTCCAATGGATTTTGTGTAGCAATAGTTTTCTTCACTTGATCGTAAGAAAGTGAGGTTCAGCATGTAACAATAAAAATATGCCAAAATATAAAATAAATAAGATTCACTACCAGGACTTACCTGTTACATTTACGCTTACGTGCTGCAGAAATTTTATCAGAAGCCCAGAGTCGCCACCTATATCTTTGAAGGACAGATATGGAGACCTTTACACTTTACCTTAATAAAACGGACAATTTAGCAATCTGACCCCACCCAATTAATAATTCAGAAAGCTTCCGATCCGTTAGACGAATTTTTTAACACAGAAATGAGAACGTGGCAATGACGAAATAACTTAGTCTAACACATGATTATATTATGAAATGAATATTTTTTACTTACATAAGACGGAACTCCTTAATACAAAACGCACAAAAAATAATACAAAACATTTTAAATGGTTAAATAGGCCTTACCCTCGTATATTTCTTACACTATCGAAAGCCGCCCAGCTTTGCCCATACACACATCCATACAATTTAACATATTCCCCTTTAATATTTTGTTTTACGAAGTCATGTTTTTATTCGTGGTAATTTGATTAACTGTTCACGGCCGACTGAACACGTGTTTTGTTGCCCGATTCCACGGTCCGTTATTTCACTGTCGTCACTTCACAATTCTACTGTACCAATTATAATATTGTTACATCCGTTAATTCCTCGGGTCCCGGTCGGTATGAAGGCGTTATTTTATTTAGGTATTCATACTTAAAAGTTCGACCCGACCGGGCCCGCACAACGTGATCAGCGTCTGTTAGCGAACTTGGTTTCTAGTAGACTATCTCGCGTCTCTCACCAATGCAGACTGGGAACGGTAACGGAACAGGTACTTCTCAGGTGGTCACAGATTTTTAACGGAATGCACTGCCTTGATCGTCGTCGTCGAAACTTCGTTCCATGCTCTACATGTAGTTTTTTGGAGGGAATATGGCATATGATCTCAGTTAGGCATTGGCTGACGTCATTAAAGTAGGCAGGACTTAAGCAGCACTTCCTGAGTGAAACTAAAGGAACGATGTATACTTTCGCACTTTAGCCATCTTGTTTTTCATACTGATCGCGTCCCCCGAGCGCGTGAGTGTACAGTTGCGCTCATGCCTCGACACACATGTGCAGATTTCTAAGAATTTTGTGGAGGTGCAAATTCCTTTGCCGAATGACACAATACAGTAAATGCGTCTCGCCTTTGTTACACCACTGTGTCAGTCTCCACGTGTTCTTTCGTAACCGAAATAACGTTGACCAAGAATTTTATGAAAAGCCCGCCCAAATGAAACAAATAAAAAATATAATTACCCCATACGGTAAAAAATAAAAACGCCCAAAATTGACACGCTACAATACCCCCTCGATGAGAATTCTGCTGTCCACGACAGAAGAAATCTTATCGATAAACCCCGAAGAGGACCGGTGAGGAACTGGTGCCAACAACCCCCTTGTTCTTACTCCTTATGGGTACACGACCCCCCTGGCTTGGCGACTATGGACTCATCTGAACGAGATCAGTGGACTTCTCCGTAAGAGATCCCAACACCGAGAAATCGAACCGACAAGTGACAAGTACCACAGCCTACCTCACCTCCTAACATGCTACCCCCAAAATCCTCCATCCCTGGCTTAAATTATTCCAGATCCTCCACCGATATGTTTCCCCTTGTATGCAAGCTGGGCTGCCTTTAGCAAATACTGGGCTCACACACACTCACATTACATGTTGACATAACACATAGTAAAATTAAAAAATTCTTTTAACATTTATGAAACATTTTTAAAAAATCCAAAATAATATACTCAAAAATTCTCTTCCTGTTTTTTTTTCTACTTAAAATGCATTAATTTAAACCTCTCTCCTACTCTAAACACATCCTTAATCTAACATGTAATCACTTACAATCTAACAGTACAATGCAATATAATCAATCAATAAAAACAAACATGTTAAGTACACACATAATAAAATAATCCTTACTCAAAAATATTCAAATGCTGGCAGGCGAAAAATCAAGTTTTTTTTTTCAAAAATTAAAATTTCCAAAAATTTTAAAATCCCCAAAAATTTAAATTTATTACAATGTTTCCTTTATATGTAAAATTCCTTAAATATTGGTTTAAATCAATTAAATAAACAAATTAAAATTGACTTCCTACTATACAAGCTTAGTGGGTGTATGACCTCATCAGCTGATAGAAACTAGGTCAAGTTCAAAACTCTTGACCTACATATGTTATGTACACTACATCTGCAAATACATTTAACATCTGTAATATCCTACTTTGAAACACAAAACAACAAAATAAAACATTTAAAACAAACAAAATATTAATATAAATAATAAACAAATTGACCTTTAAATTATTTAAAATAAACAATTCTTAATTTCACATTATTTTCAAATTTTATCAAAATTCTGTCACTGGTTTAAAAAATGAAGGTTTTATATCTTTATTATCAATCACTCTCTTTACTTACAATCTTATTCTATATCTTTATGAAATTCTAAACATTCCATTTTAATTTCAATTGAACTGTTATTAATTAACCATCAATTATTTATCATTTGATTCTATGCAATTCAAATTTATTATTAACCTTCCTGTTACATTATATCTCTGAGTGCCTTCCTACTATGAATTTTCTATCTAACTCTTCACATTTCAATCATTGCTTAATCTGGGTGACACCTGTATTCTCTATACTTTCACTTGAATAGACATTTTAATATTACTCCCTTTCTTACTAACAACCACTATTAACCATTTATGACACCAATCTCTCAATTATAAATACCTTTCACTAATTCCACTTACCTCTGGCACCGCTCATCTTTGTACTAGGATGTGTGTTCCCTACCTGGCTATACCCATACGAGCCAATGCCCCTCCAAAATATCGGCAAACACTCACTCAAACTACTCTATTCCCGCCACAACGCCGCACGCTGGTCTCTCGCCACGCCGCACGTTGCTCACACCTTACCACCTCACCCTTACTACAAAATATCATCAACAAATATATTTATATCTCATTCACATTACTCATCTCTACATATACTCACTACTACTGTGTCCCGAAAATATCTAATACTATCTCTGTGTGTTCCCTGTATTTCAAAATTCTTATTCCCTTTAACTCCCATTAACTTTAATTCTACTTAACTCACCCGCCTTATTTCATTATCACCCAAAATCTATCTTTTTACAACATTTCACCCTGATATAACACTAGAAAATTCATCACTTCTCCCCTTATAATAACATACCTCAATTTGAACGTATTATCTGTTTAATCATCTATCAATCATTATAGAATCTTAATTTCATAAAATCATTTAACTTCATTCTCATTCATTTAACTTTCTTTTATACAACCTTAATTAAGTAATTAATTAATTCAATTATTTAACAGTTCACAATTATTTTCATCGCTTAATTGGTCTGTCAACTTTTTATAATTATTGGTAATTTATACTGGTTAATTGCAAATTTAATTTAACTGATAATTAATGTTATCAATTTCTTCTACATGTACACATTGTTTACATAACACATAGTACACTATAATGTAGTACACAAATACACTTGACATAATGACATTAACACATAAAAAAAAATATACAGTCCAACTGATTATTTGTTATCATTACCCACAAATCATTCCATAAGACAATGCACTTCAAAACCATATTATTCATATCATTAAATGTTCATGAACAATAAACAATTACCCCATATCGTCAAATAATAGTCTAACATATTTGTAACATAGATCATTCTTATTTATATCAAGTTTATTAATATTAGTATAATAAACCACTACTTCTACGTCATTCCTTATCCCTTTTATTGGTTCATATACCTGTTCAATATTGGTCAATTTTGTCCAGTCTCCGTTGGTATTATCTGTTAACATTAGGTAAGTTATATTATCACCATTCACCTCATCTACTGCTATCTCAGATTCACTATACGGTAAGTACTCATTCTTTTTATTATTTCTCTCTATGTCTAACTTTTCTACGAATTCTTCATAATTTCTCTTTACTTTAAATATCTCTATTTCTCTCTTTCTCTCTCTCTCAAAACATTTCTCACCATCATACCGAGCTACACACTCTCTCTCAAAATATGCAGGGGACATTAACTTATCATTATGGCACCACCTATGAAGTGCACAAAAAACCCAGGGAAATTTATTTACAGACCTATTGTCTTCCAAATACTCATGTGAAGCCATTCCTTCACCCCCCACTACAATATTACGGGAAAAATCTACCCCCTGCATCCACTCTACCTGCGAATTCTTTCTACTCTCTCTTTCACACACAAACATCTTTTTATCAACTTCTACAACTTCGTTATCACTATCAACATCTATACAATCATTTTCTAACACCATATTTCTAGTTGTATTGTCATTGCTACCACTGGTAAACCCATTATTTAAATTATCATTTCCCCTACTACTTACCCTGTCATCTTTGTTCGATTTTAATTTGTTTATTACTTTATCATTTTCTAATTCTATTTCGCCTAACCGCGTCTATTTCACTTAATCTTTTATCACAAATATAGCCTTGTTCTTGAATTTCTTTTTTCACTTCATCAAATTGCATATTAAGATTATTTTGGATTTGTCTAATTTCATTTTTCTGTTCATTAAAAAGTGCTTGCATCATTTTTATTATTTCGTTATCTCGTACTTCCCCCATATTTAAAATTTTATTTCTATTTCTTTTTATATATAAAAAACGACTATTATTGTAAAATTAAAACGCCTAACACAACTGTATCCCTTACTAACACAAACATAACCTATGTGTATAATTATATACGCTAAATCATTTTTATAAATTCGTCATTACCACATCCTATTTTCTGTGTATTAAAATAGGTCTATCTCGTATAAAATTACAATTAAACGAAAATCCTGGCAGGGTCGCCATTTGTAACAATAAAAATATGCCAAAATATAAAATAAATAAGATTCACTACCAGGACTTACCTGTTACATTTACGCTTACCTGCTGCAGAAATTTTATCAGAAGCCCAGAGTCGCCACCTATATCTTTGAAGGACAGATATGGAGACCTTTACACTTTACCTTAATAAAACGGACAATTTAGCAATCTGACCCCACCCAATTAATAATTCAGAAAGATTCCGATCCGTTAGACGAATTTTTTAACACAGAAATGAGAACGTGGCAATGACGAAATAACTTAGTCTAACACATGATTATGTTATGAAATGAATATTTTTTACTTACATAAGACGGAACTCCTTAATACAAAACGCACAAAAAATAATACAAAACATTTTAAATGGTTAAATAGGCCTTACCCTCGTATATTTCTTACACTATCGAAAGCCGCCCAGCTTTGCCCATACACACATCCATACAATTTAACATATTCCCCTTTAATATTTTGTTTTACGAAGTCATGTTTTTATTCGTGGTAATTTGATTAACTGTTCACGGCCGACCGAACACGTGTTTTGTTGCCCGATTCCACGGTCCGTTATTTCACTGTCGTCACTTCACAATTCTACTGTACCAATTATAATATTGTTACATCCGTTAATTCCTCGGGTCCCGGTCGGTATGAAGGCGTTATTTTATTTAGGTATTCATACTTAAAAGTTCGACCCGACCGGGCCCGCACAACGTGATCAGCGTCTGTTAGCGAACTTGGTTTCTAGTAGACTATCTCGCGTCTCTCACCAATGCAGACTGGGAACGGTAACGGAACAGGTACTTCTCAGGTGGTCACAGATTTTTAACGGAATGCACTGCCTTGATCGTCGTCGTCGAAACTTCGTTCCATGCTCTACATGTAGTTTTTTGGAGGGAATATGGCATATGATCTCAGTTAGGCATTGGCTGACGTCATTAAAGTAGGCAGGACTTAAGCAGCACTTCCTGAGTGAAACTAAAGGAACGATGTATACTTTCGCACTTTAGCCATCTTGTTTTTCATACTGATCGCGTCCCCCGAGCGCGTGAGTGTACAGTTGCGCTCATGCCTCGACACACATGTGCAGATTTCTAAGAATTTTGTGGAGGTGCAAATTCCTTTGCCGAATGACACAATACAGTAAATGCGTCTCGCCTTTGTTACACCACTGTTTCAGTCTCCACGTGTTCTTTCGTAACCGAAATAACGTTGACCAAGAATTTTATGAAAAGCCCGCCCAAATGAAACAAATAAAAAATATAATTACCCCATACGGTAAAAAATAAAAACGCCCAAAATTGACACACTACAAGCATTCAATTTTAATTTTTCTTTTTTTGTCTTTTACTGTATTTGATTACATTAATTTCTTTGAGTCATTTGTCTTCTTCATTTATTTATCATTTAATACTTTCATTATGAATCATGTTGCTTGGATTAACTGGGAAATTTATTCCTTTAGATTTTTTCTTTCTTTAATTTTATTCATAAGCTGAACTATACTCTTTCACAGATAACAATCGAGTAAACAAAATTTCTTGCCTTTATGTCATCCTTGACAACCAATCTTTGTTCTGTTATTGGTTAATATTGTTAAAAGACGAGACTCTCTCGTTTCTAATTATTATTCTCAGGGTTAATTATTTAATATGGGATCTTGTAATTTGTTTATTATTATTATTATTATTATTATTCAAAAGCTCGTTCTTTATTATTAAATCGTGGGTTAGTGATTTATTCCACCCAATTCAACCTATTGTTGAATCCGGTAGTGAATAAATCGGTTACTTACACTTTTTTTCGTTGTTTTAATTATCAATTTATTTGGTTAAAAAATGTTTTTTATTTCACTTCTTCGAGTTGATTCGTTTGAAGTTCCGTTGGCTCTTCGAATATCAGCTGTGGTGAGCTGATCAGTAATGTCCTGCCTATACACTAACATAAACATACACAAACATGATATTTACTCTAATTTATAGTGTGTAATAATATATATAGGACGGTGCGGTTGGAAAAAATCATTCCATTTGAATGTCCGCTCTCGAAATCTGGTACCAACCGTCTCGGTTTTCTCACTAAGCTGTATCTACTGATTACAATAAAAGCCAACTCTTTAAAAGGTTCATATGACAATAATGGTTTATTCAACTCTAGAACAATAAAATTTGATACAATAATATAATTTACTTTCCTTTTGGTTAACAGTTAAATTAGAACATGGACTCTAAAACATTTAAAAATCTCAGGTTGGTATGACTGCATTTGGCTAGTCGAATAATTTTTGTTAGTAAACAAATAGGTTATGATGTGTTAATAAACTTGTAATGTTAATAATAGTAGTGGTAGTAGTAGTTGTAGGTTCTTTGAGTCTGCAAAATACACATATCTAATAAAAATGCTACTGTTATAATAAGTAGATAAAACATAAACTCATTGATTATTAATTTGAAAGAATATAAAATATGAACAACTGTTCATGGTTAAACATTGAAATTATTATAGGTTCTTGTAACCTTGTTTGTTTAAAATTTATTAATTATTTTCCATTGATGCATTAATTAGTTAACAAGTGATAATAATTATTAGAATTCAGTGTCATGGATTATAATCATCTCCTGGATTGGATGTACATAACACAGGTATTGGTAACTCATTTGATCTATTTACGTTACCCTCTGGTGTGACTCTTATTTAATTATTGAAACAAAATATATAACATTCTTATCTTCCTAATGGTTAGGGCACATTTTCCCTTCATTGATTGTACAATGTTTTTGCTTATACTAATACATTAGAATCATATAAATAGTTAAAATTGTCGTTAATGAAAACGTTCAATTTTATCATTGTTTATCTATGTATCTGAGTTCCCTTCCTTTTGGAATTGGGCATTTAATCGATTAACTGATGTTAATTCAAATCGCTATTAGCGTTCTGTTACTTAATATTACTAGACAAGCATAATATAATAGTTGTGGGTATTTGATACTTGTGTAACTAGTCGTTCGTAGGGTTTACACTTTTTCGTAATTTTTACAATTAATTAAAATTCTTTAATTAATTAATTAAACTTTTATAACCGCACTACACTCATTCCTATGCGCATATACTCCGAATTATTTCACTTGAAAATATACTGCACTATTTGCTTCAGTAGTCATAACCTCCACTCATGGTTTGAGGTTAGTGTATGTTTACAGCTGACCACTGTCAAACGCACGTTTTGCTGGATGAACGTGTATGTAGCTCGTCTCGTTGTTGGTGATAGACTGTTTTCGCTTCCTCTGTCGGAATGATGCATTTCGTATTTTTTATGGGATCTGATTGGTCAATATTTTTTTATTCATTTAATCTCGGCAAACTTCGTTAAAATAGACGCTTAGAACCACGTCACTCGCTGGCGTCGAGATTATGAATTTGTGGTCGACATACCCACGCGCAAGGGCTAAGCATCACACAATTATTTTTATAAGTCCAATATCTTACTTATAACTGCACTGATATTTTAATTACCCTTATCGTTTCTAACTTTTAATGACAATTATTTTGAATCCCCTCATCATATATTTCGGATTCGGGGTTGCTGAAATCGCACTTGGTATACACACTTAGTGTCCATTAAGCTATTAATTATTTTTAATACATTGTTTTTATTCCATATTTGATGGTAATAACGTATTCTTATCCTACTATACACTTTTCACTTAAAACTATGCCTTAATATTAACACTATGTCTGTTTTCATAGGTTCAATCCTAGGTCTATGGCTATACATATTTGTTTTTACTTATATTTTAATAATACTAACGTTTAACTAATTTCTAATAGGTCCTATTTACATATTATTGGGTTTAGTCACCATTGATAGCGTTCTTTTTCCTTATATTATTGGTTTATTGCCTTAATCATAGTTTGTCAGGTAGGTTTGGCATACTTCATGGAGTTACCTTACTGTATCCTTGGCACTCTTTACATATTATCCTTATCGTTATTTAAATGACAATTATAATGGTTTCAATGACATAGTTATCAATGTGCTGCAGTTCATTCTGCATTGTTACTGGTTATCACCTTGGTTTAGTTGTTATCAAAATTGCTTACAGCTAGTTGTTACTATAGTTTTGTTGTCATTATTGTTATTTTTATTATTTAGATAGTTATCTAGGTTGAATTTATTCATTTGAACAGTATTCTGTCCCACTTAAAGTTGTTAACTGAGTTACTACCTTTGTATAATAAGTTTACAACATAATTTGGTTGCATCATGCATCTTTGTTATTACAAGCATATAGTTATATTGGATTACATTAATATAGCTTTTATATTTAGTTATTATATCATCTATTGTGTATAAAACGTTCCTTATATCGTCTAGTTACTTCCCAGCTTAATACATTTTGGTTTGACATTATTTTGGCTTTGTTTTTCTTAAGTTTTAGTGAAAACTGGTTGCCCAGATTAGGTTATGTTGCATATTGGGTAAACAGTAATGTGTTGTTGCTGGCTGTGTAATTCTGCATTAGTCTGGTTGATTGGCTTTTATTCAATGATGGTACATGGGTTATTGGTTATTATTATCGTACTTTTGGTTTACTCTTTTATTGTCTTAATTATTGTTAATTAGTGGGTTTTTACTAACATCAATCCCACTGTACAACTGGTCATTTGTATTTTGGAACCTAGTCTTCTTCTTTATGTCTACACATCATTTAGCTAATATAAACTTATCCTATTCCTATTCAGTTTGTTGGTGATTCTTTATTTACAATATTTAGTCCTTATTGTTTACAGTTTATTTTACTTGGACAAGGAATGTATTCATCAAATGAGTTGTGGTCAGTGTTGACTTTACCATACAGCTTAGGGATTTATATCATGTAATTAATTAACATTTCTTCTTTCTTCTTAGTACAATTATTCCTTCATAGGTTTATGTTAGTTTGTCATGTTTCAATTTCTTTCCCTTTTTTCTTGTGTCTGGTCTGGATATCTTCCTTCTTCTTTTCTTCACTGATCTCTTTCTCACTCTTATTTATTTTATACATGATGTTGTTTTCACTTGTCTCCTTCGCATTGTTTCTTCTTTCTTCTTTCTTGAGGTCGTTATTGTTGTGTCCTTCTCACTGATTTTCATTCTTCTTTTGTTGGGTTTTCATTGTGTTCTTCTCACTGATCTATTGGGTAAGGTATGTCAGTCGTCTCGTCTTTAGTCTTCTTTTCTTCTTTATGGGCACATTTACTAGTAATTTCTTTTTCATGATACTTCACTTAGTTCAGCATATGATACTTTCTCCTTCTGTATCCATGGTGGTATTCTTAACCTTTTATGTATTCTTAACAGTAGTGGCTTTCAAATTAATTTTCGGTACATTGGTGGATGTAGTGTTATATGTACTGTTACAATATTTGTAATCCTGGAGCCATAGTTAAAAAATGTTTTTGCACTTACTTAATAAAATACTCCTTTCCTAAAGTCACATTATATCATATTAAATTCTCACATATTCTTTGTTATAAAATTACATACATTTTGCTACCTTTTTCCTCTTAATCTTATCATTCTAACAAGTACTATCTTCTCATTACAAAATACTAATTTTGGGCCCTGACTTTTCTGACATGGCTTCCTGTACAATGTGTCACTGGCATAGGGCCAATAATTCAATTTTTCACTCCATTCTGATTTTTTTAATTTATTATTACATAGTTTTTTTTTAGTATAGAACCCTTTGGCATTTTATCACCAATTATTGCCTTCCTGGCCAGGTTTACAATTATAATCTAACAACACAACCATTATCTATTCAATGTGAGTATAAAATATTTACTCTATATAAATTTTAACATAAATTCCATAGTGACATGTTCATTACCATAAACTAACTTAACATCAATTATTTAATACACTCTTAATGCATTTGCTTAACACCTCCTACATACAAAACTCCAACATAAATGCCATGATGACATGTTCATTATTATAAATTAAATTAACATCAATTATTTAAATAAATATCACTATAATATTGACGACTCGGAACACAAAGTTTTTTATAAGTAAAAACGTAAAGTTTTACCTTACAGCCTAAACCGGCTTTCACCTATAGAAGGCTTCATCAGAGGCTGTCGTTAGTAGCGCTGTATACTACTAACGACAGCCTCTGATGAAGCCTTCTATAGGTGAAAGCCGGTTTAGGCTGTAAGGTAAAACTTTACGTTTTTACTTATAAAAAACTTTGTGTTCCGAGTCGTCCATATTATAGTGATATTTAGTTAAGTAACGGACACGTCATGGACAACGAAATCCAAGAATCAATTATTTAATACACTCTTTATGTAATCATTTTTGAGCATTGAATAAACTGTTTATACTATTTTTCATATTATTTAAAACTACTTAACACTCACTCTTTGCACTGACCCCTTCATAGTTTGTATTTCTATACATTTATCTGTGACTCTACTACCTTTTAATTTTATTTAATATCATTTATTTTTTACTCAATCAGGGTTTACACTTACCTGACCTTTGTTACAATGAATAACTAGCGTTTTTTTATTATAATTTTTATGTAATGTAGGGGACCTTAGTTTTGATACATTACAATATATATATTACAACGATACAACGTTATTAAATGTAAGCGTGTCGTGCCACACATTGACGGGCGACAAAATTATCACAATACAAGTAACGTGTATGTGTAATTGGGGTTCAGGTGTAATTATAATAAGAGTATTAGATTTATGAGTATTTAAAAATTCATATTTTTTGTTTACTCAATCTTATAAATAATAAACATCATTAATAATCTTCGGTCACGATATTACTCATTATTAAATGTTTATCTCTTATACTATATGGTGTTACACACATTTAAACCCCTCTTACATCTAGACATGTTAATAATTTTAATCTAGACATGTTAATAATTTGATTTACTAAAACAAATAAAATTAAAATGTAATTTGAATTGAATTCTTTTAATTCAGATCTGACCTCAACTAGCTCAGTCTATACCAATGTTTAAAATTAAATTTAAATTTATATTAATTACTTTTAGACTGGCATTTGTTTTATATTCAAATTTAAATTATTCTGTTCTATAATGCAAATATCAAATCAATTTAACTATTTACTTTGATAAACAAAATCTACTCTCTCAACTTTAAATTCTTTTTTTTTCTTATTTCTTTATATACGATCGCTCATTCTTATGACTGAACATTTATCTACATTTCTAAAATATTTCTAATTATAAATTTTTTCTTTGTTTTAATTTATTGTCTTTTGATATAGTCTTTATGAGCTCTTTTTTAAAATCATTTATAACTGCATTATGCATGTCACCTCGAGTTCTGATGGTCTTACGACTTATTGACGGGGTCCAGCGTTGTCCAGAGTTGGTTTTCCATTCCTCCTGGTCTGGCATGCTCCTGGATATGTCTAGAGTCCAGCGTCGTTCTCCAGCAGTGTGTGGTCCGCCTTAGAGAATTGCTATCAGCTGCAAGGTGGATCTTAACGTCGGTTAGGCGTCCAAAAAACATCGTCTAACGTCCAGCATCCCGCGTCGCTCTGGTAGCTTCTCCGTAGATACTCTTTGTAGACTTAAACGGTCCCGGTACTTTACGCTTTCCGAAATATTGTCAACCTAATTGTTGAACGTCTTATTAGTTCGTTAATGAGACTTGAAAAAAATAAAACTGTTCTGCCGATGGACAGCATGTCCGACTGCAACTGTGTCGTGAAATGAAGAGAAGGGTTTTCGGTCGAACCCCTAATTTATACCCTCTCGAGATTCCGCGCCAGTTGGCTCCAAAATCGTCCTGTCGATACCTGCAGATCACATGATAGCCCCCACTCCAGAACCTTTTCATATATTTGCAATTATTAGCAAATAGCAATGTTTGCACGGAATTGAGATAACACAAATCATAGCTAATTTGATTAAGCACTCACTGTATTAATTTGAGCGTCTTATTGCACTTTGCATATTTTTGGCACGTTTATTTCGCACTGACTTCGCGTCGTGTGTGCTATTAACGTCATTTTCTCACTGGGGATAACTATAAAATTTACACACACTTTGGTGTCTTTTGTTTGTTTATAAAGTAATTAGTTTTTACACAGTGAAATTAAATGATTATTTTATTAATTACTTGGGGCGGGTAGCTGAGATTCCTCTCTATACATGCATCACTAACACACACAAGATACATGCGTAACACACATACAATTGAGCAGGCGTTCACTGCCTGTCGGAACAGGTTAATTTCTCCCCTAATCTAACAATGAAATATTTTTACAATCTCAGACCTGTCCATTTACCCTTAACTTATAATAATTCTACAAATTTTATATTTATTCAAATCAATGCCTAATACAGCATATGGCTGTATCGTTGCATTATTCCTCTGCTTGGGAAACAAAATTTAATAAATATTTATTTATTAAATTTTTGTTTATTTGTTCTAGACAAATACAATCATATTATATTCGCTTACTTTAGTTTACATCAGTTAAACAACACATAATAATGAGTAGGTCAGTCTAACGCTCGCCATGGTGGAATGTACTATTTTTCACCCCCCATCATACAGCTGATCGGCGCGTTGACCTTGGATGCTCAGTGTTATTGTCCCACTCTCACTCCCTCTTGTCATTATTTATACGTAGAATTTCTTGAATGACGTCGCGTGATATTTGCCGATGTCTTTTTCCTTCCTCTCATCGTATACGATGAACGTGTGTCTTCCCACGCGTTGTTTCAACGTATAAGGTCCGTTGTACAGTCGGAAGAATTTCTTCGCTGTGTTGTCAATGCATTTTCCTACGGGATTAGCTTTCAACAGAATTTGTTCTCCCTCGTCGATTCGTTGTAATTTGTGCGTTCTATTGAACTTTTCTCTCCTCTTGTTACCTTGTTCTATGATGCGTTGTTTAGCATACTCCGTCTTCACACTTAATGGAATAGGTACGTTTTGATTCTCTGGCTTGCTTACATATTTGGTCCAGAATCTAATAGGTTTTTTGTCTTCATCTAGCTCGATTGGCGTATAACTTGTTGCTTCGCTTTAATTTTCATTTATTGCTTTCTCAAAGAAAGGTAAATACTCTGCCCATTTGTTGTGTTGATCGTGACAGTAGATTCGTAGATATTTACCTAACTCTTTATTTACTCTTTCCGACAGATTTCCCTGTGGGTGTCGTACTGATATGAGTACAGGTTGGATTCCAGTTTCACGAAGGGTTCTCTCCCATACTTTGCTTTGGAACTGCACTCCTTGGTCGGCAAGTACCTTCTTCATTTTACCATATGCAGGAATGTATTTCTGCAAGAGTATTTTCAAAACAACTTTAGTTGTGGGTCTCATAATTGGATACAGATGGACGGCTTTGGAAAATACATCTATACAAACAAGTATGTGTTTCACTCCCTGACTTGATCTTGGAAGTGGTCCAAGAAAATCCACTGCAATTAGCTCTCCTTTCTCGTCCTTTTGGATACTCTGCATTTCCACATAGGTATGTAGATTCGGTCCTTTTGCTGTTTGACACTCATAACATTTCTTACTTCCGTTTTTAATCTTCCTGAACATATTGATGGTGAAATCTTCACGTAGGCTTAAGTAACATTTAAGTGCAGCAGCATGTGCTAAACTTTCGTTTGTTGGTCGAATTAATTTATGCAACATATCATTTGTTAATACCACCTTCCAATCTTGCCTCATTAGTTTATATAAGACTCCATTTTGTACCTTGTAATGGTCTGGTAGGTGATCTCGTAGCATAAATTCTCTCGTAGCCTCATCTAAGTCTTGTTGTTGAGCTAGATTCTTCAACTTGTGTTTAACATCATTATCAGCAGTAAATTTAATAGGTAACAGTTGTAACTCATTATGGTTCTTTTTGTAGACCTCTTCACACTCTTCTGTGACGTATCTACTTAAAGTATCGGCTATAAAATTATCTTCCCGTTTACAATATTTTATAGTAAAGGAATACTCACCGATTGCTAGGATCCATCGTAATAATCGAGCGTTGGTTACTTTACATTTTAATAGAAATGATAACGTGTGATGTTCTAACTATCAATCACAATTATTAATATCCAAATCTCAAATTAACTTTTACTTACCGGCACAATCACTTCTACAAGGTCCAAGGGTTCGATCACATGTAGCTGGATACAAACATGGTCTATGGGTTACGCAAAGCACTGACACAACTCATGTTTGAAGAGAATTACTATTTATTATCATTTACTTTTGAATTGTTATAAAAATTAGGAAGATTCCTTTAGATACATGTTTTGAAGTTGTGCAACGCTAGCATAATCAAACTTATGACCTACAGCTTACCTTATATATCACACAAAACACAATTACCAACACAGATGAAAACAGAAACAGCCCAGCTTTGCCCGCTCACTCAAACACACACAATTTATTTACCCCTTAAACATTTTATAATGACATTTCCCCCTCGCCGGCCACGCGGTCTCTGCGCACATTCATTGTTCCGTTACTGTCGATTCCCGATTAATTACTGTCCCAAAAAAAAATGTTATGCTGCTCGTTACTATTCTTGACGCGGTCACATACCATTTTTCGGTTGTTACAACTTTTTGCCTTGGTAAATAAAACTTTTATGGCGAGCCTACTTGGGACCAGCCCGGTACCGTGAACTGCTGCTTGTAGACTGACAACGGTAATGCAACAGGTATTGCTATTGTGATCTCATAGTTGGTATGGAAGTCACGGCCTTATCCTTCGTCACCGAAGTTTCGCTCCATGCCATGCATGTAGTTTTTTAGGTTAACATGGTCAATGATTTCAATTAGGCACAGGCTGACGTCATTGTAGGAACCGGACTTAAACAGCACTTCCTGCCGCTCAAAAGCACATTGCTGAATTTTACTCGTCCCCGGACATCCTGTTTTGTGGCTGGACACGTCACTCGAGCTTGTGGTGGTACAGTTGCGTCTGTGTGCTGCTACACAAGTACAGATTTCTGAGAAGTTTGAAGGAGGTAAATTCTTTGCTCGCCGCGTTACACAATAACAACTGCGTATCGCTTTGTTACCACTGTTTCTTAACATCATTCTGTTACACGGAAAATAACGTTGCACAGTAATTTTCATACCTTCTGACAAGTCCGCCCAAAATGAACGAAAATAAAAGATATAAATGCCCCATACTGTTGTTAAAAATTAAAAACACCCAAAAATGACCCGCTACAATACCCCCTCGATGAGAATTCTGCTGTTCACAACAGAAGAAATCTCATCGACAAACCCCGAAGAGGACCGGTGAGGAACTGGTGCCAACAGCCCCCTGGTTCTTAATCTCATGGGTACACGACCCCCCTGGCTCAGCGACCATGGACTCATCTGAACGAGATCACTGGACTTCCCCGTCAGAGATCCCAACACCGAGAAATCGAACAGACTCGTACCACAGCGCACCTCGCCTTCTCACATGCTACCCCCCAAAATCCTCAATCCCTGGCTCCGATTATGCCAGATCCTCAGCCGATATGGATCCCCTTGTATGAAAGCTGGGCTGCCTTTAGCAAATACTGGGCTCACACACACTCACATTACATGTTGACTTACACATAGTAAAACTGAAAAATTCTCTTTTAGGATTTATAAAGAATTTAAAAAATTCAAAATAATATTTTATCAAAAAAATTCTCTTCATTATTTTGTTGTTTCTTTTAAAATTACTTAAATTAAGCGTTTCTTCTACTTGAACAAATCCTTAACCTAACATGTCTTAGTCTAACGATACAGTGCAGTACAAGAAATCAGTAAACTAAACATGGTAAATACACACATAATAAAACAATCACTACCTAAAATATGCATTCGCTGGCAGGCGAAAAATCATTTTTTTTTTTTTTTCAAAAAATTAAAATTTCCAAAAATTGTAAAAATAAAAAATATTTAAATTTATAAAGCTGCTTCTTTTATATTTAGACATTATTTAAATTTGGTTAAATTGATTAAACAAACAAATTAAATTGACTTCCTACTATACAAGCTTAGTAGGTGTATGAATTCATCAGCTGATCGAAAGTAGGTCAAGTCCAAGACCCTTGACCTACATATGTTATGTATGCTTTCTGAAAATACATTTAACATCTGTAATATCCTACCTTGAAATACAAAACATAATAAAACAAAATATTTAAAATAAACAAAATATTAATATAAATAATAATCAAATTGACATTTGCATAATAAACAATTCTTGACTCTACATTATTTTCAATTCTATCCAAATTTTGTCACTGGTTGAAAAAATGAAAATTTTATATCTTTATCATAAATCTCTCTCTATATAATCCTCGGATTCTCCCTTATTGTGGGTGATGTAATTTATTTATTCTCATTTACTGTATTAGATCTGTATACATATATAATCTTTATTCCCCTGACTCTAACCATTAACCACTTCAAGTAACATGACACCCATCTCTAGTAAAATCTCTACCCCAAAACACTCTAAACCCAACTTATCATGTAACTCAATTCGCTACCTTCTCTCAATATATAAAAAAAATATTCTCTAACCCTTTGTACATAGGATACGTGTTTCCCCTACCCAAAACTCAATTCCCTTATTTGGCGGCCTGGATTCTACCTAAGGCGGCCCCGTCCCCACTAAAATCTATCCCTATCCCGTCCCAACCCTCGTTGTGGACTCCCCCAATACACTACCCCTAATACAAAATTGCCATCCCCAAAAATCTCAATCTCATTACCTCACTACAAATACAACAAAATAACATCATTAACTATAAACAACAATATATCATTCAAAACTCTACAATTCTCCACAACCACTATGTCAACATCAATACTTCTCAAACCTCTATAACATACATTACTTCAAGACAACATTGCATTATTTTCATCTCTACTGTTTCTTTGACTTCAATTTGGACATATCTATATGTCCCACACAATATTCATCACCCAAAAACTCTCTTTTGTTAACTTTCACAAATTATTACTTTATTTCTCAAATTCTTTTTATCATTACTTCAAAACATCTGTAATACATTCAAAACATTATATTGTACACTAATTACTTAGAACATTTTTAATTAATATACCAGTGACCTGTTATTGCTGATCAGCTGATCTCCCTAACACAATGAAAACACATCTCATACTTGAACAGACTACATGAAATATATAGATATTTATTTATCACTACTCACTTCTATTATGTTAACTGCCTGCCAGGCGTTTAATTATTGGTTTACTTTAACTTATACATATACCATGAAAACACCTATTTTAACAATACCTATATCTAACATACAACAATAAAACAATACATTTAAAATAATAGCATGTAATGAACACCTCATATTAAATATCTAAGCATCTAGTTACCTGAACAGAGCACAAGCAGTTTTATTTGATCAAACCTTGAATAAAAAAATGTTGTGTTATAAAATTTACATTCGTGACTCCTTTGCGTCACCTCCCAGCCACACACGCTATTTCAAATTATGTAAGACTGTGGCGCCTTTTCGCTTCCACAAAGACTGTATATTTTGGAGCAGGTTTTGCCTCTCCGTGTCTTTGCTTCCGCTATTAAGTTTTAAAAGTACTGAACATCAACATGTTCTTGTCTATAATTATACACCCTTACTGCGGGTCTACCACCTGTCTTGCTACCCCAAAGCGGGCAGAGTGGCAGCCCCTGTTTCATAGTTCCGGAGATTTCCCCTAATTGTCTCCCCCCATTGAATTTGTAATATGTACCAATTTCAAGTCAGCTATGGTCAAGGGACTTGATATGACCATAGCTGGCCGCTAGCCAAAACCACGGTTAGTGCTGGTAAGACAGTAACCACCCGAAAAGTCGGGGAAATCTAAACTTCAATTTGACTGCCTGTTACACATCAATCTCGTTATGTGCGACATGGTCGTTTGGCAGTGTGTAGACTTTAATTTACACGGATAAGGTGTGCCGCACATTTATCGCTATTTTGGCCTCCGATGGGGGTAACACTCTTGGTTACCCCCAACCCATTTCGCTACCTACGGGAGCACAGGCCACCCCCGCAATAGCAACTTACTAAGTAATTATACACATTTATACACTAAAGCTTTCAACCTTTGCAGTTCCACACTCCATTGTTCTATCACTTCATTGAGCACCAATCTACTCCCCAAAATATCCCCACTTCTTGTATTGACAACAAGTTTTTATTTTGTTACACATCTTTTAAAAGCGTTCCCATACTCACTGATACTGAACTTGACAATTGTTTTTGGTCACGATTATCAAAATTTATTTAATTTTGAAATTATATGCATCCAATTTTTTTTTTTTTTTTTTAAGTTCATTGTTAAAAATCATTGTTTCTATTAATTTGGATACCCAATTAATTTAATGGTTTTTTAATGTCTCAAACTCTAAGTTACAATAATTACCTCATTATTATTTTAACAAAAAATTTACTTTAATTCTTTTATGTCACAATAGAGTTTTGCTCAAGATACTGATTCAGCAGACTACAACATTTCTTGTTATGGTCACCAAGCATGACCACAGGCTTGAGTCACAACATCTTACACCTGTTTACTGTTCACCCGAACACAGTTGTGTGCCAGACTTGTTTTCATAAACAACAGTTATAAACATTCTCAGTTTCAGCAATCATAGTCTAAACACTCTGGTTACATCATATACTGACATATCTGCTTGCTACACTTTTCAAGTTTTATAATTCGTTTAGATAACATATTTGTCTCTTACATTTTTTATTCCAATTCAGATCAGATATATTTTTGATTCATTAATAAATTGGGCCCTTTTAAATTATTTGTTTAACTTGAAAATTCTTTAACAACCTCCACCCAAAACAGTTTGATTTTAATTACAGCTGTATGAAGTTAATGTATAAAATATGTAAAATTACAATTTCAATTTGAATCAAAATGAATTTACACAGCACTAGCATCTACAATATTAAGTTACTCCAGGGGCGGCTATACTTCAATTTCATCTCTTAGTACATTCCAAACAATTTCCATGACTTTGATTACAATTTTCAAAATGATTCTACGTGATTAACTTTTTTTTTTCCAATAAATTTTACAAACATTATATCATTGGTTCTAATCTCTCTTTAAATTCCTCCACAATCACATTCTTAATACCATTATCCCCTACTCATAACCTAACATAGCAGGTACCACAAAATAATAATTAAACCCTTTGGTTACAACTTTTACGGTGAAATATTTTCCAAAATTATTTTTTCTTAATTACCTGTGAATAGGTTATATGTTACATGTACAGAATTATCGTATATAGAGATGCGATGGAAGACGAACAGAACCCCTACTCATATGATGAACTACCCTCTTTTTTTTTTTTCAAATTACAAAACAAACCACAACCACTAATCTACAACCCCATCTCGATATACGACAATTCGGTTAAACTATACAAAATTTATTATTTAGTTTGTCTACTCAGCCACAAAACTTCTCCACTACCTACCTAATTAAGGGATGAGTTTACAAGTCATAAATAACGCCAGTTTATTTAATTTTGAGGATTACCCTAATGTAGTATTTAGAATTAAGGCAATCAAATGGTTCCAAAAAGTGTGCCAATTTGTGTAACTATTGTTTATGTGTTTAATCTAAGAGGAGGGTTAGGGAAATCGGGAAAATAAAAGGGATAAGGATTATTAAAAGGTCAAGAACTAGTACTAAAGGTAGGGACAAAGCTTCCTCCGGAAATAAGGGTACATGGAGAAAACCAAGGCTCGCGTGGGCAGGGGCGCATCCCTGAAATAGACGAACCCCACTGGGACAAGTGGGGAACATCTATCCGCTACCACTTACTGTTTTATATTATTCATAATTATTTATAATTATTTAACTATAGGTTTATTATAGTTATTTAGTTGTATTTAATTACAGGATTTAATGTATTGTTTTGTTTATTATTATTTCATTTTGACCAATACCTTCTTAAGTTGGTGGCGTTATGGGTACCTACTATTTCCCCCGTCATTTGATTTCGTAAAACATAAGCATTATCCATTCTGATGTCAACAACTTCATACGGTCCTTCATACAACAAAAAGAATTTTTTGATCTCTTTATCTTGTGCACTTGATAAATCGTGTCTTCTCACTAATACTAACTGCCCTATCTCATATTTGACCCACTTACCTTTGCCATCATGCTTTTGCTTTCTCTTCTCTCCCTTGGTGAGCAGACTCTCGTTGGCAAGTCGTATTTTTACATCTTTGTCCAAAACTCTTTCTTCCGGTGGATATTCAAAAAGTTGTTCCAAAATTCTGGGTGGACGGCTTCCCTTGATTAGTTCGTACGGTGTAAATCCTGTAGAATCGTGGGTTGTGCTATTTAACCAATCCTCCACCTTCTTCACATACAAAGGCCACTCTGTGTGTTTGGAGTGACAATATGCCCTGAATATTCTGCCGATTTCTCGCATCACCCTCTCTGCCTGGTTCGACTGTGGATGGTAAACTGCCGTGTGTTTAGGTATGATGCCTTCCCAGCCAAGAGTCTGTCTCCACTTGCCGCTGATGAACTGCGGTCCATGATCAGATAAAATTACCTTCGGCTTCCCTACGTTGATCATGTAGTCCTTGGTGATCTTCTCGCTGAGTACTTTGCTAGTAGCTCTCTTTACACTGTATAACCTAACAAACTTGGTAAAAGTATCCAACACAACAAAAATATATATCACTCCTCCTCTACCTTTAGGCAATGGCCCATACAAATCTACTGCAACTAAATCGAAAGGTCTTTCTACTTTAATATACTTCATTTCACCTTCAACCCTGTAATTTACTACTTTAGACTTTTGACACAGATCACAAACTCTTAATACTCTTCTAACTCTCTTCTCCATATTTTTAAAGACACAAGATTCTTTCAATATATTTGCACATTTTTTCGCCCCAAAATGACCATATCTTATGTGACAATCCCAAATAATTCTATCTACTAATTCATCAGGTATTATTAACCTCCAATCCCGTTCACCCCCTTCTACTTTCTTAAACAAGATTCCCTTATGTATCTGGAAATGTGTATTATACTCTGAACCATTAATGTCTGCTTCTAAACTAGTTATTATCTTACCCAATTTATTTTCTGATCTTTGTCTGTCTTTAATTTCCCTTAAGTCCTCCCCAAAAATTCTATCTTCCCTGGTCAATCGAAAAATTTCTATTTCTTTAAGATCTCTACCTGTCTTATTATCTATAATGTCTACCCTGGACAAAGTGTCCGGTACTTTATTATCCGACCCCTTAATATACTCCCAAGAAAAGTTGTACTCTTGTAAAGCTAGTACCCACCTGGTTAATCTGCTATGCGTCAGCTTACATGTATTTAGGAATGATAAGGCCTTATGATCGGTCCTGATGACGGTTTCGTTTCCTAGCAGGTAAGTGCGGAATTTCTTCACAGCAAAGACGATGCTCAGTAATTCCTTCTCGGTAGTAGTGTAATTTCTTTCTGCTGCCAATAAGGTTCTGCTGGCGAAAGCGATGGTCCGGTGCTCCTGATCCTCACCCTCCTGGTAAAGCTCTGCACCGAGGGCTATGTTGCTGGCATCCGTCTGTAAATAAAATTTCTCTGAAAATCGGGGTGATTCATCATTATTGTGTCTATAAATTTCTCTTTAATTTCATTGACAATAGTTCTCTCCTCCTCTCCCCATTTCCATTGTTTATTCTTTTGTAAAACAACACTTAATTTAGAGGTAATATGTGCATAATTTCTCTGGAACTTTCTATAAAAATTGCATAGTTCTAAAAAGCTCTGCAACTGTTTAATATTTTTTGGTTCTGGAAAACGTATGATAGCTTCTACTTTGTCTGGGTTTGCTAAAATTCCTTCAGGAGTTATAATGAAGCCCAAAAAATGTATTTTGGTTTGTAAAAATTTCGACTTATCCCAATTAACAGTTAATCCACCCTGTCGTAATTTATTTAAAACATACTCTATGTGTTCTACGTGTTCAGAGAATGTTCTTGATGCTATTAGTATGTCGTCAACATATACAGTCAAAAAATCTAAATCTTTCGGTTGTAATATCATGTCTAGACACTTAATAAAACTTGCTACACTAGTGTTAAGTCCAAATGGCAGGCGTTTAAATTGATAGTTTTTTCCATTAAAAAGGAATGCAGTAAACTTACGGCTTTCTGGCGCTAATGGGACTTGCCAGTAGCCCGCCGTTAAATCTAAGGACGTCATATATCTGACCCCACTAAACTTTTGAAAAATTTCGTTCATGGCTTCCGGTGATTCCCTGTCAGGTATTATAATCTGATTAATTTTTCTAGCGTCTAAACACAATCTTACCTTTCCATCCTTTTTGATGACCACCACCAATGGATTCGAGTAAGGCGATATAGATCTTTCGATGATGTCCCCTTCCATCATGCGGTCCAATTCTTCTTGAACGGCTCTCCTCTTTGAAAATGGCACTGGATAACTTCTCTGCATGTAGGGTGAGTGCTCTCGAATCTTCAACTCGCATACATAGTCCCTGGCTTTTCCAGGCAACTCAGCAAATACATCTCTAAAATGTTCAATAATCGCCCATAACTCCTGTCGTTGGGGACCCCCTACAACTCCACCCTCATTAAAAAATATCTTTGCCCTGTTTTCCCATACTCTCTCATCATTCTCCCTGCTCTCACTCTCTTGACACACATTCACTCTTATTTCTATAATTCCCTCGCCTACTCGGTCTGGTATCATCTTTACGCCCATAACTCTAGCCGTATCTAACACCCTCTTAAAATCTACCCGGATTGATTCCTGCCCCTTATTAAATTCCACTATTCTCCGGTTAAAGTCAATTACTGCTTTGTTTCTCTTCAAAAAATCATTTCCCAGAATTATGTCTAAATTCAAACCCTTAACTACTAGAAAAGTATTCTCAAATTCTATTCCATTAATATATATGTTTAATTGGACTTGTTTAGTGACTCGTTTACTTCGTACTCCCCTCACCCCCACTACTGTTACTCCCGCTACTGGTAATGATGGAATATTCTTATTTACCCTTTGTAATTCACCCAGTACATTCTCCGAAACTACTGATATCTCGCTACCCGTATCAATCAATGTTTTGTAATCCTTACCTTCTATGGTTATGAATACCTCCGTCAGTCCGGTTTTGGTTTCTGTCATTTGTGCAGCGTCCTCCTCCAGTAACTCCTCCGCCATGTCTCTGATAATTATATTACTGCGGTAGTTACGCTCCTCTTGGACCCCCAGGTTCTCCTCCGACAATGGATGGGCCCGGTTCTCCATTGTCTCCTCTAGTTTCCCGTGGATGGACCCGCTACCGCCTGGTTGTATCCACCTCTGCCTCTATTTCTGCTTCCGTTTCCTCTCGGTGCTCCTCTGGCGTTCTCACCTCCTCTCTGCGGTTGACTCTGTTGCTGGTACGTTCTCTCGCTGCGTTGACATTCTCTCGGTTTGTGACATCTAAAACAAGTTGTTCTTATAACATAGTTTTCAACATTACAATCGGCACATCGCCAACCCTCACCTCGATTATCATTATTTCCCCCTCTCGTCCCTCGGTGAAAATTTGTTATTCCCCGAGATTGGTTATGATTAACATTCATGTGTGTTGTTGGTGTGTTTATTCGCCTACTCATATCACGTTCCCGTATATTCTGAAAAATGTCCAATATTTTTTCTAGTTCCGTAATCTCTAGAATTTCACGCGTCATTAGCGTAATCTGTATTTCTCTGGGCAAATGCTTACTTATATGTCGGACGAACGATCGAAACGGTAACGGTGGCTCTAAATATTTGGCCTCATTGTATAATCGCATTACATACATAGTTACGTTGCTCCCTTGGGTTCCAAAATTACCTGGTCCCATAATTTTACTTCGCAATATTTCTTGTTCCTCCTCCGACCAATATTTTTCTCTAAATGCCGTCTCAAAACAATGATAATTTACCCAGTCTACTTTATGTACCTCCGCCCATACCGCGGAATTCCCTCTAAAGCACTTCATTATTTTTAACAGTTGTACCTCCCAACTACTTCTACAAAACTGATGGAATTCTTTGACTCTATTTAAAAACTGCATAGGGTGTACCCCCCTGTTTTCACAATTAAACAACTCCAAATCAATATCGCTATTCACATCTTTAGTAATGACTATTTGTTCAGTAACGCTATTAAGTTTTTCGTTTATAGCTATATTCAATTCGTCTTTAACATTCACTATACTCTGTTCAATTGATGCAAATATATTGTTATTTAAACTCTCAATTTGTACATGACGCTTATCTATAGTATTCACTGTATTTTGTATAGCTTGTATCTCTGTTTTGCAACTACTTTCTATTTCATTGATTTTGGCATTAGTACTGATTTCATGTGTTTCAGTCTTATTAACTACACAATTCAACTTGTACTCATTACTAACATTACATTCATCTATTTTACAATCAAGAATTTCAGTTACTTTCTGTATTTGTTTATTGGTTTTTTCTACCACACTACTCTCTATTTCGTTAATTCTGTTATTCATACTGTTTAATGAATTACTCAACTTCTCGTTTAATTCAAATTTTAATTCATGAAAATTATTTTCGCATTTCATTTTTACCTCATCAATATCAAATTTGAGTGCATCAAATTTAGAGTCGAATTTATTCAATTTTATATCGTTATTGTCGAAACGACTATTCATTACATTGAATTTGGTCTCAATTTCATCAAAACGATTATTTAATTCACTACTTTGTCTGTCTAATTTTATGTCATTATTGTCAAAACGACTATTTAATTCGTTAAATTTGTTATTCTGTGCATCTAATTTGTCATTCTGTACGTCAAATTTGGTGTCAAAATTACTATTTTGCTCTAGGATTAATTGCAACATATTCATTACATCATTATTAAATTGGCTGTTGCATTTTGTTGAAGTCGGGGTCAACTGCACACCCGAATCTTCAGTTACATTACTCTGGTCACTTAAATTTATCTCTCCTTTCTCTTGACTCGCACTTGGAGTCGAGTGTGCTTCAAAGTTACTAATGTTTGAGTCGTCGAAAACTTCGACACTCTCCGTCTCATTTGCGTTATTTTCTTTATCTGACATTTTGTATTATTGGTTAAATTAAATTACATAAATTGATTAAATAGATTAATTAAATGAATACTGTAATTACTTAAATTTTGTAATATACTGTTAGGTTGCTATGCTAACCTAGAACATGTTTGTATCTCTGTAGATGCGGAATTTAATTAACTAATTATAATTAACCATAATTCGTGCCTGTTTCGTGGCGCCAAATGTGATGTTCTAACTATCAATCACAATTATTAATATCCAAATCTCAAATTAACTTTTACTTACCGGCACGATCACTTCTACAAGGTCCAAGGGTTCGATCACATGTAGCTGGATACAAACATGGTCTATGGGTTACGCAAAGCACTGACACAACTCATGTTTGAAGAGAATTACTATTTATTATCATTTACTTTTGAATTGTTATAAAAATTAGGAAGATTCCTTTAGATACATGTTTTGAAGTTGTGCAACGCTAGCATAATCAAACTTATGACCTACAGCTTACCTTATATATCACACAAAACACAATTACCAACACAGATGAAAACAGAAACAGCCCAGCTTTGCCCGCTCACTCAAACACACACAATTTATTTACCCCTGAAACATTTTATAATGAAATTTCCCCCTCGCCGGCCACGCGGTCTCTGCGCACATTCATTGTTCCGTTACTGTCGATTCCCGATTAATTACTGTCCCAAAAAAAAATGTTATGCTGCTCGTTACTATTCTTGACGCGGTCACATACTATTTTTCAGTTGTTACAACTTTTTGCCTTGGTAAATAAAACTTTTATGGCGAGCCTACTTGGGACCAGCCCGGTACCGTGAACTGCTGCTTGTAGACTGACAACGGTAATGCAACAGGTATCGCTATTGTGATCTCATAGTTGGTATGGAAGTCACGGCCTTATCCTTCGTCACCGAAGTTTCGCTCTATGCCATGCATGTAGTTTTTTAGGTTAACATGGTCAATGATTTCAATTAGGCACAGGCTGACGTCATTGTAGGAACCGGACTTAAACAGCACTTCCTGCCGCTCAAAAGCACATTGCTGAATTTTACTCGTCCCCGGACATCCTGTTTTGTGGCTGGACACGTCACTCGAGCTTGTGGTGGTACAGTTGCGTCTGTGTGCTGCTACACAAGTACAGATTTCTGAGAAGTTTGAAGGAGGTAAATTCTTTGCTCGCCGCGTTACACAATAACAACTGCGTATCGCTTTGTTACCACTGTTTCTTAACATCGTTCTGTTACACGGAAAATAACGTTGCACAGTAATTTTCATACCTTCTGACAAGTCCGCCCAAAATGAACGAAAATAAAAGATATAAATGCCCCATACTGTTAAAAATTAAAAACACCCAAAAATGACCCGCTACAAACGCTTGATGGTCCGTACGTATTTCAAAATGCGTTCCGTAAATATAATATCGAAACTGTTTCAGGGCGTATACTATAGCAAGTATCTCCTTCTCTGATGTCGAGTACTGCTTCTCTGCCCCTTTGAATACTCTACTGGCATATGCAATGACATGGTGTTCCCCTGTAGCATCTTGTTGATACAGTACACTTCCACATGTGTAGTCCCTAGCATCTGTGTATATAACAAATCTTCCATCTCGCTGTGGATGATGAAGCATTATGTTTTCAATGAACAACTTCTTGACTTGGTCGAAGGCATCTTGATGTTTCTTCTCCCACTTCCATTTGATATTTTTCTTTGCTAACTCCAGCAATGGTTGTGTTCTATCTGCATATTGTTGTGAGAATCTTCTATAGTATCCTGTGAATCCCAAAAATGCTCATAACCCTTTAATGTTCTTAGGTGTAGGGAAATCGGTAATACTAGATATCTTTATGGGATCGGGTTGAATACCTGAGGATGAAATAATATGACCTAGGAATTGGATTGAGGATTTTATGAATTCGCACTTGTCTAGGTTAAGGGATATATGGGCTTCCCTAAACTTGTGGAATATAGTGTTAAGATGTTCAATGTGTTCATCAAGTGTTTTTGATACTACCAGGATATCATCCACAAACACCATGGTGTAAGGCTCCACTTCTGGTCCTAATGCTTTCTCCAGACATTTTACAATTGCAGCCAAACTCGTGCTCAAACCAAAGGGAACTACCTTGTGCTGGTAGCATTTATTTTTGTATAGGAAGGCGGTGTATTTTCTGTCTTCTCTTCTAATTGGAATTTGCCAAAAACTTGACCGTAAATCCAACTTAGTCAAATAACGTGCTCCTTCACACTTTCCAAATAACTCATCCGCAGGTGGTGCACAGTCGAATTCACGTAGAACGACACTATTCAAACTCCTCATGTCCAGGCATAAATGTACTTCTCCATTCTTCTTCTTTACTACAACTAGAGGATTAAGAAAGTTGCTGTTCGACTGCTCAATGATGTCATTCTCTATCATCCATCGTGTTTCCAGTTAAACTTCTCCCTCGTACTTCATGGGTATTAGATACGTTCGTCTGACAAATTTTGTAGGGTCTGATACCTTAATAGTGTGTTCGTAGACTGTGGTCTGCGTCGGTACATCGCTGAATACTTTATTATACTCTTCTATTAATGTACATAACTTCGCTTCTTCCTGAGATGACATTCCTTCTTCGGCTAAATTAGCATGCTGAGTAGGTGCATATCATATACGTGGCTTGGATGCGACAATAGGATTTTCACTAACCTCACCATTTTCTTCATTTTCATTCATAATTAATTCATATAGAACATTCTTATAATTACATAACATCTTATTGTTATTGACATCAATCCTTGCACTTAAAGTATTTAATAAATCTATTCCAATAATTCCATCATAAATAAGTTTATTCATTATGATCATAGGATATGTTATTTCTAAGTCCTTACAATTTAAAATTACGTAAGCTTGCTGTCTAACCTTTTCTCTCTTATTCATGGCTGTAATAACATTTATATTATTGATAGGTAAAATAGCTGTTTGTTTAAAATATTTTTTATTTTGTTGTACCCACTTATTACTTAGTACAGTTACTTGGCTACCTGTATCGATTAACATTTTAATTCTACATCCATTAATTCGTACATTAATTATAGGACAATTTATTTCTGGTTGATTCAGTGTCACCCTTCTGTCGGTGTCTAATAACTCATTTCTCACATCGCACGGATATGTATTGTTTATTGTGTAGCCGTACGTCCTGTTTTTCGGTAATTGTTTTGTGTCATGGGAACAGGATGGTTGAACAGAGCTTTGTCGCGGTTTCACTTTTATTTCTCCCTCTGCACTCTCTCTCTCTTGCTCTACATTGTGCATATGGAGCGATCATATGTTTTACTAAATCTATTCTTCCAATTTGTATCACGCACGTTTCTCTCCGAGTGTGGTTCCTTCTGTATGTCGCGTCCGTTATTCACAGCTGTGTTTTGTTTTATACTGTGCGCTGGCGGTGTGAAATTTCGCCTATAATTATCACGATTTTGCGTAGCATCACGTTATCGTGCTTTATCACTACGGTCGTAACTATTGTGATAATTAATCCGTGTTTGTTGATTGTGTGGTGAAGTGCTACTCTTGTTAATATTTTGTGATTGAGTGACAAGTATTAAGAATTGTTCGACCGTTTTGACACCCTGCATATATACAGCTAACTGGATATCTCTATGGAAATGGTAAGACAACTTAGACACTATCTCATATTCAGAAAATTTTGGTTTTAAATGTTTTAAGCATTCGATTTGCGCAATTGCATATTGTTCGATACTCTGTTGTCCTTGTGCGTTGAACTTTCCATACTCGAGTTGATCCCTCACCTGTCGTTGGGTGTGTACGTTCCAGTATCTGTTCTCGAATGCCTCATGAAACTGCTGATAGGTACTGACGTTATCTCTAATAATAGAGTACCATTGACTGGCTGAATCTTTAAGATATCGCGTGACGAAGTCTATCTTCTCGTCGTCATTTATTGCACTGCCAATCTTCTCTATTTCCTTCTCCACTCTAGCTAGGAATTCCATACTGTTCTCCCATTTACCACCTGAGAACTTTAGTCTGCTCCTTTCGTCCATAGGTGTAGGAAACATTGTCATTTGATTCTCTCGTCTTCTCAACTCACTTCGTAGCTGGTTCATTTCCTCTTGGATTTCCTCTTTCATATGTGATACGTCTCCCGAACGGCCCTTCGTACTTTCTTCAATTCTATTTTCAATGACTACTGTATGTGTTTCTATTTCTGTAAGTTTACTGGTATTTGTTTGCGACATATTATTAACAGTTTGAATTTTATCATCCTGCTTCTGTGTTATAGTAGATAAAGTATCATTTATTTGTTTATGCGCTTCTTTTATATCTTTTCTCCACTCGAGACGTAATTCTTTTTGTTTATTTTCAATCCTTACAACTTGCTCATGTAAGGCTTGTTTAAAATTATTCTCTAGAGTGTCAATACGTAAGTTGGTATCAACAATTTTTTCTGTTAATTCTTCTAACTCTTCAGATTTTTATGGTGTCCTATTTAAAATTTTCCGTCTATTCTAATTTATTTTCTAAATTTTCTGGAAGGCCTCCATATCTAAGTTTCTGGGAGTCGTCATGTTGAATTATTAAAAAAAAATTAAACCTGGTAGTCGTGGGACTACCGGTAGACATAAAATCATGGGCAGACTTGTGCTTTGGGAAGGAATGAAGGGTTGGTTAAATAAACTCTTGAACCACAAGCGATCACAGATCCCACACACCGAGCCGAACAGATTGTTAATAAAGTGCTTAGAGAATTCCTCGTCGACTCCTTTGAAGCGGCGACTTGGACCGGGCTGCTCTGCGCAGAGCATCGAGGGTCCAATGTTGTCAAAGCACAAGTTATTAATGTTCTCATCGTCTGTTTTCTTGCTAGCTAGCCGTACGCTCGATCTGAGTCGCTTTGGGGGCACGCCGGATGACCCAGGTATCGGAGATGCGGGCCGCTTGGGCACTGACAGGGTTTCGTCACTCTTCAAATGGTTGCTATTTTCTAAGTTCTCAGCCGATTTCTTTGATTTTCATCTCAAACGATAGGCCTGTTGATGCTCTGCATAGGATTTGCCGGTTTTCGGTTTGAAATTTTTGGTTCGAGTTTTATCGCGATTTTTAGGTCGAGGCATTTCAAATTTTTGAGTTCAAATGTTATTATTATTTTCTGTGAGTGCTTCTGGTACTCGGAATTGGTGTTGTTGGAGAGATTTAGTTCTGAGGATCACAACGTACTTTGTATTTTCGCGATCGGACTTGTAGTTCCCGAGATATTTAAGTTTTAGTGGAGCAATTTAGAAATTTTCGGCGCAAAAACACCCTCACGCAGACAAAGCCTAGAGGCGACTGAAGTCAGTTGTCAAAATTCTCAGTACTATTGTTGGAAGGGGGCCGAGTGACTCGATCACTTGACACCTGGTTCTTATAATTAATTCTTTTAATTTGTCTATTCTAGCATTTAAATTTTCTGTCTGTTTATTTAAATTTTCTGTCTGTTTTGTGCTTAATTCATCGACCCAGGCACGCATCATTGTCTGGAAGGCCTCCATATCTAAGTTTCTGGGAGTCTTCATGTCGAATTATTAAAAAAAAATTAAACCTGGTAGTCGTGGGACTACCGGTAGACATAAAATCATGGGCAGACTTGTGCTTTGGGAAGGAATGAAGGGTTGGTTAAATAAACTCTTGAACCACAAGCGATCACAGATCCCACACACCGAGCCGAACAGATTGTTAATAAAGTGCTTAGAGAATTCCTCGTCGACTCCTTTGAAGCGGCGACTTGGACCGGGCTGCTCTGCGCAGAGCATCGAGGGTCCAATGTTGTCGAAGCACAAGTTATTAATGTTCTCATCGTCTGTTTTCTTGCTAGCTAGCCGTACGCTCGATCTGAGTCGCTTTGGGGGCACGCCGGATGACCCAGGTATCGGAGATGCGGGCCGCTTGGGCACTGACGGGGTTTCGTCACTCTTCAAATGGTTGCTATTTTCTAAGTTCTCGGCCGATTTCTTTGATTTTAGTCTCAAACGATAGGCCTGTTGATGCTCTGCATAGGATTTGCCGGTTTTCGGTTTGAAATTTTTGGTTCGAGTTTTATCGCGATTTTTAGGTCGAGGCATTTCAAATTTTTGAGTTCAAATGTTATTATTATTTTCTGTGAGTGCTTCTGGTACTCGGAATTGGTGTTATTGGAGAGATTTAGTTGTGAGGATCACAACGTACTTTGTATTTTCGCGATCGGACTTGTAGTTCCCGAGATATTTAAGTTTTAGTGGAGCAATTTAGAAATTTTCGGCGCAAAAACACCCTCACACAGACAAAGCCTAGAGGCGACTGAAGTCAGTTGTCAAAATTCTCAGTACTATTGTTGGAAGGGGGCCGAGTGACTCGATCACCTGACACCTGGTTTGCTGGGATTGGTTGAGCGGTTCGTGAGATAGTGGTATGCCGAAAGTACATTTAAAACATAACGGTCGATTTTCGCGAAACGTGCGAGTAAGACATTACATACCTATGGATTCCATGTCAAAAAAATATTTATTTATAATTTATTATTATTAGTGAACCGTATGCGAGCTTTTACTTACTTATTGTTTAATTATTATTATTTATTTATTTTTATTTACTCCTGTTACAATTACACCTGTTTATTTGGGTTGGCGCCAGTTGCGTTATTACAATACAATACACAACAATTTAAAATATACTACTTTAATATACTCTTGGAACGCCATTTATTATTACGATACAACGTTATTAAATGTAAGCGTGTCATGCCACACGTTGACAGGCGACAAAATTATAACAATACAAATAACGTGTATGTGTAATTGGGGTTCAGGTGTAATTATGATAAGAGTATTAGATTTATGAGTATTTAAAAATTCATATTTTTTGTTTACTCAATCTTATAAATAATAAACATTATTAATAATCTTCGGTCACAATATTACTCATTATTAAATGTTTATCTCTTATACTATACGGTGTTACACACATTTAAAACCCTCTTACATCTAGACATGTTAATAATTTTAATCTAGACATGTTAATAATTTGATTTACTAAAACAAATAAAATTAAAATGTAATTTGAATTGAATTCTTTTAATTCAGATCTGACCTCAACTCGCTCAGTCTATACCAATGTTGAAAATTAAATTTAAATTTATATTAATTACTTTTAGACTGGCATTTGTTTTATATTCAAATTTAAATTATTCTTTTCTATAATGCAAATGTCAAATCAATTTAACTATTTACTTTGATAAACAAAATCTACTCTCTCAACTTTAAATTCTTTTTTTTTCTTATTTCTTTATATGCGATCGCTCATTCTTACGATTAAACATTTATCTACATTTCTAAAATATTATTTCTAATTATAAATTTTTTCTTTGTTTTAATTTATTGTCTTTTGATATAGTCTTTATGAGCTCTTTTTTAAAATCATTTATAAATGCATTATGCATGTCACCTTGAGTTCTGATGGTCTTATGACTTATTGACGGGGTCCAGCGTTGTCCAGAGTTGGTTTTCCATTCCTCCTGGCCTGGCATGCTCCTGGATATGTCTAGAGTCCAGCGTCGTTCTCCAGCAGTGTGTGGTCCACCTTAGAGAATTCCTATCAGCTGCAAGGTGGATCTTAACGTCGGTTAGGCATCCAAAAAACATCGTCTAACGTCCAGCATCCCTCGTCGCTCTGGTAGCTTCTCCGTAGATACTCTTTGTAGACTTAAACGGTCCCGGTACTTTACGCTTTCCAAAATATTGTCAACCTAATTGTTGAACGTCTTATTAGTTCGTTAATGAGACTTGAAAAATAATAAAACTGTTCTGCCAACAGACAGCATGTCCGACTGCAACTGTGTCTTGAAATGAAGAGAAGGGTTTTCGGTCGAATCCCTAATTTATACCCTCTCGAGATTCCGCGCCAGTTGGCTCCAAAATCGTCCTGTCGATACCTGCAGATCACATGATAGCCCCCACTCCTAAACCTTTTCATATATTTGCAATTATTAGCAAATAGCAATGTTTTGCACGGAATCGAGATAGCACAAATCATAGCTAATTTGATTAAGCACTCACTGTATTAATTTGAGCGTCTTATTGCACTTTGCGTATTTTTGGCACGTTTATTTCGCACTGACTTCGCGTCATGTATCCTATTAACGTCATTTTCTCACTGGGGATAACTATAAAATTTACACACACTTTGGTGCCTTTTGTTTGTTTATAAACTAATTAGTTTTTACACAGTGAAATTAAATGATTATTTTATTAATTACTTGGGGCAGGTAGCTGAGATTCCTCTCTATACATTCATCACTAACACACACAAGATACACGCGTAACACACATACAATTGAGCAGGTGTTCACTGCCTGTCGGAACAGGTTAATTTCTCCCCTAATCTAACAATGAAATATTTTTACAATCTCAGACCTGTCCATTTACCCTTAACTTATAGTAATACTACAAATTTTATATTTATTCAAATCAATGCCTAATACAGATGGCTGTATCGTTGCAATATATATATGCAATGTTTCAGTTAGATTTGTATCTATTTATTAATTTTTTGTTGTAGGACATGATGAGTTTATTTATTGTTAATTTATTAATTTAATTAATTGTTACAGAAAATGATGAGTTACAAAAACAAATCAAAGAATTGAAAGAAGAAGTAGACAGTGCCAGTCATGCTAAGGTAAGAATGAAATATAACTACTGGTATTTATCTTTATGCTGGTTGTAAGCATGTTTGTTCTTATAAAAAAGTTGTAACGTGTTGATAATTGAATTCTGATATTACATGATGTCACAGCAAAACAGAATTTTAGCTAGAAGAATTTAAAAACTATAGATAGGTAAAGTGGTTTTGCACTTAACATTTTTTAGAAAACTAGTTGTTGAGCATAATTGGTTGAAAGTAGATGTAGTAGAGGCAAATTAGATTTATCATTGGAAATAATTCGGAACAAGCTGAAATTTGGTACACATGTCTGGGTTAGGCCTAGAAACAACCCAGTAAAACTCAATTAAAATCAATGGTGGGAACAGCCGCCATCTTGAAAAATCCATTTCCGGTATGTGTTTTTCAGCATGTTTTTGTTTTTTGTGCAAAAACCATTCAAGATAGAATAAAATTGTACTGGTCCTTTTTTGTAGAACATAAAATTTCCTATGTAAAGGAAAAAAATCATCTCTGTGAGCCATAGACTTTATGGCTGGCAACGGCCACCATCTTGAGAAATAGATTTCTGGTTTCATGTTTTCCAGTATATTTTTGTGTTTTTCTGAAATACCACTCAAGTTATGATAAAATTATACAAGACCTTTTTTGTAGAGCATGAAATTTTCTACCAAATTATAAATTTTTGTTTCTGTGGGCCAAAGACTATTATTATTAAACTAGCGAACCTGTGCGGTTCAATTCGCCACAATAAATCACCATTGGGTCTGCTAGACTTTAAGTTTTAAAAATGAACTGGACACCTTAAATTGTTGTTTCACATAATCAAATAAGACATTTTTTAAGCTATATGGTGAGGAAAAAATTGAGTGGTTTAAAAAAATAATAATGAAATTAATCCTTAAATTCGTAGTGACCATCACTCAATGATTTTTTCAGTGAACGGTTAGTGAGGATCGGTCAAAAATAACACATATTTTCACTTATTTGTGTTGACGTTTCGACAGTGTTTATTGTCCTGATGATGTGTTTATTGTCATCATCATGACAATAAACATTGTCAAAACGTCGACACAAATAAGTTAAAATTTGTGTTATTTTTGACC
The DNA here is from genome assembly GCA_034769895.1 of Magicicada septendecula. Lineage (NCBI taxonomy): Eukaryota > Metazoa > Arthropoda > Insecta > Hemiptera > Cicadidae > Magicicada > Magicicada septendecula. Next base: position 159,416,514 of record CM068373.1, on the reverse strand, counting down.
GACCCTCACTAACCCTTCACTAAAAAATTTAAAAGAAATTAAACATACAAATGATTATAATATAGCCTATTAGGGGTTTAAGTTTTGATTACTGTTTTTTACAAGGGGAAAAGGGGTTTGAAAATATCAAATTTCATATTTTGTTAACATTGAGCGCTTTCTTAATTAATTTATCTTGTTTTTATATTTAGTTAATGTCATAGAGATTTTACAAAAAATAAAGAGAAAAAATGAAGCTGTTCTAGAACAAATAAATCTCTACAACTCTTAAGTGATCAAATTTAAAATTTACATGCAAGATGTGCGGTAATATTATGTTATTTACATATATTGCTGCCATGTCTGTCTGGCTTATTTTTAGTTATCGTACTATTTACTAACATTATTTGAGCATTCTGGCAAAATAAAAAATGAACAAAAATGTAAATATTCAATACATTTATTGGTGTTAAGTACAAACATTTAGTAGTTTAAATGAAATAATATGTGAGAATGTTTTAAAATAAGTCAAAATGTATATAATAAGTTATTGGCTAAAAAAATATAAAAAAACAAAATTTTTCTTGTTACTATTGATGTGCTCGGCCGATCAAAATGGGAAGTCATTTGAATGGCCGACACCCCTTCATCTTTCTTGGTGTAATCCTTTGCTGTTACATCTTCAGGTTGGTTCAAATCTTCATCATAATCTTCTTCAAGTTTTTCTTCTTCCTCTTCTGCCATATGCTGTGGTGAGTTTTGGCAACCAATCCCCTTACAATGAGAGCATCTTGAACCTGCTTTCACCCAGCCACATCCTCAGTGGCAACTTTTAATACATCTGCACACACAATCAACTTTAAAAGGTTTTCAGGCGCAGGAGGCTTTAAGGTGGTAATTGGAACTAAGGAATTCCCATGCCTTTTCTGCCATCCCCACTTTTCAGGATCCAAAACATTTCCGTACCACAGCTGCACATGGTGAAAGACTCTTAATATATGTTGATGGGCAGCTTCAGTTGTTGGTGGAAGACTTGGCAAATTCACTTCATGTTTTTCTTTTGACACCAACAGGCAGAATTTATTGTATCTCTACTTGTTTAAAGAAGTTTCTTTATCCTTTGCTCCGTTAATGCGCAGCAGACATTTTTCTCCGACAGCTTGCTGATGTATCATTGAAAACTGACAATGATAAAAGGTTAGATTGGACTAATTTGAAAAATTTCTTTTTCCCTTGTTTAAATAATAACAAAGTTGCGTCACAGCCACTTAATGCATGCAGGAACAGTATTTGGCTTTGATGTCTTAGAAGTCTTGCTGGTTGTCTTTTGAGTGGAATAATACATCGGGAATTTTGCCCCATCCAGGTTTCAAAAAGTAGACAGAATTGTGTTGTGGTGTAAGTGTAGTCATCAGAATCAACAAATCCACATCTTCTCCCACTTCGACGACAGGCTTGGTGGTGTTGCTTTGACACTCTACTATGGCTGTTTGGACGATGAGTGTGTCTGCATCGTCATTGGCCTGGATAACAGTAGCGCCTTCATCTTCAAGTTTCTTGGCCAGCTGGTTAATGAATTGGCTTTTATTAGTCAAATTCGACAAAAACTTGCTTTGTTCGACAGTTGAGCTCATAGTTTCTTCAAAGTGAATGTCAGGGCAGGAGATTTTTAAAGAACATCTCTGTCTTTCCAGGTTTTTAGTTAGAACCGAACTAGAATCATAACCATCAAACACGACTATCGCATCATGACCATATTGCTCTACCACATAATTTCTGTACGCTGTGTATGTACACTCGTAAGTCGTTTGAGAAGGCCAAACCACTTTGTGTACATCAAATACATACTTGCAATTCTGTAGATGAAAATCCTAAATCGGTCTGAAAATAGAGTAAAGAGCAGATTTGCGGGTTTTCCTCATACTGGTTTCATCAAACAATGACAATGGCACTGGCGATAACTCATATTCAAAATATGAACATATTTCATTTTTGTCTTTCACAATTCTAATCATTCTTTGATACAGGACGGTAGATGTCAAAGGTAACACAGTATCGTTTACTGAAGAGTGTGGGTTAACTGCAGAGAGTGGCAAATCTCTCGTTTTACGCTTGTATTTGACATCATGAAAGTTGTTTCCAGCATTTATTTTGATAAGATCTGTGCCAACTTCTTCACTGCGATGACAGTTGATGCTTTCATCCCCAATAATACCTGTTGCTAGGGACATAATGTTATGATTTCTGGAAACCAGTGGTTGGTGATCTTTAAGCCACTTTTCGAAAATCTCCAGATCTTTTACATCACGTTTGACAGAAGAGTGGCATGCTGAAGAATGTTGAGCACTCCCAGTGTACTCATGACTGACGAAGACTTCTAATTGAGAGCATATTTCAACACACACTGGCATTTCCAGTATCCATTGTGCTAAAGTGGATGGTGATACTCCTCTGCTATGGGTCAACCCCCCTGAAGTCTTTATAGATGTTCTATAGTCATATCTGACCATATACCTGCCCAAGCCTTTACTGATCTACGTATTGAGAGGTATCCCTTTTCAACGAATTCTTCGTATTCAAAAGGAGTCAATTTGTCTTCGAGCTCAACCATTTCCTGTAAATATAAGTGCGCTGCTTTTTTATAATATAAATGTCCAGCAGGATGAAACAAAGGGATCATGTGCTGCACACATTGAAGATGCAGATTCCACTCACATATGCGCTCAGCTTGGATGAATAGCCAAACCAAGGATATCATTTTATAATATTGAATCCAAAGCTTGGATGTAGCACCATTTGCCTCGAGACATTCCAGTCCCCTATTGAAGGTCTCTACAGTCATTGTAATCAATTCTGAGCTGTTGATTTCCTCATGGTAGGTGGATCAGCTTCTAACCTAGCAAAACTCTTGTCTTTTACTTCTTCACATACCTCAGGTGACAGGCTCATCTCATTTAGTATCAACATTCCTAGAGCAGTTTGGCTTAAAAGGTGAGCTCTTAAGGAGCGTGCATATTGATGTCTTGACATCATGTGCTATGTTGTGTTAGGTGCATAAACCGTTTGCCACAACTCTTTAAGTCCGCTACCATCCATCACGTAGCCAACCACTCCTAAAAAGACCGAACCCTTCCTTCCTGTAGAATGGTTTTGTTGGAATTTCGGCACGACACTGAATTTCTTTGGCTGATAGTAAGCGTGTTAATTTTGTTATTGGACTTGTTGTTGGCACACTCTTTGGTGGGGATGGCATACTCCCATTTATGTGAAATTTCATGCTCTACAAAAATGGTCGAGTGCAATTGTATCCTATCTTGAACAGTTTTTGCACAAAAAAACTAAAATATTGTAGCGAGACGTTTTAATCGTATGTAACTAGACGGGTATACGTGTCCGTTCAAGCCCCGCGATGGAGTGCCATGTTGTAACGAGACGTAATTACGGTCCTATAGATTTTTTAGATTCGTCAATGCGGTTGAGATTGTACCTAATTAATCGTCTCAAACGTTGTTCACCAATTTGTAGAAGAACGGTTTATGGTCTCGTAGAATCTTGTTATCAGTTTTATTAATTATTATTAAAGTTTTGTTTTTATTATTAATTTTTGTTTTATTGATTTATTCTGTCCAATTCAATCTATTATTGAATCCAATATGAATAAATCGGTTCACTTACTCTTTGTCGTTGTTTATTAATTTGGTTTAGATTGTTTATAATGTTTTTTGTTCAATATCTTGAGTTCGTGTCTGAATAAGTAGCATTGACTTTCCTGCCATTAGCTGCGGTGAGTCGATTGGTACATTCCTGTATAGACATTAACATAAACACAACATGTATATGGTACTTACTATCCGTTGTAGTATGCTAAAGATATTAGATAATATTGTTGGTGAGAATCATTAAATTTGAATGTTCGCTCTGGCTCCTGGTACCAACCGTCTCTTGTTGCTCACCTAAGCTGTAATACTATTCTTTTCAATAAAGGTCAACACTTTAATTTGTTCGTAAAACAATAGTTGTTTATTTAACTCAAGCAGAATGATTATTGTTACAATGTTATTATTAATCTTCCTTTTAAAAATAATTAATGTTGAACATGGACTCTTAATATCAGTAAATTCTCAGGGTGGTATGACTGCATTTGGCAAGTCGATTATTTTCTGTTTGTAAATAATTAGATTATTATGCTTTATGACATTAGTAGGTTCTTTGAGTCTGCAAGATACACTTTTACAATAAAATGCACTACTGTGATAATGAGTAGGCGGAGAATAAAAATATTAATTATTGCTTTAACATAACATAAAATATGAACGATTGTTCATTGTTTACAATTGAGGTTAGTAGCGGTTCATTGTAATCTTGCTTATTTAAAATTGAATAATTGATGCTTCTTTGAGGCATTACTTATTGAGTATATCATTATAATGTATTAAATTCAGTGTTATGTTCCTGAATAATCTCCAAGATTGGATATAAATAAAACAGGTATTTCAAATTAATTCGCTACGACTAGGGTACACTCATGTGTGACTTTAAGTTCAAGTACTACAATTAAATACAATAACATCTTAGAATTATTGATTGTTAGGGTTCATTTTCCCCTCATTGATCATTCAACATCTCTTCTTAAACTAATACAATAATTGATTTCAATCAAAGAATTAAAATTGTCATCATTAAAGTCTTTCATTAGATTATTGTTTATTTTATTTTTTCAAGTCCCCTTCCATGTGGAATTTGGGTTATTTATGAATTAATTCAAACAAATTAAATCTGCTATGAGTGTTCCTTAATTAACTAATGATTTGTTATATAATATAATGATCATTTGCACTGATACTTGCGTATTCTGTTGATTCGAAGAATTAACACTTTAACTTTTTATAATTAATTAGTATTTTAATTAATTTTCATAAATGCACATCACACACTGCCTATACACATAAACTCCGATATAGAACACTTAAAAATAGACTGCACTGTCTTCTTGGTTCGACCTAACCTCAACTCGAAGTTTCGAGGTTAGACTGTGTATTAAAAGCTGTCGGCTGTCAAACCCACGTTGTGATGGCCGTTCCGCTAACATGGAGTATCTCTTAAAGGTTTATTATAAACTGGCTATGGTTACCTGGTCGGGATTTGACACTTCGTATTTTTTAATGAGCTCTGATTAGCTAATTGTCTTTATGTCGTGTACTCTCGGTGAGGTTCGTCAAAATAGACGCTTAACATAGCATCAGTAGCTGGGTTCAAGATTATGATTTATTGGTCACATACCCAAGCGCAAGGCCTTGTCACTTTCTAATTATTTCTTATAAGTCAAATATCTTATCTATAATTACACTGACAATAGTTTTATCACTCCCATCGTTTCTATTTTTTGATTACGAGTAATTTGCATACCCTCATCATATAGTTCTGATTTGGGGTTGATAAAACCGCACTTGGTATAATATTCATAATACTTCTTAAGTTACTTAATACTTTAAATACATTGTTTTTATCCCATGTTTTCATGGTGATAACATATTCTTACAGTATTATTCACTTTTCCCTTCTAGTCATGTACAAATAATTATAAAATATCTATTTTCATAGGTTCAAATCTTAGGTTTACTGTTACATATTTTGTTTATCAATAATATTATAATAATAGTAGTTGATAATAACATTTTATTATGGCCTATGCATAATGCATTGGTCATTATTACTTCTGATAGTGTCCCTTTTCTTTATCATTTGGTTTTATTACCTTTTCTTTATCATTTGGTTTTATTACCTTAACTATAGTCTGTTAGGTGCGTTTACTATATTCTTGAAAGTTACATTTTGACATGAGTTGTAATTCTTTCATATTATTCTCATTATGGTTTTAATATCTCTTATCAGTGTTCTGATAACACTGTTAGTATTGTGCAGTAGTTAATTCTGCATTTCCAATGATAATTGTTTTGGTTTGAATTTACCCTGATTACTTGCATCTAGCTGTCACTATAGTTTACTTATTATTTGTGTTATTATTAGTATTCAGGTGGCTATAATCCTTGAGTTTACTTATTTAACGTTATTCTGCCTCATTCAATGTTATTAGTTGAGTTCCTACTCTTTTATAACAAGTTTACAAGATAATTGTGTTGCATCATGCACCCATTCTATGTCAGGCATATAGTTATATTAAATTACATCAATTCAGATTTTATACTTCCTTATTACATTATCTATTCCACAATAAATGTTCCTTATATTATCTATTTATGTCACACTATAACACATTTTAATTCAACATTGCTTTAGCCTTATTTTTCTATAGTTTTATTGAAAACTAGTTGGCCAGATTAGGTTATGTTATATTCTAAATATGCAGCAATGGATTACTGTCAGTTTTGTATTTCTACATTACATCTGATTTATTTAACTTTATGTAGCACTGGTATCTTTATTGTTTATTATTAGGTTTCATGGGCGTATCCAGGGGGCAAGGGGGGCAGCTGCCCCCCTTCCAACAAACTGGAAAAAATTTTAAAAAACAAATTTGTAAATAATTTATTAACAGACTGGTTGTTGATGTTTCAAAACTTTGAAAGAAACTAATTACAAAATAGAGACACTCGCGTCACCTATGAGAAGTTATAAGAACTATAACCTTACGATTTCTCATAAGATTAGCTTATGTAACTCGCAACTCTTACTGTTACACGCCATGACGCCATCTCTGAGAAGTGAGAAGTGATAAGAACTACAACCTCTTTTTCTTATTAGAACACAATTACACAACTCTTACAGTACTTATCGTTAGAGTGAGTGCGGCGAAGATACTTTCGCAAGTAACACAATTTTTATGACATTAAGAAGTCAATTACCACAATTTTTACTACAGGAAGAAGCCATACACTGAAAGATAAATGGATATTAGAAAATTTTGTGGTAAGTAAGGACTTTTATTTGGTTATCTACACTTGTATGTGTTATTTAGGCAAAAAAATTGGGGATGTCGGCAAAATAACCAATATTACAATTTACATATATATTTAAATGTATAAAACGGAAATGGTATTATCCTGGACATTGATTTTTCAACCCTATAATTTTCGCTCAAAGTACTTTTTCACCCTTTTTCGAGTTTTTTTTCACTGGTATGTGTATTTTAAAACTATCCTAACATAACCTAAACGGTGGTTTTGCGAAAAATTTGTTTTTTAACCGAATTTCATCGTGGACAAATCGGGACATGGCCCCGGAATAGTCACGTTTTACGTAAAAGAGAATCCACAACCGTCTCGGAAACTCCTAAATGTCCTGGATAATACCGTTTATTATGTAAAATGTCCTGGAAAGTCCCATTTCTCGCTAATGTATGATTTATCATTATGAGTACATAAAAGCATGAGTTATATTTTTCAATTAATAAAATAACCAACTTCCTGTAGTCAGTTTCACCCATGAGCCTAACCAGGGGAGGTTTTGGGGCTTATAACGGTGTAACCTATCCTTGCTCTCAAATAATTGCTAGAATAAAATCCGTAAGTGCACGTTTAGCCCTACCAATTATTCCGTTCCAAAACCCACAATTATCAGCTTTTTATTATACACGAGATGTCTCTAGCTATACAACAGTCAGAGAAAAATATTGACTCATGACTCATGATTATTCCTAATATGCAAATGATGAAGAAGCGTTGCAGTATTAATTAAAGCAACCACTTGAACTATTTTTTCTATTTAACAGTTCATTGTTCATTTGCTTAGTTATAAGATGATCTCAGGCGATCAGATAAAACACAGATGTGAGCTTACATTATTGGTTTTTTAAAAAACATAAGAACTGAAACGAACAATCACGTAGAGGTTAAAACGTTGAAGAAGTTAAGCTATTGTTGAAGAAGAAAGGCAAATTGCATGCTTTACTTTGTCCAATTTTGCACAAAGGAACAACTTTAAGTATGTTCTAGGAATCATCAACGTTTATTTTACATGATTAAGCATGACTTTGGAAGTTTCCTTTATTTATATAATTAAAATTATTTTTCTAAAAAAAATGTTTTAAAAACTATACAATTATACTTTAGCTTACTTTTAGCTTATGCAAATACAATAGTTAAAAGAAGCTTAGTATAAATTATTCTCAAACGTGCTTTCGGTCAGTTACTATGTGTACCATAGTTCACCTAGTTAACCTATTAATACCTCTTGGTAATCTTACTCAATTTTTTATAAAGGCCGCTTTAAAAATTACTATACCTTTGGCAATTTTTCCTATCATATTATCAATTTTTAAATTATTCTATATAAAAATTTACAAGGTAGCATACAGCCATCCCATGCTTACGGGTGTGATACTTTTCATGGACTTTCAATGTTCCAATAATACAATGATACAATGCCGAATAAAATCATTGTTAGGTACTATATTATTGAGCTTTGTATTATAAAAAAAAAGAATATTGTCCTAAGTTACGAAAACAATATCTTTGTAAAAATAATATTTATTTTTCCATGAATTATATATTTTTTAATTTGCATTGCGGGTGCGACATTTTCAGATATGAGGTGTTACAGTCAACGACAAATATATACATTTCTGTGATATATAAGAAGATAAAAATATATACTTTATTTTGTTACCAAGTAATATATTTCTAGATAGTGACACACAAAAATAATTTCTTGATTCTATTTATATTATCGAAAAAATAATTTGAAACACCATTGCAGGTGCGACATCCAGTCCTCGCGGGAAAAACTTGTGTGAATGATTAAATCTTAGATCTTAGGTAATTATACTTATCGCATATTAGCTACATGTTATAATCATTTTATACATAAAAGTCATAATATGAATAAAGCTAACTAAAAATTGAAAATATCATGCAGTTATAATTAGGTTGTTTTCTTTCGAATTTAGCTTTTAGGCTCACTTTGGCGTGGAATGGCTGTATAGTATAATTTAAGTTTCATGGTCTTGTCACCATCATGATATACTGGGAGCATGAAGACAAGCCAACGAGTGCTCGGTGCTCGGTTTATGACCGAACCATTTCTTCAGAGCTTCAGTTGATCTTTCGATCCTCGCCCACCATTAATGCCCTAAGTGTGAAATTGAAAACAATGTTAACAGTGGGCGGGGATCAAAAGGTCAACTGAAAGTTAAATTATACTATACTGTCTTGTATATTTTCATATAGAATTATTAAAAAATTGATAATGTGATGGGAAAAATTGCCAAAGGTATAGTAATTTTTAAAAATTGATAATGTGATAGCAAAAGTTGCCAAAGGTACAGTAATTGTTAAATTATTCTATATGAAAATTTACAAGACAGTGCTAATAATATGATGGGAAAAATTGCCAAAGGTATAGCTACCCTCCCACTCCCAAAGTACCTTGGTAGACTCAACTACCTTTCCCTTATCTATCAACTCTAGTTACGCCTGATTCCACACGTGAACTTTAACTGCGCTTTAAATACTGTATAGGAAGGGATGGAATGGTATACTCACTATACCTTGGTCTTATGCCGCGACCATACAAACGTTTGGTAAAAAATAATATTTTTTTTCAGTGAATTTAAAACGAAAGAAAAGTACCAGTAGCAGCAGCGATGAGGACAAGGAAGTAAAACCACCCTCTGCTTCCGACCCTGCGACTGCGGGGCTTTCTGATGGTTGTCATGAAGATGATATTGGAAAATTCATCGGCTTGGCTACCACTATGCCGGTTGATAAGAAAAAACATCTTCTGGAAAATGGATGGGTACCTTCGAAGAATTACGATTTTGCGGCAGATGCCAAACATCTCAAGAGGAAATTCAATCACCAATGGCTGGAAACATATTCACCATGGTTAACTTACTCAAAGCGACTGAAAGGTGCTTTCTGTAAATATTGTGTGTTGTTTCCTCCGTCAGCCAGCATGGTGAGAGGCGGTTGGGGTTCTTTCATAATCAGACCCTTCACTAAGTATAAGGACGTGCACGATCATTGCAAAGCACATGTACAGAGCAAAGGACACCAGGCTGCAATGGAATCTGCAAAATCATTCATGGAGACCATTCCAGTGGACATCCTTATTCACCAGTATTCACAAAAATTAGTGGAAGAAAACAAACAAGTACTATCCTCAATTGTTTCCTGTGTCATTTTTTCTGGCACACATGATTTACCTCTCAGAGGCAAAAATCTGGATGAAGGCGTACTTGTAGACTTATGCCGCTTACGCATCGAAGCAGGTGATTCACAATTAAAACACCATTTTGAGCATGGACCAAAAAACGGATCATACCGATCACCTATCATCCAAAATGAAATAATTGATCTCTGTGGTGCTATAATCAGGGAACAAATCATCACAAGGGTTAAAGAAGCTTGCGCTTACAGCATTCTAGCTGACGAAACCGCAGATATTTCTGGAAAAGAACAGCTGTCTATTGGATTACGTTTCTTTGATGAAAAGGCCAACGAAATCAAAGAGGATTTTTTAGGCTTTGTAGAGCTTGAAGGACTTGATGCCAGAAGTATTGCCAAAGCTATTGATGATTTAGTTACAAACTTAAATCTAGACCCTGATAAGTGTGTGGGATTAGGTTTCAACGGATGTTCCACCATGTCTGGCAAAGAAGGGGGTGTGCAGGCAATCTTGAGGCAAAAGTACAAAAAAGCCTTATACTTCCATTGCTCCTCGCACAAGCTAAACCTGGTCGTGAACGACTTAAACCTTATCCCAGAAATTCTAAACTGCGTTGGAACTATCAAGGAGATAATCACATTTTTTCGCGAGTCCGTTTTACGACGCAAGCTTATTGCAAACATTCCTAAATTGTGTGAGACTAGATGGTCAGAAAAGTTCAAGAGCATTCATGTTTTTAAGGATAACTTCGTCAATATTGTTGAAGCATTAGAGATATTAGCTGAAGAGGGAAATGTAGCAACCAGAAATAAAGCATATCAAATGCATGCATCGGCGTGCAGATCTTCATTTATTATCTCAGTAGCATTAATTGCGAAGTATTCCATTATACTGCAACCCATAGCAAATACACTTCAATTGAAGACACTTGACATAGTCAAAGCCAACCAGCACATTCAAACTATTCTCGACATGCTAAGAGATCATCGGAAAGATGCAGAGAGCATCACAGATGACGTTTTGAAAGAAGCATATGACATTGCAAAGCATTTGAATATTGATATAACCGCCACTCGCGTTTCTGGCCAACAAAAGCATAGAAGTAATCCTCCTGCCCAAAATCTATCTGAATTTTGGAGAAGGTCTCTAATAACTCCTTACTTGGATTCCATCATATCATCTTTAGAAGTTAGATTTTCTTCAGACAAATCGCCTTCATTTTCATTGACACATTTCCATCCGAGTAACATGAGAGATGCTTCATTGGAGGAATGGAAAGAAAGTACTTCATCTTGTGCAACATTTTACAATTTGGAAGGCATCAACGGGGAAAGGGAATTGTGGTTTAAAATGTGGAATGAGGTACAAGAAGCACCAGACATCATTGAAGTTTTAAAAAAGAGCGAATTGTTTTTCCCGGCCATTAGAAAGGCGCTACTGATATTGCTCTCACAGCCCTGCACAACAAGCACTATAGAGCGTTCATTCAGTTCTCTTCGCCGAATTAAAACATGGCTAAGAAGTACTATTGGTGAAAATAGATTAAATGGATTAGCCATGCTAAGCATTCACCGTGAATGGGTTTTAGTAAACAAGGAGCGATTAATGGAAGCAGTAATTCGAAAATTTGCAACTAATCCTCGCAAGCTATTGTTCAAGAATTAATTTATTTTAATAAATGGTGTTCTTCCTTTTATTATTGTTTATTAAAACATGGTTAAGAATAAGTATTGGTAAAAATAAGTTAAATGCTTAGCCATGCTAAGCATTCATCGTCAACGAGTTTTTGCAAAAAAGGAACAAGGAGCTGTAGTTAGAAAATTTGTAACTAATCCTTAAAAACTATTGTTTACAAAAATTTTTTTAATAAATGTTATTCTTCCTTATGTTATTGTTTATTATGTATTGTTTATTATATAGTATGGCACTATGGACCCTCCCCCCCCCATCAAAGAGGTTGATTTTCGAAAACTGCCCCCCCTTCCGTTTTGAGCTGGATACGCCCATGTTAGGTTTCATTTTGTTTATCTTTTACAGTCTTTATTATTGGTAATTAGTGGTTATTTACAATTTCATTTCCACTTTACAATCTGTCGTGAGTATTTTGGACATAGTCCTTTTTTCATGTTTACACATCATTTAGCTATGAAATTATCATACTGTTATTCATTCTCTTTATTAATTTCTGTGTTCAATAATTAACTCTTACTGAGTACTGTTTGTATTACGTTGTCAAGGAAGGTATTTACTTAATAAGTTTAGGTCAGTGTCAATTTTACAGCTTAGGGATTTAAATCATGTTGTTTTTTCCACTTATACTTTCTTCTTTTATAATAATACTTTTATTGGCATATGTTAATTCATTATAATTCATATTATTTCCCTTTTGGTGTTTGACCTGGATATGATTCTTCTTCACTGCACTGATTCCTTCCTCACTCTTAATAAGTTTCTTCATGGTTGTTATCACTGGTTTCCTTCTCACTGTTTATAGGTTTCTTCTTGATGTTGTTTTCACTGGTTTCCTTCTCACTGTTTGATCTATTGGGTAATTATGTATGTCGTCTCATCGTTAGTCTTGCTTTATTTTCTTTCGCAGTACATTTACTGGTAATTCTTTCTTCATTTTATTCCCTTGTTTTGGCTTATGATACTTCCTTTATCCATGATTGTATGTTCGACCTTGTAGGTATTCTTATTTGTAGTGGCTTTCAACTCATTTGTGGTACGTTGGTGTTGGTTGTGTTATATGTACCATTACAATATGCTGAAAATACGTCCCGGAGATATATTTCTCAAAACGGCAGACGTTCCCAGCCATAGAGTCTAAGCCCCACAGAAAAGATTTTTTTTCAAATAAGAGGAAATTATATGCTCTACAAAAAAGGTCCAGTACAATTTTATTCTATCTTGAATGGTTTTTGCACAAACAACAAAAATATGCTGAATAACACATACCGGAAATTTGCACTCAATCTGGCTAACAAATCTGCACTGTTCATTTAAGGAGGCCTCCTAACTTAATTTTTGGATGCTGCCAATTTACTTGGTTCATCTCCCACCATTCCAAGTGTGTGTCTGATGTACATCATTATCCTGACAGACATAATCATGAGTTCCTTCTGTGCAAATCTTGCCAATATTACTCTCATTAGTTCATCAGGCATTATTACACAGTGATATGGCAGACAGACTTGCAAAAAACCATTACATTGTTTACAAAAGATACTACACCATTACAATGTGACTCACTAAAGAAACTCGTGAGCTGTGAGTTTGGCTGAAGAATCTGACAAAAAATACAGTGAAGAATCTGACAAATTGGCTGATACCAAGAAATGGAGAAATAACATAAAAGTTGGACTGACTACAAAAACAAACTGAGGAAGGATGCTGTAGCAAATTTTAGACTAAAGACTGACCATGAGTGCCTAGCACCTCACTTTAGGAAGATCAGCATATATCAGTTTGCGAAAGCGCAGTATGTCATCAGCCAAAGTCCCTCATGGATGAAGAACGTCTACTCTCCTGGGATTCCAGCAGATTGATAATGGGATAACTTCTCCAACATCTGCTGTAGAAACAACAACAACAGTCTGACACTCCCTGAAGCGATTGGATATCTGAATTTCAGACTTTATTGCTTTGCATTAAAAAGGCTACTAGTGAAACACGTATGTGAGTGAAGTAAAGCTAGAAAGGATATGCTAGTATGAGGATCACCTCAATTATTCTAAAAGTGTACACGCATGAGGTCCTAACAGATTACTTCATTTGATGCAAAAATAAAATAATATTGTTTTACATGCACACCTTATTTGGCAGTATATAAATGTAAAACTATATTTGTTCCTTTCATATGCTTTTTATCAAATGTAAATTCAGTATAAGTGAAAATAGATGTTATTCAGCTTTGAAGAAATAGAGTGATTACTTAATCTCAAAAAATGAATGTACATAATGTTCCATTTACATGTTGTGTGTTTAGCTGAAGGAAGACTGCGAGAAATATCGTTCACTTAGCATTCAATTGAGCAAATTCCAGTCAGAGTTACAGGCTTCAAAGCAGAAAGTATCTCAGTTAACCAAAGAAATGTCAGACATCAGTACCGAGAGAGAACAGCTGAAGCATCAGTATGAAGAGAAGGTATAGTCAGAACAAAGATAAGAGGTTCTATTACAAAAATTTCTTAATTCAGTTATAGTTAGTTCATATACTTTACGTTGCTTACTCTGAAGTGATGATTTGGCAAGGGTTGAGGCAACAGTTCTTCAAAGTATCATCTTTAGTACATTAGCTGTCTCATTGTTCTGTGCTCCAAAGATATTGCATTTTTTTCTTATTCTCACCATATGCCTGAACCTGTTAAAACAAAATTCTCTCCCTTAAAGAAATCTGCCCATCCCCTTTTTGGCGAACCCAGTGAATACCAAAGAACAAACAATTAGGCTATGGAAAGGTAATGTTTGAAATAACTCATATATATGTTGATATACATTTTTTATTGTAAACTAAAAATATTGTATTCTTGTAATATATTTTGGATTAATTTCTCATTAGGTTCACCTCACCTTGTCATTCCAAGTACTAAATCAATAACCAAAAATACTGAAAAAGTCCACTGAATCGCGTGAGGTTATTTTACACTTTTGTTGAATTTATTTAATTTTAACATATGTGTTTAATTTTATTGTGAATAAACAGTTCATCCTAGCTTGAGAGAAAACTTCTAATTTAATTTTGAAAACACATTTACAGAATTTGAACAGTCCTTAACTCTATCCAGGGTCCAAACAAATGGAAGTCAGAGTGTGCGAGGTCTGGACTGTAGGGGGGATGTTGCAAAATAGTCCACTTTAATTCACGGATTGTAGCCATCGTATGAGTGGCCACATTAGGGCGTCCATTATCCTGTAAAAAACAGACAGAATTTTGACTTTTTTCTGCTTGTTTCGGATGGCTGTTTTTACTGGACCCCTCAGTAAATTTGAGTAATACTCAGCATTTATAGTGCACTGCTCTGTTAAGAAATCGATGTGTAGAACACCCTGCATATCCCAAAAGAATGAAGCCATAATTTTCCCTGCTGAAAAAGTGGTGTTTGCTTTTTTCGGTTTTGGAGATGAAGGATGTCGCCACTGCATCGATGCTTGTTTGCTTTCTGGGGTAAAACAGTGTACCCAAGTTTCATCAGTAGTGACAATAGACTGTAAAAATTCATCACCCTTTTCTTCATATTATGCCAACAATGTGTGAGCCACGTGCAGCCGTGTCTGCTTGTGTTCATCCGTTA
This sequence comes from Magicicada septendecula, assembly GCA_034769895.1. Classification (NCBI taxonomy): domain Eukaryota; kingdom Metazoa; phylum Arthropoda; class Insecta; order Hemiptera; family Cicadidae; genus Magicicada; species Magicicada septendecula. The sequence continues at coordinate 159,401,116 of CM068373.1, read as the reverse complement.
GCATTCATGGAATCCAACGTGTAATTAGGTTGATTTCTGATACTGCTATGTATATACAGCTATATATACTCCCAACGCTTATGTTGAGTATAGAAACAATACACCGTACTGTAATTCAATGATCATTTTGAATAAGTGTGTTAATCCTGTCAGCCATTTCTTCTGTTGTCGATGTTTTCGGATGGCAAGAGTGCGGTTCATTCTCTACACGTTCTCGACCGTCTTTAAAAAATTTACCCCATTTATAGATGCTTATGTTTGACAACGTTTCCTCACCAAACTGTCTTTTAAGTCTTTCACAAATTTCTGACGGTTCACATTTTCTTTTTGTAAGAAATTTTATAATAATACACAGTTCCACGCTTGGATGCACTTCTTTTTCACTCATAGTTGTAAACAAATAGCATATAACAGCTGGGTGCTGAATGACTAGAATAGGCTAATGCTTGTTTCCAGCAATCAGACAGAGCTACCAACTTCGGCTTTTGTTTCCTTTATTTGGCGCCCAATTCAAATTATAATTTAAATTTGAACGTCCCTCATATATACTCTGTCTTTATTTTGTCTTTTTCATATATATATATTGTAACAATAAATAGGAGTCGTACCTGTTAAAATGTATCACACTTGTTTATATGGTGTATTAGTGTGAATGTAGTGTGTTTGCCTCACACTGGTTGTTACATAAATCGACGTCACTACTGGAGTCCGTAGCGTTGCCAATGTCACCAGTACAACCTACCTGCTAATTCATATGGATTTCGATTCCCGGGTGGCGCCAAATTGTTTTTGTTAAAACAATTAAAACATTTAATTTTTAAAAGTAATATGTGGTATTAGCATGGACAGCTGTGGCGTTCGAATTATTCCCGCTGCTACACAGGTTGTCGACTCGGCCAATCGTGACAAGCGCTAGTTGGCTATGACTTAAACTTCGCTAACACACATATATTTACAAAAAAAATCCTATGAAATAACAAGATAGTAATGTTCTGTACTGCGTTTTTTAATACACATTTAATTATTAATAAACATGACAATTGAATCATAAACAAATTTATGATATTATGCTCCGGCTTAGAGCTTGAAACACAAAACACCTCAGGTTGGCAAAATTGATTCAAAACACTATCATTCAGTTACTTCTAACAAATTAATATGTTTTTAAAATCAGGAGTTCTTTTGATCATGAAAATAGACATAAACGTTGATTACATGAAAAGAAATTACACTATTATACCTTATAGGTACTTAGGATTTATAATGTGTTTGTACAATTTGTTCTGTAGTGTCGTATTTCTGTTACAGTAGTTATGTTCACAAATAAGGTTATCTTTATAAATGTTTTTTAATATAAGTAAGTAAATTATGCCTTTACCTTTGAAAGAAAATACTATTTTTTAAATAGTGAGAAATTTTATCATTTGAAAATAATTTAGGTGATTTGGGGTTTTTTAGGAGTAATAAATTATTCGGTACTTATCAGTTCGTCTCACGTTGAAGGGTCATCATGGGTAGGCGTGTAGTTTTCGAATTTGGGCTGGTTGTAGGCTTCCAGCATCTTCTTCAAACTGGTCTGGGTTTTTTCTTTAATTAGTTTGTTTAATTTCATTCCTGGTCATCATTAATTCGGTACAGATCGACGTCTCTTCACATTGGATCATTTTGGTTCACTATTCGACTTGTTGTAATTGAATTCTTGGATTTCGTTGTCCATGACGTGTCCGTTACTTAACTAAATATCACTATAATATTGACGACTCGGAACACAAAGTTTTTTATAAGCAAAAACGTAAAGTTTTACCTTGTACGCTTGGACGTTGGCTTGTCTTGCTGAGTTAAATTCTTGGATTTCGTTGTCCATGACGTGTCCGTTACTTAACTAAATATCACTATAATATTGACGACTCGGAACACAAAGTTTTTTATAAGTAACGGACACGTCATGGACAACGAAATCCAAGAATTTAACTCAGCAAGACGAGCCAACGTCCAAGCGTACAAGGTAAAACTTTACGTTTTTGCTTATAAAAAACTTTGTGTTCCGAGTCGTCAATATTATAGTGATATTTAGTTAAGTAACGGACACGTCATGGACAACGAAATCCAAGAATTTAACTCAGCAAGACGAGCCAACGTCCAAGCGTACAAGGTAAAACTTTACGTTTTTGCTTATAAAAAACTTTGTGTTCCGAGTCGTCAATATTATAGTGATATTTAGTTAAGTAACGGACACGTCATGGACAACGAAATCCAAGAATTTAACTCAGCAAGACGAGCCAACGTCCAAGCGTACAAGGTAAAACTTTACGTTTTTGCTTATAGAAAACTTTGTGTTCCGAGTCGTCAATATTATAGTGATATTTAGTTAAGTAACGGACACGTCATGGACAACGAAATCCAAGAATTTAACTCAGCAAGACGAGCCAACGTCCAAGCGTACAAGGTAAAACTTTACGTTTTTGCTTATAAAAAACTTTGTGTTCCGAGTCGTCAATATTATAGTGATATTAAGTTAAGTAACGGACACGTCATGGACAACGAAATCCAAGAATTTAACTCAGCAAGACGAGCCAACGTCCAAGCGTACAAGGTAAAACTTTACGTTTTTGCTTATAAAAAACTTTGTGTTCCGAGTCGTCAATATTATAGTGATATTTTGTTGTAATTGTTTAAATTAAAGTTTTAGTTGTCCAATTTCTTGCGTGGCGTACCCACGCTTCGTTTCTTCAGCGTCTCTTATTTTTTTTAACGGAAAAATAAGCCTCAAATGACTTGTTGTCATAGTAACTAATAATTCGATGCTAGTTTAATTACTCTTTGCTTAGATTGTTAGAGATATTTGAATTTTTATTCAAATTTATTAAGTAATTTCCTAATGATTTTATTCCCTTATAATTCCTTTGGGATAATAAATGACATCACTATTATTTTTTTTTCCTTTCAAAGTTTACAATGATACCTCATAAGGTCATATTTTGTTACACTTTAATTATAGTCTAATTAGTTGACATTTAATAAATAACATATCTTTCTTGAATTAAATTATTACAATAATATTTCTGTGTAGAAATAACTGATATACAATCATTGTCCATTCACTGTTCTTAGATTAGTAAGATTTTTTGTGAAATTGATACAATTTGCATTTGAAATGTTCTTGGCAGTTAACTGTTTTCCTAGTTACAAACAGCCATGATTGTTTTCTAGTGTATTTCCCTTTTAAATTACATTCTGAATTCAGCCTGATGGGCTTCGTTTATTTGTTTGTGTTTTAATTATTATTTAACATACATTTTCATTGCTTTTCATTTAAAATATAATAGTTAGGTTTACGGACTGTAAGTCCCCCTTCAGTCATATTCCTTCTTTAACAATGAATCAATTATTCTTTATAAGTCATAAATTATTCTTAGTATTAACATTGATTTCTTTCTTGTCTTATAAACTAGGGTGATAAACATTGTCACTTTCTCTAATAATATGAAGGTTAATTCCCCTTTCAACATGGGGTGTTGTATTCTTCATAATTTTAATCTTTAATAACAAATTTTACTTCTATCCTATCATGCCATGTTAACACAAGTTATGGTACTGGGCTTTCTCCCTGATATGTCACATTCTTCCCTTATATTAATTTTAAATACTATTTTTAATTATACCTAGGTATACAACTAATTATAGTTCCACTCCAATCATTGGTAATTTATCAATGTTTTCAAGAGTGTCTATTTCCTTAGCATTCTAACTTGAATGTTTCACATTCACCTTCACTATTTTTTATTTAGGGCATTCACTTCACTAAGACACTTCACTTTGGTTCACTGTTTTGTAATTAGTGTTATTTAATGGGTAACCCCTATACCTACTCCTACCATTTCTCACTATTTTTATTTTAGTATTATTTTTACTATAAACAATATTAGGCTAGTTGAGTTTTGGGTTGAATCTAACCTTTCTGACCGGGTTAGTGTACCCTTCCTATATTACATTGTTTTACAATTGTATTGTCTTAAAAATTGGATACATATGTTAAATTAATGCTAATAATAACATTGGTTTTATCAATATATAATTATTTAAGGTTTATTGACCGTATTCTATCTTTAACATACAATCTCTCCCTTTTATATATGTGTGTTAGTTTCCCTTGGGTTTTATCTGTCTCCTCTTCATTCTTCCTCTTCTTCTTCTTCAATAATCTTCATCTTCATTCTTCATCTTGGTTTGGTTCTCCTTTAGTTCTGTGTCCATCATTGTTTTGTTAATCACATTTTCTTAAGTATGTTTGGGTTGTCGGCTTAATCATGTCAAAATATTTACATTTTAATAAGTATGTTACGTGGTTCCCTTCTTTATGTTTATGTTTTTTGGCTCAGTCACTTGGGTTGGGTAATATCGTTGTACGTCATGTCAAAGTATTTACATTTTAATCATTTTTTACACATTTTATTTCATATGAAGTAACTTTTGTATTAAGAATTATCTTTTTTATTACTGGTACGAGATTTGGCTTAATTGTATCGTTACATAATGCCTCTCCTCTAAAATTGATCATTTTAATAAAATACTAGCATAGTGTTTTATGAAATTATCAGTTATAGATAACTTTTTCCTTCTCTTCCTTGTTTGTTTCTCCATTCTCCATTTCTCTTCTTACTTAATTCACTCCATTTTATCTGGATCTGTTTTTATTTATTTCCATTGGTGCATATTCCCTCATAACTTTATATAGTAGCTGGTTTCTCCCATTACTACTCATTTTTCTGAGACTAGAGGCACATCTTCTCTACTCAGTTCACATAGATTGCTGGACTTTTCAACAGTCAATCTT